>OW804100.1:114517826-115213289 GCA_942159475.1 Sthenelais limicola | reverse complement strand
CCCCCTGTTCCTCCCTCTCTTGCTCTTTATCCCTCTCTTTCTCTTTCTCCTCCTCTTGCTCTTTCTCCTCCTCTTGCTCTTTATCCCTCTCTTGCTCTTTCTCCTCCTCTTGCTCTTTATCCCTCTCTTGCTCTTTCTCCTCCTCTTTCTCTTTCTCCTCCTCTTGCTCTTTCTCCTCCTCTTGCTGTTTCTCCTCCTCTTGCTGTTTCTCCTCCTCTTGCTCTTTATCCCTCTCTTTCTCTTTCTCCTCCTCTTGCTCTTTATCCCTCTCTTTCTCTTTCTCCTCCTCTTGCTCTTTATCCCTCTCTTTCTCTTTCTCCTCCTCTTGCTGTTTCTCCTCCTCTTGCTCTTTATCCCTCTCTTTCTCTTTCTCCTCCTCTTGCTCTTTATCCCTCTCTTTCTCTTTCTCCTCCTCTTGCTCTTTATCCCTCTCTTTCTCTTTCTCCTCCTCTTGCTCTTTATCCCTCTCTTGCTGTTTCTCCTCCTCTTGCTGTTTCTCCTCCTCTTGCTGTTTCTCCTCCTCTTGCTGTTTCTCCTCCTCTTGCTCTTTCTCCTCCTCTTTCTCTTTCTCCTCCTCTTGCTCTTTATCCCTCTCTTGCTCTTTCTCCTCCTCTTGCTCTTTATCCCTCTCTTTCTCCTCCTCTTGCTCTTTATCCCTCTCTTGCTCTTTCTCCTCCTCTTGCTCTTTCTCCTCCTCTTGCTCTTTCTCCTCCTCTTGCTCTTTCTCTTCCTCCTCTTGCTCTTTCTCCTCCTCTTGCTCTTTCTCTTCCTCCTCTTGCTCTTTCTCCTCCTCTTGCTCTTTCTCTTCCTCCTCTTGCTCTTTCTCTTCCGCCCTTCGATCTTCCTCTTTCTTCCCCTCCTCCTCCTTCTCCCTCTTTTTCCTCCTCTTCCTCTTTCTCCCCTCTTGCTCTTTCTCATCCTCTTCTTCCTCCCCCTCTTTCACCCCCTTTTCCTCTTTTTCCCTCTTTCGTCCATTCTTTCCCTTTCTCATATATGTAAGAAACTTTATTAAATAAATTTTGCATTTTCACATACAATTGAAAATAATAACAATTTCAAAGATTTCCAGAAGGAGCTAGAAGGGCTGTTTTCCTTGATCCAGCTTTCCCTTCCTCTTCTGACTAATTATCAGAAATGACAGTATGACTCATTGTGGGAAATCATCTTGTATTGTGCTACCCTGTCTGTCAGTGTGTGTGGGTGTGTGTATAGGTGTGGAATGGTGTGACTGTGTGTGTGGGTGTGTGCGTGGGTGGGTGACTGTGTGTGTGTGGGTGTGTGAGTGCAGTGAAGTGGTAAATAGTTTTGTTTGTTAGTAGTGGACAGGAGAGAGAGAGGAGGGACAGGAAAGACAGGAGAGAGAGAGTAGAGAGAGGAAAGAGGAGAGAGAGGAGAGGGAGGAAAGAGAGGAGAGAGAGGGGGAGGGAGGAAAGAGCTAGAGGAGAGAGATAGAGAGAGAAGGGAGAGGAGTGAGAGAAGGGAGAGGGAGAGAGGAGAGAGAGGGGAGAGAGAGGGGAAAGAGAGGAGAGGGAGAAGAGAGAGGCAAGAGCTAGAGATGAAGCAAGGGAGCTGGGGAGGGCAGGGAGAGAGAGGAGAGAGGGAGAATGGATCAGTGTGTCTCCCCATGCTCTAATTGCCCCGCCCCCCCCCCCCCCCCCCCGACTCCTCTCCTCTCTCACTGCTTACTGTGGACTCCACAGTTCTATGCTTCAATGAATATTCATGAGCCAAGTAGTCCTTCCCCTATGTAGCCAAGCATGCTGCTGGGCAGTGAGGCACGACGTGACGTCATGGACTATTGAGGGGGTTTCCCAGTACAGTGTGGGACGATGCTTGCTGCTGGGCAGTGAGGCACAACGTGACGTCATGGACTATTGGGGGGGTTTCCCAGTACATAGCAGGACGAGGGATGCTTGCTGCTGGGCAGTGAGGCATGACGTGACGTCATGGAATATTGAGGGAGTTTCCCAGTACATAGCAGGACGAGGGATGCTTGCTGCTGGGCAGTGAGGCATGACGTGACGTCATGGAATATTGAGGGAGTTTCCCAGTACATAGCAGGACGAGGGATGCTTGCTGCTGGGCAGTGAGGCATGACGTGACGTCATGGAATATTGAGGGGGTTTCCCAGTACATAGCAGGACGAGGGATGCTTGCTGCTGGGCAGTGAGGCATGACGTGACGTCATGGAATATTGAGGGAGTTTCCCAGTACATAGCAGGACGAGGGATGGTCCCCATCACATGGACTAGACGAGGGATGAAAAGGTAAACAATTAATGCTCAATGGGCTTTGGACATTTATGGGTTAATTTGGTAATATCATTAATATAATAAAAAAAAGTTTTTTTTAAATTCATTTATGGCCAAATCAATTAAATGTAACTTTCTGAGACAAAACCCCCAATTCAGGCAGCTATAGCATTGCCGGCAAGACCTGGCTGTGGGCTCAATAGCTCCTTTAAAATTGCCATTGTTATCCACGATATGCACTGGACAGGCTTTTCTCACTGACAGTCCCAGCACTTTAGAGGCATTTTCAGAAAAACCTTTCTAAAATAAAACTCAAGATACTTGGGATCCGTACGATTGGTGTAGCCAGCAAGCGCCCCCGGCCCCTTACTCTGTATATTAGGTGGACACCAAGGCTCATTCCCTAATCTCAAAAACACCGCCTTAGGCTATCTCCGGAAATACCATCATATTTAGACCCCCTATTCAAGGATTTAGATGGCATTGTTCTCTTTTTTTCTATCCCTTATTTCCATTAATTGAAAGCTGACAGGGTGGGGACGTTATTTCGAGCCTCAATTTTGGTGATCTACAATGTTTAATTAGGTTATGGGCTGGTTTTAAACACCCCTTTTTAAGAGCATCTCCGGGCTTGTTAAATAAGTACACCTTTTTTTGTTTTTCTCCGGGTTCAGCAGCAAAATGCACCCCTTTTTGGGGGATTCTCTGGCTGGAGATTGCTAGCCAAAATGTTTCCCTTTTCCCGAGGGAAGTGAAGAGATGTCTCTGGACGACGAGGCGCCAGTGGCTATCCAAGAGATTGCCTAATTCTCCCATTTGACAACAGGACGCGCCACCGGTACTCAGAGCGGCGAAATTGGACTAGGAAAGTTGGCTACTTCACCCGATTTCGTATGTTTTCGCAGTCGACGGGAAAAAAGAATTACGGATTTGTCATCCTTAACATGTTTGAGAAGGAAAAAGTCGGGGTTCAGATTTGTCATCCTTAACATGTTTGAGAAGGAAAAAGTCGGGGTTCATAGTGTCTATAATGTACTCGTAATGCACATACCCTGATTTCCCAACGCATGTCTACCAGCTCCCAATGCTTCTTCCTCGCACTCGGCGGTACTCGTGTAAAAGTTCTCTGCATGCATGGATGTGGTTAGTAGGCTCATACGTTTCCCTCCCTGCCCCACAGTAGCGCTCGCGGTGACGGCGCTACAGTGGGGAGCAGGTATTCACGCGTTGACTTAAGAGTCAAATGAAACGATTTTGGAGGTTGGAGGTTGGTGGGCGGGATGGTGGGCAATGTCAACGTACAAAAACATTCCATACTTATGAAAGTAAATAGCCCAAGACATCCCTTCATTCCCATCAAATTGTGAGGATAGTTCTAATCTGGTGCCACACACCCCCCTGGATTTAACAGCAGGCTTGCGACCAATCGTAATAACGTTATACTTGTAACGTGATCCAAATGGGTCAGATTTTCAGAAAATGTACAATTGGCAGCTGTACACATTTAGTAAATTCTGCCAAATTAGGCTGTAATTTGGTCAATACCAGGTAAATTCGAGTATATTCGGCATTGCATTGATTCTACCAATCTGTTTGGTTAGGTTGAACTGTATTTTGAACTTTATTTCTGTCTTAAATTTGGGTTATTTGAGAGGATTGGTGAAGTAGAATTGTACATTTTCTGGAAATCTGATCCAAATGGGGGACTATGGTGGAAACAACACCTCAAACATCTACCCTTGACTGGCATCAGGACAACTCATCATAGGTAGGAAGAATTTTTAAAGAAAAAATTTCCAAGCAATATTCAACGATGTTGACATGTCCGCGACAATGTTGCAAGTCTCCAAAACAAGAAAACTTAAAGATTTTTATAAAAAAGAAATAGCTATTAAGCTGGATGGAAATGGTCAGCACGACCCCCCCCCCCCTCCTCCCCCCCCCCCACACACTCACACACAAACACTGCTAATGACCAGATATAAATGGCGGAAATGATGGCACTTTGCAACTCAACCATTCCTTAAGATGTTAGTTATATCAAATGACACAAGGGGGCAGCACTATACGGTGGTTAAGTTTAATCTAACTACATTATGCTCTTACTGTAACATTATTAGCCTTTAGTTGTGGGCTTACTGAAGGCAGTAGAGGAGAGAGATAGGAGGGAGGGAGAGAGGGGAGATGAGAGGGAGAGAAGTGAGAGAGGGAGAGAGAGGAGAGAGAGGGAGGGAGAGAGGGGAAAGATTTGAAAAGATGAGATCAAGCGGATTTTAATTATAGAAAACAGTCTAATAATCAAAGAAGTATTTCTAGATTTTAAGTTTGATATTTTCATTTTTGAAAAATATTTCGAGGGGGGGGGGGGGGGGGGAGGGGGGGGGGCAATAACCTATAAAGTAACTAAATATACAAAAGAACGAAAGAATATATATCCCATACACTGTCCTGAAATTTGAAACATCGATCTTGTAAAATAAACACTTTGAAAATAGTACCCAACTACATTTCAGTACACAGCGACTGCAAAGTTCTACTAGACACTGACAAATGTGACACAAAATCGATATCTTTCAAAATGTTTTATTCACGAGATATCTTGGTCCTGAGCATGATTCCTGTCAGTGTCACCATGATACTGTTTACTTTAAAACTAAAAGAGTGAATTAGCTGACATAAAGCGACAATTTAAACTTAATAGATCTGTAGGTTAATTAATGGCAAAAAGCATGAACTCAAGGACTACTACAGGACACTGCTATAATTCTCTTTCAATTTAAAGTGAGCCGTAACGTTACTCACTTAGTTATTAATATGAATATGTAAATACCTTGTCATTGAACTATTTCTTTCTTCCTTCTATATTATTTCTGAAGGGATACCGGGAAGATCTCAGCATTATATAACATTGAGAGGGATCATTCCTCCTCAGCCGACATCAACAGAAATGTACATGTTTATTGAATTAAAGTTTTATGATAATAATAATACTATCATTGGAATCTGCTTTATCTGCAATAATCGAGAATTCGAGATACAGCATTGTAAACGCGGACAAATCTTGTCCAATAAATTTTCGATTATTGCCGGCTCGTTCCATTCTCTCTATTTATTACACCACTATACACCTGCCACGGGTGGAGCTCAAGGAGCGAATGCCAACCCTTACATTATGAGGCAGTAAGACATAATATCTCCTCCTATGTTTTCAGGAGGCCAAAAAATGTACTAAAAAAATGGTTATTGTAATGTCTGTGCCCTGTCGGGCTTTTTTTTCTTTGTTAGAAATGGAAGGATGTAATATACCTAACTGTACCTATCGATTATGTCATATTTGACTATGTAATACTGAAATGAAATTGTTAAATCTTAAAAAAATCCCTACGAAATTTCAATGTATGAATATTGCCTTAATTAAAAATATTGAATATGTTTCTAAAATTTATGATTGTATGAATGAAACGTATCACAGATTGTGAAATTTCTGCGAAATAAAATTTTATAAAAAAAAAGAAAAAAAGAGAGATATAACGAGTGAAAGAGATTACAAGGATAAAAGGTGTTTACAGATACTTATGAACAGCAAGAGTCTGGAAACCTCCCACTACTGGGAAGGATTAGACTCGATGACAGGGCATCAGGCAAATAGAATAAACAAACAAGAGTCAATACATAAAGAATAATATGAAATGCATGCTACATCAATTATTACTACCTCTGAAGTTGAATAAAAGAACTAAAGCCACTCAGGCTCTGGCTTGGTTGGAAGCATCTGGTGCCGGGCGGAGTCAAGACCAGCCGGGCTCCCACCGACATCACAGAAGTGTATAAACTATAGCATGCCTATATTAATTGGTCATGTCTATTTAATTAACTTTCCCTAATTGACTTTTCTTTAATTGTTTAATTTAACTTTTCTTAATTGACTTTTCTTAAATTGTTTAATTTAACTTTCTTTAATTGAGTCCTTGATTGTTTAATTAACCATGTTGTTAATTGACTTGGATATTACAATTATGTCTCCAACCCTTTAATTAATCATATTTGAATTAATCAATTCCTTATATGTATATAATAATCCCAAAACTCATGCACTAAAGAGGCTATTTTCTCATGATCCGGTGGAGAGTAAACGTGCGATCTCGTCCGCCATGCTTCAGGTTTGTTTGTGAGAATGAGAGCTAGTGCGCATGCACCGAGGTGAGTCCCCAGAGCTTAACCAATCAGAGAGCTTCATATGGTCACCGTTGCCACCCAGGTCAGAGGTCATTCACACTTTATCAGATACATTCATTGGTTGTTTTACAAGTGGTGATCCTAACCTACATTGCTATGTATATGCTATGGGGGTTCCCTAACCTACATTGCTATGTATATGCTATGGGGGTTCCCTAACCTACATTGCTATGTATATGCTATGGGGGTTCCCTAACCTACATTGCTATGTATATGCTATGGGGGTTCCCTAACCTACATTGCTATGTATATGCTATGGGGGTTCCCTAACCTACATTGCTATGTATATGCTATGGGGGTTCCTTAACCTACATTGCTATGTTTATGCTATGGGGGTTCCCTAACCTACATTGCTATGTATATGCTATGGGGGTTCCCTAACCTACATTGCTATGTTTATGCTATGGGGGTTCCCTAACCTACATTGCTATGTATATGCTATGGGGGTTCCCTAACCTACATTGCTATGTATATGCTATGGGGGTTCCCTAACCTACATTGCTATGTATATGCTATGGGGGTTCCCTAACCTACATTGCTATGTATATGCCATAGGGGTTCCCCCAGTAAACAAGGGATGCTGCGGGGAACAACATGGGCTTAAGCCTTTGTCTTGGTGAACTGAAGCTTGTCTTCTTTAATTATCCCTCATTAAGTCACTAAATAGCATGACTGTAAATAGAATCTTATAAAACTCTATTCAGGATATAAAGATATAAGTACTTGGGTGACACTTTCCGCCAAGATCGCCTAAACCCATAGAAAATTGCTAGCGTACTGAAATGTGGCTGTAGCTCTGAATGAGCTCCAACGACTTATGCCTGGTTTGGTGGTGGGGAGTCACATATGTGTCGGGTCGCCCAGAAATGTACAATTGCTCTCAGAATGGCAATTTTAAAATGTTGCTAAATTGACGTCTTATCTTATCTTATTTCATAGAGTATTTTAAGTAGATATAAATTATACTACAATAGTCCAAGTGGCTCAGGTTTTTTTCAGGGCTTAGATAAAACGTAAATAAGGTTTTTCAGCTTTAATTAAAATTAGACTCTCTCGACACATGTGATGATAAAAGGCAAAATAACTCAAGTAATTTCACATAGATACATGTCCACATAAGTTTAATCACTCAGTAAGACATCAGATACAGTTTGTAGTCATAGACACTCCCCTTACAGGTGTAGTATATATATAGTCGTCCTTGTCATGTTCGGTTTTGGAGATGCTAGTAGTTTTTTTTTCACTATTGTCAGTGCCCGGGTACATTTATCCATTAGTTCTCAGGGCTGCCCTATAGTCACACTCAGTACATTTATCCATTACTCCTCAGGGCTGCCCTATAGTCACACTCAGTACATTTATCCATTACTTCTCAGGGCTGCCCTATAGTCACACTCAGTACATTTATCCATTACTCCTCAGGGCTGCCCTATAGTCACACTCAGTACATTTATCCATTAGTTCTCAGGGCTGCCCTATAGTCACACTCAGTACATTTATCCATTACTCCTCAGGGCTGCCCTATAGTCACACTCAGTACATTTATCCATTAGTTCTCAGGGCTGCCCTATAGTCACACTCAGTACATTTATCCATTACTCCTCAGGGCTGCCCTATAGTCACACTCAGTACATTTATCCATTACTCCTCAGGGCTGCCCTATAGTCACACTCAGTACATTTATCCATTACTCCTCAGGGCCGCCCTATAGTCACACTCAGTACATTTATCCATTACTTCTCAGGGCTGCCCTATAGTCACACTCAGTACATTTATCCATTACTCCTCAGGGCCGCCCTATAGTCACACTCAGTACATTTATCCATTACTCCTCAGGGCTGCCCTATAGTCACACTCAGTACATTTATCCATTACTCCTCAGGGCCGCCCTATAGTCACACTCAGTACATTTATCCATTACTCCTCAGGGCCGCCCTATAGTCACACTCAGTACATTTATCCATTACTCCTCAGGGCTGCCCTATAGTCACACTCAGTACATTTATCCATTACTCCTCAGGGCTGCCCTATAGTCACACTCAGTACATTTATCCATTACTTCTCAGGCCTGCCCTATAGTCACACTCAGTACATTTATCCATTACTCCTCAGGGCTGCCCTATAGTCACACTCAGTACATTTATCCATTACTTCTCAGGGCTGCCCTATAGTCACACTCAGTACATTTATCCATTACTCCTCAGGGCTGCCCTATAGTCACACTCAGTACATTTATCCATTACTTCTCAGGGCTGCCCTATAGTCACACTCAGTACATTTATCCATTACTTCTCAGGGCTGCCCTATAGTCACACTCAGTACATTTATCCATTACTTCTCAGGGCTGCCCTATAGTCACACTCAGTACAATTATGAGGCTTTTCCCTTGTATTGGCATGAATGACTCTGGTGTCCAGCCCCCGCTGCTGTATAGCGCCTGCAAGTGTGTCACGAGAAAGGCCAAGTTTGGCCGAGAAAGGAGTGTGGTGGGTCGTGTTAAAATGCCTGGACTATAGGGTCACTATGAAAGATAAAGAACATAATCTAATACATCATTTAGTGTGGTCACTGTCTTTTTGATTATTAGTAACTAACACATTGACAGTGAAATGCTGTCAATAAAGAAACAAACAAACATTTCTAATGCATTCTAGGCATTTACATATATCTGATCATCATATTTAGGAGAAAAACTGCTGTCATTTCCGACGTGATGCTATGATATAGGGGTCACCGACGCATTAAAAATATAGTCCCCAAGTGGGGTGCCGTCAGTAGGGATTTCCCAACCTAGTTAGAATGAGGTCACAAGACTTGCAGTCCCTATACTCACACTCAGTACATCTATGAGGCTTTTTCTCTACTATGTGTTCTCATGTGTTCCCTCAGGTGGTCAGCCCTTGCTGCCCTATAGCCACACTCAGTACATTCATGAGGCTTTTCTCCAGTATGTGTTCTTATGTGTTTCCTCAGGTTTCCAGCATGTACTGTCCTATAGTCACACTCAGTACATTTATGTGGCTTTTCCCCAGTATGTTTTTTCATGTGTGTCCTCAGGTTCCAAGCCTTTGCTCCCCTATAGTCACACTCAGTACATACAAAGGACTTTTCTCCACTATGTGTTTTCATGTGTTTCCTGAGGTTACTAATATCTGCTGTCCTATAGTCACACTCAGTACATTTATAGGGCTTTTCTCCAGTGTGTCTTTTCATGTGTTTCCTCAGGTGTCCACCATCCGCTGTCCTATAGTCACACTCAGTACATTTATAAGGCTTTTCCCCAGTAGTGGGGTTCGAAATGTAATCCCGTGGGAATTCAATGCTGAAATTGATTTTATTGCACTGAAAATTCCGTCACGGTACAAGGGTTTAGGAAATTATGGGTGCCATTTTTTTTTCAAAATTTTACATGCCACCAGGGGGTGCTTTGTACCCATTTTTTCACATTTTGCACCCTGACATATTTATTATTTGAAATACAGATTTGTGTATATTAGATTGATTAAAGTACATAAAAAGACCTTTTCAAATCGGTATCATATGATGCAATAGCATAATTAGGTGATTTTCTATGATTTTTCAAATATTTATCATTTTTGTGAAATTCGCGTTTAATTGGCATAAACCCCCAAACTGCCACTTCTAACTCAAAAGCACTGCATCTGACAACTAAGTCAATATTAAATGTCTTGTAGAGTGTAAAAAGAGCTATCATTTGGCATAATTTGACAGTCATTCAATGAAAAACTCTAATTTTTATCAATTTCTTTGAAAAAAATCTAGATTCAATACCAACACTTAAAGTTGGGCAGCTTAAGCCAGATTTGAGATGGGTGTGGATGTTTGGAATAAAATCACCAAATTTGGTCCATATACTATTCATTGCCTTTGCTTTCAATTTTTTACAGGAGGGCTTTTAAAAAAATACATTATGGCCGCCATCTTGGAATTTAAAGGACGCCATCAAGTAAAAACCTATATATTCAAATATCTCAGCTTCCAGACAACATAGGTTCATGATCTTGGTGTCAAAACATAGGTTTCCAGGGTTAATGAACACAACTATACCATTTAGAAAAGCATCAAATTATATCATGGCCACCATCCTGGATTTGTCTGATCCCCATCATATAGAAACCTATATCTACCAATATCTCAGCTTTCAAACAAGTTCAATCATGGTCTCTAAACATTATGTATTCAGGGTCAAAGAATGCAACTGTACCTGTAACTGTAGAAATGGTTAGGTTATACTTATCAACACAGAAACTATATACACAAAATTATATTCATCACACACTACTGCACATGTCATACATGTGCTTGCTTCCTTTTAGTCACAATGGCAAAGGCAAATTTTAATGCAGTTTCAACTGGTCAGTAAGCACTCTTTTACTCTGGCATCAACATTAGTCTAGTTCAATGGAAGCTTTATAGGTTGCTAGTAACATTGTCATACAGGAACTAGGTAATCCAGCCCCATGCTTCCACTCTTGGGGCCACAGTCCAAGCTGCTGACACTTGCTCCATGCTTCAATCTGAGAATGCTGCAAAAGATGATCCTTGGATGCAATGAGTGTCTCCAGTGTGGCTTCACCAATATGTCAAAAATGTTTGATGTTCATGGTCACTGGCTCTATCTTGTTGGATAAGTGCTCCAGTTGGTTGATATGTCAAGCACCGGCCTCTACGTTTTTGTAAGGATGGACTGTTGGTGACTGCATGTGTCATATCCTGATAGCAAAGGTCATGGTGACTTCTTGCCTCTTCCAATGAAGGTAGACGTGGTATCACCCCAATGACATGGTCAAATACAGGAAGTGGCAGGGATTTTTCTCTACAGAAATCTTTGTAGATAACATTGATTTGAATATATATATGCCTAGATATAGTACTTGCCTTTACCAAAGGCAACCCAATGTTCACAATTTGGCACAGGATGATCAGATGATGGAATTTGCCTATTATGGAACATCATTATATGTCATCAATATGCAACAGTCATTTGGTGGAGCAATTGGTAAAAGAATCAGCATCCCTAGTCTTTACTTTCTCATGAGTAGTTGCTGCCATGATTACATAGGTTCATCAAAGAAGGGTTGTGTCACGTAATTGAATTGTGTCATGTAATTGAAGATGTGTTTTAGGGTTGATCTTGTTTAAAATTCATGCAAACAGTTCCCTTTGTTGGATGGGTCATTTAAAAAGATGGCCCTGTTCCCTAGTTGTCTTATGCATCTGGGACAAAGGCCTGATCATATTGATTGTTATTGTGATTTTAGAAGGGAGCAAATACATTAAAACAGCTCCATTAAGAAGGGTCACATCAATAGATACAGGGGGATCATTCTGCTTTAACATGGGTAGAATATCAAGCAGACGTATTTCATTCTGAAGTAACCTTTGGAGGTTGTTCTAGCTTTTTTTGTCTTTTCAATGAGCAATGGAAGAGATTAAAGGAAAGAGAACTGACATTTTCATTTAATCAGCTCATAAAAGAATGATGGATGATCGATAATCTTTTTTTTTCTGTACATGATAAGTTCTGTAACTTTATGGGTCCATCCAGATCCTGTTTGTCTTCTCTTGCTTGTACAATCTCTAAGTGCAGTCCCTCAAATATTTCTAGGATCTTTTCTTCTCCACAGGTCAGAACCCAGTCAGAACCCAGTTCCATGTAAACTTGTCAACAGTATCTATAGAGTGGTAGGCCAAAGGTAATTACTGGTATATGTACATTATTGAGAATTCAGTAGCACAGTGCAGCTCATTCATTCCATGCCATATCATAATAGCAAAAGCCACTTTTTGTAGAATAGGGGCAAGAGCTGTGTAAGGATTGTGTGCAGTTGAGCTGATGGATCTGCCAAAAAGGCATGAATTTCTGACTAAGTGGCACCATTTTCAATTCTACCTTTTTTAACAGATGGCTAGAATTCTCCTGGCGGTTTGCCCTTAATCTGTAAAGCCGTCAGAGAACCAGTCTATCTATAGTCACACAAGTATGAAATGGAATATGGTGCAAAGTGTTGTGCAGAAAAGCCAGTTGAAATTGGTCTAAAATATGCCATTGCCATTGTGAGAAAGGGGGCAAGCATAAACAGCATACATGTGCTGTAGTCCATAATGAATATGTCATGTATACATTTTTTTCATTGATAAATACAATCTGATACTTTTCTAAATGGTATAGTTGTGGTCTTTGACCCTGGAAACCTATGTTTCGACACCAAGATCATGAACCTATGTTGTCTGGAAGCTGAGATATTTGAATATATAGGTTGTTACTTGATGGCATCCTTCAAATTCCAAGATGGCAGCCATGATGTATTTTTTTAAAAATGCTTCTCTAAAAAATTGAAAGCTAAGGCAATGAATAGCATATGGACCAAATTTGGTGATTTTATTCCAAACATCCACACCCATCTCAAATCTGGCCTTAAGCTGCCTGACTATAAATGCTAGTATTGAATCTAGATTTTTTTCAAAGAAATTGATAAAAATTAGAGTTTTTCATTGAATGACTGTCAAATTATGCCAAATGATAGCTCTTTTTACACTCTACAAGACATTTAATATTGACCTAGTTGTCAGATGCAGTGCTTTTGAGTTAGAAGTGGCAGTTTGGGGGTTTATGCCAATTAAACGTGAATTTCACAAAAATGATAAATATTTGAAAAATCATAGAAAACCACCTAATTATGCTATTGCATCATATGATACCGATTTGAAAAGGTCTTTTTATGTACTTTAATCAATCTAATATACACAAATCTGTATTTCAAATAATAAATATGTCAGGGTGCAAAATGTGAAAAAATGGGTACAAAGCACCCCCTGGTGGCATGTAAAATTTTGAAAAAAAAATGGCACCCATGATTTCCTAAATCCTTGGACCCTGACGGAAATATTTATGCAATAAAATCAATTTCAGCATTGAATTCCCACGGGAGTTAATTTTGCTACATTGCAAACCCTACTACAGTATGTGTTCTCATGTGTATCCTAAGTTCGCCAACCTGTGCTGCCCTATAGTCACACTCAGTACATTTATGTTGTTTTTCTCCAGTGTGTGTCTTCATGTGAACCTTCAGGATTCTAGCCTCTGCTGCCCTATAGTCACACACAGTACATTCAAAGGGCTTTTCTCCAGTGTGTGTTCTCATGTGTACAATCAGGTATCCATGATACAATGTCTTATAGTCACACTCAGTACATTCATAAGGCTTTTCTCCAGTATGTGTTCTCATGTGTAGCCTCAGATCTCCGGCCTGTGCTGCCCTATAGTCAAACTCAGTACATTTAAGAGGTTTTTCCAAGGCATGTGTTCTCATGTGTTGTTTCAAGTTTCCAGCTTCTGCTGCCCTATAGTCACACTCAGTACATTTATGTTTCCACTCAGCACTATGCATGAGCAAATGTTTCTCTAAACTACTGTTCTCTGTAAACCCTTCGACACACACACTACAGTTGTGTAGTTTCTCCTCGGAATCAGTCACATTGTATGTCACCAGTATAGTAGGTGCACAAGTCACACTTGTAGCATTTGCTGCCCGTCCTGTCTCCATGAGTACAATAGGTGCACAAGTCTCACTTGTAGCATTTGCTGCCTGTCCTGTCTCCATGAGTACAGTAGGTGCACAAGTCACACTTGTAGCATTAGCTGCCTGTCCTGTTTCCATCGGTACAGTAGGTGCACAAGTCACACTTGTAGCATTTGCTGCCTGTCCTGTCTCCATGAGTACAGTAGGTGCACAAGTCACACTTGTAGCATTTGCTGCCCGTCCTGTCTCCATGAGTACAGTAGGTGCACTAGTCACACTTGTAGCATTTGCTGCCTGTCCTGTCTCCATGAGTACAGTAGGTGCACAAGTCACACTTGTAGCATTTGCTGCCCGTCCTGTCTCCATGAGTAAAGTAGGTGCACTAGTCACACTTGTAGCATTTGCTGCCTGTCCTGTCTCCATGAGTACAGTAGGTGCACTAGTCTCCATAGCCTTCTTCCGTGCTCGGTAGCGTGTCATCCTCGCACGGTGCATGACGGCATCATGCTGTTTCTGGGCATCCGTCTTCTCCTCCTTCAGCCGTGCCCGACTGCGACGCTTGCGTTCCATCTCCTTAGGGAGGAAGTGCCGGTTGGTTGTCTTTTGTGACTCACGGTAGTCCTTGCAGGACTCCGCCACACTCTTCTTTCTGTCTTTGGTAGGTCGTCCCATCTTTGTAGCTGAAAATATAGCAAAATTAACTAGTGATCAAATACACCTGCAAGTCAGGTATGGCCAAAAAGTCAGGGGACGTATATATATTTATTTCAAGGCTTGCATTCTTTCTTAAAATACCTATTAAACGTATCATTGTAGCATTTGCTGCCCGTCCTGTCTCCATGAGTAGAGTAGGTGCACTAGTCACACTTGTAGCATTTGTTGCCCGTCCCGTCTCCATGAGTACAGTAGGTGCACAAGTCACACTTGTAGCATTTGCTGCCCGTCCTGTCTCCATGAGTACAGTAGGTGCACTAGTCACACTTGTAGCATTTGCTGCCTGTCCTGCTGCCCGTCCAGTCCTGCAAGTATATAGAGGTTATCAGTTTTTAGTTCCTGCAAATATCAAAATTCAGAATAAGACATCATAGTATGGACAATAACTGTCCTTATTATACACGCATTCAATACTGAGGCCCCAACAGCCGCACATTACTTGTAACGTGGTATTGGACTAGTACATTACCGGCGCGTTGTCATGGCGACGCAAGTTTGGTGGCGCAAGATTGCCGACGCAAGGTTGCCGACGCAAGTTTGCCGTGTGCGAGGGCTTTCTTTCTCCAACATTTCAACTGTTTCTATAGTTATATTCCTCTTGTACGAACACCAGATATGGCAAATTATGTTAATGTATCTTTAATTAAGCATGTTTTGCATGCAAAACTAGGCATGTATAATAATCAACTTATAAGTGCTAAATATTATATACACGTTGCCAATAAAACAACATATTGTAGACTTGTATACATTGTGCAGGTATACAACTCCATGCTCTGAGTGGCATCCTGAAGGCTCCTATGACAGCGTGAAGACCCATCTGAGGGGAATCATGCCATTGAACTGATTAGTTGTCAACGTAGACAGAACCAAGACAGAACGGGAGATAGAACGGTAAAATTAAATCAAAATTAGGGAAATAAACTAAAATACTTTCACCTGTATGTAAGTCTACCTCTTGTTAAAGCATTAGTGTGGTTTTAAAACTTTTCAAAGTTGTGAAAAGGATGTAAATTGATTCGAAAGCGTCAGCAATTTTCTGGTCACTGACAACAAAATGATCTGCAGATCGTCTTACTTTCAACGCAGGTTGAGGTCTAATATCTCATTCAAATGAATTATTAAATTAAAATCCTTTCATCTTTATCATGGTCTACCCTTTATCAAAGTATTGCTTTATTCTTTAAGAATATAAAGCTGTGAAAGTGTCTAAAACTGATTCGGAAATGTGAGCTATTTTTCTCAACTGGCTTTCCCTCGCCGCGATGCCCGATAGAACAGCGGGCTGCAGAGTGATAGGCCTACACACAAAAATACATGCAATCATACATTGTTTAACCTTATATAAAGCATATGATAAATCAGATAACTATATTATAACTTGTTGGTTAAAGGATCACAATCCTTCACACTTGTAGCATTTGCTATAAAAGATTTCCAATTAATTTTGGCCATTTGGGTCTGCTCGATCATTCAAGCATTTCTCCATTCAAGCAGTGAGAAATAAAGATGTTAATATTGAGAGAACATTGATGTTGATGTGCGAGCACCAGTTTGATCTTTTTCTGATGAAACTTGTCACGTAATCACCGCATCTCTTTCTCCATGCGCCACATCCTTTTTGTTAGCCTTGATTTTGCCTCACACTCCACGCGTAGGTTGTAACAGAGGCGGTTTTTATGGGGGGGGGGATGGGGGTGGCGAGGGCTGGGATGGACAAAGGGGCCCTGTGTGGAGGAATCTGTGTCTGGTGGTGGGCCCTTGGTACTGCTGGACCTAGATTTGTGTTAGGGGCAATTATAAAAGCAAAATAACAAACAAACCAAAACAAAAGCAGCAAAGAAAAATGTCTAAGGGTCAGATTTCCTGAAAATGTACAATTCGCCTTCATTAGTTTTCTCAAATAACCCAAATTTAAGACAGAAATGAGCTTCAAAATACAGTTTAACATATCAATTCGACACTGAATATTCATATATACCCTACCCAGTTTTCATAATTTTTCAGCTTAATTCAACAGAATTACATAAATGTATAGAACTGGCAATTGTACATTTTCGGAAAATATGACCCATAACCAACCATAAATTCATAACCAACCATAACCAAACATTAATTAGATGAAACAAACAAAATCATTCTCAGCAAAGCATAAAGAAAAGATACCGAACCAAAATTAAAATTATTGCCTACTTTATCCCCAAAATGAAAGTGTTACCACCGCCAATGTTATAATTATAATGTTATAATATTATATAAATTTATGTGCAATAATTTTACATACATCAGATCTTGGGCCATCCGCGATGTACGTTACGCTTTCGGGTGGGCTGGGAACTTGTACTCGCTTCGCTGGACTGCAAACAAATTAGAATAAATATTACCGGTAATTAAAAAAATAATGTACCATAGACGTGTGTTGGTAATAATGCAAAGCTAGATTCCTTGTGAGTGATAGGATGATCGACAAACGAGATGTATGACTATGACAGCAGTTTGGCCAGACTATATATATATAATTAAGACAGTTTCATTTCAGATTCAAACTTGTTCAAGAGGCATGAGAAGAATATTCATGAAATACAAATTTGTCCTACCTTGCGTTTCCCATGAATGTCACTGTCCGACAGGACTGCAGGAGCTGGCTCAGGGGCAGGCTCAGGGGCTTGGGTGATGTTGGTGAAGAGCCAACGCCCCACTCGGCCAGGTTTGGCTGGGCCAGGTGCTTCTTCATCCTGTCCCTCATTCTCCATTGCCTTCTTCCGTGCTCGGTAGCGTGCCATCCTCGCACGGTGCATGACGGCATCATGCTGTTTCTGGGCATCCGTCTTCTCTTCCTTCAGCCGTGCCCGACTGCGACGCTTGCGTTCCGTCTCCTTAGGGAGGAAGTGCCGGTTGGTTGTTTTCTGTGACTCACGGTAGTCCTTGCAGGACTCCGCCACACTCTTCTTTCTGTCTTTGGTAGGTCGTCCCATCTTTGTAGCTGAAAATATAGCAAAATTGACTAGTGATCAAATACACCTGCAAGTCAGGTATGGCCAAAAAGCCAGGGGAGGTATATATATTTGTTTCAAGGCTTGCATTCTTTATTAAAATACCTATAACGGGTATGGCCAATAAAAATATTCATTTTTTTATATTTCAGTTACACTTCCACTACTAGCTACAAGAGGTGACTTTCACTCCCATATTTCCTGCCAAACAATTCAATGTACACACGTTCAGCACATATCTTGAGACGTCCATAGATCTGTGATGTGTTCCAGGAAAATGAGTCGCAAAACTGCTATTTTTCAAAGTGATTTATTCAGAAGATGTCTTTGTTAGAATATTCTGATTGTTGGGGTGCTTAATGCTACTAGTAATATTAACACATGTGAGAAATTCCAAGGCAATGTAATAAATACATCTATGCATTTCTAAGGTCATCTTATGGAGTATATTTAGGTGCTTCATTAGTTACTCTCAACCCAAAAATATTAATAACTAAGATAAAGATATCAAACTTCAAATTTCTTTTTCAAAATAAAAATATCAAACTTAAAATATAGATATGCTGTAGATGTCCTTGATGTATACTACCATTAGAATCGGCTTGATCTCATCTATTCAAATATGGTGATATTTCAAAATCCATTTTTTGCGACTTGCGACTCATTTTCCTGAGACACATCACATTTACTTTTCCAGTTTGATTGTATCACTACAATTCCCATATTTTAGTGTGACTTTCACTAATAAAGATGTGGGCTTCTCAGACCTTCTCTCCCTATACATAGATTTCACTGACGTCACGGCCATCGCCATGTTTGGGATCTAGTTAGATGTCTATGTATGCTGTGATACTTGAAAATACCGTTTTCTGGCTGTTTTAACCTTTACCAGTTTCAATGTGCCTCAACAATACCTTCATGATAGGTTAGATTATCTTTCTTTAGTGTAGTATTACTTAAGTATCCACTATTGTGAGGTTTATCAACTTTGTTTTGATAACCACGCCATAGACGGCAAGGATAGCGCTGTCCCAGCACACCCAAATCAGCCAGAAAAGTGCTGATGTACCTTTGTACTCAAAAATGCGCCCCTAGGATTGAGAACCACAGAAAAACGCTGTCCGGTGACTGTTGATATAATTTTTATTCATATCAGAAAATGTCATCAATTGTTTACATGCGAAATTCCTGTTTAACTGAGAATTAATTGGAAATTACACTTTCCAAGCATTTGTCAAGAGAGGCAACAGCCACAACTCTGACGCAACAATAAGGGTTACCAAGTTAAACTAGCAACGTCAATACGTTGCCAAGAGAGCCTGGATAGAACGTTCGATGAGATCCCGATCTCATTTGTGGTAGCGCTGCTGAGGTGGAAACACGTCAAAAATAGGATTGAGAATTTCTCATCTGTTTCCCAGTCTATAAACTGGCATTTACCATATACTATCATCATATAGCATCTGATAATGAACCTTTAAAAGCTTGCCTAATTATGTCGAAAGCAATCTTTAATTAAATGCAGACTGTTCCAATTATATTCGAACATTGTTTATAGGGCTTTGTAAGGGCGGGAGATGGCCAGGCAGATAAGATTATAACAATACAGCCTCAAAGCAGGAGTCTAGGAATAGGTTTAATTCACACACTGCTTTATGTCACTTCTCCAACCTCACTAAGTATTCTCTAATGAAACAATTTAGATTTTGATAATCAATCTCAACACAATTTATTAGAAAAAATAACACACCTAAACTCCGACCTGATTGCATATGGCGACGTCGCCGCCATTTGTTATGCATAAAGGTCTGAACAAATGTGGTCACAGCTTAATGACTATTGACATTCAAACTGGCTTTGTAAAATCGGCAAATTGTTGGGAAATATATTAGGCAAGTAATCATAGGTGAGAAAACTGAATTTTATGTCTGGTATTCCATAAATATTGACGATCACTGCTCAGTGTCTGCTGAGTCCCCAATGTAAACTCCCTGCCATGGACTCTCCTAGGGGCAGTAGTCTGCCCGTGACGTCATCGTGACGTCACGCTACTACGGCCGGGTGCTGGTGTATGGACTCTCTGCGGAGCGAGGGTCCAGTGAAGTTTAGCCGCCAGAATCGTTGAGAACATTTGTTTCCTGTGATAAATTTGTTGCTTAGAGTTAACCTTATAAATTGTTGACTGACTGCCATTGATAGGCCTCTATCCAACCGTCCAACCTCCAGCACCACCCGGGACCCACGCCGTGGCCACGGCCATTTAATATACACGTTGTGTCCTGCTCAGAAAGAAGGCTTGTCAAGTCTTTTGCCTGGCTATGTCTGCCGCCGATGTATGGCAGAAGCCATACGACGACGCAGACAATTAGATTATATATTTTGTTACCTTTTTTAATGTGATAATCCTAGATTCTTTATGTTTGTTTTGACGCCATTGACGAGCGTGGTGGACGGAAGTAAACCCAGAACAAGAGCATCGCGCATGCCCAGAGGAGACTACTCCCTATGGAAATCCTGGCGTATGTTTACGGGCGAAGGCAATGGTGGCCAGTTGAGAAGCTTGGGATGGGTCGTTCGTCGTAAATTTGTTGTTTTTTTGTACGGCATCGTATAGAATTTCCGACTGGCTTGTTCGGCATAGGTAGGTCTAAATAGAGTGAATCGGTGGGCGGTTGGTGATGAACCTGGGACAAATCTCTAGCTAAAGTGTTTTCTATGCGCTCCTTATCCTAGTACCGTTCTTCTGGTATAATTTTTGAGAACACGCTGCGCTTTTGGCAGGTTTTCTGTACCATGAACGCAGTAGTTTTTCCAGACAAAAGGGTAGCTAACTAAGTCAAGTTTCTCTCAGGCGAATTACAGGTTGCAACTTACATGGGATAACAACCAAAGTTAGGCCATAAGGACGGGTCGTTCATATATGGGGAGAGGACGCTGATTCAGGGGGCGACAGGAAGAATTTCTGATGTGGGATTCCACCCTCATAGAGGGCGGGTCGGTCGCGCCTCGTCTAGATGGTATGTGGCACCAGGATATCGTCACAACAGGAGAAGTCTTGGATTATTTGCTTTACTAAACATGGAATGGAGTGTTTTTGTAGCCCCACCATCCCGCCCAACACTATCAAGACCCTACCTGCTTCCCTCCCTCCTATGGCGTCTCCCGACGCCTTCCAAATCGTTTCGTTTTTTAGCTTTAATCATCGCCGATCATGAATGCACATGATATGGCGATTCCCCGCTGCTATGACGTCATTACATGGGCCTCGTTCTGGGTAGGGTTCCGGTGGGGAATCCCCGCGCCTATGACGTCATTACACGAAGCTCACCGAGTGTGGCCGAGCGTGTGATAGTGAGCCGAGTAATGTCGGCAACGATCAGAAACAGAGAGAAATAGGCGTAAGCATGCAATGCTGGAACTCCGTAATTATACTAGTAAGACCTAAAATTTTTGGGTGAAATGTCTCTTATAATCAATAAGCTTGAGACTGGGACAGGTTTGAAGTGTCTGTACATATGGGATCATAGAGTTTTTCGGAAATTATTTGCAGATTTTCCCTATGGTGTTGGGCCAAGGAGCTTGGGTCGAATTGCCGAGCTGAGGTTTTTAATGCATGGCATTGCCACTTGGCGACTTTTCGTCCAGGTTCATGGACTATCCTAGGGGGCGCTAGTGTCGGCGCCGTCACGCTCCCGCCTATGGCGCACGGCGCAAGTTACATATCTTTGTGTAGCTATAGAATCGTTGATATCACTACAGATATCTTATTTTAGTTTAGCTATACATTCAACTAATTTGAGATGGAATTTCATTAGTAAGTGATCATGCCATCACTTGCCTTTCTCTCCTTATAGAGGAGGAAGTAGGCAGTCACGATCATGATAACGCAATGTAAACAGTAGACGAGCAGAGAGACTGAACGATAATAGGGAACCGAGTGTTTTGATATAAACAGGGGGTGAAATAAAGACATCAGACTTACTGTAAGTGAGCCTAGTTGTCGTCCTATCTCTTTCTTTTGGTTGCGCGCTTGATTTCTGTGCACAATAATTGCTGTTTGGTTGTTATTTTCCCTTCAAGCTTAACTCCACTACAAGCGCCGCCATTGTTAGCTGTTATAAGCGCGTGCTGCACCCAGCAGAGCCTAGTGGGAGTGTGACAAGTGCGCGCTGTGTGACTCAGCAGTTCAATGTGTCTCGCATGGACCGTGAAGATTTAGTCAATTTTTTTCCAAATTTCGAAGAAAATAATCACAACTTTTATTCATAGAGAAGTATATGGAACACATCCTAACTGTTTCTATAATGTTTTAGTCAACTGTAAACGGTTAATGTGATGTCAGTGATTCCCGTTGGGGGCAGCACCTGAGCGGCAGCTCATAGAAAAGGGGGAGGGGCTGTTACTGCGAGGACATAAAGTGGGAGTACTGTATTACTTGTGTATATGACTAATGGAAGGGGGCGGTGGGGGGGGGGGGGGGGGGTGCCTATGAATGTAACTGTTGTTTCATATGGGTCAGATTTTCAGAAAATGTACAAGTAGCAGTTGTAGCCTACATATTTAGTAAATTCTGCTAAATTTGGCTGCAATTTGGTCAATACTAGGTAAATTTGAGTATATTGGGCATTACATTGATTCTAGCAATCTGTTTGGTTAGGTTAAACTGCACTTTGATCTTTATTATTTTCGTCTAAAATTTGGGTCATTTGAGAAGATTGGCGAGGTTGAATTGTACATTTTCTGAAAATCTGACCCATATATGTGAAGTCTTGGAAATAAAGACAGTTTTGGAGCAGGCCGGCATTGCAACAACATCTTGTGTTCCTTTATCATAGCAGTAGAAGTAATAAGATCGATAAGATTGGGCATCTTGGCATAGACATAGACATAGACAAAGACATAGACTCTGAACCCACATATATATCAGTCATAAGATCGAAGTACCTGCAATCACAAACGTGGCATTTACTTGTGGGCCTAGCCTATATAGTTAGCTATAGATGTAATCCTGTGGAACATTGATATATAAAAGGACGCAATGTCAATTTGTTTATAATCTATTTAATTCAGACTTGCATTTGGGTATTTTTGATAGATTGGGTATTTCTATTCTGTGAATAAGCATTACATCAGCTAGATGCTCTTTGCAGTCACCACAGTGGTGCGGAAATCTTTTAAGAAAACATGGAATAAAAATGAACATGATTAAATTAAAAACATGAATTAAAAATCAAACTTAACAATTCAATCTAAACATTAAATTAAAAAATTAAATTAAAAAATTATATCAAAAAATTATATTAAACAAATGAATAAAAAATCAAATTAAAATTAATTAATTATAAAATATATGCCACTCAAGAAATCCAATCAAACCTGGACAAGATAATAAGATCTGTTACTGCATGTTTGATTGGATTTTTTTTTAAAAGAGCAAAGAATTTTCACAATTACAGCAATAATGAAGAAAACGCCATATCCACCATGGATGTGTTTCAGCCGGTGCCACATTTCCCATTGTTTATAGAAGCAAAGTAATAGGGTTTAATGTATAATATAGCAATAGCATATATCTGAGTTCGTTGAATCTGTATTGGAAATGAAGAGACAGGACACAAAGTTGCTCGAATGCCGGCAGCCGAGACCGCCCTTTATTTAACAGATTCAAAAAGAAAAAAAAAAAAAGTCTCTGAGTCTTTGATAAGCTGCAGGCTGCAATGCGACCGAACCACAGGGAGGTGCGAGCAGGAATGGCCTCTCCAGAACTGTCCACCAGGTGAGAGAGAGGGAAGGGGTCTGGTAGCGACCTCTAGCGCCACTCCCCGATATATATCGATATAAATAGCATGCGATCTATATCAAGCCAAATATAATGACATGACCTGTGGGATTTGGTAAAACATGACAAAATGGTGTGATATTCCCTGGATATATGCCCACTTTGATATAGAGGTAGACACAACGCAACCATAACAGTAGGTACCAGAATGCAAATTCAAATCCTATGTGTCTTCACGCTAGTGGCGAGATCCAATATGGCGGTGCCTAGTACATGCACCATAGCAGTGGACATCACAAATGTAGTAAAATGGAAAAAAACCAAAAACAAATAATAAAAGTATCACTAGGACATATGGTATTTAGGGCCCTCCATATATTACGTAACACTTTTTTGCCTCAAATTTAGTCCCCCCCCCCACCCCTGGACTTTGTAATGTACGGCAGGGGGTGAACAGCACCTTACAAAAGAGTAACAGTTACATGACACTCCTGTTGTTGCATGCATGCTGTATTGAGGACATGAGCAGCAGTTCAAAGATATATTCTCAGCTTTAAACATGCCTACAATATAATTACTAACTGACAGGAAATACCAAAGAAATCACCTAAAATGGCTATAAATAATGACTTCTTCATCTAAATTTAGCACGATGTTTCAAGTTCCTGGAGCCACCTTGTGGGGAATTAATAGTATGGAGAGTCAAATATAGCTAAGAACTATACGGGTACCTGTCCTACATATAGGTTATGGGTACATTTGATTCTCCATGCATATACATATATATGAGCTATGCATGATAACAAAAACATGGCTTTATATTGGTGTGCACCAGAAAACTTTTTTGGCTAGTTCCTTGTTTTTACTAACTTGACTACACTTAAAAACCAATGCACATGTTAAGGATATAGTTGATACCTGTGCAAAAAATCTAAATGTGTCTGATATCTGCATGCACAGCCGATAATACTTTCTTAATATAATCTCCTACATGCACAGGCCAGAGCTTGTTGTGTTGAGTTTCTGAGGAGTGGTTTAATCCACCTCCTCCATGCAGAGGCCACAGCATGTTCAAGCCTTGTTCAAGCCACCAGATGGGCTGCCTGCAGCATGGTAGAGTTTGCTGATGATGGGTACACACAGCTTCTCCAGCTTCTTCTGCTTGTACTCCAGTTCATACTTCTCTGGGGACTGGTTGGTGTCCAGCCAGTTGATCACCTTGCAGCACTTGTAAGTGATCAACTGTATGTCCTCCTCACTGATCTTATCCTTCAGCTTCTCATCCACAACGGTGGACTTCATGTTGAAGGCATAGTTCTCCAGGGCGTTCCTGGCAGTGATGACGTCACGCTGAGCTTCATCCTGCTGCTTGTACTTCTCTGCCTCCTTCACCATGCGCTCAATGTCTGGCTGGCTGAGGTGACCTGTGGAGGAGGAGGAGGAGGACAAGGGTCAGTGTCAGACTGCATGCAATGGTTCAAAGTGAACCTTGCAGACTGTCATGATAAGAAAGATGTGTCGGTGATGGTTTTGATATCTGTATTGCTCTTAATTTTATTTGTCATGAGTATAATTATTATAGATGTGATCGTATGGATTACCAAATTTTGCTATAAATTACTCGATTTGGAAGAGTCAGCGATGACTGAGGTATAGTGTATTTGTTACATAATGTTTTGTGCTGAATAAAAATATTTAAATACAAATACAATTGTCAGGTTCTCATAGCTACATTCTCTAACATCAATGACAACAAACAGTAGGTCTTAATTATTGTTTCATTTAAATTCTCAACCCATCTGAAATCTTTTGATCAAGAATGTGAAGGGTGTCACACTTTTGTTCTTGCTGCAAGGCCTCAGAATAGTCCACATGTATACTTCAGAGACCCTGCTCCCAGCAGCCGTTCTTGGCCAATTCAAATTCTTATATAAACATACAACAGCAATTTGTGTTATTACTATCACGGCAAGATACATTACTTTCCATTGATTGCAAAACATGCATAAATTGATAAATGCAGTCCTATAATTTATGATATAAATAAATATGATAAGATTTCAATATTTTATATGTGAAAAAGCTCTCTTGTTGGTATATATATTATCTTGGGTTATGCATGGGTATTGTTGTGTTGCAACACTTTAAAGAAAAGTAAAATATTTACCCTTGTTATTGGTGATAGTGATCTTGTTCCCAATGCCAGTGCTCTTATCTACAGCCTCCACCTTAATGATGCCGTTACTATCAATGTCAAAGGTAATCTCCAGTTGTGGCACACTCGTGGCAGTGGCAGGAATGCCAGTCAGCTCAAACTGACCCAGCAGGTTGTTGTCCTTGACCATAGCACGCTCCCCCTCATAGACCTTGATCAATGCAGCCTTCTGGTTGTAAGTGCAGCAGGTGAGGGTCTTGGCTAGCATGGTCATGGCAGTGGGGAAGACAGTGTTGCGCTTGATGATGGTCATCATTACACCACCTTCTGTCTCCACACCCAGGGACAGCGGAGTCACATCAATGAGAAGCAGGTTCTGCAGCTCCTCTGTCTTGTCACCATTCAGGATGGCTGCCTGGATGGCTGTAAGGAGGAGAAAGAAGTAGAAGATATTAGAGATATATTGGAAATGTTCAAGAAGAATAATTGGGCTGTGACATGCTTTATTTAAGCATGTCACAGCCCAAAGAACATTCATCATGAATTACAGAATGTCCCCCCAAAAAACGTGTGTAGCATTAAAGTTCTTGTTCTGTCTATAGATATGACCATTTTATAAGTGCAGGTTCGCTACCAATAAAGAATAGATGCAAAGTAAGGGCATTGGAAACATGTGTTGTATTATATGATACCAACTGTGAACCATAATGAACAAACATCCTACCTGCTCCATAGGCAACAGCCTCTTCAGGGTTGATGCTCCTGTTCAGCTTCTTGCCATTGAAGTAGTCCTGGAGGATCTTCTGGATCTTGGGGATGCGGGTTGAGCCTCCGACTAACACAATTTCCTGGATGTTGCTCTTCTTAATCTTAGAGTCATAGAAAGCCCTCCCAACTGGCTCCAGTGTTCCTTGGAACAGATCAGAGCAAATCTCATCAAAACAGGCACGGGTTATTTTGGTGTAGAAGTCAATGCCTTCAAAGAGAGAGTCCAGCTCAATGCTGGCCTGGGAGCTGCTGGAGAGGGTGAGCTGCTCACAGGCTGTGCGGACACGGCACATGGAGCGCTTGTTACTGGAGACATCCTTCTTGTACTTGCGCCTGAACTCATTGACAAGGTAGTCCACCAGGCGGTTGTTGAAGTCCTCACCTCCCAAGTGGGTGGTGCCAGCAGTGGACTTAACTTCAAACATACCATCCTCAATGGCCAGAATGGACACACCAAAGGAACCACCTCCCATGTCAAAGATAAGCACATTGATTTCATCACTTTTGTTAAGACCATAAGCAATGGCGGCGGCTGTGGGTTCATTGATGATACGCAGGACGTTGAGACCAGCAATAGTTGCAGCATCTTTAGTGGACTGGCGCTGGGCATCATTGAAGTAGGCAGGCACTGTGATGACAGCATTGTGTATGGGCTGCAGGGGCAGATAGGAACAGTATGCGAATAACAATGTTGGGGAATCAATGTTAAACTGACAGCCCAGAACAAAGTCCAATGACATCCATCCTTCTAAATGAAGCAAGTGGGGGCAATATAAACAAGAAACCCACAAAATACTCACCATCCCAAGATAGTGTTCTGCTGTTTCCTTCATCTTTGTCAGCACCATGGAGGAGATCTCCTCAGGGGAGAAGGTTTTGGTCTCTCCATTGTGCTCCACTTGTATCTTGGGCTTGTTGTTATCAGAGATAACCTGGAATGGCCAGTGCTTCATGTCAGCAGTCATGGTGGGATCATCATAGCGGCGACCAATGAGGCGCTTAGCATCAAAAACTGTGTTGGTAGGGTTAGATGCCAGCTGGCTCTTGGCTGCATCTCCAATGAGACGTCCAGAGTGGGTGAAAGCCACATAGCTGGGTGTTGTGTGGTTGTCCTGGTCATTAGCGATGATCTCCACTCTGCCATGTTGGAAGACTGCCAAGCAGGAGTAGGAGGTGCCCAAGTCTATACCAATTGCTGGTGACTTTGCCATCTGAGTAGGGAGCAAATATAAAGAGTTATTTAGGGTTAAGATTGTTCATTATTTTGTCTTAATGATTCAACATGCTCATTCAGTCATTTTTAATGTCAAAACTGCACTCAAAAACCGAAACAGACACATACACAAAGAATAAACACAGGCCATGCAGAAACTTCACACACATCCGTTCACACACATCCGTTCCACATATACATCGTGTGGATAACATACCTATGTATATTCATATAATATTAGCATATGTGTGAGCATTAAAAATACTAGCTGTAGCATTAGTCAATAGTTAGACACTGCAGTGGGTGGAAAACCATGGCTATTCCTAGTTGAATTAAACCTGTGAGCCTGCTTCATAATGATGTTTATTATATGGATTCATGTATTTGTAAATGTCTGAACTTGGGGAGCTTATGAGGACATTCCATAAATAACTACTCAGTTGTTATAGGGAGTTGTGTGATTACTGGTAATGGCTAATGTAGAGTCTCGTTGATCATGATGGATCTAGTTGATCTCGCTAGCTGTATAATAATATCTGTAGTAGAGCAAAGGTCCACGTTTGGAGAACTGAAGTAGCTTTTAATGGGTCCAATCTCGTAACATGTCAATCAGTCAATATATTAGGTGCAAAGCTGGACCATAGTCAGAACGCGCAGTCTAAGTCAGTCTAGTCAGTAATTCCAGTTCATTCAGTAAAGTCAGAGTAATCTTGTTAGGTCTTCATATAGGTAAGTCTGTATGAGGTGTATCAGTAGTCTCAAGTGTTCGTCTTCTAAGTGTTGAGCGTCTTACTCATCTCCATTCTGACAGGACCTGGAGTTCATCATTTAAACTGGGCCTTGCAGCAATGTTCTAGAACATTCTAGCAAGCCCTATAGCATTGCATGAGAATTACTTAGTATAGAAGGATGGGAAGGGTGACTTGCATCACTCCAGAAGTCCAGAGATGAGCCGAGAGCGACTCATCCCTGATGCAATGTACTCTACATCTATGGAGGAATGGGTCTGGCGCAATACCCTGACTCATGTCATCATGAGGGGGCATTGCCTCAAACCGCGTCCTATTGTGATAACAGATAGCCCACTGACTGACTATGGCAATGTTCATTCAATACAATTAATTACTTTATTTAGGCACCATAATCACTTTAAACAATAAAACAATAAAATTAAATCTTAACCCGTAACACACATAAATAAACTCAGACATTAACATATTTCAAACCATATTATTATTATTTCACATGCTGTATAAACATCCTGAATAATAGAAAACACATGTCACTGTAAAGGAAGAGATCTGCAAACCGAAATTCAATGATGTGGCGTTTCATGAAGGCAGGGTCTGGTATTTTAACCGGCACTGCTGCACTGCTGGTTCAAGGCATGCTTATCACCCAGGCTTTCTTGAATACTCAGACCCCTGACTCAGATGTTGTACATTTGAAGAACACAACTTAATCAGAAACGCACCAACAATAGGGGGTTTGTCTCACTGTTCCTGTCTATTACAGTGCATGCTGGGATGTAAAATAGCGGGTTTGCATGTCTCACTGTACATGTCTATTACAGTGCATGCTGGGATGTACAATAGGGGATTTGTCTCACTGCTCATGTCTATTACAGTGCATGCTGGGATGTACAATAGGGGATTTGCATGTCTCAGTGCATGATCGGATGTACAATAGGGCATTTGCATGTCTCACTCAATATGTCTATTACAGTGCATGCTGGGATGTACAATAGGGAATTTGCATGTCTCACCGCTCATGTCTATTACAGTGCTTGCTGGGATGTACAATAGGGGATTTGCATGTCTCACTGCTCACGTCTTTTACACTGCATGCTGGGAAAGATAAAATATAAATCTGACTAAATGTTTTGATACAAAAATTAAAGGATTTTTTTTACTGATATCATAGCTCGTTTAAATGACCTATGAATACAAAATGGATGATGCGAAAAAAAGAAATCTTGTGTCATGGAAACATTACGTTAGAGGACAGATGAATAATTATTTCATACTCAATATTTATATAACGGGATTTCTATCGATTTTACACTGTGCCGCTAATCCAATAATCCTATGTGAATCAAGTTTCAAAATGGCGCCTATGCAAATCCCTTATTGCGGTAAATTAAGAAATCTAGCTACAAAGTGTCTGAAAGAGGAGTGGAAATCTAGCTACAAAGTGTCTGTGAAAGAGGAGTGGAAAACTAGCTACAAAGTGTCTGAAAGAGGAGTGGAAATCTAGCTACAACCCGACGGGCAAATGAACGCGATTCTACGCGATTTTTAATGCGCAATCATTTCGCCATAGTTCTGTGATGAGAGTGGACGCTTTTCACGCAATTATCATTGCGCAATGATTGCGTGATGGTCACGCTAAGGGTATAACGCAATATTTCTGCAAAAATCAGCAAATTCTTAGGGCATTTGAGCAGGATATGTTATGCACAATTTTGTCCTTATTTTTTTGCTTTTATTTGCAGAATAATATAATTCGGAATTACTCAAACTCATTTCTTCATGGTAATACATCAATTATCTAACATAATTTTTGTCATCTTTTTCCGATTCACCATGACAGATTAGCTACCTGTAGGTGACGTTAGTGTGTGTGCACTTGTACAACAGCTATAGTGCACTCATAGCACCCATAGTATTTTTGTATACAGTTATATGGGGTGTTTTCATTATTACCTGTTGTAAAATTAAAAAAGTAAATTACACTAATGAACTATTTTATGATATTACTTGTAATGTTTCTAATCAAATAGTTAGGAACATATATAATGTATAAATGCTACATAGGTGTATTAGCGGCACTTTCATTATAAAAGAAATTGTAAATGCACCCCAGTTACCACGCGCCACCTAGTGAGAACAAGTGGCACAATGGTAAACCTATGGAGAGATGCAACCTGTATTAAAAATGATTGGTGGTAGTATTTTCCAATATTAATATGGAATGTTTCTTAATGCCTGACATAATAATAATTCTGCATTATTTTATATGCTTTGTTGTGCGCATTGCACTAGTACTAGGAGGCAGGAGCAGATTATCAGTTGCATATATAGTCATGCTATACTTCAGAGTCTGATTGTCCTTCAAGGGACGATATTTTAAATAATTATTATACAACTATTATTCCATTAAATATCGACAAGGGCTCTGTTTGCATGTGGAAACAAAATATAAAAGTCTATGCGTCATATTTCTTTTGATAGATAAAATAGTTATATAACCTTAGAATCGATCTGATGAGATTCTGGGAGTTTTTTTTTCTTTATAGATTCCCTCTAAACCACTTCCGTCCCCATAGATCCGTCCCTATAGATCAGTATCAAGCCTATAGTTCAGTCTCAAGACTCCCTATAGATCAGTATCAGTCCCTATAGATCAGTATCAAGACTTCCGTCTCAATAGATCAAGACTTCCGTCTCCATAGATCAAGACTTCCGTCTCCATAGATCAAGACTTCCCCATAGATCAATACTTCCGTCTCCATAGATCAATACTTCCGTCTCCATAGATCAATACTTTCGTCTCCATAGATCAACTCCATAGATCAACTTCTCCCTAAGTTGGTGCTGACATCTAGCGTATGTGTTTGAAACTAATTTAGAAGCCTAGTGCTTCGTTTGTTGACGTGCGGGTCACTTTCGAATGAAATCCTCCATGCGCTATATAGACTACCGTACACAATGCAACGCCAAGTGAACGTGCACATGAGTGGGTATGCCGAAGGATCTCCACATCTGTGAAAGAGGAGTGGAAATCTAGCTACAAAGTGTCTGTGAAAGAGGAGTGGAAATCTACCTACAAAGTGTCTGTAAGAGAGGAGTGGAAATCTAGCTACAAAGTGTCTGTGAAAGAGGAGTGGAAAACTAGCTACAAAGTGTCTGTGAAAGAGCTGTTCAAATGCTACCGGAAGTGATGTGAGGATTGAGGTCTGGTTCAAAAGAGGCAGGTTTTGATGCTGTTTATTCCTTGATTTTGTAGGCCGTCGGCCGCTCCCGTCTATTGTGACTTTTCGTGACCCACTACTGAGGGACTACATAATTCTTGATGAATAATTTGTATAATAACCTAACTAAGGCAAATCGACTTGTTGGCAATCTCAAAACTTGCACAACTAGCTAGAATTCGACTTTTAGCGGGGGTATTTACCGGAGCCCTCTGAGCCAATCAGCTTCCAAGCTTGTCATAAGTGCGGGTCACTTTCTCCAAGATGGCCGCCTCCAGCATGCTGGAGGGCGTGTCCGCAGGATGTAAACAAACCCATTTTTTAATACTCATTGACCCTAATGGAATGCTGGAATTAACAACAATCACAGCCTTAAGTTGGACAAAGGTTTGTGACTATACAGCGATATGGATGAGGCTTGGGGATAGCATAGAGAAGTGAGTTCTCTGCATGTAGACATTTGCTAGGTAGGACGATGCTGTAGACGCAACCTTCTCCCCCAGACCAATGCAGTGGTAGTGGTGTGTATTGCCATATTCCTTAAGCGATATTTCTTTATGGTCATGCACTACCGATAGTCCTATATTAAAGTAGTTAGATACAACAATATGCTTTAGGGTAAGCTCATTATATGAATAAACAGGGATGTCATTAGGCGTCGGCAGTCGGTCAATGACTCTGATCGCCGGCTAGAATTGTCCCAAATATCACCTGTAAATAGCCACACACATAGACGTACAGACATTTAATTCAATTCCAACTGAATGTTGGTCTCATTCCTTGTCATTTCGAACAAGAAATATACAACTACTACATGTTAAATGGCTTTATATAGCTGAAAGAATATCCCCGCAGACAAAATAAAAGGATAAATATAACATTAAATTAGGTAGGGTATGAATATGGTATAAATTGATGGATCTGTAGGATACATAGCACTCATTGATTTTGGCTAATTTCATACAACTTGGCAGATATCATTCTCCTAATTTTTTTAAGCTGCAGTTCTTATATTGTAGATATATGACTTTAATGTGCATGGTTTTACAAATTCTTAGAAACTAAGTAAAGGGATGTTACAATCTTTTTAATACGTTTCATACTTACTTTATACAGAACCTTATCAGAAAAAGTTAACGATAATTCTGACAAATGGGAATTTTTGGTAGTAGAAAGTTTTGGTATGTGTATACAGGTGTAAAATGAAGTATTTGAGGAGGCATTTGTCGATTTCCCAGCTTTTCCAAAATATCTGAACCATGTAAAAGCAGTTTGATGGGTTGAGATACAGTAAAAAAAGTTGACCTCAAAACTTATGTTCACAAATCGGTAATTGTCATTTATGGATGTTAATAACTAGTGATTGACAGGAATGGAAGTACAGAAATTCCAATCACAATATAACAATTACTTACAATAAGATATGCAACAAATATAATAAATTCATAGCCTCTAGTCGTTCTATAAATCATATTGGAAGTGGGTGTGTGAGCTGGGGGGAGTGAGGGAGCAAAGGCAGCTTTTGAGCCCATCCCTTTTAAAAATCATAGAGTCGCCCCCACCCCCTTATTTTTGATCGTCAGAAAATGTACTATTGGCGGCTCTATACATTTTTGTTTAAAAGATTTCCTCTTTTCAAGGTTTTTCCTCTGGCCCATTTAGAAAATTAGTAAGAGGGGCATAGGTTAGAGCCGATTTTAATGAGAAGAAATGGTCTGGGGAAAAAAGAGAATATATTGGTATAATCAAAGTAGTCCACTAAATTCTTTCAGGGTGGTAGTGACGCATGTTATATTATTTGTTTTATCCATCGATTTATTTATCCTACATGATCTATTGAACGCGAATACACAGTTCTTCCCACTGTGTCTGACCTGCCAGTGACCCTTACTTACCATATGATTAAAGGCCAAGATATTCTTCTTTCATCCAAATCTTTATATGTTAGTCACTTGTTAAACTATTTGACTGCATGGGGCATGTGCATTTAGACCTGATTTACATAACTTTGATGCACATTTTGAAGTACATCAGATGATACACATTTCCCCACTAAAGCAGAACAATAGGTGCTTTAGGGCTTATAGCTCCTGTCGGGGAGAGATGTTGGCAGGAGGGGAAAGGGTTGATCTGGAGATCAGAGTACAACTGGGGTATATTTTCATTGGTCTATCAATACACATCGGGTAAATTATGACAATAACAATGTCAAGCAGGCCCTTTTGAACCTCTTTCTTCTTGAAAAATCCTTGATCTCTCTTCAAACTTGTCAAATAGGAAATTACCATCCAATCATATATATAAGATAAAACCAGCAGTCATCCTCACTGGAATTCTAAGTATCAACATAATTCCATAATTATCAGTTCATAGTGAAACCCCCACAGCATTTTTGTCAAATATGATGGCATTGCAAAATATATTTTTGGCGACTTACAACTCGTCTTTCTCTGACATAACATTTAAGTTAACTGTCCAGGGAATTAGACCAATAATTATTCCTATATTATGGACCTTATCCTATATTCCGCCCTATGACACTTGTATTAGTATTTCAGCCCTAATGAAAGCCCTATATCATTTATCAGAACTGGTCAATGTTTACTTTAAAAAAAAAGACAAATAACTCTGAATCGTGCAAGATTTTCAAATACCATTATGCAGCTTCAGATGCTTTAAGAGTAAGATGTGGGCATCAAGTTTGTTCTTGTTTCGAATTATGTATTTGATGAGATTCAGCCTAATAAATTGTTGGAGAGTTTATGTACATGACAAATATAGTGTTGTCATGTAATATTATAAAATATTGCCCAACATAATTATAATCATATTAATAATCATCACAGTAATTATTATTATCTTATTTCAAAAATCACTAATCGTGCATAGCATAATATATGTATTATGTCATAGCATTGTTTCGTGTATGGTATGCTCGAGAAAAAGAATTTAAAGAGCTTCACATTAAATGTTGGCGATTGGAAGTTTTGCTTGTGATATTGATATATTGCCAATGTTCTTTTGTCTAATATAAAAATATATATGCAGGACTAGTATAGATTCATGATATTGTGAAGTGTTTTATCAGTCATTGCTCGAAGTATATCAAGTTAGAAGTATTTTGGGGCAAGGCTTGAGAAGTGTAACATTCCAACCCCTTTGAACATTCCTTCAGTATTAGATGATTTTGCCTCACGACTTTATAAATAACATGAATATGGGAGTTGCATGTGCCACTGCGCATGTCTGTTACAGAGTCTGTAACATGCTGGGATGGATTCAGTCAAAATCTGACTTACAAATATTTAGCAATATCTTTATCGAAAAATTAAAAGATTTTTTCTCCTATATCGGAGCTTGTGTAAATGATCTATCAAAACCAATTGCATGATGGGAAAGATGAAATCTTGTTTTATAGAAATATGTAAAACACATGGATATTGACATTAAAGCACTGATAAACATTACATGCTGAACATGACATGTTTTCTATAGATTTTCCACTGTACCATTAGTACCATAATACCATGCGAATCAGCATTCAAAATGGCGGCTATGCAAATCCCCTATTGTGCCTGATTTGGAAATAAAATCAACCAGATTCAGTTCCCTATGATCAAAATGGCTTAGAATTACTAATTTCTAAGTATTATACTTGATTGGTTTATGCTAATAGATATAATGACATTTTTTCTCAAAAAGTTATTAAAATATGATAATATTTCTGAAAAAATGAGTTATTTAGTATTTGTGACATTTCTCCATCTGGCTCTAAGTGTTAGCTTTGTGTATACCAGGTTTAAATATATTTGGACCACAACTCACAAAGTTATACGATATTTATCCACCATATACCTAACTTAAGAAATTGTCGATTTTCACCCAAAAATGTCAAATAACTCCGAATTGTGCAAGATTTGGAACTGCCAACAGGCAGATTCGGATTCTACAGGTCAAGGCGGTCTAGAATCACTCATCTTTATGTAGTTCCCTGAGATGGGTCACGAAAATATGTTTTTAGCCACATTTAGGCAGGGCGGCTCATGGCCTATTGGGCCCAATTTCTTTGACTCTGGTCAGGAAATGTGGCTACTCCCGGGCGACTACTACACAGGATGTATATAGGAAGTGTTTATACATGAGGTAGAGCTAGGTTGCCTACTGTGGTGAGTTGTACCACAGTGTGCTGAGTTGTACCACAGTTGTACACTGGAGTGTTACCACTGAAAGTACATTCAGTTTCACAATAACATACAGAACAGGAGTTTCACAACATCAGCACCTTCAGTTTCAGTTTCACAACATATAAGTTTCACAACATCAGCACCTTCAGTTTCAGTTTCAGACCATATAAGTTTCACAACATCAGCACTTTCAGTTTCAGTTTCACAACATATAAGTTTCACAACATCAGCACCTTCAGTTTCAGTTTCACACCATATAAGTTTCACAACATCAGCACCTTCAGTTTCAGTTTCACACCATATAAGTTTCACAACATCAGCACCTTCAGTTTCAGTTTCACACCATATAAGTTTCACAACATCAGCACCTTCAGTTTCAGTTTCACAACATATAAGTTTCACAACATCAGCACCTTCAGTTTCAGTTTCACAACATATAAGTTTCACAACATCAGCACTTTCAGTTTCAGTTTCACAACATATAAGTTTCACAACATGGTCAAGGAAAGAATATATGTGTAGGCCAACACACCGCTTTTGCTAGAGTAGGGTGTGACTGAGGCAAAAAAGGGTCAAAATTTTATATTTTAAGGGGAAAAAGGGGGTTAAACCTAGATATTTGAGGGGATAAGGGAGGTCCAAAATCTATATTTTACACTTAAAACCCAAGGGTCAAAAGTAAATTATCCCCTAACTGCCTTAATATAATTATAGAAAGTAACTGCCCTGATACCTATTCATCCTCCAGAGGTTTGAGGTATGGCATAGTAGTACAAATGTAATTGGTTTATTACTTCATATGATAGTGTAAAATTCAGGTCTCATCTTTCAGTTTTCTTGAATCTTTGTTTTAAGTTTTTGTTTCAGAAATGCGTCTGCCACGCCCCTTACGGGCTCAGAGGCCTAACCACCTTTCTTCCCGCCAGAAACTCATGAACTTTTCATCCTTAAAAGCACACACCTGGGTTCTAGCCTTGTGTCCAACTTATTAATTATTGTTAACCTGTGGCTGATTGGATCCTCCATCTATCAAGGTAATTAATGGGTTCAGTGAGGGTAAGCCAATCAGCCCAGGCCCTGTGTAATCGCTGTAATATGTATAGTATATAAGCAATAAAATGATTACATTGATCCTCTTCTACTTGGTTCTGTTCTGGCTTTGAAACATACTTCTCTGTGTGTTGCATTGATTCATTTCTCGCTCAACTACTGACCCTAAATTTATATTGAAGAATGACCCTGAATTCTTCAACAGGTTAAGCGATTATTTCTGGAAATAATAGGACATTTGTCCGTTATCATCACCTTGTCTCCTTTCTTCCTACACATCAGCTTCACATCTAGCAACTTAATAGTTACTTTCAATGATAATATAACATATTTTCCTAACTCTATACTAAGCAAGTTTATTTATGTTTATCTTACTTTAATTATGTGTCAAGCCTATTCTGACTTGAGGCTGGGGAAACTCTATGTTACAAATTTATCAGTAGCGCAAATAAATACCAATACAGTGTCTAGACCGCTATCAATGTAAGATAATATATCATACTGGCATGTATGCTTAGATAGGATAAATGGGTCAGATATTAAGACACATGTATGGATTAAAGTACAAACAAGTACAAATACCAAATATAGCTAGTATTTTTCAAATTCCAGCCTAATCAAGCAGAATTTACTAAAGTGTCTGAGTGTCCAACATTTGACGATCAACCCTTATATACTTACATACGATCCCTTGAAACTGCACTGTTACCTAACTTTGGTCCCAAACTTGACATTTTCTAATTTTTGTTCTATTTTTTTCCAGCCCATCTAAAATCATTTGACAACATTTTGGAGGATTTTGTCCAGTTTTCTCTTTTATATTTGGAGGATGGTCCGAATCCTTTCATATGAAGAATTCACCTATCATCGCTCACCAAAGGCTATTCTCTCGGTGATTAGACTTCAAATTACTGTATAAACATATAACTGCTGTAGAATATTGATGCCTTCAGTCGTACTTTAAATGAAACAATTTACACTTCTCACCTCTTTGTCCATTGGTTCACTTGTCCTCTATCAGTCCTGATGTTGACTTTTGTATGTTGTAACTAAGTTAAAGAAATTTGTCCTGATCCCAAATTAACTGGAAAGTCATGAAGAGTTCTATGTCTCTGAAGTTGCAACCTGTTGTCGACCGGCCACCGCTAGGCTTGGTATGTTCCTCACTTGGTGGCATGTGATATTATAGTGTATGCCTCAGCTCCTTACATCCTTGTATCTTATCAGAGGTTTTTGTTCAGGACTAGACGAACGGCTGCCAAACCGCTTATTTCAATAAGCGAATGCGATTTACCGAAACACAGCGAACGCAGCGCCATAACTGTACAACGATTATAAGAGAGGGGCCCCTGGGTCTGCAAAAGGTTTCTCGCACTTATTTTCCTACTAACTTAGGCATCCACTACAATGAATCTCCAGCATATTAATACACCTAGCTATTAGTAAAGTCGATTTAACCGAAATGCGCACAGATAAATTACAATCTTGGTGTAAACTTACGTTAACACTAGCGTGAATGGGGACTGCATATCGGCCGATCGACCGACCGTGAAAGTTGGGCCACATGACTGAAATGCATGGAAAATGATACGTAAGGCTTCTCATAGTGTATTGAGCAAGGTCAAGGCCGCGCGCCGAGCGCTCCTTCCGGTCAGACACTTCCGTCTTTGCACTTGCACAACCAAAACAACTAGCCTAGGATTATCACGTGCATGTATTGCTGTCATATTCCATGTAGAAACTCCTCGATTATTCCATTAAAAAGGTAATGAAATATTGATTCTTCTGCTATCATTGTATCATTGTCTGCAGGGTCTGATAGCGGAGCCAGACGCCTGCAGACTTCGGCAAAACACCGAGTCAACTCGTTCACAGTGGCCAAGTTTAGCCGGGTCCCCCGGCTCTGCAGTTGCCGAAACCATAATTAAACCATAATTAAACCATAATTAAAAGCTTTGATTATTACCAACGATATAACAAATACAGCGGCCGGAAAATATTCTACTAAACTAACCAGCCAAGCAGTTACCGTACACCTACACAACACAAATTCTCGCGCGGATACTTTCTAGACGAATTGTGGTGCCGTGCGAAAATCATTTTCACTGAAAATAAACACAAGCTTTCAACCGCCACCCATGCCTCTATTACAGAGAACCTATGTATCCCCGAACCCCATCTAACTCACTTTTCTCACTCAATTCGATCTCAGCCTCTCTAATTCTCTGACAAATCGGAAGGGAATTGCATCAATAACAACATGTGTGAGTTTAAAAGAAAACCGATCCCCAGATGTGAAGGTATTAGTGAAATTAAAAAGGTAAAATGACTCGAAAATGAGACAAATAATAAAAGGCCACCTGCACTGGAATTTGAATTCACAATGATGCTAAACACTTGACCAAGGGGGATTGTAGAGATCATGCATCCCTCAGGTATCATTTCATATCGGTATGACTAAAAGACGCACAGCACCGAAAACCCACACAGCACCATCGCTATACTTGTGTTGTGTTTGATCCAGACCAAATAGATGATGCTTGAAAATAATATAATGACTTTGTTGAATGAAAGACTAACGACTTTGTCCACTTAGATTATCAAGGTGTCCAGATATTTATTAGAAGAAAATAGGAAGGAAGTGTTGGATGGTTATGATTCATTAGTTTTGTTTAGTGCTGTGTTTGTATTTCATCTGATGGTTAGAATTAACATTTCTGGGCGATGAATTATAATTTGATCATTTTGCATTCTATTGTGAATAAACATTGAATAACATTCCATAATACATATTATAAGGCATTGCGTTGATTCTAATTTTATTCAGAATATTTAATAAAGTTTCCCACTCTCACTAGCATAAGTTTGGGCATATAGATGACTGGGACATTTATTTAACGAATTCATACGTGATTAAATTAAAGAAAATAAATTTAAACAACACAGGAAGTGTTTGCAATGTTGAGAGTTAATTACAGTAAAACTATTCAACTTATAAACCCCATATTCATTGGCTTGTGAAAACCACTAATCATTATTAGTCGTAGAAGTAGCGAGGTGCTGTGCGGGTTTTTGGTGCTGTGTGCCTTTTAGTCAGACCCATTTGATATGATTGCAGTTTGTGTTTAATCTCAGCCAAATCACCTAAAATGGGCGAGGGCTTTTAAGATATTTATAGCACGCAGGTCGTCAGAATCTAATCAAACCACCATAAACGGCAATGCCTTAGATGGGATATATGCAACTTTCTTGGGATACCCAAGTTGGTACATCAAACACCCCAAGGAGGGCCTCTGCTGTAATCAAAGAAACAGTCATTTAAGACTGCCCCAACCCACAACAATCATTTATTACCTGCACGCTAGAAATGATATTGTATGGTTTACTTTTGCTGGAATTTAATGTAAATAGTTCTGAGGCATTAGTGCTGCCCCCTAACGTTGGTATTGCTACCTGCCGACCCACAATCCCCTACTCTTCCTACTGCTCAGTCACATCAAAGCGACTGGAGCCATGTTCAACACATACATTATTATTTCCCACCCACCCTCACCAAATTCTCTGTAAACATTATGGCAGCTACCTCCAAACGTTATCACTCTATTAATCAAGTAATTCATTTAAATTTAATTATCACAAATCTCGCCAATTATCACAAATCTTGCCGATTGTACTAGCGACATGTTGAAAATTATCTTCCATACAATATGATAATTGGAGAATTTTTACACTTTGTATCATTCATCATATTTTATACCTCAAACTTTATAAAACTTTATAAATAGAACTGTTGTCGCCCAAGTCTTGCCTTACATATTATAAATTACTTTTATCTCTTCTCATTTAACTGGGGTTTAACATTAATGCTGCAAGAATATATATTCAATTCAATTCAATTCAATTCAAGACATTTTTTATTTGCAATTAGCGTCGGTTACAAAAAGGAGGTCCCAGTTTTGAAACCTCGGTTCCAAGTCTTCCTGTGGGTTCCTGGGTTGGTGGTTTCCAAAACAAGCTTACAATAAGATATTATGATATAAATTTCATGGCTATGTTTCTATTATCTACTTGACTAGTTTAGTTGGACATTAAATGCCACAACTGGCTAAAAGTAAGTTGTAATAACTGGCTAAGTTGTACTAACTAGAGCATACAGTAAAATCAGGGTAAGATAATAACAGTGCAATCAAACAATAGTTGGTGATCTGTATAGTCGGTCCAGACCAAGAAGAATTTTACAGAAACAACAATAAAAGTACATATAATAAAATACAATACAATACAATATCATAGTGATTCAACATAAGATCTGTAACAGATCATGAGGTAGGTATAGTAACATATTGACATACACGTACAGACTTTGGTATAATGGTAGGTGGTGTTCTTATAATATTTCAATTTCATTTATGCAGGTGTGAATAATTTTGCTAAAGGTTTTCCGGTCTTGTACTTGGTGAGCAGCAGTTTCAAGCGAATTCCAATATTTAGCCGCTTTATAAATAAAAGAGTTTAGAATTTTTGCAGATTTTGGCTGTAGTAATTTTAAATTACGTCTGCCTTTGGCATGACTCCTGGTTGAAATTTTTCTGTTATCTAAATTGGATTCATCTGTAGCCATGAAGTGGCTTAGATTAATTATATGTTTTTGTCTCCTTTTGTTTAAGTGTAGTAAGTTCAGGTCTAAATGTTCTTGATCTACATTTGTGTACTTGGTTTTTCCAAAAATGATTCGAAGTGCCGAATTTTGTAAGGACTGGAGCTTACCAAGTAGTGTTTTTGGTCCGGAATCATACAAATAGTCACCAAAATCGAAGTGTGGGAGTATGGTCATTTTCTATAAGTCTTTCTTGCTCTTCTCAGTTAAACAGTGCCTCACTCTATACAAAAGCGTCAATTTTGTACTAACTTTATTTCTGATAATATTTATATGTTTGTTGAAAGAGAGACCCGTGTCTGTAGTTAGACCTAGATATTTATACTCCTCTACTGTTTTTAGAATATTATTACCTAGTTTTATGGGTATTTCATTTTTAATCTTGGTATTTGATATTGAGAAGTGCATAACATTGCTTTTGGAAGTATTTATAGATATTTGATTTTGCCTACACCATAGGTCAATTCTGTCTAGGTCATGTTGTATGTTATAATTGACGGTCTCAATGTTTTTATTGTGGCATACATATCGATGGGAGGAGATGGGAGGAAAGTACTAAAGTGACTGGATAACATCAATTTGATTAAAGTTAAAGGATCAGGTGTTGAGATGTTCCAAACGCAGCTCCGAGATATAACATCAAGAGAGAAATACTTTCTCCATCTGTCCTTTATTTCTCAAAATGTGTTGGGTTGAAGACCTTGCTTCCTCAACCTGATTAAGAACAGGTAAATCAAGGTATATCAGTAAATTAACACATAAGAAGACATTGTGTTTGCAACTCAAACAGGAATAACTAAATAAATGAGTCAGATTTTTTGAAAATGTACAATTCGCCTTCATTAATTCTCTCAAATAACCCAAATTTAAGACAGAAATGAGCTTCAAAATACAGTTTAACATAGCAGAACTGATTCTATAAAAACAATTCGACACTGAATATACTCAGATATACCCAGTATTCATCATTTTTCAGCCTAATTTAGCAGAATTTCCTAAATGTGTACAGCGGCCAATTGTACATTTTGGGGAAATCTGACCAAAATATAATGTCAATATGAATACAAAGTTGAACATAGATAGTGAAATGTGAAACGAGTAACTTCCTTGATAAAGGGCAAATGTATGCCTGAAACGTCGGACCCCAATAAACTCAAACCACCAACTTATCAAACCACTGTCCCCTCTGTTTTGGGGCTGAACCCCAACACTTAGGTTTTTAACTTGGTAAATGTCCAGGAGGTATAATATGAATCGTTAATTAATGATAAATTGCTCAGTTATATAAAGTTCAAATATCGCCATGCCTTACAATGTATACCCCAAGTGGCCTCCGGAGGTACTACATACTTGGGAGGTGTACGGAGATGGAAGTTACCGGATCTGGATCTGGAGGCAGAGCTATTTGCAGCTCAGTAGAAATATAGCAGATATGCTGTTTTGTCCTCAGACTATCAGGATAAAAATGTGTCAAAGTAAATATCCAACATTGCTCTTTTTCAAATATCATATTATAAGTTTCCTCAAAGTTCTTTTTGAAGTTTCCAGGTTTCCTTGTGAGTTATATTTGTAAAAGGGTCTGCATCTGTGACTCTCCCTTTTGCATTTTTGCAGTGTCCTGTCAATGAATTAATGATATGCAAATTAACTGTTCATTCTTGGCAAACATTAGTCTAGTCTAGATTCAAATATTTTAGTATTTAGTATCTTGTACTGAATAAAACCTTTAAATACCACAACACTCTCATTACCTCATTGTCATTCATTGAGATTTGTGGAGAATATGTATTTTTATTTCCAACTTTGCAATACTGTTACATAGAAATAGGTCATGTCACTTTCTGTGCGAACATAGATCTTCCAAAAGCGCCTTGAGTTATATATATAATCATTTTTATTTCAACACATATTATACATATGACGATTTCACATTCAAAATTGTACATATATTGTAATGCATTAAAATAGGGTGAACACCCTCTAAAACTAGGTTTTCCTGGCGACCCTTAAAATAAATAAATAATTGCTTCATTAATTCCTTCATAGTGTCTCTGATTGTTCGTTGTATCAGCATTTTTATTCTTATTTATTATTATTATAGTCAATTGAGTCTATCATTGTTCGTATTTCTCTTTTCATGAGTTTTAAAGTTCTTTATATATCATCCTCATGTCTTGCTGATGTCTTGATGTCTTCATCTGTGATGACAGTGTACATAAATAAAATTCCAGTCAAGCTTATCATTTTAGAATTAGATAGTTCAGTTTTCATGTAGAAATAGAAACTTGTTGCAATTTTTCAGCTGTACTGCTTAATATTACTTGTATTTCTATGTTATCTCCACTTATTCTTTAGTTACTATGTAATGATAATGAAGATATTCCTTGACAATCTCTATGTTATATACAAATGTTAAGGTATTGCTGATCCTTATTCTCATATTAGGATATCACATCTTGATATCTCAACCATTTTGAAGTTTACATGTGTAAGTAAGCTATACATTTTTTTGCTCATTCTAAGCTGTACTGCTTATTTTTTACCCGTGGTCTTGTACTATCTCCATTTACTGGTTATTTATAAGAATGTTGATAAAGATGATATTACTTGACAACCTCGATGTTATGCACCATATATAATTAGACAATACTGATATCAATTTGCATATTACAATCCCATATCTCAAAATTCCGACCATCAATACAGTTGATCATCCATAGTAGATAGATATTTACGACATTGAATACAGTTGATCATCCATAATAGATATATATTTATGAAGATCCAACAACTATTTATTCTAGTTTCACCTTGGTTCTCAATGTTGACAATTGATTAACAGTGTTAAATTATAAATCTTAAAGTACCCACATTGACTAAAGAGTCAATATACCCAATTCCACCCTCTACTCACATCAGTGTATATATATATATTGTCGTTGTATCGACCTTCACTTTCTCTGGGTTCTACAATTCCCAGTTTCTTACCCCCTATATTGTTATACCCTTTAAGAAGATTCGCAATTCGGGAAATATAATTTCATTAGAGTTGATGTTATATTTTCATTTTTTAAGACATCTAATACTTGATGCTTAGTTTTGATCTTATATCACATCTAAAATCGATATTTTCATCTGAAAGTTGGACTTGTTAACTAATATTTTACTAAATACTAAATCTTGGTGTACTCCATGTTCAAAAACTAACTATTTACACTGTTTTCAACCATCGTTGAATCTCTCTTCCATTCTTATTTGTCATTTTTGTTTTTGGCAACTAAAGAGTTACATTTATATAACAATACCGACTTTTCGCATTGTGCCCATAATACATAATTATATGTTGATTATTTCCAGCTTCCCCTGACTCTTACCTCTTCTACAAGTCTACCTCTGGTGGTACGGCTCCAGTCTGCTATACTGACTTGCTCGGCTTCGTCAAGTGGATAGCAAGCGTGAATGGAAAAGACCCTGCTCTTACTGGAACTCACTCCCTTCGTCGAGGCGGTGCCTCGTATCTTTACAGCCTTGGTATACCCCTTCAGGACATTAGGAATTTGGGTGACTGGCGTAGCTGGGCGGTGCTTCTCTACCTTGCTACTCCCCCTGAACGTAAACTAAACCTTGAACAAACCGTGGCTGCCTCATTTTCTATTTAATTATTTATTATTATTGGGTATTTGGCGGACAAGAAAGTCCGTCACACATGTTCCAAACATTCTCTCTCTCTCTCCATTCATTTGATTAACAATGTGTGATGTATTTATATACATGAGTATTGTTCTCAGGTGACCATAGGTGGCGTCACGCGCACGTCCACCGGTGCCTGCCTATTCTTGTCACTCTCCACCTTACCTTCTACTTGTCAACACGGAAGAATTTTTGTTTGTTTTTCTAATAAAAGGGGCGGACAAGAAAGTCCGTCACACATGTTCCAAACATTCTCTCTCTCTCTCCATTCATTTGATTAACAATAATTATATGTTGATTATTTCCTTACTATAACCTTCTACATACAAGTCATACATGCTTGATTTGGGTGTGTTTCTATCGTCAATAATTTGCTAATTAAATCATCGACACTATACAGGATATATAATATAATATAATACTGCTTCTAGCCCTGAGTCATATAATTATTTTTCCGGTATATCCTAAAGATAGCCAGAATCTTGACTGTTTATTGAATCTGTGGGCAGCCCAGTCAACCAGTTTTTTTCTACCCACCTCCCGGAAAGTGTCCCATCATTAAACAGAAAAATTTCAACTAGAAGTCATGCCCAAGGCAGACGTAATTTAAAATTATTACAACCAAAATCTGCAAAAATTCTAAATTCTTTCACTTATAAATCAGCGAAATATTGGAATTCCCTTGAAACTCATGCTCACCAGGTACAGGACCGGAAAACTTTTAGCAAAATTATTGATACCTGTTTAAATACAATTGAAATACTGTAGATCATCCCCTACCAAACTCTGTATATGTATATTACTATGCCTATCTCATGTTCTATTGCAGATCTTTCATCTTATTTTATTCTATTCTTATCGCTATTGTATTTTTAATATTTTTAACACTTGGAACAGAAGGGCCTAACATCTTGGGCCAAACATCTGGCGAAATCAATCCAACAGCTGCACCTCCTGTAAACCGATAAGTGCCTACACCCTTTCTGACTTAACCATGGATAGGTAATGTTTCTATGAAACAACCTTACAAATGACTTTACTAAACCATTTTCATACTTGTGACTAGTACGTAGCACTTACTTACACAAAACAGTCATATTTAAATCAAAATCACCAATGTCGGTTAGAGGTCAATATAAATATCCAATAATGTTATCCGCATAAAAGTTTTCTACATGCCTACCCAGGGAAATACATAAACCTTGTATTATTTAAATTAATCATATATGTTGGTAGGGAGTCGAGTATAGGCTTCCTGGTACATTCCCTCAATGTTATGTCTCTATAGGCTACCACGTTACCGGGGTAGCCACGACCAGCCCAGGTGGGCGCTGTTAAAATGGTGCACCAGCATTAGTTCAACCACTAAAATCTATATGTCTTCCCTCGCACCGTTGATATCTAGTACCCCCCGTAACAGACCTTAAGGTCTCTATTTGATTACATGTTCTGTTGGTACTGGAATCCTTATCCTTGAGGAAAAAAGTATAGATATTTTATAACTGTTAAATCACAGTGTGCTACCCAGACTCGAGGTAGTCACACCGAAATAAGGTTGGCAACGTTGGATTGGTGCATCTGCACCCATACAATCACTGAAACTACATGTCTTCCCTCATATTGTTGATATCTAGTACCCCCTATGACTGACCCTTTCGGTCTCCATTGTTTACATGTTTTGTTGGTGCTGGAATCCTTATCCATGAGGTGTAATTCATATATACTATAACGATTACCATGTTTATTTTCTGCTTAATTGTGACACGACCTAACCAAAGATTAGTCACGTGCCAATAAGCACAAGTATACTGAAAACTGATCTCATTTTGTGACGTTTAGTTAACTTATAACCATTTATTTAATTGAGTCCAGGCAGTTATGCGATGCCCTCAAATACACCATAAGTGTGAGCGCAAACCCTGGAAATGTTAAAAATGAATATGTAACGCTCGATGATCCTGTCTACTTTAGTTCTTTAAGAGGGTTCAAACTTTTGTCACTTAATATTCGAAGTTTAGTAAATAAAACAAGTGAATTAGAAGCTCTTCTTTTTAAATTAAAACCTGATGTATTATGTATTAATGAAACATGGCTCAATTCGAAAATTTATGACGAACTTATATGTATACCAGGATTCGCATTATTTAGACTTGACAGACGTACTGAAAAGAAAACTGGTGGTGGTCTTGCAATCTACGTTCTAGATAAATATGAGGTGACTGAGGGCGGTGGTGACTCCCAAGTTAGTACGAAAGATATAGAAATACAAACCATTAACATAAAACTGAACCAATTCAAGGATATCACAATCCATAATGCATACCGCCCTCCAGCAGGAAATCTCCCCTTGGCCCTAGAAAAAATCCAGAATGTTATTGAAAACTTCCCAACCACCCACGACAGACTTATAGTAGGTGACTTTAATGTTAACTACATGAAACCTTCTTCCTCCAAAACCCTACTCCTTTCAATAGAGCACAATGCTTCTATGAAGCAACTCATATCATTACCAACCAGGGTCACATCTTCAACAGAAACAACCATTGACCTAATTTATACCAACTCCAAAATTATCAGTCACTGTGGTGTAGTAGATGTAAATATAAGCGATCACAAGCCTACCTATGTAATTATAAAAAAAGCAAAAGAACAATATCGTAGAATTTCATTCAAATGTAGATCCTATACTCGCTACAATCAAGAAGAATTTGAAAATAAATTAAAACAACAGGACTGGAACAACATACTAGTATCCCCTGATCCCGAAACAAATTGGAATAGAATGTTACAACAAATAACCAAATTAGTAAACAAAACCTGCCCACTAAGATCCTTTACCAATGTTAAAGCTCGCAAAGAATGGATAACGGGAGACCTCTTTGCCCAGATGAAAACCAGAGACAATCTATTCAAAGCAGCTAAACGCTTAAAAAATCCTATTCTACTTGACAGGGCGAAAGCACTACGTCACATAGTGAACCACCAAGCCAGAAATTTAAAAAACAATTTCATCAAAGAACAAATTGAACTTAATAGACAGAACCCCAGAAAATTCTGGAAAAATCTAGCCCCACTAATAGACAGTAAACAAACAAAAACAAATAAAGAAATCATACTTATACCAGAGACCCCCACAATTAACCCACCTGAAACAGCTGACATATTCAATGAATATTTTACCTCAATTGGTAATAAACTAGCAAAGAAAATCCCTAACCCATCAAACTTAGCTATTGAAAATGATGAACGCCTACAAACTGCCAACCAACACAATTTTCCAAAATTCAAATATCAGCCAGTGGAGTTATCTGACCTTATAGAAAGTATCAAGAGTATTCCATCTAGCAAATCCTCGGGAATAGATGACTTACCTGCTTGGCTACTGAAAATAGCATTGCAAGCTTTAGCCCCTCAATTTAAGTCAATAATTGACCAGACCTTCGATACGTCAAAAATCCCTAAGGTTTGGAAACAGTCTAGAGTCACCCCATTATTTAAGGCTGGAGTCACCACCGACCCTGGTAACTATCGTCCAGTCTCCATGATACAATTACCAGCCAAAATACTGGAGAAGATTATGCATAAGCAATTGACATTATACCTTGAAGATTACAACCTACTTTATAATCACCAGTACGGCTTCAGGGCAGGCAGGTCAACCCAAGACGCACTAGTCACCTATCTCTCAAATGTTTATCGTACCCTCAATGAAGGCGATATTGTAAGGGCTGCCTATCTTGACCTAAGAAAAGCTTTTGACACAGTCAATCACACCCGACTAATCCTAAAACTAAGGAAATACGGCATTGAAGGGAAAGAACTCGAATGGTTTAAAAATTACTTAACTGATCGCAACCAACAAGTATTCGCCAATAGCAAGCTATCATCCCAAAAACTAATAGAATGCGGGGTACCTCAAGGGACAACCTTGGGACCCGTATTATTTAACCTCTATATTAATGACCTCCCCCAAATAATCAATAATTCCACTATTCAAATGTTCGCTGACGATACCATTATTTATACCTCCGGCCATAATCTTACCAATATAACTTCACAACTACAAATAGACCTGAATAGCTTGAGTACGTGGTGCGAATTGAACAGAATTTCTTTAAATCTAGACAAGTCCAAAATTCAAACCATCTTTCCCCGTCCTTCGCTTAGGTCAAGGTGGGTAGCCCACAACCAAGCACACACTACCGAACATGTGTTAACCTTGAATGGAAAAGCCCTTGAAGATGTAGCTAGTTATAAGTATTTGGGAACGGAAATAGATAGTGCTTTGAAATTTACAGAACAAGTAGCCAAAACAACCAAATTCTTAAACTATAAAAGTTGGCAGATCTCTAAACTGAAAGAAAAAATACCCCAATATGTTTTACTACTAATCTACAAAGTAATGATTCTGCCCATTATTGATCAGGCGGATATATTATTAGATTCCCATAGCACCACTAATGTCCATAAACTTCAAATCCTTCAGAATCGAATACTGAGAACTGTATATAGGTTACCTCCACGCACAAATGTTGATGAATTACATGTAAACAAAAGACTCCTGCCCTTGAAGTACCGTAGAAGGCTTCATCTACTTCAGGCCGGCCACCGTAGCGCCCAAAACCCAATAAACATAGATCTAAGGCAAATAAACACAAGAAATTTTGAAAATGGAAGAAAATTATTAAAACAAATCATTCCGAAATCAGAACAAATCAGAAAATCAGTTTTTAATAGAATCACAACATCTTGGAACAGATTACCTACGGTGGCCCACCGAATTCTTGAACCAAAACTATTTAAGTCTCAAGCCATGTCGACCTATATTTGGCACGACGATTATTTTATATAATGAATCTAGTATGTGAAGCCCTCCTGAACACGCGTCATGTAAATTAAGGTCTGAAATGTAAACAACTGTATTACCTCACTCATAAGAATGTAGTAGTCATATGTTAAAACCCTGTACCATCATTGATATTATCATCGAGCAAATTCTAATGTTAAATTTACGGCACATCATTACCTTTAAAACTGTAATTGGAAACTGAAACTGATTTTTGTGGAGAACCATCGCCAGTCTATGACTGAGACGGTATTGTTACTCTGCTAAAACAAATGTAACATCATATATGGGGCCGGAACACCTCCCAAATGCCGGAGAATACCCCCCTTCATATGGCTACTTAGTAGCAATAAAAAGTTTTCAATATCAATATCAATACGTATACATATTTTGTTATGTCTGTATAATACTTCTTGGTCTGGACCAACCATACAAACTACCAGCCATTGGATACACTGTTGTTATTGTACCCTAATTTTAACCTCATGCTCTAGTTAGTACAACTTAGTGTTAGCTAATTATCATATATAATATTCAAACAGCTAAACCTAAACCTAGACAAGTAGTAAGTAGCCCTTGAATATCAAATGAAATAGCCATGAAATTTCTATTCTAGTATTTTATTATAAATTTGTTTCGGCAATCACCAACCAACCAGGAACCCAGTGGAAGACTTGGAACATAGGTTTCAAAACCGGGCCCTCCTTTTTGTAATCACCATTGATGCAAATAAAAAATGTTTTGAATTGAATATCTATACACATAACTGCAAAGGTCACTGAATTATAACAACATCTGTATTTATTTATATTTTCACCAAATTCAGGCCATCCTAAGAAATTATCAGGAAGTGTCAAATGAGATAAATAAGGTAATTTTATTTTAGATTTTGGAAATATTTGATGCGGCACTATAGTAGTTCAGGGACTTTTGTCAGGAGATGAATGTTTAAAAAATGTCATGGGATAATAACTTCTCAATATATATATGCACATTCCGTCCAAAGTATCTAATTCTTTTTCTTTTTTTTATTTGGACAAATTAATCTTCACAATAGTGATAGTTTTTATTTGCCAAATCGAAAAAAATAGCAAAAATAAATTAAATTGAAGAATTACATATGTGGGTCAGATTTTCAGAAAATGTACAATTGGCAGCGCTACACATTTAGAAAATTCTGCTAAATTAGGCTGAGACATGATGAATCTGAGTACATTCTGTGTCAAATAGATTTAAAGTATCTGTGTTGTTATGTTAAACTGTATTTTGAAGCTCATTTCTGTTCTCCTTGCTGAAGTAAACTTGTGAGGCTGTGTCACGATAATGAGTATGAACTCATGTATTTCATACTTGTCTATTATTGTTTGACTTGCTTTATAAGGGTCAGATTCTCAGAAAATGTACAATTCAACTTCACCAATTCCCCCAAATAACCCGCATTTAAGACGAAAATGAGCTTCAAAATGCAGTTTAACATAACAGAACTGATACTTTAAATCAAGGCGATACCAGATATACTCAGATATACCCGGTATTCATCATTTTTCACCCTAATTTAGAAGCATTTCCCAAATGTGTAGAGCTGCTAATTGAACATTTTCTGCAAATCCGAACGATAAACATCCTGAGATGTAAGAGAAATGTAACTCAAAAAGTTGAATATCTTTTGTATCAAAATACTGGTATTGTTCTAATACAGGTTGACTAATGTAAGTGTCTGTAGAGCGGGGACACTTCATTAACAGATTACTTCTATCAGTCTAGGGAGTTACTCTTATCTTTAGGAGCTCGTCAGGTATATGTATAAATATGGATATATTCATATGGAGTGATATCTCCAATGGGAACTAGGCTTGGCTTGTAACTTCAGTAGAGAATGAGTAAGGCTTGGAGTACTGGATGGCTTCTTTATTAATCCTCAATTCACATATTAATATTTCAATATAGTTAGTCTGATGTCGAATTAGGGAAATAAGGAAACTGAAACACGGGGGTGCGGATTAGGAATCTGCGACCATGTGGCCGCCCTTTATTAAAGATTTTGTGGTAACCAAATTACACATCTGGATCGTTCGAATCTAGGTCTGAGAGTGACAGCTTGCTGCGGGTCACTAGGCAACTGCCAAACAATAAGGTCTCACTGCACGAAATATATTTGTATTCAGGAATGAATACACAATATACAGAAAACATTAGAACATGGCTCTCTCAGGGCTCCAGGGCTTCCAGTCAGTCAGCATGATGTCTTCAGTATACAGGAGTGGATGGTAGGTCTTCAGCTCTTCATGATAAGTCTGACTATACAGTGACTGGGAGCCCTTATATACTCTAAACATTGCAACAGACTTGGGGTACATTTCATCATCTTTTCAAGGCCCCCTGCAATGTACAGTGAACATTTCATCAGCTTCTCCTGCCATTGAGTAAGCCGAGTACATTGCATCACCTCTGGTGCCAATGGTGGAACTTGTGTGAGTCACTCATGATACATACTAACTCACAGGGAGGAGCTGCTCTTAGCAATACCTAAGGTGTATTTCATCATACTGGTCATTGCATCAGATTGGGCTCCCTGAGTTAGGCCCAATGAATAACCTATAGATTGTACTACCATGTTCATACAATACATATAAATAATTAATTAATACATTTCAATTGATTAAATTGGATAAATAACATTAAAACCAGACATTAACATCAACGAGTTGGTTGAAGGAGCGTGCACAAGTTGCGTAGCAATGACTGCAATATTCTAAGCGACTGAAACCAATGAGTTAGTTAACAGATTTATTATACATACTTTCAATCATGAAAATAGAAAAAGATTGAATCATAAATTTGAATTTTACCAGTAATCTTAGCAAAAAAACAGATTGGTTGCAATGACAATCCCACGTAAATCACTAGTGAAATACGCACTATGTATAAATCACTCTAGATTTGTTGTTTTCAGAGCAATGCGTGTATAATAATGCTCAATACTGTTGAGTTTCAACTGAGAATTATGAGATAAAAAGAATGAAAGATTGATCTGAGAATATTTAATATGATACTAATTAGTGCTTATAAATTGTATTCCCAATGTATGTTAAAGGTTAATTTAAATATAACAGTGTATCCCTTTTGTCAATGACAACTGGGGAATTGTTCACTGTACACAAATAATATAAACCCGCCAGAGAACATGGAGACCTCCCTTAGTTGGAGAACCATCCTCTGTCAGCAATAAAGAAATCAATAATAAAAGTTTCTAAATCTAAATCTAATAGACACAAATCAGGCCAAGAAACAGAATGTAGATAAAGTGTGAAATGGGAGCCACTGATTGGCTGCCAGAAGGTGTGTTAACCACATGTGTTGGAGCTATGTATGTCTGTCTCGTTGTTATTGATTTAGACATAGCATCATAAGTCAGCAGAATGCCTACCTGTAGATGGGACATGCTGTATACCACCCCCTCTTCTATCTCTAACCCTGACCTCACAACAACCTCTTCCTCTTCTTCATTTCTTCCTTTCTCTTTCTCTGCTTTCTCCTTCATGCTACACCCAGACTCTTGACAGACCATGTAGAAACAATCTGACCCTATTGGGTCAGTCCCAAACCAAACCTCTTTATATGGGTGCACAAAAACTACATCAGCTTTCTGCACAGGCCACTGTACCACATTGTCAGCCAGGAGTTGTAGCCAGTTCACTTCTTGGTTCAGCAACTCAGTGTTGAGTAGAAGGAGATTAATCCAGTCCATATCAGCCCAGGACGACAAGTCAAGAAACATTTCCAAAATATTCTCAATCTCCAGGCCATTGACTGTATACTCATAATAAAAAATATCAGTTGAAGCTTTTATGCAGACCTGCTGAGTATTGTTCACTAGCACAGTGATGTTTTCCTTTGATACATCAAACCAATTTGTGAATGAAAGGGGGACGACAAGGTACTTACGTACAGTCTGCAGTAGGTAACTCATGTCAAGTAGTTCATTTGAGGGTGTCAAGCTGAACTTTAAGCACATGTACAATAGACCAACCATAGGGGTCCTAGATGAACTTGCTGGGGTTTCGACATGTAAAGGCTTTGCTATTTTGGCAAATTCACATCCACTATTTAGAGTATTTATTTTTTTCTTAACGCTACCTGATGGACAAAGTGGCAGCATATTTAACAAAATATTTTGCTCTTGTAGTGATGATGCCTGTACACCACCACCTGGTAATGAGAACAAGTTTGTAACATAATCAGATACAAGATCTGGCACCGTGACATATTCTTCAATCCCAACGCCATGGCAGGAGAGCCCTCCAGCCTGCTCAGTGGTGACACCATTGCAGTATGCACAGAAGGCATTAGCAAAGCGGATGCTGCTAACATTGGTACTTGACTGAACTGCTGCATGGAATGCATGGCAGGCTTGTATGTAGAACTGCTTGTGAGGCTGGTCTTCAGTCAAAAACTTGTGACTGCAGTTGGAGATGAGATTCGGCAGAGTCAGGGACCTGTAGACACTTGGTGGCGGTACAAAATCCTGCTCACATCTGTTGTGCAATATCTGGGTGAAATCGCCAGAAAATGTACAATTAGTCCTACTAATCCTCTCAAATAACCCAAATGTAAGACAGAAATCAGGTTCAAAATGAAGTTCAACATAACCTAACAGACTCCTTGAATCATGCTAATACCAAATATACCCAGATATAGCTATTGTTGACACATTTTCAGTCAAATTAAGCAGAATTTACTAAATGTGTTGATCTGTCAATTGTGCATTTTCAGAAAGTCTGACCCACCTGTAGGAACTCCTCCTGACCCGAGGTCATGTAGACTGACAGAACAGAGGGTGTGACATCATGGTGACAGATATATTCAGGGTACCAGAGTGCGGCATTGTGCCAGGTGTCTGGGTGAGTGCAAGCTGCACAGTCAATGTTTCTGAAGACGCGAAGGATGCCATTGTGCTCAAGTAGAGCTGGTAAGATTGATGGACCTGCATGGATATATCATAATATTTTGTAACTAACTAAAGACATATGGGTAAGATTTTCAGAAAATGTACAATTGGTAGCTCTACACATTTAGGAATTTCTTCTAAATTAGGCTGAAAAATGAAGAATACCGAGTATATCTGTGTATATTCGGTATCACATTGATTTAAAGTATCAGTTCTGTTATGTTAAACTGCATTTTGAACCTCATTTTTGTCTTAAATGTGGGTTATTTGAGAGGATTGGTGAAGGCGACTTGTACATGTTCTGAAAATCTGATCAATATATTGGTTGTATTATGCAAATATACACCAAGCAGGCATGAACTGTAGCTACTTAAGAGATATTAAGAGAAGAATACCAACAAAAGCTCACTCAAAGATACTACAATATATGTCATCAGTTTTATGAAAATGAGTCATAAGTCACAAAATATGGATTTTGAGATATCACCATATCTGAAAAGAGGGGATCCAGGTGATTCCAATGATAGTAAACATTAAGGTGACATTATAAGTATTTCTATATTTTAAGTATGATATTTTAATAAAAAGTTTGCAATGTTTCTGGATGGGTAATTACCAGTAAAATAACTAAATATACTACATACAAAGGCCCGGAGAACGCAAGGATATATTTAATACAATGCCCCGGAATTTGTTACACTGTCCCGAAAAAGCGCAGTAAATAACAACACACCTTCAAAATAAGTGTAATTCACCTTGGCTTTGTGTCACCCTCCCTTTGTGTAGATATACGGTGCAGTGCCATAACACAAGCTTCTAACTGCGAAAGCTAGGTTTGACAACATTGCATATATACCATTAGCTAGCATTTCTACACCATATTTTATTAGTTTTTACAAGTGGTCATGATTGCGGTGATGACGCGCCATCGTCGATGACACACTTAATATTAAAGCTATAAAAGTATGAGACGCATAGCCACATCCGCCTCAACCTAAGCTTCATTTTGATGTCACATTACTAAATGGATATATATACAATATATGGGTCAGGTCGCCCAGAAGTGTACAATTGCTCTCAGAAAATGTTTTAAATAAAGAAAGAATACTGCGGAGAGATGTATTAATTTAGAACTTAGAATTTTAGAACTGTCCTTGCCGAGAACTGAAAGGTACAGAAGATCTGTTGTGTATGAGGGTAGGGCTCAGTGGAATAGCCTTGCTGGCAATCTCAAAACAATCGTCGACCATTAGCTCGTTAAGTATTCTCTATTGGAACTAGCTGGTGTATTTGTATTATATAATACCTAGAGTTTGAAGAATAGTAGAGGTATTTGTAGTAGCCGTTGATATAGACATTTCCACTCGTTTTTGTTTTGATGCGGTAATTATAAGTAACATGTAAACATGACTCACTCTCATCGAGATTATTTTGTAATTTTATACCATCATATCACTAACTGATAAGTATTAGAAGGAGCAACACATGAAATATAACAGCAAGGTCTGTTATGCGTCTTTTTTGAAGGGAAGATTGAATTATTTGTAATATAATGTGGCCAATAAAAATGTTTCAAACAAAAAAACCCTAAAACATTGCAAATTTAAAAAGTTGCTTAATCGACATCTTAACTGATCTTATTTCATAGAGTACATATGAACAAAATAACCACAATTTGGGGTTTGCATTTAGCTTTAAAAGGGTATCACACAGAACCCACAATCCCATTGTATGGGTGAGCGAATTGAGGTGTGAAAGCAAAGTCTGTCACATACAGCCAGGCCATGGTGTAGTGGTTAGCACGTTGGCTTACAGAGTAGAAGATTGTAGGCTTGCACCTCGGCCGGGCATCACAGCTTTTTTTTCATAAAATGTAGCGCGATCTGAGTTACGCATCCTGCAATTACACTTCCCCTGGCTACGGCAGCATGGTTTACAGGGCAAGAATAAATTTATGGCGGGGTGAATTACACATTTGAAACACATGCTGCCCGTCCAGCGCTGTAGTTCTACTTGCAAAACGAGTACAGTGTACACAGATTTATATGACTATAAGTGCTAAACCCCGTAAAGATCAGAACATTCCAATAAAGAGATCTTGTGAAAAAAAACACTTTAAAAAATATCAATTTTCCGCCTTGTGACTCATTTTCCTGGAACACATCACATATTTGATTGATTGTGTTGTTGAGTATCCTAACCATCCTTACCTGTGTGATTGCTGTAACAGAGACGGTGGTGGTTGTTTGCTATGTCGGCAGAGTTAAGTGTGGATAGGGAAATGGTAGAGTTGGATACTGGAGGAGACTCTGTGGGCTCACTGTCACACTTGTCCACATACAGGAGGCTGAATAGATCACTGAGAGGAGCAGGGTACTGCCACAGGCTCAGGTCTGTGGGTACATCAGTGTAGAGGCTGGCACCAGAGTCAGGATACATGATCCTTAGCCTTCTCTCTATCAAGTCATTACCACTTGAAATTGGTTCCTCTAAAATTACAACAAAGGTTACCAATAGATACAAAATTATAACCAATAATTATTGTTTCTCTTGATTCAATAGCTTAAATCACTAGACAATATTGTAATGATTATAACGTTTTTTCAATGACATGTGAATAAAAGACTTTGAAAAATATCCATTTTGGTTTTCCATTGATCGGACCCATATATATTGGGTTCCCAAACACAATTGGGTCAGGTCACCACAAAATGTACAATCGCCAGCTCTACACATTTAGTAAATTCTGCTAAATTCGACTGAAAAAGTAGGTGCAACTGGTCCAATCGAAAATAGGGACAACAAACCTACCAGAGAAGGTACAAATGAAAGAGATAACATTCATAATCCCGATCACACCCAAATCCCCATAACAGTAAACAATAACACCGCTCCCATCAGAGATGATATAACTGAGAGAGGAAAAGTTCACAACCTGGACCACGCCCACACACCCCCAACAGTAAATAACAACACTGTACATGTACCAGAAATTGACCTGGAGATTGGATTACAGGCCAGGGCTACAACCAATACCCAAACTAGGGGGCCATCCACAAATGACGTCATGCCCTAGGGGGGGGAGGGGGGGTTGAGTTTCTATGACAAGGTATGACAATGGGGGGAGGGGGGGGTGTCAACTCATGTATGACGTCATGTTTTTATATTTTTTCCATGAAAAGACTACCATAATGGGGAAACTTGTACTCTAAGAAAAATTCATTTGTAATACACCTTAGAATAGAAGATTACTGGATGCATATGCTTCTATGGCCTCTATATCTAGATATGTCCAGATCATTTTAGTTTTCTTGAAAATCAAACTTCAACAACGGCACCATGCGAAAACGACCCTGGTGGATATTGCTTCTTTCTATGATAATTTAAATAATGTATTGCCCTTAAACCTAACTTTAAAAATAAATGGATAGAAACAGGTGTAATGTAACTTGGGTGGTAGCCTTACACTGCATTTATTAAATAAATAATACAGAACAAAATCTCTAGCAGCATTTATTTCTATGCATTAATTCCTCCTTGGTGTTGGAGGTCATGCAATCTTGTCCTGATATAGACCCATGCATTTTATACATAGGTAGCAATACAATGACTGGTACCACACCCAGTCCCAATACCACAGATGGTATTTCCATGCCATTCTTAGCTGGTCAGTAACTGAAGCTATATATATAACATAGGCTCTGTATATTGTCTTAATGGTCAGTAACTGAAGCTATAGATATAACATAGGCTGTGTATATTGTCTAGCTGGTCAGTAACTGAAGCCATAGATATAACATAGGCTGTGTATATTGTCTAGCTAGTCAGTAACTGAAGCCATAGTGATAACATAGGCTCTGTATATTGTTTAGCTGGTCAGTAACTGAAGCCATAGATATAACATAGGCTCTGTATATTGTTTAGCTGGTCAGTAACTGAAGCCATAGATATAACATAGGCTGTGTATATTGTCTAGCTGGTCAGTAACTGAAGCCATAGATATAACATAGGCTGTGTATATTGTCTAGCTGGTCAGTAACTGAAGCTATAGATATAACATAGGCTCTGTATATTGTCTAGCTGGTCAGTAACTGTAGCCATAGATATAACATAGGCTCTGTATATTGTCTAGCTGGTCAGTAACTGAAGCCATAGATATAACATAGGCTGTGTATATTGTCTAGCTAGTCAGTAACTGAAGCCATAGTGATAACATAGGCTCTGTATATTGTTTAGCTAGTCAGTAACTGAAGCCATAGAGATAACATAGGCTCTGTATATTGTTTAGCTGGTCAGTAACTGAAGCTATAGATATAACATAGGCTCTGTATATTGTCTAGCTGGTCAGTAACTGAAGCTATAGATATAACATAGGCTGTGTATATTGTCTACCTGGTCAGTAACTGAAGCCATAGAGATAACATAGGCTGTGTATATTGTCTAGCTGGTCAGTAACTGAAGCCATAGAGATAACATAGGCTCTGTATATTGTTTAGCTGGTCAGTAACTGAAGCTATAGATATAACATAGGCTCTGTATATTGTTTAGCTGGTCAGTAACTGAAGCTATAGATATAACATAGGCTCTGTATATTGTCTAGCTGGTCAGTAACTGAAGCCATAGTGATAACATGGGCTCTGTATAATTATTGTCTAGCTGGTCAGTAACTGAAGCCATAGAGATAACATAGGCTCTGTATATTGTCTAGCTGGTCAGTAACTGAAGCCATAGATATAACATAAGCTCTGTATATTGTTTAGTTGGTCAGTAACTGAAGCCATAGATATAACATAGGCTCTGTATATTGTCTACCTGGTCAGTAACTGAAGCCATAGATATAACATAGGCTCTGTATATTGTTTAGCTGGTCAGTAACTGAAGCCATAGATATAACATAGGCTCTGTATATTGTCTACCTGGTCAGTAACTGAAGCCATAGAGATAACATAGGCTCTGTATATTGTTTAGCTGGTCAGTAACTGAAGCTATAGATATAACATAGGCTCTGTATATTGTCTTTATGGTCAGTAACTGAAGCCATAGAGATAACATAGGCTCTGTATATTGTTTAGCTGGTCAGTAACTGAAGCTATAGAGATAACATAGGCTCTGTATATTGTTTAGCTGGTCAGTAATTGAAGCCATAGAGATAACATAGGCTCTGTATATTGTCTAGCTGGTCAGTAACTGAAGCCATAGATATAACATAGGCTCTGTATATTGTTTAGCTGGTCAGTAACTGAAGCCATAGATATAACATAGGCTCTGTATATTGTCTAGCTAGTCAGTAGCCGAACCATCAACCCTATACCTTGCTACGGTGTACGCGTGAATAGGGTCGAAGAGCAGCCCATACAAAATAAATACAAAACACTCAGACCTAGAGTTATGCACAGTGTTGAGCAGGCAAACTTCACATCTAGAATCGTATATGATTAATTTGATGCATGGGCATATTATCTTATTGCGGGGGACAATAGGTATATTATAATCCCAATTTATGCAACAAGTCCCGTAGACGATGAACATTGTTTATATTCTGCTACGTGCGAGTCATGCCTGCTGTGACGCATCACCCAATCAAATTTGAGTTCATGACGCAACGTTGTCTTGTCACTAAGCAACACCCAAGTGTCCGCTCTGTCCACGCCTGGGTGGAGCAGACTTCAACCTCACTTATGAATGCCCAAAATGAACTGGAAACACTATTTAATTCGCTCTGATTATAAACATTGTGAATGTGAACAATAGTTTGCTGTATGACTAGAAGGAATGATGCTTTAAAACACTTTTAACGATGATCAGCCTCCGCTGCTGCTTACGGTAAGCATGTAGCATGCAGGATTAGGCATTAGGCCTATGTGCTATCAGCGCTGCGCTTATTGTCCACTTCAGCACTGACTATAGACTGTTTCAATGGTTGTCTTAAGTTGATTTTACCGCCAGTCTGTTTGATTATTTAATATATTTACGGCAAAATATGTCATTCACCCATGCAGCAACTTTTACCTAGACATGAGTATTTCTAGTTGTAATATTTTGAAAGTTATATACACAAAGTGCTGATTTTGGAAATTATTGCATAGGGCGCTCTACAGCCCAGTCACTTGAATGGGTTGTTTGTACAGCTAGCTAGTCAGTAACTGTAGCCATAGAGATAACATAGGCTCTGTATATTGTCTAGCTGGTCAGTAACTGAAGCCATAGAGATAACATAGGCTCTGTATATTGTCTAGCTGGTCAGTAACTGAAGCAATATTGCTCACGGGCAATACACAGCTGACCTAGTTTTTGATATACTGTGTGCATGCATGCGCTCTCATTTTCCGCAGTTCTCTCTCTTGTTCAGGGCTATATTTTCAGAGCATATCAAGCTAAAGAACTAATTATTTAACAATTTATTCCTCAAATGTGCTATAATCTAGCATCAATTATGTGTGTGGGATGAAATAAACACAGAACATCCCTTGGATTCTCCAACATTCGCTTCCACCTTGAATCCCGGGTAGCTCTGTATATATATGTGTTGAATTGTGTTTTAAATCTCATTTTTGCACTAAATTTTGGTTATTTGCGAGGCTTTCTGAATGCAAATTGTACATTTTTTGGAAGTTTCACCCTACTAACCTGTAGATGTGGTGGTACAGAACTGCTCCATGTCCAGACAACAGTCGCCAGCTCTGTAACAGGCTTCATCACATGCGCAGTCATGCAGGCCGTACAGGGCCCGTGGCTGACCGCACCTCCCATAACATGTGTTATCTTCCACACACAGTGGGAAGTCTACACCATGGAAGCTGGCTACAGTAGCACCTGGCATCTCCTTATCTGATGTTGTGTGGAAAAATGGTAAATATATGTTAGAAAATGGGGCAACATGGATAATGACACAAACAAATATGCAGGTAGGTGCTGACAGCCAGATTTGACCGCCCATTTATTAAAAAAAAGGAAAAAATTAGTGTTCAGTCTGTAAGTTGTTGCTGTGTCCGTGGCCAGTGAGCGAGTGGTCACTTGAGGTGAGGATATACAGGAGCTACAGGCCTTACCGCTCTGCGCCCCCTGCAGTCATCTGATTCTCAAAAAACCTTACAGATGTGAACAGTTTGGGAAATAAACTTATTTAAAAAGAGAAAAGCTTGAGACCTACCTTGATCATGGTTTGCTTGGATCCCTCCAAAAAGTAACAGAAGCCATGACCAGATCATGTTTAGCTGACTAACTCTACTGTCAGAGTTGTCCTATTGCTCTGACTAACCCTGCTGTCAGAGTTGTTCTATTGCTCTGACTAACCCTGCTGTCAGAGTTGTTCTATTGCTCTGACTAACCCTGCTGTCAGAGTTGTCCTATTGCTCTGACTAACCCTGCTGTCACAGTTGTCCTATTGCTCTGACTAACCCTGCTGTCAGAGTTGTCCTATTGCTCTGACTAACCCTGCTGTCAGAGTTGTCCTATTGCTCTGACTAACCCTGCTGTCAGAGTTGTCCTATTGCTCTGACTAACTCTGCTGTCAGAGTTGTTCTATTGCTGTGACTAACCCTGCTGTCAGAGTTGTCCTATTGCTGTGACTAACCCTGCTGTCAGAGTTGTCCTATTGCTCTGACTAACCCTGCTGTCAGAGTTGTCCTATTGCTCTGACTAACCCTGCTGTCAGAGTTGTGTGTCAGAGTTGTTCTATTGCTCTGACTAACCCTGCTGTCAGAGTTGTCCTATTGCTCTGACTAACCCTGCTGTCAGAGTTGTCCTATTGCTCTGACTAACCCTGCTGTCAGAGTTGTCCTATTGCTGTGACTAACCTTGCTGTCAGAGTTGTCCTATTGCTCTGACTAACCCTGCTGTCAGAGTTGTCCTATTGCTGTGACTAACCCTGCTGTCAGAGTTGTCCTATTGCTGTGACTAACCCTGCTGTCAGAGTTGTCCTATTGCTCTGACTAACCCTGCTGTCAGAGTTGTCCTATTGCTCTGACTAACCCTGCTGTCAGAGTTGTCCTATTGCTCTGACTAACCCTGCTGATGTTCTCTTCCTGCTTGTCCTTCTCCTGTCTTCCTCCTTCCTGCTTGTGCTCCTCCTGTTGCGCTCACGTCTCTTATATATTCCACCACCATTCCATATTTCTCCTGACAGAGGCACTTCCGGGTTGGATTTTCAGAAAATGTACAATTGGCAGCTCTACACATTTAGTAAATTCTGCTAAATTCAACTGAAAAATGGTAAATACTGGGTTTATCTAAACAACTGCTTTTTAAAAAGATGAGATCAAACTAATTCTAATGATGGTAAACACTAGAACATCCAATAAGTGTTTCTATATTTTAATTCTTTATTTTAAAATTAAGACATTCAAGATCTTTTGAATGAAACATGAAATACTTTCATCATTACTATGGCATGTGTGTCTAGACATCTAATTATACCGTGAGATTCAACCTGTCACGTTTTTAGTTTATTATAGGAATTAAAGGTTACAGACATAAGCAGATGTACTGGGAACCTGGGCGTGTCACTCATTAGCTGATGAGTTGGGGATCCCTTACTTGGGTCAGATTTCCAGAAAATGTACAATTGGCAGCTCTACACATTTAGGAAATTCTGCTAAAATAGGCTGAAAAATGAAGAATACCAGGTATATCTGAGTATATTTGGTATTGTATTGATTTAAAGTATCAGTTCTGTTGTATTAAACTGCATTTTGAAGCTCATTTTCTTCTTAAATGTGGGTTATTTGAGATGAAGATTGGTGAAGGCAAATTGTACATTTTCTGAAAAACTGACCCACATGGCAATTGACTACTTATGTAACTTTCACTCCCATCAATTATATCAATTAATATACATTTCTACTAACAATTTTGTTCAAAAAAAGTACATTCAGCATTTGACAAATCCATCAGGATATATAATTATGTCAATTATTGATTACATTTAATTTATACCAAGCTGTATAAGCTTGAACAGTCATATAATTATGTTCATTTAAAAAATTAGATCTTAACATTGTTATCATTGCATCGTTATTGAAAATCGAAATAACTAACATTTACTATTTCATACAAAGCTGAATATAAATCATACCGTTTGTAACCTGTCACAGATAAATGAGTCCAAAATATATTTTTCTGAGTATTTTGCTGTGAACGATATTGAATGTTATAAAAGGGTATTAGATTAGATAACAATAACTTGATTTGGGATACTAGACCATTAAGTTTAAGGTTAAGAACTCATACTTGTTTGTATAGCGTTACTTGTGGTTATTTAGTGGTAAAAAATGTTGTACCAAATTTCTAAAAAAATTTGTATGTTTAGATCAATTCTGTAAATGTGCGATGAGGGTTAACCAACAGACTGCTTTCTACTCTATCATTATCTGGGTCAGATTTCCAGAAAATGTACAATTGGCAGTTCTATACATTTAATAAATTCTGCTAAATTAGGCTGAAAAATAAAGAATACAGGGTATATCTGAGTATATTTGGTATCGCATTGATTTAAGGTATCAGTTCTATTATGTTAAACTGCATTTTGAAACTCATTTTCTATTTAAATGTGGGTTATTTGAGAGGATTGGTGAAGGCTAATTGTACATTTTCTGAAAATCTGACCCATCTATGCTCATGGTCACCAAACTAAACAGGGATGCCAGGAGGATCTGAGAACTTAGTTTTCATAGAAAGATTTGTAAAGAAGATAATATGGATGCTTCTTCCCTTTTCCTAATGATCTATATGTAAATTGGAAATAAAATTGATGTACAATTGGCAGCTCTACACGCTTAGGAAATTCTGCTAAATTAGGCTGAAAAATGATAAATAGCAGGTATATCTTAGTATTGTTGGTATCACATTGATTTAGAATATCAGTTCTGTTATGTTAAACTGCATTTTGAAGCTCTTTTCTGTCTTAAAAGTGGGTAATTGGAGTGGATTGTTAAAAGTGAATTGTAAATTTTCTGAAAATCTGACCCTATTAGTAGTATACTGCCAACTACTATACATACATAACTATGGAAATGTTTGTGTGAGTTTTACCTTCTAGATATAATGCTTTGAAACCCTTCTGCAAATTAAAAACCATATTTCCAAGATCTGGTTTTACATAAGCTTTAAACCTTTCAACCTTTAAACAATGCAAAGATATATATATAAGACATTTTATTCCAACATACAACAGTTATTATGGAAAGGACAAAAATTCTGATTACACAGCTTTTCCAGAGTGACCCTATCATAAAGATAATTAATCTATCAGAGCTTTCACTCCCCAACCAGCGATATTCCCATTCCCAAGACACCAAGGCACACAGAAATAGCATGATAAGGTTTGGTTACTGATCATATGTATTGTATTGTGGTTATTAAAGGAGAACGAGCGGACAACGGCTACCAAGGAGTAGAGGGAGGACCAGTCGCAGAATGAGGCGGGCTCGTCTCTAGGGCATGAAGGCGACGAAGGATCGATTGAGGTCCCCGAAGCAACTCCCAAACTACTGGAAAGGATAGCATACTTCAGATTTTGAGATTTTTTGGAGGATGCCCCTCTGAGGATGCCGCTGATGTTACCGCTGGGAACAACACACAGGGTATAATATAATACACATTCTTTCTCTGTAAGCATATTTATCTTCCAATTAAATACAACTTTTCAACTTTTTCAACAGCATTACTCACTTATTACATTCTTTATTCTTATTCTTATATGCAAACTTTACAAATTCAAAATTCAACACCACTGACATATTCACTATTTTATAGGGTTCAATGTAGTTTATCAAGTATGTTTACCTTCTTTTTGACATACAGTTAGTATCAATTATCTATGATCTTTGATGATCATTGCTATCCTTGCAGATGCAATTTTCACTTCGCCCACTCATCGTCATTCATCAATTGTGCTGAAGCCATAGCGATGACAAGTCAATGCAAAGACAATACAATGAATAGGGGATTTGCATTTTGAATCCTGATTCGCATTGAATTATGGGACTAATGGTACTGTGTAAAATCTATAGACAACATAGCCATGATCAGCATGGAATATTTATCAATGTTCTGATGTCAATATCCATGTGTTATACATGTTTCGATGATGCAAGCCCCAATCTTTCCCATCATGCATTTGGTTTTCATAGATTATTTATACAAGCTATGATATTGGTGAAAGCATTCTTGCAATTTTTGATAAACATGTTGCCAAATATTTGTATGTCATATATCATCAGAATCCATCCCCGGATGCATTGTACAGACATGCTCAGTGGCACATGCAACTCCCCCATTTGACAAAATTCTTATTGACTAGCCCGTCGCCATACCATCGCCAAAGATTTTTCAACGGTGGTTCAACATGGTTCACTGTAGGTGGAGAGGGGTGGTGAGGTCTTCCCTACATGGTTCACTGTAGGTGGAGAGGGGTGGTGAGGTCTTCCCTACATGGTTCACTGTAGGTGGAGAGGGGTGGTGAGGTCTTCCCTACATGGTTCACTGTAGGTGGAGAGGTGTGGTGAGGTCTTCCCTGCATGGTTCACTGTAGGTGGAGAGGGGTGGTGAGGTCTTGGTTCACTGTAGGTGGAGAGGTGTGGTGAGGTCTTGGTTCACTGTAGGTGGAGAGGGGTGGTGAGGTCTTCCCTACATGGTTCACTGTAGGTGGAGAGGTGTGGTGAGGTCTTGGTTCACTGTAGGTGGAGAGGTGTGGTGAGGTCTTGGTTCACTGTAGGTGGAGAGGGGTGGTGAGGTCTTCCCTGCATGGTTCACTGTAGGTGGAGAGGTGTGGTGAGGTCTTCCCTACATCGTTCACTGATCACAGCTGAAGATGCTTGGTAGAATTGGAGCACCACAATAATATAGGTGCAGATAGAGACCACCACCTGGTGTAAAACAAAGGTTGACTATTGAAGGTCATCTGAGAGATATGGCTAGCGTTGGCCATGGAACAAGTATCTTTGTCATATTTACAATTATAGCAATCCTCACCTTGATGTATGTTCCTACAGTTCAGATACAAAGGTGTGAGAGAAAGGTTTTTGAAACATTTAACCTACTTATTTCCACTCGGGTGATGCTAGATATGTTGATGCATAAGTTCACTTTTCCTGCCTTAGCTATGGCTAACAACTTTATTATAATTATATTGATTAAGTGAGTATGTGCATACATTTTTTTAAGATTCACAGGAAATAAACTTCATTTGCATTCTCAGCTATAACAAACAAACAAAGATTCTTACAAAATTTACAAAAGTTATAATACCTATTTTATCTACTTTCCAAAGTAGTCAAATGTTGTAACAATAACTGAAGTTTTACATCTGTTCCATGCATATACCACTAACTATATTAGGGTTAAATTTTCAGAAAATGTACTATTGACCTTCACCAATCTTCTCAAATAACCAGACGAAAGTAAAGTTCCAAATATAGTTCAACCCCACCAAACAGATGCAATGCTGAATATTCTCGAATTTACCTAGTATTGACCAAATTGCAGCCTAACTTAGGAGAATTTACTAAATGTGTACAGCTGCTAATTGTGCATTTTCTGAAAATCTGACCCATTACATACAGTTCCATTTCCTTTGATGAAAAGTATCACGATTATGAAATTCACTGGAATAAAAACTTTCAAAAGAGTAATGTTATAACAATTGATGACATGAAATCATCCATACTCACGGTGACCATTGAGGACCAATTGATAGTGAATATATTAGCCACACTCAGTCCAACCTGTGTACTGCTTAGCTTTACTGTGAACATGATCATCTGAAACCATGGGAAAATATGCACAGATCAGACCACTTAGATAATACAATGAGACATATCACAGCATTTGCTAATGTCAACAATGAATAAATAATTTAATGAACTTGAAAAAAACAACAACTAAGAAATGATCAGTGTTCTGTGAAGTTGGTCATATGGGGAATTTTAAATAGGAACAAGACAACATACTACTGCCAATTGCTACAGTATCTTTGGATACTAGGAGGCTAGCCCAGCTGATTAGCGTAACTGTTATTTACTTTCTGCTTTCATTATTTAGTATAGAGTTCATTCCATGTAATTCAGTTTTTTATTGATTAATTAGTTGAACAGTCGATTGCTGAGTGTTACATTTGATTGCATAGTTGAAACAGTCGAGATAGCCCATCGTAAAGTCGAGATAGCCCATCGTAAAGTCGAGATAGCCCATCGTAAAGTCGAGATAGCCCATTGTAAAGTCGAGATAGTTGGAGAAAAAAGTAGAGCGGGAGGGGTGGTCTAAGAGTGCACCAGCCATGTATACATGCAGACCTGTGCGTATTTACAGCTAGACTGTAAACTAAATCACAAAACTAAATCACTTTGCTCATCTCATCTCACTAACCCTCATTGCCATGAATATGACTCCACATGGATGTTGTCATGGCAACCATCACTCACTTCCAAACCTGGCCTCCTCCACTCTGGGCCACAATCAGCAGGAGGCATTTCACAGTGATGTTACACTTCAGTTACATAACTTATCTGATGATCTCCTCAGATATTTCCTCTCACTGAAATCAGTTTACACAGATGTACAGATGACAGTCTACAGATCCAAAGATAAAGATCTTACAGGATGTAGCTTGTCAGATCACACTTGTTACATCCTTTTCTTCTTGTATATGGGTCATATTTCCAGAAAATGTACAATTTAACTTCACCAATCTTCTCAAATAACCCAAATTTCAGACGAAAATAAAGTTCAAAATACAGTTCAACACAACCAAACAGATTGCTAAACTCAATGCAATGCCAAATATACTCGAATTTACTAAGTATTGACCAAATTGCAGCCTAATTTAACAGAATTTACTCAATGTGTACAGCTGCCAATTGTACATTTTCTGAAAATCTGACCCATATGGGTTATTCTCCCTAAAGCATAATAGGTACACATAATAGGCCTTGCCTAGTAGGAATGCCTAGTAGCCAACCCCCTGTCAATCACAGCCAACAGGCTTCACTCACTCAGTCTGTATACCTCCCTCCCTGTCACTCACAGCAAACAGGCCAAGCCAATACACTCCTCCACTTAACAGCACCAGCCCACACAATCAAAACAAACCCATGTGGCCATTGTTAAGCCACCCCTCCAATTTAGACTGCCCCAGGGGTGTGACAAAGTCTTGAGTAGAGTATACCTTTCCTATAGTGATACTAAAAGGAGGCTGCGCCCATTCAATCGAAATACAACTTAAAACAAAAAAACACTTAGAGGCTAGCCTCCTAATTATCCATGATATGTCTACAATTAAGTAAAGTTATAATACCCAGCTTGATCTACTTTCCAAAGTCAAATGTTGTAACATTAACTGCATTGTTGCATCTGTTCCATGCATTGACCATGCATAGATTAAACTGATCCATTCTGAAGTGACAAAACTGATTGATTTGGTTTTGGGTTCAGAATCATATTTTGAAGTGAACTGGTAATGAGGAGGACTACATCTCACACTCTTCCGCCGTTTCAACTTAGAAATATAATAATTATTATTTAAGACATATAAAAGATGTTGGGTCTGAAACAGATGGTCGTTCAGTATAGAAATCTAGAGTAATAATAATAATCAAGTCCATATTATTATAAATAAATATTATAAATGATGATGAATGGAAAAAGGTACCCTCAGGAAAATTGGTAAAATATAAAATAGGATCTTTTATTAATTTGTTGGCTAAGTGTCAAAAAGGGTGAAGAGGGACCACCTTCATTCAGAATATAAATATGCACCAAGGTCCATGCTTTAAGAAAAAATAAAAGAAGAGTTTAAATTTGTACAATTACATAGTGATAATTGATTTTCCTTAAGGAAATATGGTGGCAACATAGTTGTGCTAATTTTGTTCATGAAAGTTTGAATTGATGTAGGATCGTGGGAAATCATACAATTCAGTAGCAAACTCTGAATATTACATTTCTAATTCAGTACTTATTATCACCTAAGTATAAACCTCTAGTATTAAACTTTGTCCATCACCCTTCCCCCTCTGGGCCCAATTGTGCCCATTTCATGAGAATTGCTCATATATAAGTAGTTTTATTTCCCTCCATTTACAGACAAATGTTATGAAAAAGGGTTAAATCCAACTGTAAATGCCAGTTCTACCTGGGTGCCCTGAATTACTATCCAACAAAATATATGTAAATATATGTAAATATATGTAAATATATGTAAATATATGTAAATATATGTAAATGCCAGTTCTACCTGGGTGCGCTAAATTACTATCCAACAAAAGGTTTTGCATATTGATTTTGTCTTTTACATAACAATAATAATTTGTGATTCAATTACAATATTTTTCAAATTATATATATCATATATATCAATGTTGACATTAGTATCCAATTTTCTTTTTTTTCTCTTAACATACTCTTATTTTGTATTTTCGATTGCTACAGTTTTACGCACTTGCATTTTCCTGAATATTGAGATGAGTACTTACAGAAAGGTTCTGCCTTTGTGTGAATGTCTCTGCCAAGGGGCAGGCTTGCAGTAGAAGGAAAGTCCTCTTTGCCTGCAAGTAGGATAAGTAAGCATTACACTCTTATTATCACATTGAATAGTTAGGTGGTACCAAGTGATACTAATCTCTCTGTATTTTGAACAAGCTAAGTTAGAATCTGAGCACATGATGAACAGACTTAAAATTCCTCTTGAAAAATTGTATCAAGACATTTTTATTTGGGCTCCCATGAGATTATCATTGTATGAAAATACAATTTGCAAACTCAATAGAATTTATTGAAAAAAAAAGATATTCTGTTTGTCCCTATCGCTCAGTGCAGGAAACAGATTTTTTTAATAAACTTATATGATTAATTTATACATAAAATTGTTGTACTTAAGATTCTCAGTGATTTTCAAATTAATCTGATTTCTTCCAGGCTGTTTCTAAATTGTCAAGGCTTCTTATTTCCAATTGTTTACCTCCACCTATAAGATGCTGGAGAAGAGTCATCTGTGTTCTAAATTGGCAGAAATAGGGGATTTGCATAGCCGCCATTTTGAATCAAAGGTTTGCATGGCATTATGGGACTAATGGTGCAGTATAAAATCTACTGAATACGTGCAATTTTTAGCATAGAATATTTATGAGTGATCTAATGTCAATATCCATGTATTACACATGTTTCCATAACATAAGCCTTCATCTTTCCCATCATGCATTTGGTTTTCATAGTCCATTTACACAAGCTATTATATTGGTACATACGTTCTTGCAATTTTCTATAAAATTGTTGCCTAACATTTCTATGACAGATTTGTCATGACTATCTTGAAAACTCTACGAAATATAGGTACCTTATCGATTATTAGAATGATAATTGATAGCCAATTATCACCTATACTCTAGTTAATAAGAGACCTGGGCAGTGGCATTTGCTAATCCCCTATTATATTCCATGTACAACAAATCTACATGTATTACTTACCTCCATGTTTAATTTACATGCATACATCATTGGAATGGCGTTTGGAAACACAAAGATAACATAAGATAGCTGGTTATAATAATGAAATCCATGGATGTTATCAAACATTGATGACATAGCTCCGAATACAAACAAGAGGATGTTCACCAAGAAGTAAACTGACAACAAACCATTGCATTTGTCCACAAGTTCACAAAGATTCTTGTGCAATATAATAATCTCCTCAACTCCCTGTCCTGTGAGTGACTCTGTCCTCAAAATAGTTTCATTCAGAGAAGATAACCTTGATACAATGGAGTAAGTAGTGACAGTTGCAAGAATTGTATACACAAAGAATGTAACTATGTCCCGGATTAGCATGCACTTATCAAATATGTATACTCCTTCCTTCAAACCATATTTCATCAATGTTGAGTCAATGATTTCATCAGCATCTGTTGGCATCTGATTCATTCTATTATATAACATAATAAACCCAAGTAGTATGACTGAAATGACCTGATATAATATTGAGAAACCAAAGCAAAATGTAGGAGAAATGGAGCTAGTTTCGGATATAAACCCATATAAAAAATGATGCCATTGACCCTTATAGATAATATTCCTTAATGTATGAGTAATTCTAAATAGGATCATGATGGCTGCCCAGATGATATTCACAACCCATGATAATACCGACAGTAAAGAGGACGGTTTAGCAAGGAATATAACACCAAGTCCACATGTAGTGATCAAATATATTACATCTGCAAGAAGAAATAAAGAACAGTAAATATTGAGAAAAATGTAAGCCGTCTTTGATTTTACCGCAGCCCTTTTTGGAATGTCCAATCCAAACAAAACTGTGAGGAAGAAAGCTGTTTTATATATAAATTCCATTTTGTGCAGATTTTTCAGGGAAGAATCAAAAGCATTGATATCTCCTTAACTGATATGGTGATGTCTATATAGTTTAAGCCTATATCCTAGTTTACAGGTGGATAATGTTTGAAACCACAATTCTAGGTACCCACTTCAAGGACGTTTGGATGGTTTAAATCCTATGCATTGAATATTCAATCTTAAATCCCAATGGAAGATTTCTTTCGAAAAATTACTCCAGGGGATATGATCAAGCATATGCAATAATATGAGAATGAGAGAATGAACATTTCAGAAACTGTCTGAAAATAATAAATGACATACACATGCAGGTGTTAAAGGTGTATTCCCAGGTAATTTCACTTAGTTCAATAAATATGCGGAGTTGGCAACTGTACATTTTCTATACAATCTGACCCAGATGTATGATAATCATACTAATGAAGCCACTGTTCATAGCGATTAAAAGGACAATACCAGTGAGTGGAAAAAACATGGAAAAACACTGAAATCTCTGAGCAGATTTCTGAGACCCTAAGTTGGTATACCATTTAGATACGATTTACGTCACATGTGGGAACTGTAATAATATGGTTATTTCACAAAACAATCCATTCAGTAATTGAAGAAGACAATAACAAACAAAAGTTGGAGACAATGGAGAAACACAAGAGAATTAACTTGAAACGTTGCTTTAAATGGTTAAAAGGGAATTGACTAATCGCTATTGACATGGACATTCCCATATTTGTGAAGCTTTTAGCAAAATCAGAAAGCAGAACCTTGTTTCATCTCCTCCTGGTTGTGGTTGTTTGATCAATTGAAAATGTCTATTCTGTATGCACTTTACACAATGACGTTATTCTCAGCACTGACCAACTCTGCACATTTAACAAAATTAATTTAAGTTAATAATTAGTTTAGTAATGCATCATCAGCTATGCAAGCAAACATCAGACACACTTAAATTTTCGTCACACATATCAACGATGTGACATACCCAAAGATGTGCATTGGTTTATATGCGTTAGTATAAGATGTCTTGTGAATAACTTTGAAAAATATCAAATTTTGAAAAATATCAATTTTGCGACTTATGTTATGACTTATTTCCCTGAAACACATCACAAAGAACAAGAGTGAACTGCAAAGTGCAGGCTTCATACCTACAAATAGCTAAATGTTTTTAAAAGCTGTTTCATCCAGAATAAAATACAATGTTCCGTGTCAGAACTACTTTCAACATGACCCAGAAATCTGATTTTATGCAATGAAAATGCTAGAAACTAGGTCGACTGTGTATTGACCGCGGGCAATATCACATCAGTTACTGACGAGCTAAACAATATTCTTAGTCTATGTTATTTCTATGGGCTCAGCATATCGAGGGTGAAATAAAGTTCAGTGTCATATTAAACATTAACATTTTATTTGGTATGTTGAAACAATTTTGTTAGTTTTTTCCAACACCCATTTAACACAATTATAATATCTTGATATCTTCCCCTCATTCGCCCCCCTCCCCCCTCCCCAACCTATATATCCATAATAATCTCTGCCCCCCTTCCCCTTTTCCCAATATCATTATATATATATCGATCTTCACTGTACTACATGGGTTACAATCCCATTACAAGATATATATGTACATTATTGGTGCTATCCAAACAGCATTCATGTCATTCTTCGATGCATTATGAACATTGTTTCCTCAGACTGTTAACCATTTTAACATGTTACATTCAATACGCGATGGTTGGTAAAGCAGTTAATAGTACAATCAGTAAAATTGTGTACTAGGTTCGACCGAGCGCCTGTACTCAAGCACATTTTTTTATCAATAACACTAATGATACTTTTACTTTACTTTATATCATATCAGTCATGGTAGTAGAACCTCCATTACTCAGCATATCATATTTTATACCTTTAGATCTGACATCCATGACATGTGATTGATCATGTTTGACTTAATGGTCAAACATGGTTTGCGCAGATGACACAGAGTGTGAAAGAGAAGCCGCTAGTTTCTGATGATGCTAAAAGCTGCACAAACATGCAGAGTCAACAGCAGTGTATGACATGGCAATCAATACAGGGAAGATGCAGCAACAGTAATATCTCCTGTCCACATTTAAAGTAGCATTGCTAACTTGTTTTCTTTTGATTTTTTTTTTAATAAATCTATGTGGGTTGAAGTTCAGATATTCTTATGAAGCTCAGGGAATCTTTAACCAAGTCATACATACACAATCATAATTAAGTAATCGTTTTCATAATAGTTTACTAAGATATATATATTTGTCAGGAAGTTGTTAAAAAAGTGATAACTAAAAAAATTATTCAAAGAACTAAATCCGCTTTAAACCCAATCTAACAATTATGTTAATTATCAACTGATCACAATTGATTTTGATGACCAAATATATGTGAACAAATCTCGGAAATCTATTGTCGCTCACCATCGCTTCTTAGCCCTTGACAGACCGGCATTAAGGACACGCCACGGCTGGCACCACCCTGAGTGTCGGCCAATCCCTAAGGGAGTCGCTTCTCCCATTGGTTGAAAACATTGGCCTCTCTGGTTGGTTCAAAACATCACTCAGTTTGGACCGTACACATGCCCATTCTGACTAAACTACAATACCCAGCAACAAACTGACAGCAGGAATCAATTCCTTAGCAACATGGTGTACAACTACTACTATACACGGTATTGGTTTAACGGTTATAAAATAAATAATAGAATAGAATATAATATGCAAACATTGTACTAATAGTTAAAAAAGATGACCCGTTCTTGAAAATGGGGAGGACATGGCTTTTTATGTAGGGGAATAGGACTCACCATAGGAGAAATAGGAAAAAGGCGTAGGGATATATTTTTCTGTGGTGGATGTGTGATTCATATAATGGCTCCATGCTCAGGAGTCACCGGCTACTTCACTTACTAGACATTCCTCATCTTGCCTTCTATGTGGCAACACCTAATTTCTCAGAATGCCTTACTGCGCTGGATCCAGTTGAATCCACAAGCTGCCATGCCATTCTACCATTTGTGATGTGTTTCAGGAAAATGAGTCATAAGTCTCAAAATTGATATTATACAAGGTGTTTTTTTCACAAGATCACATTATTGGAATGTTCTGATTTTTCTAGGGTTAATCACTTATAGCCCTGTCAATCGATGTCTCAAATTTCAGGACAATCAATGTAATATATCTTTTCGTTTTAAAGGTCCTCAGATGGACTATATTTAGTTACTTTACTGTTTATTGACCCCCAGAAATATTGGACACTTTTTTTTCAAAAACGAAAATATCAAACTTAAAATGTAGAAATACTCATTAGATTATTAGACTGTTTAGTATCATTGGAATCAGCTTGATCTCATCTTTTCAACTATAATGCTATCTCAAAATCTATTTTTTGCGACTAATGACTTATTTTCACATTTGCATTTACTTCAAGGAAGCCTTGAAAAAGTGTCAAGAACTACTGGTGTCTGAAAACGATTCTGAACTCTAATTGCCTGATATATAGATCCTGATAATAAGGAAGGTGGGGCGAACTATGCTAATTAGGGTGGATTCTTATTCTACAGAAGTATTGACAGATTATTTCCACTGATTTTTGCCATTTTGTAACACATATTTCACAATTCCACCTGAAGCAAAGCTCATAGTCCCCAAGGATTTTCAAATCATAAGGTACATTATGTTATTTTTTTCCCAAAGGAAAATTGCAAAAGTTAGTACCAACAAATTCCATGTCTTCTCCCGTAGGAAGCGGAGAGTAGCGTGTGTAATATGAATGCTCACCTGACCAACCAGCGTGGTTGAAACAGGAGCCACTAGGTGGAGACACCTTATACATTTATACCCGCAATGTCACAACATTACATGACAATTATTTACCAGAGGAAGGTTTAAGTTTAGAAAAATAGCAATATTAGTACCAACGACTTTTTCAACTTTTGTAATCGTCATTTCAAAATTTCACCCTGAAGCAAACTTCATAGGATCCTAGAATGTTCAAATTCTTTAGGTCATTACATCACTATAATGGTACAAGCAGTAAAAATATCCTTTGATTTGTTATTATTTGAGGAGGAAGGTTTAAGTTTAGAAAAATTGCAAAATTAATACCAACAATTTTTGCAATTTTTGTAATACTTATTTTAAAATTTCACCCTTAAGCAAAGCTCATTGGACCCTGAGATTTTCAAACCATTAAGTATGTTACATTGCTATAAAGTTACAAGCAGGAAACTATCCTTTGTATTGTATTTTCCTTGAGGAGGAAGGTTTAAGTTTAGAAAATTACCCAAAATAATACCAACGATTTTTGCGACTTTTGTGATACTTATTTCACAATTTCACCCTGAAGCAAAATTCATAGGATCCGAATATGTTCAAATTCTTTAGAACATTACATCACTATAATGGTACAAGCAGGAAAATATCCTTTGATTTGTTATTGTTTTGAGGAGGAAGGTTTAAGTTTAGAAAAATAGCAAAATTAATACCAACGATTTTTGCCACTTTTGTAATAGTCATTACAAAATTTCACCCTGAAGCCTGAAGAACCCTGAAAATCTCGTATTAAGTTCGACAACTAAAAGATTTTCTTATCTTATCTTATCTTAAGCAAACCTCATTGTACCCTGAGATTTTCCGATCATTAAGTACATTACATGGAAGAAATGTCACCAGCCGAAAAGTATCCTTTGATTTGGAATTGTATGAGGAGGAACATTTAAGTTAAGAAAAATAGCAAAATTAATACCATCGATTTTTGCCACTTTTTGTAATACTTCTTTCAAAATTTGACCCTGAAGCAAATTTCATAGGATCCTAGAATGTTTACATTGTTTAGTACATTATATCACTATGATGAAACAGGCAGGAAAATATCCTTTCATTTGGAATTATTTTAGGAGGAAGGTTTAAGTTAAGAAAAATACCAAATTTTTTTTCCATTTTTGTAATACTTATTTCAACATTTCACCCTTAAGCAAACATCATTGGATCCTAAGATTTTCAAATCTATAGGTATGTTGCATTAGTATAATGGAACATGCATGAAACTACATGTTCATCTTTAATTCTTTTTCTAAAGGAGGTTCAAGTTCAGTAACATAGGAAACTTAGTGGCAACGATTTTTGCGCTTTTAGTAATACTTATTTAAAAATCTCACCATAAAGCAAAGTTCATTGGTTCCTAAGATTTTCAAACCCATAGGTATGTTACATTAGTATAATGGAACATGCATGAAACTATACTTTCACCTTTAATATTTTTTTCTGAAGGAGGTTCAAGTTCAGACACATAGGAAATTTAGTTCCAATGATTTTTGCCGATTTTGTAATATTTATTTCAAAATTTCACCCTGAAGCCAAGCTCAGAGGTTCCTAAGATCTTCCAACCCTTAGGTACAATTGATAAATATGAAGAATATAGTACCAAATCACACTTTCACCATTCTATCTTTTTCTAAAGTAGGTTCAAGTTCAGAAAAATATCAAAATTAATTCCAACGTTTTTTTCCAATTTTCAAATACTTATTTCAAGATTTCACAATAAAGCAAAGCTCACATGACTTCAAGGTTTTCACAAAATCAATATCATTACATCAATATAATGAAACAATCAAGAAATTACACCTTGATGTCTGATTCTTTTTCTACAGCACCTTCTTGTTCAGAAAAATAGCAAAATTAATTCCAACGTTTTTTGCCATTTTTCTAATACTCATTTCAGAATTTGACCATAAAGCAAAGCTCACATGACTTCAAGGTTTTCACACTATCAATATCATTACATCAATATAATGAAACAATCAAGAAATTACACCTTGATGTCTGATTCTTTTTTTAAAGCAGGTTCTTGTTAAAGAAAAATACCAAAATGAATTCCAACGTTTTTTGCCATTTTTCTAATACTTATTTCAAGATTTCACAATAAAGCAAAGCTTACATGACTTCAAGGTTTTCACAATATCAATATCATTACACTACTATATCAAAACAATCAAGAAATTAGACCTTGATGTCTGATTCTTTTTCTACACCAAGTTCAAGTTCAGAAAAATAGCCAAATTAATTCCAATGATTTTTTCCATTTTTCTAATACTTATTTCAAGATTTCACAATAAAGCAAGGCTCACATGACTTCAAGGTTTTCAGACTATCAATATCATTACATCAATATAATGAAACAATCAAAAAATTACACCTTGAGGTCTGAGTCTTTTTCTATAGCAGCTTCTTGTTCAGAAAAATAGCAAAACTAATTCCAACGTTTTTTGCCATTTTTCTAATACTTATTTCAAAATTTACCAATAAAGCAAAGCTCACATGACTTTGAGATTTTTACAATATCACTTTAATTACATCAATATAATGAAACAATCAAGAAATTATACCTTGATGTCTGATTCTATTTCTACCGCAGCTTCTTGTTCAGAAAAATAGCCAAATTAATTCCAACTTTTTTGCCATTTTTGTTATAGTCATTTCAAAATTTAACAATAAAGCAAAGCTCACATGACTTCAAGGTTTTCACAATATCACCTTCATTACATTAATATAATGAAACAATCAAGAAATTTCACCTTGATGTCTGATTCTTTTTCTATAGCAGGTTCAAGTTCAGAAAAATAGCCAAATTATTTCCAACATTTTTTGCATTTTTTGTAATAGTCATTTCAGAGTTTGACCATTGATAAACGCTCACATGACTTCGAGGCTTTCACACTATCAATATCATCACATCAATATAATGAAACAATCAAGAAATTACACCTTGATGTCTGTATCTTTTTCTACAGCAGGTTCTTGTTCAGAAAAATAGCAAAATTAATTCCAACGTTTTTTGCCATTTTTCTGATACTTATTTCAAAATTTACCAATAAAGCAAAGCTCACATGACTTTGAGATTTTTACAATATCACCATCATTACATCAACATAATGAAACAATCAAGAAATTACACCTTGAGGTCTGATTCTATTTCTATCGCAGCTTCTTGTTCAGAAAAATAGCAAAAATTATTCCAACGTTTTTTGCCTTTTTTCTAATACTTATTTCCAAATTTCACAATAAAGCAAAGCTCACATGACTTCAAGGTTTTCACAATATCAATATCATTACATCAATATAATGAAGCAATCAAGAAATTACACCTTCATGTCTGATTCTTTTTCTATAGCACCTTCTTGTTTAGAAAAATAGCCAAATTAATTCCAACTTTTTTGCCATTTTTGTAATAGTCATTTCAAAATTTCACAATAAAGCAAAGCTCACATGACTTCAAGGGTTTCACACTATCACCTTCATTAAATCAATATAATGAAACAATCAAGAAATTACACCTTGAGGTCTGATTCTTTTTCTACAGCAGGTTCAAGTTCAGAAAAATAGCCAAATTATTTCCAACGTTTTTTGCCATTTTTCTAATACTTATTTCCAAATTTACCAATAAAGCAAAGCTCACATGACTTTGAGATTTTTACAATATCACCTTCATTACATCAATATAATGAAACAATCAAGAAATTACACCTTGATGTCTGATTCTTTTTCTACAGCAGGTTCTTGTTTAGAAAAATAGCAAAATTAATTCCAACGTTTTTTGCCATTTTTCTAATACTTATTTCAAAATTTCACAATAAAGCAAAGCTCACATGACCTCAAGGTTTTCACACTATCACCTTCATTACATCAGTATAATGAAACAGTCAAGAAATTACACCTTGATGTCTGATTCTTTTTATATAGCACCTTCTTGTTTAGAAAAATAGCCAAATTAATTCCAACATTTTTTGCCATTTTTCTAATACTTATTTCCAAATTTAACAATAAAGCTAAGCTTACATGACTTCGAAGTTTTCACACTATCAATATCATTACATCACTATAATGAAACAATCAAGAAATTACACCTTGATGTCTGATTCTATTTCTTTAGCAGGTTCTTGTTCAGAATAACAGCAAAATTAATTCCAACGTTTTTTGCCAATTTTGTAATAGTCATTTCAGAATTTGACCATTAATAAAAGCTCACATGAATTTGAGGTTTTCAAACTATCAATATCATTACATCATTATATTGAAACAATCAAGAAATTACACCTTGATGTCTGATTCTTTTTCTACAGCAGCTTCTTCTTTCGAAAATTAGCCAAATTAATTCCAACGTTTTTTGGCATTTTTCTAATACTTATTTCAAAATTTCACAATAAAGCAAAGCTCACATGACCTCAAGGTTTTCACACTATCAATATCATTACATCAATATAATGAAACAATCAAGAAATTACACCTTGATGTCTGATTCTATTTCTACAGCACCTTCTTGTTTAGAAAAATAGCAAAATTAATTCCAACGTTTTTTGGCATTTTTCTAATACTTATTTCAAAATTTAACAATAAAGGAAAGCTCACATGTCTTCAAGGTTTTCACACTATCACCTTCATTACATCAATATAATGAATCAATCAAGAAATTACACCTTGATGTCTGTATCAGGCTCTTGTTCAGAAAAACAGCAAATTAATTCCAACTTTTTTGCCATTTTTCTAATACTTATTTCAAAATTTACCAATAAAGCAAAGCTCACATGACCTCAAGGTTTTTACACTATTAATATCATTACATCAATATAATGAAACATTCAAGAAATTACACCTTGATGTCTGATTCTTTTTCTACAGCACCTTCTTGTTCAGAAAAATAGCTAAATTAATTCCGTTTTTTGCCATTTTTCTAATACTTATTTCCAAATTTAACAATAAAGCAAAGCTCACATGACTTCAAGGTTTTCACACTATCAATATCATTACATCAATATAATGAAACAATCAAGAAAGTACACCTTGATGTCTGATTCTTTTTCTACAGCACCTTCTTGTTCAGAAAAACAGCAAAATTAATTCCAACGTTTTTTGCCATTTTTCAAATACTTATTTCCAAATTTAACAATAAAGCAAAGCTCACATGACTTCAAGGTTTTCACACTATCACCTTCATTACATCAATATAATGAAACAATCAAGAAAGTACACCTTGATGTCTGATTCTTTTTCTACAGTATCTTCTTGTTCAGAAAAATAGCAAAATTAATTCCAACGCTTTTTGCCATTTTTCTAATACCTATTTCCAAATTTCACTATAAAGCAAAGCTCACATGACTTTTAGGTAATTACACTATGACCTTCATTACATAAATATAATGAAACAATCAAGAAAGTACACCTTGATGTCTGATTCTTTTTCTATAGCAGGATCAAGTTCAGAAAAATAGTAAAATTAATTCCAACGTTTTTTGCCATTTTTCTAATACTTTTTTCCAATTTTCACTATAAAGCAAAGCTCACATGACTTCAAGGTTTTCACACTATCAATATCATTACATCAATATAATGAAACAATCAAGAAAGTACACCTTGATGTCTGATTCTTTTTCTATAGCAGGTTCTTGTTCAGAAAAATAGCAAAATTCATTCCAACGTTTTTTGCCATTTTTCTAATACTTATTTCAAGATTTCGCAATAAGGCAAAGCTCACATGACTTCAAGGTTTTTTACACTATCACCTTCATTACATCAATATATTGAAACAATGAAGAAATTACACCTTGATGTCTGATTTTCATTCTACAGCAGGTTTAAGTTCAGAAAAATAGCAAAATTAATTCCATCGTTTTTTGCCATTTTTCTAATACTTATTTCCAAATTTCAGTATAAAGCAAAGCTCACATGACTTTGAGGTTTTTACAATATCACCTTCATTACATCAGTATAATGAAACAATCAAGAAATTACACCTTGATGTCTGATTCTTTTACTATAGCAGGTTCTTGTTCAGAAAAATAGCAAAATCAATTCCAACGTTTTTTGCCATTTTTCTAATACTTATTTCAAAATTTCACCATAAAGCAAAGCTCACATGAATTCACGGTTTACACACTATGAATATCGCTACATTAATAAAAATGAAACATTCCAGAAATTACACCTTGATGTCTGATTTTTATTCTACAGCAGGTTTAAGTTCAGAAAAATAGCAAAATTAATTCCAATGTTTTTTGCCATTTTGGTATTACTTATTTCAAAATTTCACCACAAAGCAAAGCTCACATGACTTCAAGGTTTACACACTATCAATATCATTACATCAATATAATGAAACAATCAAGATATTAGACATTGGTGTCTGATTCTTTTTCTATAGCAGGTTCAAGTTCAGAAAAATAGCCAAATTATTTCCAACGTTTTTTGCCAATTTTGTAATAGTCATTTCAGAATTTGACCATCAATAAAAGCTCACATAACTTCGAGGTTTTTAAACTATCAATATCATCACATCAATATAATGAAACAATCAAGAAATTACACCTTGATGTCTGTATCAGGTTCTTGTTCAGAAAAACAGCAAAATTAATTCCGACGTTTTTTGCCATTTTTCTAATACTTATTTCGAGATTTCACTATAAAGCAAAGCTCACATGACTTCAAGGTTTTCACACTATCAATATCATTACATCAATAAAATGAAACAATCAAGAAAGTACACCTTGATGTCTGTATCAGGTTCTTGTTCAGAAAAACAGCAAAATTAATTCCAACGTTTTTTGCCATTTTTCTAATACTTATTTCCAAATTTCACAATAAATCAAAGCTCACATGACTTCAAGGTTTTCACACTATCACCTTCATGACATCAATAAAATAAAACAATCAAGAAAGTACACCTTGATGTCTGATTCTTTTTCTATAGCAGGTTCAAGTTCAGAAAAATAGCCAAATTTTTTCCAACGTTTTTTGCCAATTATGTAATAGTCATTTCAGAATTTGACTATTAATAAAAGCTCACATGACTTTGAGGTTTTCACACTATCAATATCATTTCATCAATATAATGAAACAATCAAGAAAGTACACTTTGATGTCTCATTCTTTTTCTATAGCAGGTTCAAGTTCAGAAAAATAGCCAAATTAATTCCAACTTTTTTGCAATTTTTGTAATAGTCATTTCAAAATTTCACAATAAAACAAAGCTCACATGACCTTAAGGTTTTTACACTATATATATCTCTACATCAATATAATGAAACAATCCAGAAATTACACCTTCATGTCTGATTCTATTTGTATAGCACCTTCTTGTTTAGAAAAATAGCCAAATTAATTCCAACTTGTTTGCCATTTTTGTAATAGTCATTTCATAATTTGACCATTAATAAAAGCTCACATGACTTCAAGGTTTTCAAACTATTAATATCATCACATCAATGTAATGAAAGTCTCAAGAAATTACACCTTGATGTCTGATTCTTTTTCTATAGCACTTTCTTGCTTAGAAAAAGAGCCAAATTAATTCTAACTTTTTTGCCATTTTTCTAATACTAATTTCCAAATTTCACAATAAAGCAAAGCTCACATGACTTTGATGTTTTTACAATATCACCTTCATTACATCAATATAATGAAACAATCAAGAAATTACACCTTGATGTCTGATTCTATTTCTACAGCAGGTTCTTGTTTAGAAAAATAGCAAAATTAATTCCAACGTTTTTTGCCATTTTTCTAATACTTATTTCAAAATTTACCAATAAAGCAAAGCTCACGTGACTTCAAAGTTTTCATACTATTAATATCATTACATCAATATAATGAAACAATCAAGAAATTACACCTTGATGTCTGTATCTATTTCTATAGCAGGTTCAAGTTCAGAAAAATAGCCAAATTAATTCCAACGTTTTAAGCCATTTTTCTATTACTTATTTCAAAATTTCACAATAAAGCAAAGCTCGCATGACCTCAAGGTTTTTACACTATCAACTTCATTACATCAATATAATGAAACAATCAAGAAAGTACACCTTGATGTCTGATTCTATTTCTATAGCAGGTTCTTCTTGAGAAAAATAGCAAAATTAATTGCAAAGTTTGTTGCCATTTTGTAATACCTTATTTCAAAATTTCACAACAAAGCAAAGCTCACATGAACAACTTAAGGTTTTCACACTATCATTGTCATTACAGCAATATAATGAAACACTTGAGAAATTAGACCTTGATATCTGATTCTCTTTTTACATCAGGTTCAAGTTCAGATAATAGTAAAATCCAACGTTTTTTGCCATTTTTCTAATACTTATTTCAATTCAATTCAATAATTCTTTATTGCTGATGTTTTTACAATAAGGTGGACCAACAATCTAAGTAAACATGTGTTTAGTTAGTTCTTCCATTGGATGCCTGAATTTTGTTTTGAGTTTTCTTTTGTTACTCTATTAGCACTACAGTGTTCTATGGTTACTACAAGGTTATACAATGAAATGACAATATGAATGAAATGGGGTATGGGTTTATGGGTATTATACATATGGTGTCATCCCTGTGGATGGTTCCAGTAAGTATTGCCTTGTGGGCAAAATTTCGCTATGAAGCAAAGCTCACATGACCTTAATGTTTTTCAACTATGAATTTCAGTACATTCTTATAAAGAAACAAGCTGGACATTAGATTTTCAAGTCAGGTTCAAGTTCAGAAAATTAGGAAATCTAATTCCAACGATTTTTGCCATTTTTGTAATTCTTTTAAAAATTGAGCATGAGCCATTGCTCACATAACCCTAAGGCTTTCAAAATATCAACTTCATTACATTAATATAATGAAAGAAGGAGAAAATTACACTTTCATTTGTGATTCTTTTTCTACAGGTGCTTCAAGTTTAGAAAAATAGCAAAATTAATTGCAATGATTTTTCCCACTTTTTTATTAATTATTTAAAAATTCAACCATGAAGCAAAGCTAACATAACCTTAAGAATTCCAACTTCATTACATCAATTTAATGAAACAAGAAACAAGAAGTATATATATATTATCAACTTCAATGCAGATGGTGGTCACTATAGTGGGCAGTATTAGAATGGTCTCTTTGTCAGGTCAGGACTAGGCAGGATACATACCGCTGAAGAAATGCAGCGCATCTAAAATTTAACTGAATCAACTTCATTACATCAGTATAATGAAAGATTCAAGTAATTCCATTTTGATGTGTGATTCTTTTTCTACAGGATATTCAAGTTCAGAAAAATAGCAAAATTAATTCCAACGTTTTTTTACTTTTTTCAATTACTTACTTTAAAATTTCAACATGAAGCAAAGCTCACATAACCATGGAAGGGCATCCTCCCCTTGGACAGAAATACTTAAACTAATTAATGCATTCTACTGTTACATGGGCCTTCTACATTCTTTTTCAGTTACCATAAACACATTAATAAAATTGTTTGATTTAATTCAGTTATCAAAGGTGATGCAATTAAATGTTGATACAACATTTGTTTTGAAAAGACTTTCAGTAATAACAAGAATGTAGGCAAATTATGTATTGGGGGACTGTTTCCTGTTTACATACATTTGATCACACAAATTATATATCTGTATACAAAATTACCATACTAATTACCGTGTCAACTTCCATGACCATTGTGGTAATTCTGGACCTCTGTGGGATGCAACATGATAGCGGGTCACTTCCAATTCTGAAGGTTTCAGTCATACTTTCCCTTAAAAAAGAAAAATGTCAGTTTGTTTTCATATCGTTAGGCAAAGGTTTTTGTACAGTTGACTGTCATGGGCGGTGTCACACAATTACGCAATCAGAAACAAGAAAGCCATTGCATCCCTCTTAGAAACTCACAAGTAGACATTGCACAAGCAAACTACAATAGGGCGCATTGTGATTGTGAAAGAGCCGTCAGTTCACTAAAACACCATTTTCATTGCCTGGCGACTCTCCTGAAAGTCAACAGGAGTCTGTTATGCCATGCTGCACACTTACAGAGGCACACCTGGTGATACATCAGACCCCTATGATGTTCGAAGAAGATGTCCCTCATGACATCCATGAGGGCTTGTAAGTGTCATGCGGGTGGGGCGCAAATTAATTAAAATTAGTTGCATGATTGTAGCAATGTGTGGACTGGTATAGCAATATACAACGAGGATTTTAGCGTGAGAACTGTCTGTACTCCCATAGACGTCTGTCTGTACTCTCATAGACGTCCCTCGGCCTTCGGCCTTGGGACGTCTATGGGAGTACAGACAGTTTGAACGCTAAATCCGAGTTGTATATTGATTTTAGTCTGTGATGGAACACCGTGGTGGCGCCACTAGACCAACACGGTCTGTAGTATAATAAGTGCACGCGAAATCTTACCCAAAATGGACTAAAAGTGAATAATCACCGTAGAGTTAGCATTGGGGTGATAAATAATCAATCTATACGTCGCACCACAAAAGGTTTGACGATAATAGAGGCTATAGTTGTTTGCCTCTAAAGATGGATATAGGGAAGTTAGAATTAATAAAACTATATGATTGATGAACAAACAGAGATTATTTATCTCCGCAATGGTTGGGCTATGGGAGTTTTGCACGACATGTCCATATGACGTCATGAAACTGTTACAGTAGCGTGACTCAAAAAATCATTACCATCGACTACTTATGGTCCCTATTAGAACCTCGGCAATGAAACATGTCATTATATAGGACCAATAATTATTTTTTAATCCAAGTTCATATCCTACTTAGTATCAATTTATGCATTTGTAATTGGTAGAAGGTGTTAACATAAACAAAGCATGTGTTCCTTCTCTACTTGTTAATCACTTGGAGCTGTTATTACAACTCCTGATCATGCATGGAATCACTAGATCAGTAGTGAGAATTCTCTTCTCTTTCATAGTTACACTTTGCTTGAAATTGTTCAGTGGTGCTGGGCATTATGAATTGGTTATGTTGGCCATTGCTTTCTGTTGGCCTGGAATAACAAAATAAGATATTATAAAGATGTTTTGAGATATAGAATATAGAATGAAAAGCAGATATATTTTTATAACATTTTTAACTGGACATATATTTGCTCATATACTTTTGAAAGGCAGTACAACATAAACGTATGTGTACAGACAGATCAATACACAAGATATCTGCCATATTCTTCTTTCAGTTAGGGGTATGATATAGGCCGTTTGGATAGCTGAAAATTGAAATTGTAGGATAGGTGAATATGCCGTTGAATGTAAATAATATTCTATTAATTCAACAACTCTAATTGTTATCGTCATTAGAAATATATGCCCATCACTACAATATGTGTAACAACATTTTATATTATGAAGAATTTTCACAAGTTTATCATTCACTATAACGTTATAAATAAAAGTATGACCAACTCTTTTATAAGATTCATCAATTATAATTCTATCTAATGTGTCAATACCGGCCCCACCCACCGACCACTGGTCCGTCCCATGGTGTTGCAAGTAGTATTGGGCAGTGCAAATCTTGGGTTGAATCCATACAATTCACCCTTCTGTTGTCATCTCCATTGAAAGGAGAGAAGTCAGGAGCTGGGAGGTGGTGCAGATTTTGATTTCTGTAAGAAAATTCAGAAAACATAGGTGGAATGTAATGACACAAGTTATAAATGGGTGTCAGGTATCATTTTGAAGTTATATATTAAGAATTTACGATATCAATGTATATATAGTGTCTGAGTCTGATGTAATGACTTCAGGTGTCTTATCTGTATTATGCGCAACCAAATGACTTTTTAGGTAGTTGTCTAAAGGCAGCTGCAGCTGACTGATCAGCATAGTCCTTTAAAATATCTGGTATATATGCTCCAGATGACCATTTTCCATATGTTTTGATAGTCTCTTGTCATGAGGCGTAAGGTTGAATCAACATGGCATAACCCCTATGTAGACTCTGTAGAGTGAACACCTTATCATGGAGATGGGCAGCTCTCAGGGCAATGCTCCAAGCTCCCAGGGTGTAGTGTAGAGAGAGGGCCCCTAGTTTCCATGACGAAGAGAGGCGAGGTGGATGATGCTGATTGGTGGATCAGCACTGCCTTTTATTACACCCCTGTGCTGTTGCTTCCTATACCTTCAGCATTGTATGCCATACTTGGTCAAGGTGGTGCATCACATGTAAATTATGCCACCCTTGGCGCATACAACAAGAAGGTCCGGCAGCTAAGCCTGATCACCTGAAGTCAAATTGTGTATTAATGCGCCAGCCATAGTTCACCCCAATTTCTCTAGGGTTACATTAAAACTTTAGGGATAGGCACAACAATATAACAACATACTAGGTTTTAAAGGTATATTATATAATGTCTCAACCACTAACTCTCTACTTTCATTCTGCCACATTAATGCCGAATACATATAGTATACATATAATATTCAAACACAATTTCTTGCTACAAATTCAAAACAAAATTCCAGTCTGTTGCCTCAAAATCTTAAAAGGGGGATATCTTCACCTGTGTGTCATCCCAGCTGATCCCAACCCAAAAGGCGTGGTGTCTGGTGCTCTAGACCATGTTTGACCATACCTTACTTTTTTTTATTTTTTGACAAAAAAAGCTCATAAAAGTAGGAAAACAGGTTTTTCGAACTTAGAATGGTCAAAATACACATTCTCTATGTTTAAAATAACTATTGTTGTTAAATAGATATTTTTTCAGTTCCTGGGAGGTGGTTTTCTAAAAAGAATACAACAAAAAGTTACCTCCCTACCTAGTTTTCAGCCAGATAAATCGGAAACACACCTATTAACCCCGGGCTTGAAAAAAATATTGTTACTCCTATTTGTTCAGGCATTAATTCCTTGAATTCCCACCTGCAGCAGTGCAGATGACACTGGTATTTACTTTTAAAGAGCGTGATGTAAAGATTCTTTTCATCACATACACAAGCAAATCCAAGCATAATTTTATAATTATCTGGATTGTCCATAAGAATATCACAATTATTTCTCACCCATTTGTTATACCTCAATAAATCGATATAGAGGGAGAGTAGAACGAAGTGATTGACTGGGAGGAAGGAGGGAGAGGAATAGTACTGCAGCAAGGGGGGGGGGGCGCAAAACACGGAGGTCGACACACATAAAATAAAAACACCACCATATAATACCAAATGGAAGCTAAGACCCTCACGAATTAGGATCTGACATTGGAATATTGTGGTTTGGTATGTGCCTATATTTGAGGGTACATGAGAAACCAAATTTTGTTTGTAAACAAAGATGATTTTTCTCGAAAGATGAAAAGGTATATCAGTCATCAACTAAATCAAGGTGATCAATTAATTCTCTTAGATTCACATGAATGATGTCTGAACCTATTACTTATGATTTCATGAGTCTTACCACTGTATACATTGCACAAGTTTCTGTGACAACTCATTATTTGGCAAATAAAATATCAAAAATGTAACAGAATTATTGGGGGGTGAGGCCTCCCCCAATATAAATATTGGTGGGGGGAAGTGTCCCCCTTGGCCCCCCCGGTTCCGCCGCGCCTGGGGAGAGCTCTTCTGCACCCATATGGGAGGGGGGTGGTGGGGTGGCAGTAGTGTTATATGTGCAAGAGTGGACAAATCCCTTTGATAATTTGACTTGTTTCACTCATCAAATTATCTGGGATAGCCCACTCTGCCTTATCACTTCCATAGATTATTCAGTAAAATCATATAACCTATTATTCTATTATCTAGCAATATTAATGCATATTATGCATATTAACCTGTTCATGCAAGTAAACCAGTTATATTCCCTATATAAAATGATATCATTTTAGGCCAGAGAGAGAGAGACATTGGTACTTCATGCACGAGAGGACAATATTACTCTTTACAGAGATAAACAATGATTTGTGCAATATATTCAAGCAACACCAACCTTTAGTAACCTTCAAACGTTAGAAGAATCCTTGGTAGATAATCCTTGTGTTGTCCCTTTCGTCCTCCTGTATGGACCACTGGAATTGTCTTTATCAGACTCAGGTGAAAATTAATTACTACACCTGTCTATGGAGCCGAAACGCATATAATGCATGCCAGTCTATATTTTAGACCATCGTTATATCTTATTGAGTCTTGGTCACTGGTATATTTTATAACGTAACTGCAGTGTTGTCTGATATAGACTTTATCTCATCAAGTACCACTTAAATCTCACTCGTCTCAGTACAACATGACCTTATTTGTACAACGTGACCTTATTTTGTTGTTATCTACCCATTTGATATTTATTCTGTATGTTTTAAAGAAAAATACTTACAGAATTAAATGTTATGTTTTATTTAATTTCATGAAATAGGATATCACCTCAGTTGTACCATTGGGATCTACAGGATTTTCCAAATTGTGTCCAGACTTCATGTAATTAACCAATTGATATACCTTTTACCCAATATAACAATTATTGGGAAAATACTGCATCCAGAAAAATTGAGGTACTTCCTGCAGGGAGCAGGGGACCTCATAAACTAATAACTGTGAATAGCCTGGGGAGTTATCATTATTGGGAAGTATTGAATCACTGGATAAATACATATTTATATCTAGAGTTGTGATGATGTCTTATCATGAAGGAGTCTAGCAATGAGGATAAGTGCCATTACGATTCCAATTAGGAGCGCACAATGTTATTATAGTCCAATTTTGATGATTACTATAAGGTCAGGCAACCCATTCGTGCAGTAGGCGTCCATTCACTGACATACCGTTCTTTTCTGATTGAGAGACTCTGAGATTAGACTGTCCAGGAACTTATTTTTATTTTTAAAGGTTTTTATTTAAACTTTCCCGCCATCAGGACTTTTACACTTCTGTCAAGGAACTTAATATATAATGGATTTATCCGCTTGTTGATACTTGATTAATATAGAAAAATCTCTTGTACTGATTGTATAAGTGGTGACCAAAAGAAATATCCTAAACACTAAGTCAGTTTTAAACCGAAACTCAAGGAACTGGTAATTATTATTGTTCAAACTTTTGTAAGCCCTGAACTAGGTCTGAACTAAATTGTGTTTTCATCTTGAAAGCTATTTTTTATGAAGAATCTTAACTATGAAATGGTTTAAACTATCCCATGACACCGATAGCTTTCATTCCAGGGATGTAGGAAGCAATTTAAACATGTGTCCAACAGAGTGAAATTGTGTGTCTATATGGATACAACTAGAAGTTGATTTGGAAATAGTTTTCCGATGACACAAGGTCTAACGATTGTGTGTCATCATTAGTTTGTATTCAAAATTTACTATCTTTACTTATTTATATTACCCTGTATGGCTGTTTTAATGATGAAATTATTGGTGGTCCACTCTATTTTCAAGTCGTTTTATTCTTTAATTTCACTAATATCTTCATATCTTGGGCTTACTTTTCTTTTAAACTCACACATTTGGTTATTTATGACATTCCTTGACTGGGAAAAGAATGAGAGATGCTAAGATCAAATTGAGCAAGAGAAGTGAGTTAAATGGGGTTCTGGGATATTAGGGTATCTGGATCAGAGGTATGGCTGGCGGTCCCAACACTCTATAGAGTGTTGGGACCGCCATGTGAGGGTTTGGACCTATAGGTCCAAACCCTCACATCAGATATCAGGTAAAGTTACTCTTATGCACTGCGATGACATTCCAAAACAGGCAAATTCAGAACATTTTGACTTCAACTGTGCCTCCCCCTCTGTATATACTTCTCTGATATAACATTAAGAAAATATACCTTAGAGCAAAAGAGTATCTAGTTCTATCCTTTCCCGAATATCATGTCAATTGTTTTGGGTACAACTTAAACCACCTTCCCTCTGGCTACATTTACTTCTCTTAATTTATGAATCAGAAAGGTGTGTAATCTCCCTAAATACTTCTCCCAATGGTTTCTTTGAAGCAGATTATTATAACCAACGCGTCCCGACCAAAAGGAACTTTTATTTATCTTTTCTTCTAAATTTAGGTTTTAGCAAATTAATAGGCTCAACCAGCGGCTCAAACCAACATATCAATGCTCCAATGCAACTTCATAGGGATGGTCTTGTTGGTGGCTCTCTGCTTTCTCGGCTGGTTATATTAATTATGATTTATTTAAATTTAAATAAATCATAATTAATTATATGTTTAACACCTCTCATTTGATGTCACAAAGTGTAAGGTAATATTACCTATACTATAGTAACACCACATTTACCACATTCCAATTTGTATATACCTTTGCATCGCCTATTCTTGTAATCATATGAGAATTATCAATGTTATATTGTTTCCTCGGCTTTCTTCTCCTCAGAGGCACTAATTATTAAATTATTATTCCTCAGAGGTAGGGATGGATGCCAGGTAACAATCAATGGAGCTGATCGAATTAATTCCAAAACGTTAAAGAAATAATAGCCATCCCCAGGAGTACCAATAACAATTAATTTACTGTAAAACATTAGCAAAGTATATAATTATAGAACTCCTACACATATTTGGTGAGAGTTTAACCCAGTCAACCTTTTTCCCACCTTTATATAGAGATGCTACCCCCTTCCAACAAAGTGCCTGTTTGTCTAAATTATTTCTATACACATTACTGGACCTGTGTCATTTCAGTATGAAAAACTTACTAAATTATAATAGCATAGATATGTATGTATTCGGTCAATGTGGACATTCATAAAATTGTCCCAAATTCATTATTTCAGTATTACAAACATGATCTTATCTTTCAATAACTAGTCAGTACTTTAAAAATGTATCTCCCATGCAAAATTTGCTTGATAAGTTTTGGAATATTAAAATTATTGCTGTTTAAGTTATTCTAAATTGTGTTGAATGTATGTTTGACTTTAGGATCATCATTTTCAATTGGTTTGAATCTACTTTTGCTCCGTAATATTGCTAATAGTAAATGTAGGACTGCTAAGGCTGATTATGTTAAATCCAACTTAGAGTTCTACGATAAGAACCCTCGACAATATTGGGAATTCCTCCGACCAATAATAAATCCAGGCAAATTAAAAACTAATAATACTATTCACTTGAACAATAACGGTAAAAAAATGGAGCCGTCAAAAATCCCAAACACATTTAACGACTTCTTCTTAAATGTGGGCCCCAGTCTAGCAAACCAAATCCCTTCTTCCCAAAGTTTATTTGATCAAGGCCAGAAAAAAGCTGATATTTCTGCAATAGCGTTCAATACGCCGCCTGTTTTTAAGTTCTCTGAACTTACCTCAATAGAGATAAGAAAAATAATCAGCAACATTGATGTAGCAAAAAATTCTGGTATTGAGTTCCTGCCAGCGAAAATACTTAAATCTTGTTTATTAACGCTCACTGACCAAGTGACTCATGTTGTTAATATTTCTATGTTATTGGGTAGAGTGCCTAGCTCGTTTAAACTAGCTAGGGTGACTCCGTTGCATAAAGCGGGTAGTAAATTGGATGCCAATAATTACAGGCCAATTTCCTGTATCTCCATGCCCGCAAAAATATTGGAAAAGGCTGTACAGCAACAGCTTACAGACCACTTTGAATCTAATAATCTCTTTAGTAATCGCCAATATGGGTTTCGGACCGATCATTCCATTCAGCAAGCGCAAATAGATCTTCTAAATAATATTTATACAAATCTTAACAACAAGCTTCTAAACAAAACGGTCTTTCTTGACTTTAAGAAAGCGTTTGACACGGTCCATCATCCCACCTTATTAAATAAATTAAAACAATATGGCGTTGCGGGCATGGAGCTACTTTGGTTTTCTGACTACCTGCGGGATAGGAGGCAGTACGTTACGGTTAATGGATTGAAGTCAGATGAGGGGGTAGTTACGTTTGGGGTACCCCAGGGGACTATTCTAGGGCCAATTTTATTTACAATATATATTAATGACTTACATACTGTAGTAAAAAATACAAGCATTCAACATTTTGCTGATGATACCGTTGTCTACTACCATCATAGTAACACGGTAACTCTTAACTCACACCTTCAACAGGACCTAGACAATATTTTCTTGTGGTGTGCTGATAACAAAATCTCACTCAATGTTGCCAAGTGCAAATCAATGTCTTTCTCACTTAATAATACTTCACGTTTAAGTGCAAATTCCTGTCAATCACCCAACTCTATGCCGAAAAGCCTGACCCTGGGCCACTCCCCACTTGACTCAGTTCATGAATACAAATATCTCGGTTTCATCTTAGATGACCGGCTAACTTTTAAACCTCATGTTAATTCAGTTCTAAATCTTGTTACCTCAAAAATAAAACTCTTATTCAGGGCAAGAGACTCCTTGACGTCGAAAGCAAAGCATGATTTATACAAGATGGCCATACTCCCTAATCTAGATTATTGTGATTTTATATATGACTCAGCTCCATTAACCCTTCTAAAGAAACTTCAATCTCAACAAAATTTGGCTTTAAGAATAATATTTAATAAATCGAAATATGATAATGTTGACCAGGAGCACAAAATTTTGAATATCTGGCCACTTCAACTAAGGCGTAGATAAGCACATCCTAGATATGGCCCACTATCTTGCGCAAAATCAAAATAATTTGGACGTGAGGAGTCTTCCCACAAGAAGCCACGCTGCTGGTAGAAGAAATCTCATTGTTATCTCCTCAAAAACAAATAAAGTTTCTAACTCAGTAATATATAAATGTCAAACGAGGTGGAATAATTTAATGCCGGTTGCCCATAAGATAGAGGATAAGTATGCTTTTAAAAAGTATACTGAAAAACTCTTGGCACCTGACGTCCAGTTACCAAATTAGTTATGTAACTCTAGCTGCTCACACACTCAAACCCACATACTGAATATTGTAATAGGATTACTCTCTTTTTCACTTGGTCACTTGGTCACTCTAGGTTCTATGCTGCTATGCGCTGGAACAACTTATTTTAGTGTTTCACAGCTGATCTGCATTTAGCCTAGAGGGGTTGTTCTGTTGTAACTGTATGATCACAAAACATTAACTGTCTAGATGAATTTCTATGGCAGCACTATTTAACTTCTCAATTTCATTATATAAATCCTGACGCATTGAAAAGTATAGATTCTGTTAACGATCAGTCTCTCAACATACTGTCATTAATTAATTAATAAATTTATTTAAGCAATATGCTTAATATGTTAACCAATGAATTGGCTGTAAGCCACCAAATTAAAACTAATTAATAATGTAAGATATCAAGGTATTAGGTTCTGTCACATAAGGGCAGTGACCCCTCAACACTGTTGTTGTGCCCCTTAGCGCATAACCAATCTTCCATTCTGCTATCTCTTTCACTGATAGCTTGCTTATTGTTGTATTTCTGCTGTTTTTTCAATTATTGTCACCAAGGAAAATAATGTAATGAGGCACTCACTGGAAGAGCTGGCACGCCAGATTTGAACAACCACCATTGTTTTGAGAAATTCGACAATAAAAGAATATTTGAATTGAATTGAATTGAATGTGGGTCACTAAACTGTGTTTATTGAAACATCTTTTCACAAGTGGTGACTTGAATTGTTGAAGGTTACCCATCTTGTGTGCCTCACTTGGTGCTTCTTATCTGGACACGTAGTCCAGTGGAACGCCAGGTAGGGGATAATCTATTGATCTGTGTTTCCTGCACTTAGTTGCTGGATCAGGAACACTTATTTCAGGCAAATATGTTTCTGACTTTTGATTAATGTAAATATGGTAATAAGAGATTATTACAAAATGTTGTTGGAGCTTAAAAAGTACTTCCGCATACTTGATTTGTTTACGTTGTTTGTTTGGAAGCAACATGGCTATTCAGTTGTCAGTATCCAACATTAGCCGTAGGTATATATATGTATCCAGTGCATATTATTCATAGTGCTAACACAACAATTTAATCTAAACAATTTAGAAAAAGTGTTAAGTCAAAGAATAATATAATAAGTGGTAATCACAGGAGGATTACTAACTCATGTTGAATGGACTAAAACTTACATTATAACAAATCAAAATGAATTAAGTTGACCAATGGATTGTACCATTGAGGCATATTTAGGTTCAACTATACTAACGTTGTAAGCTTGGAAGGCCCCCTTCCAAGATGGACCAACAATTTCAGAATAAGTTCTGAGTCTGAGGTAAAGAAAAAAAAGAGAGAACACAATACAAGATCACGTCAACACAAGAAGTAAGGTTGACATAGAATATTTATTAAAAGATTTATTATTATTGAACTCGTGCAATGATAACGTGATTTTTTTTAAACTTTTAATGGACATAATTTCACAAAGTGATAATTCTCATTCGCCAAGGACAAAACATAATCTCAAATATCATTACCTCATTACATTCAACTAATACTTCCTACTGTTTTAATTAATCACTGATATAGTCACACTCAACTTGTTCATTTAAATTGATCGTTTACTAATAGTAACTTAATCTTTATCATTTAATCCTTTTTTTAATGCAGCACTTAGCTCTAGAACTGCCATATTTCATTGTATAATGAACGTATCGTTTTAGTTCAAAACAATGCAGTACACCATAAACTAATACAGACAATACATACAGTACATTACATATTTTTGAAATTTGTTTGTGGCCTGGTAAAAAAAAAATTAGTTTGCGGATAAAAGACAAAATGATCATAATGCACCTTCATAGTTATTACTAACTACTCTTCTCTCACTACAATACAACTGACATAATTCGACTTCCCCAGTTATGCACTAGGTATTTTTCAATATACATCATTCTATGCTACTCCTTCCAGTTGTTATTGTTTTTTAGGGTTTTTTCCGATTGTCCCAACTTTCTTATTTTGTCGATGGGATTCAGTTTATTCCAAACTTTAGGGCCTTGGATATTGGGGGCTCTATTAAATTTTCTGACCTAGCCATACGCTGATGAGGTTAATCCCTCTCGCTTGCCTGGTTTCCCTAGGCATAATTTCGATTTTTTTCAGGAATATTTAAAAAGGAGTGCATCCAGCCTAGAATGACAATATCTCCCCTTTTTTGATCGTATCAGTTTTTAAGTTATCCCTCATTTCTTCTGTTGATAGAATACCCTGGTTGTTATAAACTATCCTAACCGCCCTGTTCAGTACACTCTGCAATTTGGCAATCATTTTGCCCCGGTCATGTTATATAAAATAATCCATATTCTGCAAGTGACAGTATAATTATGAGCTTTAACAATGGTTGTCGCCATACTCTTATTTAAACATGATCTTATTCTGGCAAGGTTGTTGACCTTTTGCTATATTGTAAAAGGCATTTTTGTAAAGTGTACATTAAAGTTAATGTTGTTATCAATCTGGTATCCTGAGTATCATACAACTTTTGCTTTGACTATCACGTGACCATCAATATAACATTCTCCAATAGCTCCAAGATTTAAACCTTTCAGCTTGCTCTTGAATCCTATAAATTGCATTTGACATTTGTTGGAATTTAGTTTCAATTTATTCTTTTTCATCCGAGAAGAAATTTCAGTGGTTGCTAATTGGGACACATTGAGGCAATCCTCTTTTTTTTATGTTTATATCATTAGAGGGCATTTCTTAATTATGATAGAATTTTCAGAATTCATTGCAGTGCAAATTCGGATTATGGATTAAGAATAATAGATAGTATGTCTGTAAGTTTGGTACATGTAAAAACAGTAATTTGATCTGGGTAGTTGTATGACATTTTGTGTCCCCGCTGTATTTTGTTAGGTGAAATTATTTTAGAAAATTGGGGTGTTTTAAATATTGTTGGTTAAGGTGTAGGGATCATGATTAATTTTCAATGAGGTTAAAAGGTAGTTACAACACAAAAATGGTGATAGTAAGGCATACATATTTTACCCTGTTTTCTATCTCAGAACGCGGGGTATATGACATTGTAAAAGTCAGTGGTCATCTTTGTGTTGCATCGATTAATTCCTCGCCCGAGTGCTGACCATAAATTTATAACGAAGAACATTCTTCAACATGTCAATCTGTTGTACAATAGAGTTGGGGTTGAGCCAACAGCATACCCAGGGGCGTCATCTGTACTGCCACCAATGTACTACTGACTACAGAAATAAAATCACTTGCTAGTCACTATAGTTTTTACTCTCTTAATACTATGATTAATACCAGTAACCTTAATTAATCTTTCCTGACATATACCTCATATCAGGATACATCATAACACTGGACAGCGGGGTGACATCATGGTCCCGCACCTACATGTCACCATTGAGCCTGGCAGCCTGGATGGCTGAAAGGAGGAGACAATAGAAGATATTAGGGATATATTGGTAATGTTCCAGGAACCTCTCACTGACATTCATATTCTCTTCAGTATTACTTCCATACAATCATTTCTAGCATTGTATTATTCAAATGTTCTATGTTATACCTGAATTAGTTAATTGGAAAAAAAGTGACCATGCCAGAACAAACAAACGTTTTCACTGGACAAGCCAATTCATAGACAAGAATTCCAATTCATGTGGCTATTTAGGGGAAAGAGCATTACACTCCCCAATCTACAGGAATAAATTGAAAACTGACTCATCAAATTATGAACATACTATTATTAAGAACATTATCATATTTTATACTTAGCATAATATTTGAACCACAAACAAGTTTCCCCTTGGTAAGTACTAATCTAAAAAAAATTCTTGTTTATAATAAAGATTGATTAAGTAAATAGGATACAACTGTAATAACTACTGTGAATAAATGATTGTCAATAATAACTACCTACCTGCACCATAGGCAAGAGCCTCATCAGGGTTGATGCTCTTCAAGAGTTTCTTCCCGCTGAAGAATTCCTGGAGGATCATCTGGATCTTGGGGATGTGGGTTGAGCCTCCGACTAACACGATTTCCTGGATGTCATTTTTGTCCATCATGGCGTTCTGGAGAGCCAGCTCAACTGACTCCAGGGTGCTGTGGAACAGATCAGAGCAGAGGTCTTCAAACCTGGGTCGGGTTATGGTGGTTTTGAGGTTAATGCCCTCAAAGATGGAGAAGATCTCAATGCTGGCCTGCATGTATCTGGAGAGGTTCAGCTTGGCACTCTCACAGTTGCTGTGGAGACGGCACATGGAGCGCTTATTGTTGGTGACATCCTTCTTCTCCTTATGATTGAACTCAGAGGCAATGTAGTCAACTAAGCAGTTGGTAAAGTCCTGACCTCCCAAGTGGGTTTTGCCAGCAGTGGATTTGACGTCAACAATGCCATCCTCAATTGTCAGGATAGACACATCAAATGTACTGCGAGCCAAGTCAAAGATGAGCACATTGTGCACTCCACTGACCCTTGTGTCAAGACCATAAGCAATGGCGGCCGCTGTGGGTTCATTGATGATACGCAGGACATTGAGACCAGCAATAGTTGCAGCATCTTTAGTGGACTGGCGCTGGGCAGCATTGAAGTAGGCAGGTACTGTGATGACAGCATTGTGTATAGGCTGTAGGGGCAGAAAGGAAGGGTTTAATAGTGTATCAATCAATAGGTATCAATGCAATACCATAATAAAAATTACTATTTTTGCAGATAATTAGCCTACATTCTACTCTCACAATTATGGATGTTTGCTATTTGACTTATGCTTGCCTATTCATGCGTTAGTTATCTATAGTTAGTTATAATCAAAATGAAAGAAGTAATGTAACTAATGATGAAAAGACAGGTAATCTAATGCTGTATTCTTTTTGGCAAAGTTTTGTGAAGAAAAATCTGGATTTCCTTTGTAAGTTCATATTCAACATTTTACATAATCACTTTCACAAAAAATGGGTAAACATGTGAAATACAGCAATATTAAGACAAATTTTACATTAAGAAAGATAATTCATATTGATAAAAAGAAAACAAACATTGAAAATTAAAATATAAAGAACCCAAATCCCTCTAATAACTACATGCTATCGGGAAACACCTAAAGTGCCACCAGGTGCTACTAAGTGTATAAAAGAGTCAAAGTATCAGCATGCACAACACAGTGCACACAATATCAAGTGTTACACTTTGTAACCCCCCCCCCCCCCCCAGCACATATCTATAATTAAAGATCTTGGTATACTCATTTACTCCCCTGATGAAGACAAATATGTCAAAACACGTCAGGAAATAAAATCAAGAGAGACATAAAAGATTTTATACTCTCATATCTTGTATCTTATACTCTCCAACCATAGACTGTGCTACGCAGCCAAACCATATAAATGTCTATCCCCAGAGTCAGGGGAACGTATCTTGTACTTCGCATTTTGCATCTTATATTTTACTGTATAGTACATATCTTACAATGTATAACACAACCAAAATTATGTAGAAGCCTAAGGGAACGGCCGGAAGATCTGGGTATAAATCCTGAATGGTACCCAGAGGCCTGTTGACCTGTTCATCATCAGCCTGTAACACACAGATGAATAAAAGATTGCTCTATCTATCTATCTATCTATCTATCTATCTATCTATGCATATTATGTCAAAAGAACCGAAAAATGGAGCACTTTTTTTGTTTTTCAGCGTTTTTGAATTCAAGTGTTCGTAGAACAAAAACTATTTGTATGATTCTTTTTATTTTCGCCCGAGTTGTAGTCCTATTTCTTGGAAAGTCAGGTTTTGATTGTATACGTCGGGTCAATTTCTAAAAAAAGTTACAGAAGTTTTAATGACAAAAGAATTGGTGCGATACCAACATGATAAAAATTGATATATTAAAAATCCACAGAAATAATTCATTCATGTTAACACTTAGCATCGCAATGTCTTCCTAAATTAGTTGTTATTCCCCCTGTGTAATATCAAGTTCCTGTGAACATTATTTTTTTGACGTTCTAGTCATTTTTCAAAAAGTGCAAATTGTCCCAAAAAGTGGCAATACCTACGTGTACACATTCAAGTGTCCTCCCTTTTACAGTTTCCACTTCTAAGGCAACCATTTGTTATAGGGTAGTGCCAAACAATGCAAAGATATATCCCAAGAATATTTTTAAAAATCAGTCAATATTAATCCAGTCATGTGGCAAAACATAATGTACAGATTTGTATCTTGTACACATTGGTATCTCTGTTCTAACCATTAACCTTGATCAGATCATCAATTCAAATCAGAATCCATTGATTTTGCATGGAATTTATCTATTGCATGCTTACAACTCATGACTTGATTTGATTGCAAACTTAAAATTCTTTTTTTCCTTTTTATTGAATGATACATCTTGATATTTTTTTAATTTTTCCAGCTAAACAATTGACTATTATTTTTTGTAAGAGGTTAACATATTAATCCTACAAAACTATTTCGCCTGTGTCCCTATACCTGCTAAAACCAAAAAAGAAATCGAAATAATAATCATGAATTTCATCTGGAAAGGCCCTTCGAATCAAATCAGCACTGACTTTCTAGTGCAGAAAATAGAAAATGGTGGTCTCGGCCTAAGAAATATAAAAGAAATAGTCGAAACAAACAGATTAAAATGGATCCAGCTATTATTGGAATACAAAAACTCTGAGATTCTAAAGGAGAGAATATGGTTTAATCGTCTCATTAAATTTAAAGGACAGATGTTCTTATATGAGTAGTGGGAAAAAAAGGTATATTAGTTTTTGGCGATGTGCTAAATGAGAAAAAAAACAATTTATGTCACTCCTAGAGCTAAAAAAACAAGATAATGTTGGTTCCTTTCATTCCTGGAGAAAAGATCTTCTATCCTCAATCCCTGTAGATTGGTGGGAAAAACTAAAAAATGAATACGATGTACCAACTGATGATTCTATTAATATTAAGATCAACAATATGATTGTCAATGTAAGATCAGCTAGTGCAAAAATAATATATAATGCTTTGGTAACGAAAAGAAAGCCAAAAGTAGAAAAGCTGGATGGCTGGAAAGATACTTTGATGTTTACTGATGAACAGATGAAAAATCTTGAGTGGAAGAGAATTTTCCTTCACCTGTACAAATGCACATCCGAAACAAGACTACAAAATTTTCAATATAGAGTACTACACAGAACAATTACATGTAATGAGTTCTTGAAAAACAAAAGAATAATAGATAAAAACACATGATCTTTCTGTAACAAAAAGGATGACATTAGACATTTCCTACAGGGGCGTCGGAAGCTAATTTGAAATGGGGGACAAGTTCTAGGTTTGACCTTTGGTACCCCACTACACTGGGAAGTATGCCAGTATATATATTTCAACTAGACCTAAACCTCCGTCAAAATACACATGCATTTTTGCTAATTGAAAGCTGCACATTATCTTTTTGAAATGTACATATTTTGTACCCTACCAAAAGTTCACAATTATAAAAATGATAAATTAAGGACAAAATCTTAGTCCATAGTGAACGATTTCTGCCAAACAAATTTTGAATTTAAATTTCCTTCTCCAATAGTAGAAAATAGTAAAACCATGATACCCATGCCTTATCAGGAAATCAAGCACTCTTACTGAATGCCTCGAATGCCTCTGTTTAATAAAACTATACTTATAAATACATTTTTAATTTAAAATGTGGTATTGTCTATCATCCTCTGGATATTCAATATGTAATATATATATTACAGGTTTAATTCCTATACCATTGTCTGTCTACATTCTTCCCCATAAGCAAATTATGGGGATCAAAAGTTTAACATGATTTGAATACAAACTTCAATTGTAATTAATCAATAGCCAAAACATTGTTATGGACTTCATTAATACGATCCAAAAACGCATATTAAGCAAAAAGAAAATGTCCTGATAAGGTATGCATGGATGACATGGTTTTAATTATTTTCTAAAGTCAAACTATAATGCAAATTAAAAATTGATTAAAACAACATATATTTCCTTACGATTTGGAGACATATTTTAGAATCGAAATTTCTAAATCAAAACTTTGTAACGGTTTTAAAATTAGTCCCAATCTTACTATTTGATTATAATAGGGAGATGGTGGGAGATATTGTTTCTCCCATCATCTCCCTATTATATGGCAGACAGATACCATATATAATGTGTTTCAGGAAAATAGTCACAAGTCACATAGAATGGATTTTGAGATACCATCATATTTGAAAAGATAAGATGAACCCGATTCCAATGATCCTAATCATTAATATAATAACATCTTTTTTATATAGAAGAGAAAAAAGTTAGGGATATTTCTTGGTAATCAGTTACTATAGTAAAATTGCTAAATTATACTCCTTAGGATAACCTCAGATAACATAGATATATTCAATAGACAGTGTTGAAATTTGGGACATGTATTCATGCTACCCGCAGCACTAAACACCTCAGAAATGAAAACATTCTGAGTAAGGGTTCTTGAAAAATGAGAAATATTATTTGTTTGTGACTTGTGACTCATTTTTCCAGAAACACATCACATTATATCAGTCAATTGGCACCATGCTAATGCACCCACTAAAATTAATAACAGTAGATTTAAACAGATGGATTTGAATTTAAAGATATATATGATGTGTCGCAGGAAAATGAGTCAGACGTCAGAAAATTGATGCTTTTCAAAGTGATTTATTTACAGAAAGAATCGCTTTTTTTCGAGAATTCGTCCACTGACTGTCTCAAATTAAAGACCTTGTTCAGATTAAGGTTCTCCCCGGTCTTAATATATAAAATGTGCATTCTCATTTCTCTGCAAAGGACTAAAGGCAATAAGTTGGCACCCCAGTGTAAAGAAACAAGGTCCAAATGCTTATTACGTTTACCTTATACAACTCTGAGAGCCCTGTCTTGATTTTTTCAAATGCTCGTAGTAGGTTCTAGGTCCAAGGTCACCAAAGAAAAATCCTGTTTCCAGGATGGGCAAAATAAATGTTTTAAAAATTTGCAATAATATTTTGCTCATTCATATTTTTCAATCCAATGGCGTTAATTAGGTGCAAGAATTATTATCATTTTTTTCCTAAACAACAGAATAGTGGTGATTTTATTGGGGGTCATTTGAAGCCCTAAAAGTACATGGCCCTATCATAGTGTATCATCACAATATATGTCATATTTCTTTAGATGTGACCGAAATAAACAGTGTGTATAAATTGTGACATTTTCTGGGCCATATATATGATCTAGTCAGAAGCAAAACATTCATATTAATAATGCTTCATGACGTTTTTAATCTTTAAGGCAGTTAGTAGTTTGATTCATAGTGCTAGAATTACATAAAGGTGACATAGAAAACTTCCCATTATTAGGTCTCTCAATCCTAAGCCAGTAGAATGTATGACCTAAGACATTTTACAGGGTCACCATTTATGTTAAAAATGTATATTCATCTCAGTACTGCAGAAAAGGTTGAGAACAGGATATACATCTGACCATCATTAAAGACACTAAATTACAAAACATGTTGGAGTTATTGTGATAAATCCTCTGGCTTTTGACCTTTTTAGCATTGGGTTTGACCGTTTCTTATACCATTGAAATTTTTGGGGGGACATGTCCCCCCTGTCCCCCCCCCCCCGGTTCCGACGCCCCTGTCCTAGTCGACTGCCCCACAACCAAAAGGCTATGGGAGACCATAATACGATGTATATGCTCTATGGGTCACCTTAACTCATTGAAAAATGGTAAACCTATGTTTCAAATTATGAATAATAATGTACTCGTCAAAGCTGAGAATATTCTCTTTGGGTTGGATTCTCGTAACACGAGAGAAAAAATTGTAAATTGGATAATTTTGCATGTCAAATCGTTCATTCACAGACAAAAATTATTCTATAAAGGTGAACTTATTTTTGACCACCTTATTGCAGAATTAGACAGTAGATGTAGAACAGTTTTATATCAGAACAAAATATCTAATACCTCAAGTGAATGGAAAAACGCCTGGAGAATGTTGCACGCTGATCTAAGCAGCATAACAGGATAGAACCTTTCTTTAGGAAACATAAGGCCGTTATCCACTTGTACGACAAACGGTCACCGACAATCGGTCACTAGGGGTGACCGACAATCGGTCAAGTGGATACCGGGTGACCGACAATCGGTCACCCTCTTCATTTCGTCGGTGGGTTGTCGTTAACCCCTCCCGACAATAATGTAAATTTACATTATTGTCGGGAGGCTGACCGATTGTCGGTCACCTACCAATTTTTTTTTTTTTCCTAACATATATTTATGGTCATACTGAGTGTCGTTATGACCTTGGATACCTTCGGTGGATATATGTGAATAATTTGGAGTACATTTGTACCTTTAAATTAATTTTATTTTGTTCATTTCTATCGATTTATGTATAATTATAGTCATTTTTACTGAATATTTCGATTTGTGCGTGGGTTACGGGTCCCTAATTTTGGTGAATAGTTTGACATTAATTTGTACATTTATTCTGTATCATTTCTAGTGATTTATAATTGTTTATTGGTATTTTTTGGTGATTATTTCGACTATTTCTACATCAAAAGTCTCCCAATCGTACAGTATGTTAGACCACATTGTAGCATACTTATTTAACTTAATATTTCTTTAATTAAATATGCCGAATATAGTTTTACTATATTTCCATACATGTTCTTTATGTATAATGTTAAAGTAATAGAGCGGATTTGCCTTTCTTTATTTAACTTGGTTAATTCTCACTGTGGAAATATGCATATTTTATTAATGTCATTTTTATTTATATCTGCTATAACTCTTTTGCATTCGGGCTATACAGGCTCTTGTAATTCTGTGACGAAACTGGATTTATTTATGAGACTTTTCTGATATTGTTGCTGGTCAGTTCAGAGTTGTAGTGAGGAATGACCAGAATAGTCAGGTGATATTCACTGGCGGGAACTATTCAGGTACCACCACATATATTCCTATATGCACACATATAGTACACACATATACAGAAAGAATTGGATGAAATATTTATATTACTGTCATGATGTTGAACAACGCGCTGGTGTTGGCTTTTATACATCGATCTATTATATTTTATTTTTATTTTCCATCTTTACTTATAAATAATCCTTTTTGTGACCAACATCTTCACTAAAATATTTTGTATAAATTGTACTTGAGGATCATAATTTTACCACGTAATTATCCTGATGAGGGTATAATGATACCAAAACGTTGATCAACCCTGAATGAATAAAACCTCCTTCATATATTAATAGCTGTGTCCTACTTGTGTTCAGAGTCGCCTCAATCCCTTTGAAATTTTGTATAAATACTTGTTAACATAAGAGTCATCAAATTCTGAGAATAATGTACCTGTTACACAATGCTTTTGACTGACTGAATAAAAATCTTTAAATACAAAATACAGGCAAATCCGCTATATATTACTTTAACAAATATGATCGGCGATAGAAATATATATTAACAAGGTAGACCAGTTGTATAGATTATAAGAAACCTGGGTCGTTTATAAGGTAGTAGCCTAAAAACCCTTTAAAAACAAAAAAATATAGCATCAGTCACCCCTAGGTGACCGATTGTCGGTGACCAAAAAGCCACTTTTTGTCGTACAAGTAAATACCGACCGACAGCAGCCACCGACGGCACCCACCGACAATGGCAGGTGACCGATTGTCGGTCACCTGTGGCCAGTTTGTCGGTGGTCATTTTGTCGTACAAGTGGATAACGGGTTATAGTCTCCTTAAAATGTTTTAAAAATATAAACCTTTTTATATGTTCTATTTCTCACACGAATGTTGTCATCAAGATGAGTGATATAGTCTATGTTGTTTCTTCTTCACCTTATTAATGTCCTTTCTAAGGAACGAAAAGGGGTTCAATGTATTTTTGTGTGTTATCAGCCCAGAGGAAGTAGGATTTGTTGATATATTGAATAACGCTGTTTCAAAAAAAAAAAAATGTTGTTAAGTTGTTTTTCTATGTTCACTGAGTGTACACCTTTGTATCTCTGTTCTCACCATAAACCTTCCCTAGTTGATCAATTTAATCAATAAGAACCCAGTTATTTTGCATGGAATCTATCTATTACATATTAAAGCTTAATGACATAATTTGATTGCACTCGTAAAAGAGCTTAACTTTTTAATTTAATGATGCATCTTTTTTCAAAAAAGAATTTTGCTGCAAATTAATTGGTATCAAGTGGTATTTAGTATTACTGATGTCTGATATCAAAAGCTTTATTATCAAATTATTCCCTTATTATTAACAGATCATCACTTTAAAATACATTAGACTAAATTGTCTTCATATATGTCATATTATTTGCTTTTAAATAGTATGTGATGTCTTGATGGATAATCAATGGTATTGTAATTTGCAGCTAAATATACATTTTAAGACGATGGGAAACATATTATATACAGCCTTAGTAGGCTACATCAAATAGATAGTCCTTTCAGATTGAAACACTCTCTGCAAAGTCTTCATTCTGTTGTGTCTTTATTCTACATGTCTTCTCACTGTTATGCCTTCTGTGTCATGTCTCCTCCCTGTTATGTCTCCTCCCTGTTATGTCTTCTCTGTCATGTCTTCTCTGTCATGACTTCTATCATGCCTTCTCTTTCATGTCTTCTCTCTTCCATGTCTTCTCTCACTCAATCATCTCTGCCTGTCTTCTCTTTCTCTGTCTCTTCATCAGTTTCATGGTTCATGGCTCATTCCCCTGTGATATATCCCATAATTATTACAAATTACATCGGAATGTCTGCAATTTCTTCCCTATATTAGATCTTCATTTTAACAGCTTCAAGATCTCTACAAAAAGTACCATAATTGAATGGATGATTAAGGTCTCGCATTTAAAAGGCTTTCTTAAAGAACTAATTATTTGGTACAGTACATAAAAAAATAGTATATCACTTAGACATTTTAGGGAAAGAACTAACAATAATCATCAGGATTGTGATAGCTACGTGTACATGCAATACCCACGTGATACACCAATGGGGCATTCATAATTGTTTCCAAATAATGCAATTGATTCTGTTTTTAAAGCTTAATCGATTCATTATATATATTACAAGTAATTCCAACTGTCTACATTTTCCCCCTGATTCTAGGTTTTCTTGCATGAAGGAGTATCCATTGATAATGAACGAGCAAGCAACGCTTTAAACCTGGTATTTAGAGACCTAGGAAATATTACAAAAAACCTTAGTGGAAACTATGAAACATGTACTTAGATGCAAACATAGTTACTAACGTCTCTACAAGGATAATTATCACAGAAGAACAAGCATTGAAATTTACGTCAGCAAGAGTAATGGGCTAGATTGGGTTAGTTCAGAGGTATTGACATTTTATTTCATTAGAAACTCTGCAAAAGTCACTGCCCTATTGAAAGGATGTATAAAATGCTGCAAGGATGTATAAAATGCTGCAAAATTCCACAAGAATAGAAGGAATATGCCATCACTCCCTTATCAAAAACAGGAAACCTGCGACTAGTTTTGTGTAACTGGCCATTGTATCAAAGATTGTATAACAAGTAGCAGTGAGGTGCAGAAATGGCTGAGTTCTAATGGTGTGTATTCAGGAGAATACAGGTATAAAATGGGAATAGACTTGGACTGCTCTCCCATGCAGCAAAGGAAGGGCTCTCCCCCTCTGTCTGGACGACCCCGGTGTGTGTACCGATGTCGTGCTTCACTGCCCCCCTGCTCGTCAGCAGGCAGGTGGAAAATCGCGGCACTAGAACTGATCAGAGCGGACCAGAACGAGCTAGCAGACAGACGTTGAAAATTCTTGTAGCAGTGATTTTCTGTTTGTTTTGTTTTTTTCATGTTGGAGTTGGAACAACAAAATAAAGAAGGGGGGACTTTGAGTTTAAAATAAAAGTTGATGAACTCTCTGCCTTCCAAGAGCTGCCTACTTCTGCTTTGACTGTATCTTCTTTGTAGTTCCCTTGATTTATAAACTGAAGATAAATGTGAAATAATGCCTTTTCCAATATATAGGCAGAAAGAGAAAGTTAAAAAAGATTAATCGTAACGATATGAGTCCCATTTATATAGAGGGAAACAAATCAAAAAGAGTCACTAATGTGAAATATCTAGGATATGAGGTAAACAAGAATTTGAGTTTTGATCGATCAACACGTCTCTAAATTAAAATTTGGAAATCAATCGAAGATCAACCAATTAGCTTGTATCCGATTCTATTTAGACAAAAATACCACTACAAAAATGGTCAAGGCTCAAATTCTTCCACTTGCAGAATACGGACTTATGTTTTTTAATTTAGCAAGCAACTGTACAATAAGAAAGTTGCAAAATGTGGTTAACCATAGTATAAGGCTTATACATCCGTATAACAATGACCCTATTGTTGATAGCATGGAAATATGATATCACTTGAGAAGAGAGGCTGCCTCTCTCTATTAGGTTTGATGTATAACTTGAAGGATATTGTCATTAATGTACAGGAGATGCCAAGAGAAACAAGATTGGCCGAAGGGATTATGCTTAAGGTACCACATCCACGATCTGAAAAGTTCAGAAGCAGTCCGCATGTACAAGGACCAATACTGTGGAATAATCTTGACACCCAGACAAAATCAGTCTTGGAATAAAATAAAAAGAATCTTGAAAACCAGAGTAGGCTGGACGTCGAAGTAGTTATGAAAATGATATGTATATCGTATTGTGGAATGTAGTATATGTTAAACAGAATGTGCTAAGTTAATTTTTAAAACTTTTATGTACTGATTTATACAAAATATTTGAAATTGTCGTATGAGGCATATCACAAGCTGTGAAAACTCGTGCAATAAAATTTAAAAAAAAAATTAAAGCAGGTTTGAATTAATTATGGAAAGTTCAGATAATTCGATAATCATAAAAAAGAGAGTACATATTCAATTTTGATTTCCTGAAATAAGTCAGTCAGTTAGGGTGAAAGAAAGGATTGCGAAATAGAAAAATATTCTATGTCTGAGATGCTTGGGGGAAAGAAATACCACTTGTTACCATGCCTGAGATACCAACCTGTACATGTGATAGTAAGGCCAACATCTTCAATAAAACAGAAAAGAATTGTAAAAAATACATTTGATATGCACCTAAAGACCTAGTTAGATGTAATCCAGTGTATTACTGATAGATTTAGCTAAAATTAGGTCCTCTCTGCTAAATTTGTTAAATTTAGGATTTTTCCCCTAAAATAAAATGTGTTTCCAGTATAGATAATTGTGTAATCATCAATACTTAGATAGATAGAAATAATATCCCTCGATACAGGCTATTTAATGGAGATATTGAGGAGATCAAGGTGTTTAAATATCTTGGCCTTCTAATAGACTCAGAATTAAAGATGGAAGCCATGATCAATTATACAGTAACAAGGGCATATTTTGAAACAACAAAAATAAGAAAAATACTCCCATATATAGGACCTAATATTGCTATTTCGTTGTATAAGACATTTGTTCTACCAATATTGGAAAATTGTATCGTCTGTACGGATCTGGGTCCACAAAATGTCCATCAGAGACTTCAGAAAACGCGAAATAAAGGTCTACGTTCGCTTTTGAATATAAACGGGAATGTGTCCAACTATGATATTCATATTCGATGCCAATTACTTCCTATAAAACAGATAAGGGCTTGTAGAATATTATCTCTGACATTTAAAACTTGCCCTCTTGTTGTACACAGATTAGGAATGAATATTCGTGGGATAATTTAGACCTTTCAGACTTTAAATCAAAATTAAAAGAAAAAATATGGACTGAATTCTTAGAGGCAGGAGAGCTGTAGAAAGGTTACTAGAATTTTGTGGACCCAGACCCGAACCATTTATTCGTGTTTTTAGCTATTCTTATTTTATTATATAAAATTGAAAAATCCCAAAAAATATTATCATGATTTTATAATCTTGTCTGCCAATGTAAGGCATCATATACGTCTGCAGTCGAACACCAGAATGCTGAAACTATCAGTGCGCCAGTATCTCACCAGGTGGTGACACTATACCTAACACTTACGTCGATTGAAGTGTATAGCTGGTTGTACGATATGTGAATAAGCCACCAGGTGGTGCCAATGTTCTTCTACAGACTGTTGAGATTATATCCAATTTAAAGTTAAATTAATTAAGATTAATTATGAAATTACAAGCTTGATGAACTATATTATATTTTGTTAATATTTAAGACACGCTGAGAATTATTATCTTGTAATCGATAAAATGCTGTCAATAAAGAAACACAAAAATGCAAATACTTATTGTAGAAGACTCCAAAATAAGGCCCTAAAAATTGCTCTTAAATGTCCTCCCCTAACCTCTACGAATGATATTCATTCTAGAACCAATACAATGAAACTTAAACATAGAATTAATTTCCTTCGATCGAAATTGGCCTTTATCACTGTTGATAAAATGAGAATAAACAATGTATTGCCACCTCCTAGAGCAACACGTCTGTTTGATGCTCCAGTTCTACCAATATTTAAACCCAGAAAAGAATCTGACAAACAATCTTTGAAATATCAGGTTGCTTCAATCTGGAATACACTACCAATTGGTTTAAAAAATATTAAAGATCACAAAACTTTCAAAATTCTCATCAACTACCTAAGTATGGAATAAAACAGACATATTGATCAACTCCTCCTTCACTCTCTCACCTCTAGAAATGTATTGAAGATAGATCTCAAATCCTTATTTTTTCATCCTCATCATTTCTTATATCATATGTCCATCATGTTTTGATAAAACAACCTCTAGTATTGTATAGCATAGATGTAATCCTAACTTTGACACTGATATTATTATGCCTTAATAGCAGATCTTTGGATTCTGCTGGGGTTCTGGATACTTATAAATTACTGTTTGGACAGGAAGTGGTCAAACCGGAAAACGGATGTAGTAGTTTATTTTTCGGATAAAAGGGGTTTATTTTTCGGATGTAGAATTATTTTTCGGATGTATTTAAAATAAACCCCAGTCGGCGTTTCCGCTGTTTCACTTACCTCATCAACTAGTTGTCTGCCTAAATATCACTCCCAATAGCTCCAAAATCACCGATAATGTTCAAAATATCACTGTAGAGGGATAGTCTGCTTGCTGAATGGTGGTGAACAACGAATTAGGGAATAATCCATTTGTCAATTCCTGCAAATCATTGTCATGTTCGCCCCAAGCGGCCATGACACTTCCATGTTCAGAGTTCAAGGTCGGGTCTTTACTAGAATTTTTTGGTTGTTTGTCGTCGATTCCGCGTTCAGTTTGTAATGTGTATAAAGTCCTGGTCACATTAAAGTCATTCCTCCACTGTTTCCGATGGAAATATTAGCCATTTTAAAGTAATTACAGCCTAATCCTCGCCATAACATGACAACAGTAGACATCGTGCAAGCAATGGCTGACTGCCAGTGTCACTGTCAGTGACAATCAGACGAAACAAGCCCAGGCTCTGTAAAACTCTATACAATATCTCCAAAATCACCGATAATGTTCCAAATATCCTTGTACTTAGCATGATCTGCTTGCTGAATGGTGGTAAGCAACGAAATAGGGAATAATCCAAGTAATCACACCCTAGGCTTCGACACATGACGACAGTAGACATTGTGCAAGCTCTGGTTTGTTGACGTGGGGGCACTTTCGAATGAAATCCTCTGTGCGTTATATAGACTACCGTACACAATGCAACGCCAAGTGAACGGTGCACATGAGTGGCTATGCCGAAGGGTCTCCACATCTCTTCCGGTCTATAACGTAAGCATGTATAGCTTCTGAACTCGCCATTCATTTATTACTCGATTCCCGTCAACTAAATCTTCGCTATCGGGCTCAAACACTATTTAAAACATTTCTACCGATTCAAATGTTTTATTTATTTCTTTTTTAAGTCCCTAGACACACGCAACACGGCATTCGAGAACCGGAAGTGTCCAATGCTTTGGATAGCAAGCAGCGGAACCTTGCGAAAACACGCCGGCTGGCTGAACGTAAACATTAGTGAATACGCACCTCTGATTGGCTGTTATAGCTGAAGCTTCATTCGGCCAGCCGTCGCGGTATCATATAGATTCCGATTAAAGCGGTGCAAACTTGCGGCGTGTAAACACATGGTTTCTGAACTCGCCATTCATTTATTACTTGATTCCCATTGACTAAATCTTCGCTATCGGGCTCAAACACTATTTAAAACATTTCTACCGATTCAAATGTTTTATTTATTTCTTTTTTAAGTCCGTAGACACACGCAACACGGCAAAAGGAAACCGGAAGTCTGATGCTTGGTTGCCTGCAAAAAGTGGAAGCTTCGTTTGTTTCTGCAACGGAGAATGCGGCTGACGTAAACGACATTCTGAAGTTATCATTAGGTTTACATATGTGATATTGGTTGGACAGAGATAAAATAAACTAAATATTAAAATGTATTGGTTTTAAATGTGTAAAACATGCTAATTTGGACGTTATAAAGGCGGCGTTGTGACTCAGTCCTTTCCATGTCAGATGTAAAATAGTAACCCATGTATTCGAGTTGAGGAGCTAAATTATTGGAATTCATCATGCTGTAAGTACATCTACAACCTTTTATGAAGCCTAATATTTGTTAATATGTGTTTAAACAGTGTTATTGAATCCAAAAATCGGCTATTAAAGCGATTAATTCCCTCGATTTTGTGTCTTTGGCTTTTGTTTTAAAATAAACCCCTCGGCCCTTCGGGCTTTGGGGTTTATTTTCAAGCAAATGCCTCAGACACAAAATCTCGGGAAATTAATCACATAATAAATTGATTTAAGTGCAGAATGCCTATAAAAACGCTTATTGTCAGCGGCGGTCATCTCTGCAATTTTTCTGCATATGTCGTAGGAAATAAAAACTTTTAAAAAAAAATAAATCGTTGGAAAGTTAGACGTAAATATAAATATATAGGATAAGAAACACTAAAAATTAAGTATACTTGTTAAAAACTTAGATATGCATAACTTTTTTCTGTTGTGGGAAAGTTAAGGGCTAAATATGAACGTTATTATATCTTCTTTTAACCTCAGCTGTAAAAAGAGGAAAAGAGGAAATAAAAGAACAGCCGAAATAATAGATATACTCATTATATAGGGTTGTACACGTTGGTATCTCTAGTATAAAGTCATACCATTCAATTCATCCCTATGTAAAATGTTGAGATTTTTTTAAAGCACTCCTCGGGATTAAGTGCACAAAAAGTGATATAATACACTACCAAAGTATGAATTTGATTGAAGAAAAATTGATAAAGTGGATTCTTAGGATTAATTGCTCCATTTTTTTTACTTTTGACCATTTACATTTTAAGAAAAAGTTATCAAACTATATTAAAGGTAAATACCAGTGTTTAATAAAAAAATGAATGAATCATGGAATTTTCTTTAAAGTTTGGATTTAGAAAGAACATGGTTGGGGGAACCCAAAAAGCACCCCAAAACCATATGTCATTGGATTAGTTTTTATTTCAGGGACCACTAAAATTTACTACTGTTCATTATTGAACTCAATGGGAAAACAGGTATTTTCTGCATTTTCCCCAATAGCATATGATTGAATCATACGATTTTCTTTAAAATCTGCATATACATTGCTGACATGTTATTCTACCCTCCCAATTAAAAAAAATAAGGGCTCATTGAACTAAATAAAATGTTAATCAAGATGCAAGATGGCGCCGCTACCATGTAGACGTGAGCCAATGTGTTAGACCAAATTAGGCCGGATCGGGGTTAATTCAAACCCTTACATGGATTAATTCACACAGACACCTAAAAGGACTGCATTACAAACCATCATAACAAGCTATAACTCTGTCATTACCGACATAGCTCATATTTTGGACATTATACGTGTGTGTGTGCCCAGTGGACTGTGTATTACCTCTATTATCACCTGCGTCCCGTGACGGTGCACAATATAACAATGAGCGCTAGCTACATATCGAGTGCACTAAAAAAGATAATCGGTGATCCCACAGACCAGGAACTACATCCAAACCCTGATACAATCGTGAATCATAATAATTCACTAATGGAAGGCATGATGAACGACTCTAATTCATTAATTCAATTAGCCAGCCAAACCCAATCCTCGCAGATCGACAATAGTGAGTACCAAACAGATTTGAATCATGTTGACTCCACCGATACTCTGGACCCCGTATTAGTTGCCCAAGACAACCAACAACCTCTAAAAAATTTAGGCGAATTGTCCAAGGACCTGAAAAGCCATTTCTCAATCCTACATAACAAGCAAGTAGCGTTGACAACCCAGCAATTTGCCACGGTTAACGGGAGAATCTCCACACTCTCGACTGGATTTTCATCGCTATCCTCCTCTCTAGATGAAAAGCTGCGTTCATTTGAGACGAGATTAAAAGAGGTTGAAGATTCATGTTCAACAGAAAAAATTGAAACACTTGTAGCAACAAAACTCGATGATAAGGTTCAACCCCACATTGATCAAATTAATGACACCTACACTGATCAAAAACAAAAGCTACAAACTGATCTAAAAAGATGGAAAGATGAGGCTCTGCTTCAAATTAACGCAGCCCTCAATACTTTCAAAGGTCAAATAGCCACGTCAGAAACGAATATCACAAATTTGGATACTGAAACAAAACGACTAAATACATGGCTAACCTATTCACATACCATAGCGACTAGTAATACTGTAGCTATTACGAAAACCAACAAAACGATGAAGAATACCACTGAAAAAATAGAAGTATTGGATACAAAATCTCGCCGATTCAATGTTATATTAGATGGTGTCCCTGAAAGGAGAGGTGAAAATGTCCCAGACACTGTGACAGATATAATCTACCCCTCAATACAGGAATTCAACCCAAACTACCTAGAATGTGCCTACCGACTTGGGAAATATAAACCCAATAAAACCAGACCAATACTCATCATCGTATCCTCGTTGAGGATGCGAGACCAAATCATCAGCTTATCCAAAACGATCAGACAAAACAGTCCGATCCCCAATATTTGGATAAATAAAGATGTCCCAGATGATTTGAGGCGAAAACAACAACTACTGAGGAAATGCCACCAACGACTGAAAGAGAAAGACACAGTCAACCCCCCATATCTATCCTCCAACTTTATTGTGTACAACAATAAAAGATTCTATTGGGATGATCTACAAAACCTCCCTGAAGGCACAAGACCGGAAGACATCAAATCTAAATCCTTCCTCAATGGCACAGCTTTCGGTTATCAAGGGGAAATGGTGTACGCCTCCAATTTCTACTTCAAAGAGTTCTGGTACCGAAACATCAAATACACATCAGTAGAGCAGGCAATGCAACACCGCAAGTTGTTATCCGGTGACCATGCGGAGTTAGCAGCAGCAGTTACGTACACCGATAATCCCTACACAATTAAATCCATTGGTGATGGCGTGGAACCATGTGATTACTGGGTACAAAACCAAGAAGAAGAAATGAAAGCAATGATGAAGGAAAAATTTACCCAAAACGCAGACCTTCTACAAAAACTGACATCAACTCCCCACCAGTTTTACTATGAAATGACGGCTAGCAAACGGTGGGGAACAGGCCATAGACTAACTGATCAAACATTCGATCCCAACAATTACGACGGGGAAAACGTTCAGGGCCGCGCTCTTGCAGAGTTAAAAGGATTTCTCATAGCCAACCCACCACCACTAAACCCATGAAAATGAGGCTACAATACTATATAGTTGGGGATTCACGTATCCGCTATTTGGACCAATACTTGGATGCTTATGTTAACCCGGACACCTTTCGAGTGGCCTCCTACTCCGGGGCCTCATTGAAAATGTCAGCGCACATGGCCTGTGACTCCGTGGCGAGGTATAAACCCAACTACATCTTTATGCTCTCGGGACTATGCTCTCTAACAAGAAAGGATAGGATTACAAAACAGGTTCGGCTTGTAAACCAAGTCCCCGAGGACGCTGTCCAGAAATACATATCTGACATGGATTATGTGGAATATATTCTCGACCAGGCAGTTTACCCAAGCCAAACGTCAGTGATATTTGGAACGGTCTCAGGGATGGACCTCGCCACCTACAACAACCTTTCGTCAGCCCAACCAGACCAAGATATACTAAACAACACAATCACAGTGGTAAACCAAGCAATAACTACTAGAAACGTTGCCAACTGCCTTCCTACGCCCTTCCTCAACTCATACATCCATTCCAACATCAATAATATGCACCGCAATATATACTCGAGGTTGGATAACGATGGCTGCCACCTGACACCGGTTGGATTGGACCAGTGGGCGTGGAAACTCACAAAAGCGTGTAGATATTTATAAACAAGACTTCGCACCGTATCCTTTCAATACACCACCATCGTTGACGGTGGTGCACACAAATGCATTATTCCATTAAATTATTTCAGTCACAGATGATATATAGAGGCAGTCAACCTCTATAGAAGGTGGGTGAACCATTCTTATCGACTTTACCAAACTTGATTGACTCTCCACCCATGCCTGACTACACCGACAATAGACTGAATAACAATAACAATATATCTCGTACTATAAGTGCACTTACCCTATCCATAATTGATGGATACGTTCTCATATATCATATATCCCACATTGTATTGTATATATCACCAAGTATTTAAAGGTTGTACAACTTGGAATCATTCCATCTCACTCAAAGTGACCTAGTAGGTACATTCGTACAGTGTTTACATCTGCCTTACCTATATAGTCAAACTGAAGGATACATTCTCTCATATCTCATATCTTTACATCGTATTGTATGTATCAATAGGTATCTATGTTGTATTACCTGGGTTTATTCCATCTCACTCCAAGTGACCCAATCATGTTCAAATCGGGGCACCACTCACTGCCCAACCATATATATGTGGTTATGAATACGCCATATACACATATATATGTAATGCTCTTGATAAAACATTGAAACCATGCTAAGGTTGCACAAGAGGCTTTCATTTACGTAGTAAAACTGCTGGTTCACACCCACAAGAGAATACTACTAAGTGAAACTCACTATTTAAATATTAAATCACTCAATCGGCTGATTGAGTTTAATGTATTGATTGACATCGAGTGTTATATTAAATACTTAAGAAATCCAGCTACAGTCTTTATTACCCAAAATCATTACCTCATCCATGTTATAGGGGTATCTTACCTAAGAAAGAATAGAATTAAGAGATAAATGGCCCCCTTTCCGGCCTATACACCTTAGTGTGTATATATAGATATACAGTTGTAATATCTATATAGGTGTGTGTGTAATGAGACAATCAAATAATATCCTGTCTTGATGGCAGCTCAGATTGACTCTATAGACCAATTGGACCGCTTGGCCACTTCTAAGGGATTGAAGTTTATAGGTTTAAATGTACGGAGCCTTATGAGGAATTTTGAGGAGGTGGAGTCCCTGCTATTTAAATCAAAGGTGGAAATGTTATTACTTTGTGAGACCTGGCTCTCGAATAAAATCTCAAGCAATCAGATAACCATTTCTGACTATAAATTGTTTAGATTGGATAGAACTGGTGGAAAAACGAGGGGAGGAGGACTTGCAATCTATGCAAGAGATGGCTTATTAGTGGATTCGAATAAATACTCATATCTAAATGCCAGCAACCAAAATCTAGAAATGCAAGTAACATATCTATGTGAGGAAAACCATAAGATAAAAGTGGTCTTTAATGTATATCGCCCACCTAGTGGCAAATATAAAGATGCACTAGAAACATTACAAAAGGCATTAGACGATATCCCAAGCAACCACGAAATATATATATTTGGTGACCTCAACATTAATTATGGTGATGAATCTATAGCTCATAAGGAACTATCAAAGCTGGCAAATTCGAACCAACTAATTCAATACATATCCCAACCAACTAGAATCACCTCCTCCACAGCCACCATTTTAGACCATATCTATTCAAACTCTAAATTCATACTTTCCCACGGGGTCCTTGATTTAAATATATCGGATCACAAACCCACCTATATCATAAGAAAAAAGCAAAAAAAGAAATTTACAAAAACCTCTTTCGAAACAAGAAGCTACAATAACCTTGATTATAATACCTTTTTCCAAATCTTAAAAGATCACGATTGGACCCAATATTATACTACCAGGGACCCCAACGAATGCTGGAATTATTTCGAAGAATTTATTATCAGGATACTAGACCGTATGTGCCCGGTTCGTGAATACAAAAATGTTCGTACCAGATGTAATTGGATAAATGGGGAACTTTTTGATATGATGAAGCAACGGGACAAATACTTTCGACTGGCCAAAAAATATAATTCAACAAATTTATACGAACGAGCAAAAAATCTCAGAAAATTAACAAATAAGTTAGCAAAATCATTCAAAAATAATTATATCAAGCAAACGCTAGAACATTGTGCCGATAATCCTCACAAATTCTGGGAGAAAATGAAACCCCTCATTAACCCCGAAAAAATGAAAACTAATGATCATATTATATTAGAAGAGGATAATAAAACCATAGAGGATAAGGAGGTACCCGACTGTGTTAATAACTATTTTGCGTCCATCGGCACAAAGCTAGCTAATAAAATTCCCCCGCTATCTGAAGCAGAAACAAATACTTTTAATGCAAACTTGGCCGCCGAAAGAGAAATCCCACCATTTAATTTTGAAGGAATAAATGAAAATGATTTAAAGAAAATTATAGGTAACCTATCACAATTCAAATCATCAGGATTAAAAAACCTTAATTCTGACCTTCTGAAAAAAATCCTATTTTGTCTAATGGACCAGTTTAAATACCTGCTCGAACTATCACTAACAATTGGTACAATTCCCGATAAATGGAAACTAAGTAGAGTCACCCCATTGTTCAAAGCTGGTATCACCACGAATCCGGGCAACTATCGACCCATCTCAAGTATTTGTTTACCCGCAAAAGTACTAGAAAAAGTAGTCCAGAAACAACTTATGTCACACTTAGAAGATAACAATATCCTATTTAATGGACAATACGGTTTTCGCTCAGGTTATTCTACAAACGACGCTGTGGTATCATATTTAAACCAAATATACTCAGCCATAAACAAAAAAGAATATTCTAGGGCCGTCTACTTAGACTTCAGGAAGGCATTCGATACGGTCGACCATCAGATATTACTCAAAAAATTGTCAAAAATAGGCCTAGGTGAAATAGAATTAGACTGGTTCAAAAATTATTTATCAAATAGATATCAACAAGTTCACATAAATAACCACTCTTCAAACCTTAACCTGATAACCTGTGGAGTACCACAGGGAACCACCCTAGGCCCCATACTATTTTCCATTTATATAAATGATCTTCCAATTCAAATAAAAAATTCAATTACCCAACTATTTGCCGATGACACCATCATTTGTAAATCGGGCAAAGACTTAAATTCTGTTACTAAGGACATACAATCAGATTTAAACAATATTACCACTTGGTGCAAAGCAAACAAGATATCACTAAATGAAGATAACTCGAAAGTCATGACCTTTCTAAGTAAGCCCTCCCTGAAGTCTAAGTGGAAAACCGAAGCCTCTGCATTTAAGCTCTACCTTGGTAAAAACCAATTAGAGGAAGTTGACGAATACAAGTACCTAGGGACTGTCGTTGACAGCTCCCTAACATTTAATAAACATCTAAATTCTATAAAGAGAAAGGTTTCACATAAAATCTGGCTCTTTAGACACTTGAGGAGTCGGTTGAACAGGTATCTCAGTGCACAAGTCTACAAATCCACCATACTACCATTAATAGACCAATCAGACCTTTTTTACGACTCCGCACCAATGACAAATTTAAAATTCCTCCAAACCTTCCAAAATAAAGCCTTAAGAATCATAACCAAAACAAACAGATACCAGAACGTTGAGCACTTTCATACCCAGTACAACCTTCTCCCACTAAAGCAGAGGCGGAGGTTACATATCCTCCAACAAGCCAATAGACTAAAAATTAATCCTGAGTACCTAGATTTAAGAGCGTTACCAACCCGCCAATTCCAGCAGGGGAAAATTGTATTTAAGTGCCCAGTACCAAGACTTGAGATAGTTAGGCGATCACTGTATTACAAAATACCGTATTATTGGAATGGGCTGGAAGCAGACCAACATTACATTGAAAACCCAAAACAATTTACCCGTAATATAAAGGAGACCAGCATTTGGTTTGATCAAAATTTCTTGTATTAATATGAAAACATTTACATAAAAAACATTTATATTTTACATAACACCCTTTTTAAGAACATTGATACTCCTCATGATGCCCTTCCACCCTATTCCACCCCGACTTCTCTCATCAATGTCAAATCTCAACAAGCAAACTCCGCCCCCTCATCCCATACAGTATTACTCTACTGTTGGCTACCCAACCTGTCCCGATCCCTTATCGGCTCCGTATCCACAAGAAGTTATACTTTGTACTGAATACATTATACCTTAAATTGATACCATTATTATATGGGTTACTACTGTTAACCTAGTTGTAGGCCTTCTGGTCCTATGGTTGTTCAGTCATATAGTCATACAGAGATAGACACACTTTGGTCTACGCTCATGTCAGTCCATAAACACCCCGCCGCTTACTAGCAGGACGGTAGTGAATATGGACAGGACCTAAATGTCCACCTTATGTTATCATAGTTAAGCAAACATATGCGGTAAAATCTTGCAGACTTAAATGAATCAATTATATAGAACACCATGAGATGGAGGCCACCATTAGATCGTTGAACTAATGGTGGATTGTTACCTCCATCAAATTGTACCAAACGTGTCCAGTAGGGCTTGTGATCCTCCCTTCCCTGGGAGATAGACCCACTGACGTAAGTCATAATTTTTAAAAAAGACTGAATAAATGTAACAACAACAACAAATAATCAGCTAAACTTGTATCACAATGAGTTTCCCCCATTGAAATCAATTGAATTGAATTGAATTGAGAAATACTTTTATTTATCATAAAACAGTTACATGAGTATGTAGAGATGAGTAAATTGGGTATAATATGTATGTCCAGGTTTGAATGGAAGTAAACTTCACTCATCCCTAAAGCACAAAATAATATGAAAACATCCAGTTTTTTTTGCATTTTGTATTCCCCCAACCATGTTCTTTCTCAAAACAAAATTTGAACAAAATATATTGACTTCTATTGTTTCATGCATTAGTTCCTTGAATTCCCGCCTGATGCAGGGCTGACAACACTGGTATTTACCTTTAACTAAGATGACAAGGGCAAGAATCGTATTGATGGGAAGCAATATCTGTTGTTATTATCACAGGAAATGATGCCTACCTACAACTGTAACTGATAAATATTTCCCACTCAGAAGATTCAAAGTAACACTGACCGCCTAGGTCCTAAATAAAGGTGGGGTGTATTGAACAGAACACTCCTAAAATACTCACAGTATCAAGATAGTGTTCTGCTGTTTCCTTCATCCTTGTCAGCACCATGGAGGAGATCTCCTCAGGGAAGAAGTTCTTGGTCTCTCCCTTGTGCTCCACTTGTATGTTGGGCTTGTTGTTATCAGCCTTGATAACCTTGAATGGCCAGTGCTTCATGTCAGCGGTCACGGTAGGATCATCATAGCGGCGGCCAATGAGACGCTTAGCATCATAGACTGTGTTGGAAGGGTTCCAGCCTACCTGGTCCGTGGCCTCCTCTCCGATGAGACGTTCAGATTCAGTGAAAGCCACATAGCTGGGTGTTGTGCGGTTACCTCGGTCATTAGCGATGATCTCAACCTTGCCATGTTGGAAGACCGCCACACAGGAGTATGTGGTGCCCAAGTCTATACCAATTGCTGGTGCCTTTGCCATCTGTGTAGGTAGAAAATATGAAGAGGATTGTAGAGTTGTATTTATTTTCTTATTGTAAATAATTTTGAAAGTGTTGAATTGTTGATATATTGCATTATAAAGAGGAACTGCTCTGTTCATTTGAACAAAAATGAAGGTCTATTGTAGACCTTAGGTTTGATTTGTTGTTCTTTTTGTTACCTTTTAATTACCCATGCTTGGCACATGTGAGTATATGACTGTTTACAAATTCTCACATCCACACCAGAAACACCCGCTCACAACATAGATATAACCTACCACTCTCAATGGCCAATACTGAGTCCCTCAAAAATGCCCCTGCTATAAGGGTGCAGGAGGATGGAATATATATATATATATATATATATATAATAATTTTTATTCAGTAATCAATCAATACAGAATGGGATGTTCCTTCTACGGATAGTTCTTCCCGGACAACCTTAACAAAACAAATCGTACAGTAATAAATCATGACATTTTTTATTTCACGTGGATTCTGTATACAGACATAGTCATAGTTATTATTATAAAATTTCGAACTCGCTGTACTGAGGCAGATAGTATTATTTAAATACATTAGACTTTTAGAACTTTGTATTCTGCTCTTAGTTATATTTTACACACTTATATAAATATAGATAGCATATTATTGAGAGAATTAACACTGTTGTCGTTTACATTGACTGACCTCCCTGTACTAGGATGCTTTTGTTACGTTCAAACAGCATAACACTTAACTTCTTATAGTATCCATTATTTTACTAAAAGTGACGAGTTAAAGTATTTTCACCTATTGTTATGTGATTAATTTCTCGAGATTTTGTGTCTGAGGCATTTGCTTGAAAATAAACCCCGAGGCCCGGAGGGCCGAGGGGTTTATTTTCAAGCAAAAGCCGAAGACACAAAATCGAGAGAATTAATCACTTTAATAGCCGATTTTTGGATTCAATACTACTGTTTAAACACATATTAACCAATATTAGGCTTCAAAAAAGGTTGTAGATGTACTTACAGCATGAAGAACTCCAATAATTTAACTCCTTAACTCCAATACATAGGTTACTATTTTACATCTGACATGGAAAGGACCGAGTCAAATGCAGCCTTTATAACATCCAAATCAGGATGTTTTACACATTTTAACCCATCACATTCTAATATTTAGATTATTTTACCTATTTCTAACCAATATCACATATGTACACGTAATCATAACTTCAGAATGTTGTTTACGTCAGCCGCACTCTCCGTTCCAGAAACAAACGAAGCTTCCACTTTTTGCAGGCAACCAAGCATCATACTTCCGGTTTACGAATGCCGTGTCCGTGTGTCTAGGGACTTAAAAAAGAAGTAAATAAAAGATTTGAATCCGTAGAAATGTTTTAAATGTTGTTTTAAGCCGATAGCGAAGTTTTCCTCTATGGAAATCAAGTAATAAATGAATGGCGAGTTCAGAAACCATGTGTTTACGCGCCCGCAAGTTTGCACGCTTTAGTCGGGATCTTGATGGTAACGCGACGGCTGGCAGAACGAACAGCCAGGTACAGCAGCCAATCAGAGGTGGGTATTTACTTATGTTTATGTTCAACCAGCCGGCGTGTTTTCGTCAGGATCCCCCTCTTGCTATCCAAAGAATCAGCGACTTCCGGTTTTCCAATGCCGTGTTGCGTGTGTCTAGGGACTTAAAAAAGAAATAAATAAAAGATTTGAATCGGTAGAAATGTTTTAAATGTTGTTTTAGCTCGATAGCGAAGATTTAGTCTACGGGAATCTAGTATTCAATGAATGGCGATTTCAGAACCCATACGTGCGACCGGAAGAGATGTGGAGATCTTTCGGCATAGCCACTCATGTGCACGTTGACTTGGCGTTGCATTGTGTACGGTGGTGTATATAGCGCACAGAGGATTTCATTCGAAAGTGACCCACACGTCAACAAATTGAGGCTTGCACGATGTCCGGCACGATGTCTACTGTGGCGGAATTGACAAATGGATTATTCCCTATTTCGTTGCTTACCACCATTCAGCAAGCAGATCATGCTAAGTACAAGGATATTTGGAACATTATCGGTGATTTTGGAGATATTGTGTAGAGTTTTACATAGCCTGGGCTTGTTTCGTCTGATTGTCAGTGACAGTGACACTGGGAGTCAGCCATTGCTTGCACGATGTCTACTGTCGTCACCTTATGGCGAACCCTATGCCCTAAAAACTTAAAAATGGCTAATATTTCCATCGAAAACAGTGGAGAAAAGACTTTTGGGTGACCAGGACTTTATACACATTCAAAAAGGAATGCGGAATCGATGACAAACAACTAGTTGATGAGGTAAGTGACTGATTGAGCGGAAACGCCGACTGGGGTTTATTTTAACTACATCCGCAAAATAAATCTACATCCGCAAAATAAACCCCTGAATCCGAACAATAATTTACTTCATCCGTTTTCCGGTTTGACCACTTCCTGTCCAAACAGTAATTTATAAGTATCCAGAACCCCAGCAGAATCCAAAGATCTGCTATTAAAGTATATTAATTGCATCTTTACTATCTCAAAGATATTTCTAGTTTCATTCATATATAATATATATATAATATATAATATAATTTTTTCTTTTTCAAAAGCCAGAGAGCGTCCCTGAACTGGGTGGGCAAAATCACATATTATCTGTACTGGGTAACAACAATTCACATTTCACATTACACATTTCACATTTCATTGGTTATACAGAGACAATAAGATTATAATTCCCACCCCAAAACTAAGAATGTTATCCATCCCATCGAAATAAGTCGATCTTAGGTATCATAGATCTTACTAGTCTATTTTCATCCCCCCACCCTCGCCCGTCTTATTGAATAACAATACTCGATTCCTGGTCTGTAGAAATATATTGATCAACCTCAGAGGGATATGTATTCTTCAGATAGGTCTTAAATTGTTTCCTGGTTTTTATAGATCTTGCCTTGCTATTCAGATCATTCCACAACATTGGAATTTTGTAAACATATGATTTTTTGAACACTTCATTTCTTGGTAAAGGCACTTTCAGTTTGATACCATCGTTTAGGCTCCTAAGGTTTACTTTCCTAATGTCTAAATTTTCATTAGATAGAAATGCCAACTCTGTAACATGGCCATTTCTCCTCGTTGATAAGGATGGCATGTTTAGGTTTATGTGAATCTCTCTCGTACTAGTGTACTTCGGTAAATTCAATGCAATTTTAAAAGCAGAATTTTGTAACGACTGGAGCCTATCTAAGTATTGCTGAGGTGCTCCCAGATAAAAGATATCGCCATAATCAATATGTGGTAAGATTTTTGTTTTGTATATTAAGAGTAAAGTTGATGTATCACATACTTTATATAGTTTAGACAAGGCTTTTACTTTTAACCTAACAACATTGATCTTTCTTTCCAAGAAAACTTTAAAATTCAGCTGTCGATCTATATCAACCCCCAGATACTTGTAACTTTCTACCAAATCGAGTTTAATGTCATTAATACAATAATCTGGTTTATGGTCAACATTATTCCTAAGCCCAATAGTAAGAGCTTTACATTTTTTTACATTGAGTGAAATTTTATTTATAGCACACCATTTGTATATATTGTTTAAATCTTCCTGAATATCCGCAACCTTACAGGTTTTCCTATCTTTATTTAAATAAATCACCGTATCATCGGCAAAGTGTTGTATCCTACAGTTTTTCACTACCCTATGCAGATCATTAATGTACAGGATAAAGAGTAATGGTCCTAGAGAGGTCCCCTGAGGTACCCCGCAGGTGACCTCCCTAGAATTGGAGATGTTACTGTCAACGACTACATTTTGCGAAGACCATTCAAGTAATCTTTGAACCAATCATAAGAATTATTTAATATTCCAAAATTTTGCATTTTCCAAAGTAATAAATCATGATTAACAGTATCAAAAGCTTTTTTGAAATCTAAAAATACCAAATCCGTCAAAAGTTTATTATTAATATTATTATATGTAAATTGAAATAAGTTATCTAATGCATCGTTGATCGACCTCCCACTCCTAAATCCGTATTGCTCATCACATAGTAAGTTGTTTGCTTCGAGAAACCCAGCCAGCTGTCCTTGTACGCAGCTCTCAAGTATTTTGGACGGTAATGAAATGCAAGAAATAGCTCTTTAACTCAAGAGTAAGTTGGGTAAAGGAGTTTTATTCAACTCAACTAAGGTGAAGCGCGCGCGCCAGTACATAATGAGTACATAGAGATAATATGTAAGAAACAATAGAAGCAATTACAGAAGTAATAACAATGCTAGAGTTGTACAAATCAATTACAGATCAATTAAAGAAACAAATCAACAGTCAAAGAAGTTGAGAGTGCAGATCAATAAAAGAAATGTCTGAGTTATATCTCCTGCTGTAAGTCCGACTGAGGCTTCACTGACCCCAAGACCCCAGTAGTAAGTAGTTGAGGGAGGCCCTCAGTCATAGTTTTTGCTGCTGTCATCCTATCATGAATGTCCGGGGCCAGGTATTTCTGGTAACAAGCTGATCGCCAATGTCCCAGCAGACGAATCGAATCCGCATTCAGCCCACACTTGTGTCCCCATGTGGCTGACCCATGACGAAAGGAATGGCAACTGAAAATAGATGGGTCTTGCACTGCTCCCTGCAGTGCGTGCCGTACCATCTCTATGAAAACTGGAGCCGATAGGGGTAGTACTGTATTGTCACTTACATAGCTCACCGCAGGCGTAGATGGCGGGGTTCCTTGTAACAACTTGAATAAGGTATACACACCCCTCACAGGGCATAGAGCGTGGCCTCTGATCCTTGGTAAGGCTACTTTATGGGCGTTATCCCCGAACTGGTTGGTTTTAGACCAGGTGATAGAAACAACATAGCCTTCTTGGGTGAGAGCAAAATCCCCAATGGATATGGGTCTGCGCTCTGGGGGTTGGAGAGGATCATAAAACACATTAGACTTCCTGAGAAATCCAAAAAACATAATGAGGCAGGCCGCCCACACTGCAGCATCCTTGCTGCTGGTGATGGATAAATGGTTCCTAATAGCACACAAAAGCTCAGGTGTTATCGGGGGTTTACTATGCACAGTCGACCCGATAGATCTCTGAATTCCTCTCAGAGTTAGCCTCAGCTGATAATCATGTGGTAGAGGGTTTTGATACCCTGCTTTTTTTTGTTTTTCCTCGTGTAGTATACGTATCATGTTGACATATTGCTTGATGCTGTTAAAGGTTAGCTTCCTAGCTAGCCATGCTACATACAGGCACAGCGTGTGAGAAGCTGCGGGCACTGGTGTTTTGCTGTATGTCTTGCAGAAGTGTAGATATGCTCGGCGATGGGTTGAATAGGCCCGCTTGGTATCGGGGGCCCATGCTTGATCTTGGTATTGTGTAACCTCCGCCTGGAGGGTAGCTTCCATCGCCCGTCTGTACTGCGGCCAGAGTGTTCTGCATTCTCTGGACGCCCCCAGGCTCCTCCAGGCGTGAGATAGTGTCAGCGATGACATTAAACCGCCCCGGATAATAAATGGCTGTCAGGCGGAAGTTGTAGGCCATGGACATCTGGAATATGCGTTTCAATGAGTTGTTAATGTCTTCATCTGGGGCCCTGCCCTTGTTTATCATGCCCACCGCTGCTTTAGAGTCACAGTGGACCGTTACATTGCTGTCACGCCATCTGGGCCCAAAGATAGCGGCGGCAGGTTCCAACGTTAGCACCTCCTTGTAATTTATATGTTTATCTGCCATACCCGGCCAGTCTTGCCAACGCACGTACATCCATTCCCCGAGGTGATAAGCCCCACCTCCCCTCTGGCAAGCATCAATGGTGACAGGCGTGTATGAGCGCGCATCGCTTATGGGTAGGGAACCGTTGAAGTTTTCGGCCTGATCGACCTACCACATAATATCAGATTTAAGCGTGCACCGATGCCAAGGGGTTGTGAGTTGTTTGATGCGGTCGTAAATGCTGTGGACGAAATGCTTCCCACCATGAAACACCCGCCTCGCCCAATTTAGCTTGCCCGCCAGTCTCTGGAGATATCTCTTAGCCACATTCCTCTTGGATAGTGTCTCTCGTAGAATAGATAATAAGTCCATCACTTTGGTGGCAGGTAATCCCAGACACATGGATTATGTATCAATTTGAATGCCTAGAAAAGACAGGCACCTCGTGGGGTCGATGACTTTACCATAATTGATGCCGAAGCCTAGTTCTCTGCACAGTCCAATAAGTGTATTTAGGGCTGAGATACACTCCTCATGGGTCTGGCCAATACAATGGAAATCATCACAATATACTATGATGTCCCTGAACCCCATACTAGCCATTATCCTGCGTATAGCTTGTGTTAAGGTGTTGAAGATACCCGGGGATAACCGCGCCCCGAAAGGTAGTCGTGAGTCATACATGTATCTTATACTGCTTTCACCCTCAAACTGCCAACTTAATCCAAGCACTGGGTGGTCAGCGGGGTGGACTTTTACTGATCGGTAGGCGCTCTGTAGATCCATTTTTGCTAGCCAGCAATGTGGGGTTATCATGGTCAGCGCCTCATCGAATGACTGGTAACTGAAGGGCTGATGTATAGCTAAGTCGTTTACTGATTTTCCAAGCGGCCTGCTACAATCATGTATCAGGCGTACTTTTGCACTGTCAGGTTTGGGGATTGCCCCCAGAGCAGAGGTAATTGTCATGGGCTCAGGTACACAAATGTAGCGATGGTTCTCCACTTCAGTTCTGATTTGTGCTTCTACAGTCGAAGCCACGTTGGCCTGTGTACAGGACAAGTAATTAGTCATAAAGGCTTCCTCCGGGGGAATTGATGAGTTGGTGATACGAAATCTGTCTCTCACACCTGCCAGAATATAATCCCTGTCCTTGCCTGTGGTGGCTAGATGCTTCTCCCAGGCCGAGAGAAGCAAGGCTCCTTCTCCACAGACTACTCCCCGTTTTTTGCACCCTCCTTTGGTGCCTTCTCATGAATATAAACACACTTGTCACCATATGAACATCCTTCCTTGGTGCGGAATAAGCGACACAGCTCATTCTTGGTGGCTCTGGGGCCTTTGCCAGCCTTTGCTCGATCTCCCCCCTTCTCCTTGATCACTGCCTTCCTTGCTGTGAGGAGGGAGGAGGCCACAGATAGGACTGGTGTCCCCCAAGCAAAGCCATACTGCGCTTGCAGTTCACGGTATCTGGTGTCGTAATCCAATATCGAACTCCACTCATACTGATCCAGGTACTCGTAAATGCTAACTGTGTAGGCGTGGTAATACTCCACATCTCCTCGGGCCATGTCCCCAGTCTCCAGGAGCTGATGGAGGAGCCGCAGGTTTGCAGCCCCCCATTCCGCCAGTGTTATGTAAGCCTGCTGCTGGTCATCGGTTTGGATGGTGAAAGTGCCCGTCTTGCCCTCCACGAGAGACATTTTTTCCTTTCGCTTGGCGGCAAGGCGCTGGGCTACCTTGTCAGGAACGAAGTTAATAATCTTGAGAGCCTTCTTTGCTACCGCTTTCAGAGTCAGGGCCACTCGTGGATCAGACCCATACATAGCAGCTCCAACTGCTGGTTCAGGCCGGCCTTTCTCTCCAGATCCTCCGCCCATGAGGTGGTCTAAGTCGGCCTCTAGGCCGTCCACATCCGTGCTTCCCGTCTTGGCGGTGTTCTGGCCGCCACCACCCTCCTTCTCCCCGGGCTGGTGCGGCGGCTGGCCGGGCTGTGGCTTCGGGGGGCAGCGTGCCGGCATCTCAGGCATATTAGGGTTGAGCATTTCTCTCAGGGCGTCGGTCACCAGGGCAGCTTGCCCCACTGTAAGCCCTAATCTGGTCACACCACCAGTGGTGAGTTTCATCAATACTGTCCAGGTATTACAGTCCTCTTTCTCTAGGATCCCAACAGATTTGGCAGTCAAGCCAAGCTCGGCTATCCACTGCCCGAAGTCAAACTCATCCATGCTGCTGCTGTTAGTGACCCTTCATGTCGCGCTGCTGAGATGCGAGTGCTGCACTAGCTTCCTTGACCAGTCCACTAGCTGAGTGCCGCGCGCCCTGGTGGCCAGGGGGAGTTGAGTTAATACAGTTTAAACCCAAGTGTCTAAACCTCCTATAATTTCCGGGAGATGTTTTTGCCCCTTCCTTATATAGAGGGGTTACCGTTGCTGCCTTAAAATCTTTAGGTACAGTAGAGGTTTGCAGGGATAAGTTGAACAAGTACGCAAACTGCTGACTGAGTATTCTCATGCATGGTATTAATATTTTGGTGGGTAAGAATTTTATGCCAGAGGCTTTGGAGTTTCCGACCTTTTTTAGTGCCAATTCAACCGAGATACTAGTGATATTCTTAAAGTCAAAGCTAGGAATGCATCACTTCAACAGAAAATCCTACTCCCTCCTATGAACAATTCAATAAACTCCTCAAACACAACAAAGTACCCACTCAAAAACCCAGACAGACTGGTATGCAATATCTTCACGCCATAACAAATCCACACTGAGCCAAGCGACCATTACAACCTTAAACCATCCAAACCATCCAAACCACACTAATCAAAATAACCATCCCTAAGCAACCTCACAATTGACAAATTGGTATGCAGTATCATAATGCTACCAATGTCATAGTACGCTGGCTGCACAGTGCAGATGCTGGCACAGCTCCTAATTTTTTCATCCATTTTTTAGATGTGCATGCCTGTCTATGTTTCAACTGTCACGTTATAAATTATTAGCTGTATACAAACTCTAAATAAACATGCCTATGCCTAAAGATTCCTATCAGAGACTCATTCAATCTTTTCCCATTTGCTTCAAGTACAGAATTCTGGGAAATAACATGCGAGGAGGGAGTAGTAATTTTGCATATAATATAATTTCTATGTGCAATCCCTGAGGCAGAGCTGGATGAAGGGTGAATGCCCAAATATAGTCATGTAGATAATGTAGATAAATCAGTCTTTGTTAGGATGGTATCTATCTGCTTGACCTCTAGCTAATCTATGTATCAGTTTTCTAAGTGAATGTGATTCTTTGCATCTCGTCCAAAACCACTCGAGGGTTTTCCACAACTTTTTATATGGACATGGGTTGGTAACCCATTGGGAGCCCAATCCACAATGGTTCTGCCTGGACTAAGTTTGAAGGGAGGAAAAGGAAAGGCCAGTTGTTTTGGTATTAATTCTGTCATCATGATATGACTAACTGCCTCTGTGTCTTGATAAGATAACGGGTGCTGTCACCCAACTCGGGTCAAGGGACCAGGACGAGTGTCATGATCAAGCTGGGTTTTTGTCAGAAGGCTGCAGAATAATCGGGAGTAACATTTGACATTCCTTCTTCCACACACCACCATCAAAGAAATATTCCCGGAAAACAATTATCCTTGGCTAGAGTATATATTTTATGAGCGATTTCCTAGAAAATAAGGTTTAAAAAGGGGAGAACCAGCAAATGTGATTCATATAGGTCAAATGCTGCCTATTAAGAAATAAGATGATGTCATAGTAACAGAGTTCAAAGCTGCACCATAGTAACGAATGTAAATATGAAGTAACATAATCCTCTTCCTCCCTCCTCCACCTCCATTATTACTCTAATAATATGTTAGAGTGGCAAAAGAAAAATCCCTAGGAAAATGCCCACATGATTGATATATGCATGACTCAGAATTAATAGAGTATCGATGACTCCCCCCTGTACCACTATGCACCATGAGGAAACATGTATACAAACCAATTTCCCCTAAGCTCATCATGATGATTTACTCTTTATCAACCATCTGTTAAGTCACAAGCTAATAATCATAGGTATTCCCTGTCTCTATCTCCATTTCTCTTCCCATCTTTTTCTCTCAAATTCCCTGCCTCCCACACTCTATCTCAACCGGTCTCTATCTCTGACATTCCATCTAATGCATTATTTTCAGATTTATTTGCAAAAGACCTCAAATACATTGAGGTCAAAGGTCTTTCTGAGCTATTTTGCAAATAACTCTACTGGTCCACCCTTTTGCTTTCTTTGCCTCATAATGATAGTGACCAAAACATCTACATTTCATCATATTTTGAAATATTAACACAGAAGATAATTTTTTCATAACATGATGTCTATCCCTCATAAACATTGGCAGAATCTCACCAACATTTCTTGCCTACAAATTGTTGTGATCGTGCTATTTGACCCATTGTGTACTTCTGTCTCACTGGACCGGGTCAGAGGTGACAACCACCCTTGACAGCAACAGGAACCAAGGTTAAAATCTTCAAGTTTCCACCTCGATTTCTCAGCTGTACATAATAGAATACATGACTGCAATCTATCCAAACATTTCCATGTAATATTATTTCGACTGGTTTTAATATGTACATGTATATAGGTGTTAATAGCCATTCTCCTCGGCATCAGGGCTGACCCACCCTTGTGCTCGATATGTGTGACATTCCTCGCTCTCCCGATATCAACATAGGTTGAAAGCAGTTGAAATCCCATTATTCAATATAGGGTTCAAAAGTGTCGTCCATAATAGCGTTACCTTGAGATGCCTGGAATTCCATCTCAACAGATTATCACCACAATGGTAATAACATGTATAAACGCAGGGTGCTACACAACTTGTAAATAACCCAAAGCACAAACTATATCTTTCGTATATCTAGATGTAAAACAGCAAATTAAAAAAGGAAAAAAGGATCATGAGTAGATGCATGATGGGAAAGCATGACTATATGCCTATGTGCTACTAACTGACAATCCCACATAGGTACAATTATAATCAAGTAAAATTATATCATGTTTGTCTGAAGTTTTGTAAGGACCCCCCTGGAACTATGGCTGTCATAGAAGAGTACCACACATTTCCAGAATTGATTAAACATATTGCTATCATTATTATCAAGTTATGATGTATGGTGGATCTCAGGAAAGAGAGACTATATAATAACTGGTATTAATCCTTCATAAAAAGAGAGACACTGAAGACACTTGTATTCGTCGTGAAACCTCAAAGTGTTCTGAGGGATCTTTTATTATCAGCAGTTAGTAAGTAGTTAGTAAGCATAGGTGGAAGTATGGTATAACACTTCTACTCAGTCCTGGCTCAATGCCAAGACCTATAGCTTGACACGATGGTGTCATTATTAGTTGAAAGTTAGTTGTACTGGAAATGAATGATATACATACTACACTGACTCAACAGCCTTTGTGTTTAAATACACATGAGGCTACAGATAACAGTAAGTTTAGAATCTGTCTCCGTTTCTCTGCCACACAACAGTGTCCAAAAGAGCATGTTAAATGTTTTCCATTTGGGGCATGAACAACAAAGGTAATAAGTCAGAGAGAGAAGTTGAAGGGAAGAGAAGGAGGAAAGTCAAATGGGATGGGCCCATGGACCCTTTAGCTCATCTTGTGTATAGCACAGGGATTTGCTTGTTACCTTTTATATTACAACTTAGCTTGTTACACCATTCTCAACACATCGATCCACATATTTCATTTTGTTTGCTGAAAACACTTGTACACAGAAGTATTGATTCACTGATATGCCACACAGTATATATAGGGACATGATGTTTACTGTACCTTTGACCCTAATGCATGCTGATAACGCAACTCAATAGTCCAGAGATCATTATTGAATGGTATCTTCTTTTACTCCTAGAGAAGTAGACCATAGTGGTAAGGGTAAAATACAATTATTTGTTATAGTCAATTACTGGATAGTAATCATTCCCAATACAGGTTTGAGCATGTTCTGGGGACTAGATAAACTCTTAACTCAACTGTTATGAGCTACATGTCCACGACTTGTAACGAGAGAAAGTCATGTAAAAACGTTTGAATCAATGTAAGTGTTTGAAGCTATTAATAATTGAACGGGGATTTTGAATATTAATGCACCCTTTTGCATACCTCATTTTAAACATAGTTTACTCACTCAGCTTTACTTCTAACATTATATTCTTGGTGTACTTAGTTTTAAAACTGCCTAAAGGTTTTCTACTTTTTGTTTTGTTAAATACCAAACCATCGATTTGTAAAGGATGCTGATTGGACTTCATTAACAGCTGCAGAATGAGTCATAATATGAGTAACACTTGTATAAACATATGACAGCAGCAGAATATTGATAAATCCAGTCTTATAAGTCATAATATGAGTAACTCTTGTATAAACATATAACAGCAGCAGAATATTGATAAATCCAGTCCTATAAGTCACAATATGGGTAACTCTTGTATAAACATATAACAGCAGCAGAATATTTATAAATCCAGTCATATAAGTCATAATAATATGACTAAATTTGGCTGTGTTGTGATTGTTGTAATAATTGAGCTTCACAATACCCATCACATCTCCCACCATAACAATTGAAAACCTTCCAAATCCGCAGGTATCTTCAGAATGTTGAGTTCTTACGTCTTTCTGGTTTAATTGTTTATAAGATGTTATAAAACTTTTCTCAAGAATTTAGGTACGTAATGATGATTTGACTGAACAAATCATTCCCATAAACTTAGTGCCTTGTATCTTTGCATACCAAACATGGGCATCGTTAGGTTTAATATGATTCCGTTGTAAGAGCATACAAACGGTATCATGGATACTTTATGCATGAGAGGACGATATTACTCTTTACAGAAATAGACACTGATTTGTGCAATATATTCAAGCAACACCAACCTTTAGTAACCTTCAAACGTTAGAAGAATCCTTGGTAGATAATCCTTGTGTTGTCCCTTTCGTCCTCCTGTATGAACCACTGGAATTGTCTTTATCAGACTCAGGTGAAAATTAATTACTACACCTGTCTATGGAGCCGAAACGCATATAATGCATGCCAGTCTATCTCTTAGTTCATTGTTATCTCCGAGTCTTGGTCATTGGCATATGATTTAATGTTAACTGCAGTGTTGTCTAATATATAGACTTTATCTCATCAAGTACCACTTAAATATTGCTTGTCTCAGAACGAAGGACCTTATTTGTTGTTATCTTACCATTTGATATGTATTTACTCATTGTAAATACCACACGTAAGTCTTGTGGTGTTAAATCGTATTGTACTGTACTGTACATTGAACGATTTGTTCAACAATGGCCATGTTAGTCGCCTAGTTCTTTGATACACATCTCTTTTATTTTTAATCTCTTATTTGTTTTATTTTATTATTTTATCATATCTAAGTCAACTAGCCTAGTTTTCTTTTCTAAATTCGGTAACTGCCGGAAGAATATGCACTCTATGTAGTACATAAAGGTATGTCAACCCTTTTGTCTGTTTATATAATGGTCGTTTGTACTCTTTTGTACTTTGAAAAGACAAATAAAAAACTTCCTGTCTTATCTCATCTACTATGTCTTAAAGGAAATTCTTACGCCATAATGATGGATCATTGTACTTTTGAGATATGAAACCATAAATTGTGATATATTGAATGAAGCAAGATAGGAGCCTGTCGCCCCCCCCCCCCCCCCGTTTCATTTATGTTGAGATATTGCTATAAAGAATTCGCTGAACAAAAATTAGGTGTTATGCTAAAACAATATTTTCATGAAATCAGATATTACAAAAATAGTCTAAGAATTTCCTTTATGATCGTCAGGATCTGAATGAAAATGCTAGAGAAGCCCTCCTGCCTTCATGTCTCATCTGTGATTATATTTATATGTAATTTTCTACCGACACATTATATCATATTGAGACTATTTTTGTAATATCTGATTTCATGAAAATATTGTTGTAGCACGGATCAATCTGGCAGTTCCTTCGATTATCAATATTAATCTATGTATATATATATTTTTAGACCCCACTTTTTGGCTTTAAAAAAATGGCTAAAATCAATGAGTGCCTACGTTTTGGAAACCCCGACTGCCCCCATTTCATGAGAATTGACCATTACACATACATATATTTAAAAATCCTTTACCCAGTTTGGGAGAAAAAATTTTTTTTACGGGTTTAGGTGAATACTGCCACGTCTACCTACTAAAACATTACACATACATATATAACAATATGTCTACTCTCCTCCCCCCTCCCTCATAGGATCCTAACATTTTTCAATTGTTAAGTACATTAAATTGCTATAACAACACCTCATATGACCCTAACATGACCCTAAATCTTTAAGAACATTACATCGCTATAATGGTAGAGGCAAGAAAATATCCTTTGATTTGTTATTCGTTATAAGGAGGAAGGTTTAAGTTTAGAAAAATAACAAAATTAATACCAACGGTTTTTCCCACTTTTGTAATAGTCATTTCAAAATTTCACCCTGAAGCCAAGCTAACAGCTATAGGAACCTGGGATTTTCAAATCGTTAAGTAAATTACATGACTATAATGAAATTGGCAGGAAACTATCCTTTGGTGTGTTATTCTTTTCAGGAGGAAGGTTTTAGTTTAGAAAAATTGCAAAATTAGTAACAATGATTTTTGCCACTTTTTTAATACTTATTTCAAAATTTCTGCTTTAAGCTAATCTCATAGGACCCTTAGATTTTCAAATCATTAAGTATATTACACCGCAATATTGACACAGGCAGGACAGTATCCTTTGATTTGTTATTCATTACAAGGAGGAGGTTTAATGTTAGACATATAGCAAAATTAGTACCAACGATTTTTGCAACATTTGTAATACTTATTTCAAAATTTCACCCTGAAGCAAAGCTTGTAGGAGCCTAAGGTTTCAAAATTGTTAAATACATTACATTGCTGTAAAGGGCACAGACAGGAATATAGCCTTTGACATGGTATTGTTTTTGGGAGGATGGTTTAAGTTTAGAAAAATTGCAAAATTCGTACCAACGACTTTTGCCACTTTTGTAATACTTATTTCAAAGTTTCCCCCTAAAGCAAAGCTCATAGGACCTTGAGAATTTCAAATCATTAAGTATATATATATCACTATAATGATACAAGCAGAAAACTATACTTTCGTAGTGGGTCTGAGTTTATTGCATATTGCTACTGTGAGGTGCTGTCCGCTGTGGGTTAGTACACTTGTGCTACCCCAGTGGGCAGTACCATTTTATATTACTTCACATCAGAGAATGTGTAGATGCTTTTACTAGCAAAGTGCTTCTGTTGTCTTTATTTTTGATCTTACTCATTATACCCACTTGTCACTATATTCTTATGTACTCTGTGTACCAGGAGGACTACAGTCTGTGAGTCCGCAGTAAAGAATGTTCCTGTTTATCTTAACCTTTATAATCATTATCTTGTGTCCTCTGACACCTGCTTTGTGTGTGTAACATATTATAGAGGTCCCTGGTTTGCTCCAATAGAGCCAGGACAAGTTATGTATCCCAAGTGGAATAAAGTCTGCGCAATAGGTTAATCCCTTGTTGTGTCTTTATTGCGTGCAAGCGGATCGGATCCAAAGATCACTACACTTTGATTCAATAGCCGAGCTTTGGATTCTGCTGGGGTTTTGGATAGTGATAAATTACTGTTTTGACAGGATGTCGTCACTTGGGATAGCGGATGTAGTAAATTACCACCAGTGGTTCCTGCGTTTCCGCTCATTCACTTACCTCATAAACTAGTTGTTTGTCGTTGATTCCGCGTTCTTTTTTTAATGTGTATAAAGTCCTTGTCAAGCAAAAGTCTTTTCTCCACTGTTTCCGAAATATTAGCCATTTTTAAGTTTTTAGGGCATAGGGCTCGCCATAACGTGACAACGATAGACATTGTGCAAGCGATAATGTGATACAATGGCTTCCTCCCAGTGAGAACCAGGCAAAACAGGCCAGGCTCTGTACAACTGCCTAAATATCACTCCCAATAGCTCCAAAATCACCGAAAATGTTCCAAATATCACTCTAGAGGAATATTCCGCTTGCTGAATGGTGGTGAACAACAAAATAGGGAATAACCCATTTGTCAATTCCGCCACAGTAGACATCGTGCCGGACATCGTGCAAGCCTCAGTTTGTTGACGTGTGGGTCACTTTCGAATGAAATCCTCTGTGCACTATATAGACTACCATACACAATGCAACGCTAAGTGCACCATGCACAGAGTGGCTATGCCGAAAGTCTCCACATCTCTTCCGGTCTACCTTGCTCACTCAAACATAAGCATGTATGGCTTTTGAAATTGCCATTTATTGATTACTTGATTTCCATACAGGAAAACTTCGCTATCGGGGTAAAACAATATTTAAAACAACCTCCTTGATAAAGGGCAAATGTCGCCTGAAACGTCGGACCCCCAATAAAACAAACCTACAACATACTCCCAAGTCCTCGTCCTACTTCCGTTTTGGGTGAATAATTCCAACTAAGATTTAAAACATTTCTAGCAATTCAGATTTTTTATTTATTTCGTTTTTAAGTCCCTAGACACACAGAACACGGCATTCGTAAACCGGAAGTCTGATGCTTTGGGCGCGCGACATTAGAGCCCCGGACACCTGGTCCTTTGGGCTGTAATACCCAAGCAGCGGGAGCTACTTGTAGTGTGGGCCTTACCGTCTGATTTCTGGGCGCTAGTGTCCGGGCTCTGTTGGTTGCATGCAAAAAGTGGAAGCTTCGTTTGTTTCTGGAACAGAGAATGCGGCTGACGTAACCGACATTCTGAAGTTATGATTATGTGTACATATGTGATATTGGTTTGAAAGAGGTAAAATAAACTAAATATTATAATGGGATGGTTTGAATTGTGTAAGGCATGCTGATTTGGACGTTATAAAGAAGGCGTTTTGACTCGGTCCTTTCCATGTCAGATGTAAAATAGTAACCCATGTATTCAAGTGGAGGAGCTAAATTATTGCAGTTCTTCATGCTGTAAGTACATCTAAAACGTTTTTTTTAAGTCTCATATTTGTTAATATGTGTTTACACAGTAGTATTGAATCCAAAAATCTGCTATTAAAGTGATTAATTCCCTCGATTTGGTGTCTGAGGCTTTTGTTTGAAAATAAACCCCTCGGCCCTGACGGGCCTTGTGGTTTATTTTCAAACAAATGCCTCAGACACCAAATCTCGGGAAATTAATCCCATAGTGTATTTCTTTTGATGAGGATGGTTCATTACACAGGCAGGAAAATATCCTTTGATTTGTATTTCTTTTGAAGAGGATTGTTTAAGTAAAGAAATATACCAAAATTAATACCAACGATTTTTGCCACTTTTGTAATAATTAGTTCAGAATTTCACCCTGAAATAAGTCTCATAGGACCCTATCCTTTTTCAAATTGTTAAGTACATTACACCACTATAATGACACAGGTAGGAAAATATCCTTTGATTTGTATATCTGTTGAAGAGGAAGAATTAAGTTTAGAAAAATACCAAAATTGATACTAACGATACTAATTATTAAATCACTGGATAAATACATATTTATATCTAGAGTTGTGATGATGTCTTATCATGATGGAGTCTAGCGATGAGGATGAATGCTGTTACTAATCTGTCCAACCCATTCTAACTAAGATCTGTACAATAAAGAATCCTTGAATTGAATTGAATTGAATACTATAAGGACAAGAAACCCATTTGCATAGTAGGCGTGCAGTCACTGTCCAGGAACAATGTTTTGCCTTTAAATGTTTTTATTTAAACTTTCCTGCCATCGGGACTTTTACACTTCTGTCAAGGAACTTAATATATATTAATTTACCTGTTTGTTAATACTTGATTAATATAGCAAGATCTCTCGTATTGATTATATAAGTGGTGACCCAAAGAATTTGAAACACTAAGTCAGTTTTAAACCCAAAATCAAGGAACTATTGATTATTATTGTTCAAACTCTTGCAGGTCCTGAACTATTTTTAAATGGTGGTTTAAAATTGGGTTTTCATGTTGAAACCTAGTTTTTATGAAAAATCATAACTATTGAATGAGCGCTGCACTCATAACAATGGCTGAGGTTTAAAATGGTGTATCACATGTGATGTGTTGAAGGGAAATGAGTCAAAAGTCACAAAAGATGGTTTCTAAGATCTCATTATACTTAAAAAGATGAGATCAAGCCGATTCCAAGGATGGTAATCATTAAATCATCTAATGAGTATTAATTTTCAAGATTTTAAGTTCGATATTTTTATTTTTGTAAAAAGGTTTGCAAATTCTCTGGTCGGGCAATTACCATGAAAGTAACTCCATGGAAGATGACCTCAGAAAAGCAAGGATGTATCTAATACACCCTCCTGGAATTTGGGACATATGTATTCATCTACAAAAAACATTCCTACAGAGAGATCTATATAAACTACTTTGACAAATTTCCATTTTGTAACTTGTGACTCATTTTCCTGAAACACATCAAAGATATTATGCTGATGTACATATTGCTAGTTGTTCTTAAGTTGACCGGTATGATTCAGAAACAAATATTATATAAAAGTTATACTGAATAAAATAAGTCAACTAGCGTCTGTCAGTGCCAGAAGAAGAAGCCTTGATTTTATTAAAATCCTCATTGCATTCACATACATGATATCACATGGTATGGTTGATTATATATAAGAGAAGCAATCAAAAAATACTAATCATTTTTAAAGTCTTCTACATTAGGAAATCCTAAGTGTAGCCTTGAAATGACAACTTGATTTAGCATCAAATACTTAATACTATGTGTTTCCAACAAGCAATTTATATCTAAAGAGAATAATATATTGATTGATTAAATAGAAGTTAACATGACATTAACTCTAAGAGCAAACTAAAACAAAAGACATCACATTATTTATGACCATTTGCTAATTTGGAAGAAATAAACACTATTGAAATATTGCTCCATTTTATTACTATTGGGAACATACCATGTTCTCTAATGAAATGATAAACCAAATGAATACTATCATTTTCAGCATAATATGCCGTTTCCTAAAATGACAATGCCCTGGGTTCTATATTTCATTTCTCTTGCTGAGCCCAGAGTCAGTGCGCTGTCCCAGTTATGTCACTGATAAGGTGGCTTAAGTCAAAACCATAGATGTAACAACATACAGGAATGTCCCTTAAATCAACATGTCCCTGAATGAACTCAAAATAGTGTAAAGTTAAAAAGAATTTAAACTAAACATTTGCCAGATAGTTGCAGAATAACATGTTATCTCAAATTCTTTCAGACTTACAAATATAATCTTGGAGTGCATGTCATCTTACCAGTTTCAAGCTATAAGCTAATATATGAATTTATAATTAATAGATTGAATATATATGGCAATATATATTTCGCAATCTAACAAAATGCACAGCACAGCAATAGTCCTAAACTCCCACTGTGGTTGAGTTTAAGTCCAAGTCTTGTTATTTAGTGAGACTGCTTTCGTCCTGATGGTATTGGAGTGTCGTTGGAGAGGTTGTTATATGCTCCTGGGCTGGCGTTCATAAAAAATGTGTTAACTCCCGTGTTTAATTCGTGTCCATAAAGCTAACACACCGGTTAGTGGAGTGTTAGCTATCCTCGTGTTAGCCTGGTGTTAGCGCTAACACGAGGATAGTGCTGGTGTTAGCCAGCACAATGTGTTAGCGCGGGTGTTAGTTAACACCCTGTGTGCTGGCTAACACCAGCGCTATCCTCGTGTTAGCCGGGTGTTAGCTATTTTTTTTAAGGCTAAACACAAGGCTATTTAACACTTGAATGAAAAAACCCACTATCCACCATGCATTGCCTCTATATTCATTACCTATATTCTGTATTCGAAGCTATTTTTATCTGTTAACTATCGTTATAAGGCCTTTACATTTACATTACATTACATTGCCTTCTTTTTGTTTCTCTCCATACAATGCATATAACAAATACATCCAATATTCATGATGATTCCAATTCGATACAACTTATCAATCAAATAAATACAGTCACCATAATCAGTTCAAACACCTATCTCAAACTAAAATAAAAAAAGTGTTAACTCCCGTGTTTAATTCGTGTCCATAAAGCTCCTTCTTCGGAGCAATGTTTTCGAAGTGAATCAAGCTAAAGAACTGAATATTTAACAATTTATTTATCAAAATCGCTGTAGATCATGTTAATTTAACATTAGTTTAGTGTGCGGGGTGAAATAAACACAGAACAACCCTTGGATTCTCGGCGTCGTGAATATTCACCCATGACGGTCGCGGGACTACCGTCCCTTGACCGTCATCGGTGAATATTCACTCCCGCCTCGAATCCCGGGTAGTTCTGTATATATATCTACTCTTAAGACCTGTTGTAGCTAGCGTAGGACAAGAAAATAGAAAAGCTTTATATATATTCACATTTCTAAATTACCCCGCACCTATAGGCATGTGAAATTAATCATAAAAGGTGACCTTGTACAGTTGAGAGAAAACGTGACGTTTGAAAGGCACTAGAAGAATACAACAGACTGGAATATTTTGAGTGGGATTAATATAGGAGTTATGCATTCATATTTTCGCAAAGCCAAAATATTATAATGTTTATAGTACAGCATCTTTTCAAATACTCGCCAATGCATTCGAATTCCTGGCATTGAAGTCGCACCATCAATATTCTATGTAAGTTGCTTCATACACTTTACAGAATCAGGTAAACACAAAATTACCAATATTGATTGATTAGTACCCTTATTCGGCATGATGCATCAGTTGATAACCCGATTAAAGGAGAGTTTCTTGACTCGAACCTGTGCCCCCCCCCCCCCATTTTCTTTCTATCTTTCTCTTTAAGTAAGCTTTCTCTTTAAGTAGCTAACACCCACGCTAACACCAGGTGCTGGCTAACACGAGGATAGCGCTAACCCCCGCGCTAACACGAGGATAGCGCTGGTGCTGGCTAACACCAGCGCTAACACGGTGTTAGCTTATGGACACTACCGCTAACACCGTGTTAGTCACCCGTGTTGGTGCTAGTGTTAGTGTGCTATAACACCATTTTTTTATGAACGCCAGCCCAGTTCTCCTATTCTCCTGTTCTGCGTCAATGCTCACATTCCTGACCAATTTCTGTACTAAGGCCCTCTAAGCATATGTCTATAATATTTGTTATGTGTGTAGTGTCTACTATTTATTCAGCTCTCAGGGTAGCTTAAAGGAAACAAATAATTACAAAATCCAGTTCTTGCAGTCCTTGCTAATTTCAATATCTTTATTCACTTTAAAAGCCAAGAATGACTATCCAGCCTTGAGCGAAAAGCTTGCTGCTCTTCTCACTCCTTGAAACCTGATTCTCGGAGGAGTTTCCCATATACATAAAGGTATACAAGGCACACAAGGCATAAACCATGCATAAATTTGAAAATTTGAAAATTGAATGATATATACTCTGGTATCTAAAACTGACATCTGTTAATCCTTCATGTAACAGTAAAACTATTAACAACAGCACCACCATGCAGCGATTTGACGAATCACCACTCCATATCCAACAGTCCCGCAAGGGAAAGCATATTGGCCAATCAGAATAGCAGCATAGACTCAAGCCATTATAGTCAACTTTTAGGATAATTTACGCCAGAGAAATTCCATTTAGAGAATCATTTTGACACCTCTTCAAACTTGTGAACGATAATGGCCAGACATTCGATATAACATACCATTGTCATTCAGAATTATATCACCGGTCACCACAATTAATGCACAGTATATGTGAATATCTCTTATACCCTAGATCATTCATTGTACTAAGTTGTCAGTAAGGCATTACCTCAATAAGAAATAACCTTGGTGAAGTGCTCACGTTGCTTCAGTACCACCCAAACAGAACAGTTTGATGGGTGAGTCATTTCTTCTACTCATTTTTGTTAACACTGGTGTATGTGTTTGTATTGTATTCATTCAATAAGAAGTACCATAATCTCAATGGAAGCTCTCAGTTGATTACTGTATTGTTGTGGACATGCCCCCAAATGTTTTGACCTCCGGTTATGTTATCATCAGAGGATTCTTACATACATACCATAGAATGCTATTAAACATCAATAGTCCATATTGAGCACAGCAGCTTATATTACTCTTTCGAGTCAGCCTCCTAAAATCATTTGATGTATTTAAGTATCAGTTACTTAGGTTCTAATGAAAAGCTTGACATTTTATCATGATAACAGCATTAACTTGGGAGAAAGACAAACCCATCCTTTGATTTAGACTTGTGATTTAGGAACCAGGTAATTTCTTTCATGCTGATCTATTCTTTCCAGATGGTGGTCTTTCTGGCATTGATGCGGTCTTGCTCAGCCTTGTTCAGGCCACCTGAATCGAGAACCAAGTTAATGAGCAATATTAGAATATAGCAACCTGAATAGGAACAATTATGATATATTTGCAGATATGCATATTATGTCAGTTTAAGTTAATGGATGACAGAAACTTTGAATACGTTGATCGGTGATCGGGTGTTGTTCACAGTGCAAATGAGTGGATACCTGCTAGTTTATCTGGTGAATGGATCCACAAACAAATATATGACCATTCTTTCAGCCTAGTTATAAGAAGCCTCCTTATTAAAAATCAATATTGCAGGTCCTTGGAGGAAAGCGAGGTAAATAAACAATTTGTTGATCCATTAATATATGGGTCAGGTCGCCTAGAAATGTACAATTGCTGCTGATTTCATTGAATTCCGACTTTGAGGCTATATTATAGAGAAAATACTAAACTCTAGGTAATTTCTTACTTCCCGTTATGTTGTAGGGGTATGGAAGTATCTATAGCCGCATTTTATTTTACTTTTGAAATTCAAAGCCCTTTGGCAAGGTCCTAACATCTGAGAAAGGCCCTTTTGCTGTATTTTCACACAATCTAGTAACTGAAAAAAGATATAGATATTGGTTGTTATGATAATGAATAGTTATAAACAGTCTTAATAATGTTAATTTCTTATCAAATCATGCTTTTTAGAGATAATTAAGGTATTTTGGGTATCACTATTGGGACATAAGCTGAATTCTGAAATGCCCTCATTTCATGCCTTGTTTCGACTTTGCAAATTAAATTTCGGACACAATATCCATGAATAGGCATTCTCTTTTTGAATATTACTTTACCTTTACCTAATATTTAATTCTACCCTGGAAAAATAGCATTAACTAAGATCACTGATGGGACATAATTCAAGGATTTTATGTAAATTAGAGAGAATGCATGTATCAAATGCTACCAAATTCCACCATAAGATATCTTACTTTTACCTAAATTGATTCTAGCATTAAAAAAATGTTTGGCGAAAATTAAATTTTGAAACCTCAATTCCCATTGGTTTATATTGGTTTATATAGGAATATAGGTCTTTATGTGATAAAAAGGTCATTTATGGTTCAAATTAAAATACCTTTTGGATTCTGGTATCTGAGTGCATGAACATAGTCTTGCCATGTTTTCTGTAATACTTTCTTGTCATTCCTATGCTAATGGAGTATAAATGGAAATATGTGAGCATGGCCCTGGCCCTATGACCCTTTTTAAAAAGCTCTATGGGATGAGAAGGAAGGGGGTGTATGTGAAAAAAAACACCCTGGAATCCACGGTAATGTATTTAATGTACTTTTAATTTATTTATTTTTAAAAAATCTTTTTCAAATCATGACCAAAATTGAGATGTGAAATAATTATAAGCATAAGTGTTGTGTTTAGAACCATAAACTTTATCGGATATCTGACTGAGTAATAAAATGCACTTTGAGACATATTGGTGTAATTCTACAGGTATTCTTTTGCCTTTTATCACCACAGGTATTCTTTTGCCTTTTATCACAGAAAAACCTCATTTACCTTTTAATTCAGCCCACCAAAAAACTGGAACCACTGAGACTATCTTAGTATAATTTATATCCGCTTGAAATTGAACATGTACTCTATGTATTAAGATCAGATGATTTGTCAATTTACCAACTTTTTAAAATTGCCATCCTGAAAGCAGTTGTACATTTCTGGGCAACCTCACCCATATATCATTGTCACAGAGTCACAGATATTTGTGTAGTGAATCGCCTCTATAGTAAAGTGCTTTATTACTAGAGGCTATTCCAACCCAGGTTCGACTACGGCGGACACGGCTCTCGACGAAGGCAAGGAAGAACACCAACACGGAAATGTCTCTTTCGTTAGGTTTATTGCCACCCACGACCAGACTGCAAGTCTCAACAGACCCGGCTCTGTCCCAGCATAGGACTGAACTGATCCACTCTAAGCCTCAGAGTGAATGCCTACACCTTACAGGCAGGAGCAAGGTCATACTTGTCCTCACATCATAAAAGAGGTGTTGCACCAGGCAAACAATATCAGTGAATACAATACATAAGAACAGGTCGTACAAGAATACAGTAAATGGTTATACATGATACACATTCTGCTGTAGTTGAATAGACTATAAGATTCCTGTAAATGGGTGATAATGGTAAAACATATCTCTCTTGCAACTAACACAAATTCGAAAGCCCATTCCGTGCTCAGTGAAGCGTTACGGAGACACGGGGAAGGTCAAGGACATTTGATTTATACACACTCTTGACGCGGAGGGCTATATATAACCTCCGATCTACTACAATACCCCCTCCATAATTTAAGATTTTTACCAACTTTGTAAACAATCTATACAGGAGTAATAAATTATACTGTGAACATCAACACGGAACATCAAAGTAAAGTAAGAAATGACATAGAGAATTAACATTGCGAATCAGTACAGGCAGGAGCATACTTGTGATCTCCGCACAAACAATAAATCGCGACATCTCTAGAATTACATTTTACATTGTAAGTGATTCCTTCTGAATCAACATACTCAAAAGTTTTAAACAGCCTTCACATAAGGAGCTTTGGTAGACCTGCTATACTATAGCCCATACTAATTACGTTGCGGCGAATATGTCTTTGATGCCGATGTGTGGAAGAAGGAATGCCATTACTCCCGATTAATATGCCATTACTCCTGATTAATATGTCACCTCTTGATAAAAACAACAGCTGGATCATCACATTCACTCCTTCCCTCACCCCAAGTTTGGTGAGGTTTGTTGAGGTTTGGTTACAATACCACTTATCTTATCATTAAAGTTCTCATATAGGCGGTGGGGCATGCCACAGGACATGGGGGTGGCGTCAAACCATACCAGGACCATGGGCTTAATTACCAAAAGAACAGGCTTTCTCTCCTGCTCCCACCTAAGTTGATTTAGGTTATACTATACAACAAAACATTTCATTTATGAAAAGCACCAGGCTGTAAGTAAAATGTACTAAACTTCTTACGAATCGGCGGAAAAAAATTTCCGGCTTCCGAGGTTGTTCCGAGTCAGCAGCTGTCAATCCATTTGAATCGTCAAGAGGTAGTCAGAGTCCAAGGTTTATCAGCGGTTTCTTACATTTCCGAGCTTTCAGGTTTCCGAGGGGCAATTCCGGGTTATCAAAGGGTCCATCCATCCACACGTACAGGCTCCGGGGTCAGGGGCAAGTCCATGGTCGTTCCGCATCGCAAGGTAATCTTGAACAGTAAGTAACCAGCGTGGCTACTTTAGCAAAAACACTTTTACGTCCCACCATCTGGTTTCTTTACCTCCTCGGAACCAGTTGGGGCACTACCTGCGGCTGCAGGGGTGTTCACTGTCCAATTCCTTCCGGGGGTTAACGGAGTCTCCCCTGGAAGTTCCTGCCTTAGTAAGGGGAGAGGTTGTGCCATGGTCTCCCGGAACAACCTTCCCATCATCATTAGGTTCCGCATTTCGTTGAAGTCTACTTGACCTCCGAAACCGGTTCCCACCAAGGCTGGCTGTGGCTGCATGGGAGGTATTGCCTCCATTCCCATGCCAGCACTCCACATCCGTGTCGGGGTAGTGCCTCCCAGAGGGTGGATCCCTGACATGATGTTCTCCGTCTGCTGTGACCCGCTAGAGGATGAAGGATTACGGAAAGCCTCCAACTCCGCCCGGAGAGCGCTAATCTCTTGCAGTTGGGACTGGATTTTCGCATCTCTCTCCTTGAGCCACGATCTCTGGTCTCGGATCAGACCGGCTTGCGCACAATTCTCCTCTCGAAGAGTCGTTAGCTCGCGGATCTGTTCGCGTACTGTTCTCAGCTGTGACAGTGGTTCCGCCAAGGTCTGGAACGCTTCTGTCACTTTCTCTCCAACCTCCGTTAATGCATCGTTGGCCAAATCCAACACATCACAGACTTCGGTCTCACTTTTCTCCAGTAGCAGTTCCGTGGAAGCTTGCTCCGGGAGCTCTGCTTCCAACTTAGCACAGGCCTGCTGTGCTACCGGATTCAGTACTTTCGCAGTCTTAGGGGCAGGAGAAGAGCTCCGGTCACTGCACATGGACTCAGAGCGAGAGGAACTGGAATGTTCTCTCCTTCTCTTCTTCTGCTTCTTTGTCTTGCCTTTGCTGGTGGATGGCTCCGGATCAGGAGCACATCCTTCCGCTGCAGAAGGCGTTTTCCGGTCTTTAGGCTTTCCGGTCTTTAGGACTTTCCAACCGAGGTAGCTCGTCTCACCTGCTTCTGCTCATCTTCTGCAGTCAGATCTTCTGCAGGGATTGTCACAACAATCCCTTGTTGTGGCACACTTCCTCTCCGTACTGCAAGTGGCGCACAAGCTCACATCTCTGGTCTAGCCTCTGCTGGCAACGGGCAGAAGGGCAGGTCCAGACCTCCAACCTGTGCTCCTCACACAGGTGGCAGAATAGTCTCTGCCTTGTAGCGTAGACACGGACTCCTTTTCCGTTGAAGGGAAGGTACCGGCAGATGGCAAAGGGACAACGGAAGCCGGGCTCCCACAAGTCCACAGCGCCCACAACTTTCTCGTAACTGCCTGTGTCCACGGAACCCAGTCTGAGCAGACTCGGGAAGAGTTGGCTTTCGTAACGGTCCATCATACCGTGTTCCAACCCCTCCACATCTGATTCATCTTCACTCTCCTCGGCCATGGTAGCCATGGCGCCGGGGATATCCATATCAGGGTTAACGTTCACCACCCCTACTCCGGTGTCAAACGTGGAATGGATGTCAGTACCACGCGGAAGACTCCGGAACTGGCTGTCCCTCCACACGGAACGACGTCTATGGGATTTCACCACTTTCCTCTTTCCTTTCTGACTCGAAGGGGTAACACTCTCCTTGCTCTGGGTATTACTCTCCTTTGAATCAGATTTCTTAGTGGTAGAGGTAGTCTCTACCACTTCCATGGGCTGGACCACTACTTGGACTTCAGCGAGTTTCCGAAGTGTGTCCCGTCCACGTTCAACGCCCTGTCGACCCGTAGCTGGGGACTTGGACGCTTTCCGGGTCTTGCTAGTAGACTTGGCTGGAGACTCCTGTTTCCGTCTCCCGCGAGAGGACTGCCGTGTTTCCACGGAGCCTTTCCCGGTATCACAGACATCTTTCTCCGTCAGAGGTGTCATCTCAGCTACATGGCCTGGACCGTCACCGGTCTCTTCCAGCAACTGGGATTCCGCCTCCACGTCGAGCTTGTGGTCGGAACCACCAGACTCGCCCAAGTCTACACTAGCAGCTTTCTCATGAGTATCCGATTCACTCATTTTCAGTCAGTTTTCTCAAAGCTCAGGATTCACAGGATACACTTCAGACGGCAGCGGTCACGTTGAGTTCTCGTTCCTATAACATAACATTACATGCTTAGTCACAGGGACGATTGCAACCAGAACATTATGTACACAATATTTCGTTAAAAATCACTCCGGGAGACAGTGAACTGAGTAGTACCATCCCCAAGAATGTTTTGTAACTAAAAACAGTATTCCCGGAACCCTAGGGTGGACCAAATCAGCGTAATACTCGATAGAAATACTAGCATGGTCACACCGCTTACAGCATCCAACATGGCGGCGTGGGTCGTAGCGCCAAAACAGAAACACCGAAACTTTCATCTTATACTAGACGTACGACTCCGCGTCAACCATCTACAGTGTCTTAAAAGCATTCTTTCTCAAGTAGTTCAACTATCAAATACTACCTCATAGAATATTCAAGCAAGGATCAGTGGAATAAGGTGCATGATAGAGAAGCGTACTTACAGGTTGGCGGTCGGAAGCAAAGTGAGCCACGAGGCGGAGAGAACCAGTGTCAACCAGATGCCACTTCCGTTAGCACCACCTGTTTCAACGCTAGTTCGCCCTCTCGCCATACGCTCGCAGCGCCACCGTGTCCCGCCACTACCTGCCGGATAACGTTACCCGGTTTTGCATGTCTAGCATAGGCGTACGGGGTTCAGACCGGAGTCCTTACCACCGCAACCCGCTATTCTTTCCACTGAGACAAGAGTGGAATTGAATTCCATTCATTTTCATAGGTAGCAACGCTGTCAAATAGCAATTTCAAGTCATTTCATACAAGATTCAGGGCAAACAGTACCACAAAGTTAGATTCTCTATGCTCCGCAGCCCTAACCCAAGCCAGGCTGTACAGCTCCAGTTACTCCATGTGTCGTTCGGGGACATCAGTGTATTTTTCCGTCTTACACTTCCAGTCGACTTCTCGTTGTGTTTACTCGGGGAATCAGATCATAATTCCCCTTGTTGGCACACACAACATGGTCTAAACTCCCAACTGTAACCGATCTGGAGGACGGCGCACTCGTTTTCTCGTTACAGTTTTCCCAGGGGATACGTCCTGATCTCCTTTCTTCCCTCTTCCGTCTCCAGTCTTCCCTTTAGCTCCCCTCAGCCTACCTCTCTTCACTTTGGGAGAGTTAGGTTTTGGCGGAGCCACAGTGTCAACTGGAGGTCGGCCTCTCTTTCTCTTGGGAAGCACTGGTATTACTCTGGTTTTACCCATCGTTTTACGAGGTCTCCCAACTTTCTTCTTTTTCTTTTCTGTGCTAACTCTGGGGGGGGCTAGCACTGGAGGAGGAATGATATCTTTCACCCCCTCCGGCTTCTTCCGTCGTCCCCTTTGTTTCACACATACAGAGACTTTATCTTTCTTTTTCAATTCAGGACATTCCGTCCCTGGAAGGACTTTGCCACTTTCCAGCCTCAGGACATCGCGTCCAGCCTCTTTCAGAGCACGGAATTCTGGTGTTCTATCTAGATTTACCACCTGAATAGGTCCGTTCTCGTCAAAGGCAGGTTTGAGATAATCTACATGACATCTCACGATACCCTTTACTGTCTCAAGTTCATAGGTTGTGCCTCCTATGAATCTTTTCACCTTGAAGGGCCCATCCCACTTGGGACCGATCTTCTTACTAGCCTGAGGGTGGTTGTAGCGGTATACAACAGCACCCACTTCAAAGCGTCTAGGGTTTGCTTTCCGGTCATAATCTCGTTTCTGGTGCACTGCCGATACTCCGAGATTATCCCGAACAAACTGATGCCCTAGCCTCATCCAATGTCTTAGGTTCTCAACGAATGCCACACGACATGGAAAATCCGTGTCATCCAAACAAAATCTTTCGCGAGGATCGCGGAATGCCCAGACATCTTGCATGAACTTCTTCGTGCCCGGACTCGGTCTGGGCACTGTGGTTCGGACTTTCGGTACAGCACCTATGCCTCTACCTCTGCCCACACCTCCAGTTGCCCCTACCGGTTGTTCCGTCTGACTCGCTCTATCTAGGTCTGCCATTTCTACTGACCTCTTTCTTTATTTTATTTCATAGAATTCTACCTGGATGGATCCGAACACTTTTCAGGCTTTTTGAAAAGCTAACTTCTGGTTGCGGCTAAGAACTGGTCACGGCACCAATTGTAGTGAACTCGGTTCGGGACTCTTAGCTTAGGAATAAAACGGAACAAGGATTACTCTCGTACTCTGGTTTTATTGCCACACAACCCAACAGACCAACCTTTGTGGACCAGCCACAAAGGGAACATATATGCTGTAAAACAGTATAAAACAGGGTGTGGAGAATAGGGAAACATCACATATTCTCATAAAAGCAGAGTTAAAGATAAGTAAAACCAGAGATCGGGTAAGAACACATAAAAGGACATTTCAATAGTATAAAATGGCAATATACAAGGAGAAGACACAATATAAAGAGATAAATACAAATAATAGCAATAAGACACAAGACCACTCTTCCAGGGTCTGTGCTTCGGATTGATCCGAGAGCCCTCGACCGCCCCCTGGTGTCAGTCCGAAGTCCATAAAACACCCGACCACTGCATTTGTATAACTTTGTGTCTACAATATCCTGCTTATATTGTGATAAATTTTCTATGAATATTTTTCTAATGTTTTTCTATCTGATTTAAATCAGCTTTTCTGTGAATAGTGTACTTCTTTGCTTAATGTCTGGTTGAATAAAAATATTAAAACAAAGAAAATAGACACTGTTCATTATAGAGGCCTTTCCAGCAGTAGAAAATTATATGAATAGAGGGAGTGAGAGGGAGAGAAAAAGAGGGAGGGACAGAAACACAAAATGTGGGACAGAGGGAGAGAGAGGAAGGGACAGGGAATGTCATGTTTAAGACAAAATATACCTTTCTTTGGTGGTGCTTCATGTGAAGACATTCCCCTCCCAAGTCCAACAATGGTCGCCCCCTGGTGGCCAGATCCAGTAGTAGGGAAATGTGCTGCCTCCTGCTGGGACTTGGTTGAAGCTCCTCCTGTCCTTCCTGTTCAAACAAAATATGTCTTTTATATTGATGTAATGGTTGGTTTCTCAAGTTACCCTGTGAATTACCATATCATTATTATAAGCCTCATGTATAAACCAGGGCAGCAGCAAAGGATTAATGTCAGCACCACTATACATCAACAGTGCACCAACTGGCCCTAAATGTAGGTTGTTAATATATTTAGTCTCTGGCTAGGGTGGTTATAACCCAAGGACTGTTATATACAATATATAGAATGCGGTCAAATGACTCTTTTCATAATCATGAATAGAAATAAAAAAAATACCAATATCTAACCTTAATTTTCCCCACCCATCCAAACCCTTCATTGCAATCATTAAAACCACACAAGCAAGACAAAAAATCTCTATTTTACTCATTTATAATATAATCTCAAAAAATAAAGGAAGGAACTATTCCAAACTTTGCACAGGAACAAATTAGCAGCTCACTTTGGTGAATTTAAGACATATCAAGCTGCTTTACAGACATTTATCTTGTCCCGTATGCATAGTGATATCAACAAATGGGTAAGGGGCTGGGAAATTTGTGTTCCTGTAAGAAGGAGTTGCATGGTGGGAGATGGAGCCAAGTGTGTTTAGACATCAGTGGTCCCCTTAGAAAAACCCCCAGGGGAGATGTTTGTGTCATGGGTGTGACTGATTATTTTAGTAAGTTGGCAAATTTCTGGACCTTTGGATTTACATTTCAAAGCTCTACACACTGAGCTATTGAGGCAGGCACAACTTCAGCAGGTCACAATCAGATTCAACCACCAGGACAACTACACAAGTATGATATAATGATTCAAAAATAAGTGAATCTCTATTATGCTGTATATGGACTACCATAGAAACATTCACTTTTACTGTAAACATTTGTCCTGTAAACAGATGCTGTGCAATATAGAGGCCTTTCCAGCAATAGAAAATTATATGAATAGAGGGAGTGAGAGGGAGAGAATAGGAGGGAGGGACAGAAACACTAAATGTGGGACAGGGGGAGAGAGAGAGGAAGGGAGGGCGAGAGTTAAATCTAACACAAAATATACCTTTGTGTGGCGGTGCTTCATGTGAAGACATTCCCCTCCCAAGTCCAACAATGGTCGCCCCCTGGTGGCCAGATCCAGTAGTAGGGAATTGTGCTGCCTCCTGCTGGGACTTGGTTGAAGCTCCTACTGTCCTTCCTGTTCAAACAAAATATGTCTTTTATATTGATGTAATGGTTGGTTTCTCAAGTTACCCTGTGAATTACCATATCATTATTATAAGCCTCATGTATAAATCAGGGGAGCAGCAAAGGATTAATGTCAGCACCGCACCGCACATTTTTCAGAGCCCGACCATCTTATGGTGAAACTTTCTCTATTACAGCTTCTACAGAACATATCATCACATATTCTTCCTAGTGAAAATAATTCCTCATGCAAATAATTTCTATAAACTATTATATGTCACAAAATCCAGCTATAAGCTGTAACTGGTTATGTCACAAAGAACAGATGAAATCTATAAGGGTAAATATGTTACAAAAATTGAGTTAGAGATTCAAGGGTTTAAAAATTGTTTATGGCACCAGGTCTCATTAATGGACCCTGTAAGTATGTTGAGAGATGTATGGGATAGTAGAGATCGAGTGAAGGGGAAAAGGGCAAATTCTTTGGATGAAAATGGATGACATTGATGTATGTAATGGATTGAATACTAATAAAGATGACCCTATATTTTGCACTTAATGTCTGATATTATTCATGTTTAATATTGTTCTTTCTTCTTTAAGTGGTTTTGCCATCAACGAAAGGAAGGAACAAAGGCAAGCTGCAAGAGGGAGACAAGTGTCATGAAAATGTTACCTCATTCTCCAGGAATTACCTGAATTTCCTATGCTTCACAGCTCAATATTATTAAGATGTTCTGCTAAATCCCAAAATGGTTCAAAGTCCAGTCAGCTGAATAACAATTTTACTTTTGCGATGTTAGCTGAGTTACATCTCAAGAGAAATGTTAGAAAGAGTATGTACCAGTCTCTTACAAATTATTTGTCAAGGTGATTTAGTGTATGGAAGTTTGTAAGTTACCATGGCGACAGGGGAATTTAAGACATACATGCATGTATACAGGTATATTGGTATGTGTTGGTTAGCCTCTTGCCTGCTACTCATTCTTCCAGAAATCCAGTCTACTAATCTTATACACAAAGTTATATTCAGGTCTGAAAGAAATCCTAACTTTATAGTTTGTTTTTGGACAGAAATCAAAATTTCCTGGAGCAAGGTGAAATGTAATCAGAGCTAGTGGAGCTGCGTAGTTTAGACATAACTTACAGCTGTTATGTCCAATGCGCTTCGTTAAGAAGTTGCATTTCCACTGGTTTCCATGCCCCAGAAATGTAGCTCTGATTGGATGTAGCTCTGTCCAGCAGGAGCTCATGTGGTGTACTGACTCTTGGCTGATGCATTGACTATCTATACCTAACTTCCTAGCCTAGAACTGGTAAAACCGGAGCACATCAGCTAGAAGCTAAATTAAGCTTTTATATCCTTCCAAAATCTGTAATTATTTAGAGTTTTTCCAAAAAGAAGGTCTTGTGGTGACCATTTGGTCAGAAAATGTCTAGATTCTGAGGAATAAGGCATTTAAAACTAAAACGTAGAAGTGTCATGTGACCTGTCATTAAGGTGCATTAGCATAATCATTAAGGTTTAAGGCAGATCATTAAAATTTGGTTCACTATCGTTAAACTGATGACTTTCTTCGGTGAAACTGGTCGTTTTCGCATGAAATAATGTAGGGTGAGGCTAATAATATTACTCTGGGTTATGTTTTAAAGGTAATTTAGGCTTCTACCGATTCAAAATTGTAATTTTTATCAAAATTCCGCACCATTTTCTTCTTATATAGAGTTGAATTGGTGACATCATCGGACATTTCCAAGATGGCCAAGATGGCGAAATTCATCAAGAATGGATAGCGCCGGGTTGAATAACTCTTAAACTTCGGCAATTTTAAAAAATTCTTTCTCTGGATATTTCATCTACCCGACGGGCACTGAGTGCAATTGAGTGGGATAGCACTGCGAACATTTTGTGATTGACTGCAAACTAGTGAAGTGTGATGCATATGTGATACTTTTGGCTTTGAATCACAGTGAAATGGACATGCCATTAGCTACCATTATGTGAAATCCATTGCGCCTATTTCCTCCCGTGTTGTTAGTGGTCTTAGACTTGTGTTAGATCAAGTTCTCATTCATATTCATTTATGTTTGTATCAAACATGTATTACCAATTGTATCTGCAAATACATGTTTTCTTCAAAAGTCAATAATATGGGTGTGATCTCAAGTGCGCATATAATGCGCATTCAAAATCGCGTCTAAATACTCATTATATAAATTAAATAAATGTCATTGTGTGATTAAAATAAGTGTGAGGAGTAATATTTGAGTAATATGGAGGTTGGTTTACATCGTTTAGTTTTGTTTGGGATTTCTATGATTCAAGTCAAGAGTAGGAGGTGTCAGTCTAATGCAAATCCCCTACCAGGGTAACAGTAGCCTCACACACACCTTAATGTTGACGCACAAACTCTTAGCAAAGCTTTAACACTTTAAAGAAGCCCGTCACAATGGAAAGTCAGGTACAGTTGAAACCGTTTTATAGTGTATTCATATTTGATAATACATGTAGGATTACATAGGAATCATCTTTTTTTTGGTTGGTTAGTACATAAACTAAAATATGTAAAATACTTCTTCGACTTTATAATACTTCTAAACTTCTCCCACGGATTTAATTCACCCTTTTATAATTGCTTAAAAATTATTCATTATTTAATAATTAAATATGCGTAACAATTACGTGCGGCGCTAACGCATGCCTGCTACTAGTGAGACCAAAATGATGCATATGGTCAAATTCCTTATTTCCTCAGCTTTCTGTAGCTATAAAGTTTGTTTATGTTAAATAATATTTGATATGATAGAGCAGTTACCAAAAGATAATAATTTATTTCTGACACCAAGTCAAAGAAAACCCCATACATTTCGACAGTCTCAGTCTCAGAGACTAATTTATACATAAAAAACAATTCTATTACTATATGTTTGAAATAATGGGAATAGCCCATTACCCTTAACCCTTACCATTATGCCACTTGTTCTCACCAGGTATTGTATCACCAGGTGGCGCAACTGGGAACTGGGGTACATTTAAAAATTCTTTTACAATAAAAGTGCTGCTAATACACTTACGTGGCTTTTATACCACTATAGATATTACACATCATGTACATAGGAATGTTACAAGTGATACACTCCTATAGTTTATGTGTTGTATATACCTGTTTGATATTGATAAAATGCTGTGATCAAAGCACCCTAATGACTGTACATATAGATTGCCCTAGTGGCTTGGGTAAGGCAAAGCCACCAAACAACTGAAACACATCAAATGGATGGCTGCTATGCTTCAGGCTCACAACAAAGATGGTAGAATTGATGCAAATAAAATGATGCATATGAAGAGAGCACAACACAGGGAATAATGGAACCCTTCCAACCTTTCTGTGTGAATAAATATATTGCCACTGCCAGTGCAGGAAAATTAAAACTCTCATGAAGAGTCTCATATATTTAAGGAATCAATAGTATATAAACATCACGCTCAAAATGCCATATGAATTTGCTAATTTTTGCAATGATATTGCGTTATGCCCTTAGTGTGACCATCTCGCGATCATTGCGCAATAATTATTGCGTGAAAAGGGGTGACACTCATCACAGAACTCTGGCAAGATGATTGTGCATTAAAAATCAAGCAGAATCGCGTTCATTTGCCCGTCGGGTAGGGATGTAGTTATGTCGTATAGACAAAATGATTTAAAAATTATTCTAATATTTAGTGATTTTAGACCAGTCACAGTTATGCCACTGCAATTCCTAAAGCGGACTCAAATTTAAAATTTTCATGATTTTCGAAAAAAAGTGTTACAGTTTTACTGCCAAACGGGGGTCATGTAGCTTCAAAATGGCTTCCTTAAGTTGGACAAAGGTTGTATTTAACTAGGTTATTCAGAGATATTATTAAGTATTTTGATTTTACTTCCTATACTAACCATGGGCGCAAGATTAAGGATTTATCCGGATTTTCGGCGAAATATTTTTAGGCCTGTACAAGCAAAGGGGGGGTCATACATCTTTCTAAATGTCTTCCTTACGATCTACCAAGGTCATAATTAAATGTTTTATTGCATGAATTTCATTTTAGTTTAGTTTTTTAAGAGATTTTGGTGATTTTAAGATTGCATTTCGATCGAAAATTTTCTCTGTAGATTCATGTTTGAGACCCTGGACGAAAATCCTTTGAAAATTGAGGCACTTAGTAGTGACCTTTTGAACATCGACATGGAAGGTATTGAACTATATATATCTACAATATGAAGTATCTGTGGTCAGATCAAAGGCAATCCGAAAGGGGGTGTATTAATTCAAAATAAATAAAATACTTGTTGGATTTTTACTATTGTATTTTGCTGTATGACAGTAATAATTAATTATCATTATAATGATCTGTAATGCACTCTGTATGAACTGTTATATTATTTAGATGAATTCTCTTGTATTCCAGTCATTGAGCGTTGGTTGAGTGTATTCTTACTATTTTTATTAATGGTCTCCCTATATGATCAGCTGAGCAAAAGGAATAACCATTTTTCCATACAGATGTAAAATGCAATTGAAAGTATTAATTATTATTATGTGACTTAGGCTGAGATTCCACTGGCTCGCTCTTTTCATCCGCTCATGGCCCGCTCTTTGTATTTCCATGAGCGCCTAACAAGCACAGATAGAGTGCAGCCAGAGCGGTCCAATAGAATCGGTTACTGCGCTTTCTATACGCTCTTAAAAACTGACGTTGGCGCTGCTTTTTGACACTGCGCTAATATTTGATGTGCTTGATATGAGCACAATGTATTGTGCTAAAAATATTAGCAGATGAAGAGCGAATGACAAGCGCACTATAAACAAGCGCAGCAAGAGTGAGCCATGAGCACATATACAAGCGATCCAGTGGAATCGCACCTTTAGAGTGTGAAATGAATAATAACGGAGTGAAATTTATATAATATAACCATTGTCTTGATAATTGTAATATCATATTTCCCCGTTTATAAGCCCAAGCTTATATTATTTTCAAATGGTTTAAACCTGGTTCGGAAATCAAAGCAGCATTACTTCTGATATTATTGTATTTTATGCGAAATGGTCGTATTTTGTATTTGTATATATGTATGTATGTATATTTATCCAGTTCAATACAGTTACATCAATAAGTTCAATACCTGGAAGGAGTTATTAGTATTATATCTGTTACCCAAGATCTCTAATTTGTTGCGATTATTGTTCATAATTCTTGACAAATGTGCGTCATCCAAAGCAATATTACTTATGATATTATTGTATTCTATGAGAAATGGTTGTATTTTGTATTTTGTAATGTATAATTTAAATGATTTCTATGACGGAAATTGTCAATTCTGGTTTTTGTTGTGCCGAAGTACTCGAAAACTTCAACGATTTTCAAAGTTCTTTCACTATTTGTTTTATCTGGGGGACTCCTCCTATCATATAGACGAAAAGATTTTTGAAAAATTCCAATATTTAGTTGTTTTAGCGACGTGATAGCAATTTTCTATAGAAATCCTAATTTAAAATTTCTATGACGGAAATAGTCAATTCTGGTTTTTGTTGTGCCAAAATACTCCAAAACTTCAACGATTTTCACAGTTCTTTCACTATTTGTGTTGTCTGGGGGACTCCTATCATATAGACTAAAAGATTTTCGAAAAATTCCAATATTATCCTGATTTAACTTCCAATTATTTCCTCTATGGCAATCTACTGTGAAGGCTTATGACATAGTGGGTTGCTGCTAACAACGATTGGAATATTTTAAATTTCATGAAGTATTTATGACGCTACCACCGCAAAATAACCTGCAATAACGACCGCGCATACCGCATGTCACTTCACCGCGCAATGCGCGGTAGCATTTCGCGCTCCACTGAGTAACATCTGACGCTGTTCTGGTGTTTTTCTGTTCTGGTCGATTTTCGCGAAATTTATTAAAGAAAAAAATGCAATAGTGTTCACTGGGAACGTTCTAACAGCTCAAATTAAAAAAATATATACAACAATTGCTGGGATGAATGAACTATAGTTAAAATATTCAAAAAAATCGGCACATTTCCGTCCCTGCATTTATCAACTGTTGAATCAGTGTTATATCCCCATATATATTCAAGAGAGACATACTGAGACATCCCAGGATTGTGGGCACAAGGAAGAAATACAAGTCTAGATAAATGGACACTAAGGAAATATCATTATACCTCTGAAACGACCTGGGGTTGAAATGTCCTGGGGTTGGAAAGACTAGGGGTTGAAAAGACCTGGGGGGAAAAGACCGGGGATTGAAAGTTCCAGGTGGGAAAAGACCAGGGGTTGAAAGTTCCAGAAACCCATTAGAAATATACTAAAAAAAATGGCACAAATCGAAATATGGTCAAATCTGAACCACAAGTGCTAGCCGTCCAGGAAACCGGGTTAGATAATAAAATTAGCGATAACATGATAAGTGTCAAGGGCTATAATCTAGTTTAATGTGATAGAAAGGCCAAGAGAAAAGGAGGTGGGCTGTTTACTTTTATCCACTCGTCATTTGATGTGAATGACAAACACTATCTAGAGTATAATATATCTAACAAAAATATAGAGGTGCAAATATTCAGAATTTCAAAAAAGTTCATGAAGAGTAAAATAATCCTGAACTTATATAGGATACAGCAGAGAAACCTGACAGAAGCACTGGAAGACTTGAGAAGACGAAGCACGGAGATACTTGATGCAAAAAAGGATATAATTATTATGGGAGACTTCAATTATGATTCAAAAGCCCTAGTAGATCTCTGTAGCAGCAGATCAAATCGAGGGCACAACCTTCACCAAATGATTAATGTGAAAACTAGAATCCGTATAAAAAATAGACCATATTATTTACTCTTATATTTCGCCAACATATAATATATATATATTCATTGTACTGACACCTTATTTGGTTGGTTGTGTCGTTGCTAAGCAATAACTCCCACACTCAGGCATTCCCAAGCCACGCCTGTTCGGACTGAATTTTTTTCTTGTGAACATTTTTCTATAAGCATTACTTCAAAATGATCGTTTGTATTGCTTGTGGCTATGCTCATAAGCATGCTGCAACATCTGAACCGAGCGAGGCAACATATAGATATTATCGTGATGCCTGTGACAAGAGCATCTCACATACAGGTGCGGCTGAGTCATGGAAAATATACCTAGATCTCAACACTCTTTGTGCCTACGATGAGAAGGATCCAGTCTGCTCATCGGCTTCTAGTCCAATTGGGAATCCTAAAGATCCGTTGGCAGCTTGGCAAACCCAGTTTACAAAATAGTAGAATGGAGGACATGTAAGACAGGACGAATAAACTGACGCTTGACGCTTGACGTGGATGAGGCATGGGAACTACTGTTTGGTAACATACGTGACAGAATGTGTCCATTAAAGGAATTAAAAAATGTGAGGAAATATCCAGTATGATAGGGACATTATAAAATTGGGTAAAATGAGAGACACAACATAGAGAAAGGCAAAGCGTACAGGGAACGTAGAGGACTGGTTGAATGCCTCTAAGCCAAGATACACTATGGCTGTTAAGAATGCTAAGAATAAATTAATGAGGACAAAGATTGCGGAAAATAAGAAAGACCCACATAAACTATGGAAAATCTTGAAACCAATCAGGTCAGAAGAGAAAGTAAAAAAGGGAAACAAAGAGATAAAAATTACAGGTATGAATAGCCAGGTACATACTGACAAAGAGGCAGCAGAGATGATTAATGACTATTTCAGGGATTGGACCAAAGCTGGCGAGTATTATGACAGAAAGATGGGGACTCCCTTAGAATAACTTCTAATGAGGGAACCAAGAAGGACAGTGAATTTACGTTCCAGCCAATTTATGGTATTACCATTGAGTTGGCTTTAAAAAGGATTAAAACATATGCCAACTAGAATCTTGAAACCATGCATGTTGGCTCTGAGTGACCAAAAAATAAGTAATGCGGCGAGGTACTTTATTAATGAACAGCAACTGCCCAAACTGATGAGTACCAAACAGATTCATAAAAATCCAAATATGCCAGATTGAAAAACCAGAAGAGAAATGCATTTATTGAATAGAGCCTACACCAGAGCAAATTCAGGTAGAAATATTGATACCAGAGGCTTAGGCTTAAGGAGTCTAACTACAGGTCGGAACATGATTGTTCTACACCCAAGAAATGAAATGTATAGAAAATCGTACCTTTACATCATGACAGTGCTGTGGAACAAACTACCGAAAGAAACCCAAAAAAGCAAAAATGATCTCGAAAATAGAGAAAAATAATAAATATGTACTTATTTGTACTACTTTAAATCGGCTTATACTTCTCCTGGCTTGTCTTATATTGTTTATACTGTTTATATTATATTGTTTTTATTTTTCATCTTTATGAATCTTATCAAACTTCCACTTGTATAACTGTGTAAAGGACACCCAGTCCTATCGTTGAGCCCTTAATGGGCCAACATTTCAACCCATGGTTATTAAATTAAACAAATGTAACTACACCATTTATGAATGGTCCTAGTCTAAATAATACTGTCATTTTTATCCTTTTTGTCATTTTTACCACTCTAGATAACTATGTAGATATCTGTCCTTTAGTAAAGGTAACGGCTGGAGAAGGCCTGTAGACCTGTTTGTCTAATTCATTGTACAACATAGACAAATAAAAGATTATTCTATTCTCTATTCTATTATACTTGTCAGACAAACCAAAGAATGCTTGTTTCTTATGCCACGAAACAGTCTACAGAATAATGGCATTCATATCTTTGATTTTGTAAAATTATAGGCCTATTGATCCAGGAAGTGTGGCCATGCTAGCATGGATGTGGATGCCTAATTTTTCCTTTAGTGGTATTGATACCCCTGATGATGGATAATTATGTGTAAAATGAGGATATTTTCCCCTCAGCAAAAACCATGCCCACCCAGTGCAAAACCCCCTGCTGTCCTGGCCTTGTAGAGTGACCACTCTACACTGCCCATGAAGTAGAGGATGAAAAAATAAAGCTGTAAGGCCCCAGCCAAGGCTCAAACTTGCAAACCTCTGCTCTCAATGCCAGTGCTCTAACCGATGAGCTACGAACCTTTGGTACAGAGAGGCTGAACTTTGTTAGTGGAGAGGGTCCAACACATGGCTCATTTATTCATGCTATGAACGACACTGTTACTAGTAAAACAGTGATCTAGAAATGTTGAGAAGGCGTTTGGTAGCCACGGAAATGAGCAAATATATGAGTTCCGGGTAAAAAGGTGTCTGGGTACCGTTTTGAGTAAGTATCCTTTCTCTGAAATAGAGAGGCTGGGGCGACACCTGTTGGCATTGATTGGTAACTGTGGCACCTTCAGTGGCCACAACTGAGTCACGCTCCATTTAGAATAAACAGCCAGAGCGCTTCCACTAGGTCCTTGATTCTTCCCTCTGAGCCAACCTCTGCTGACACTAACACTGAGTGGCGTGTCTGATTTGGTACCTGATTTGCTATAGGATCTTACATCAATATACTTTAGCAAAATCAAATATTTATACAGCATTATTCAATAGAACTTTTCAATTTGAAGCAATAGCTTTATTATTTCCAGAGAAATTAGGGTGAATTATGGGCCACAACTCTTTAACATTAATACTCGAGTCTGCTACATTATCAGTCAGGTGGGCAAATACAATGGTTACGAAACCATGTTATCGAATAAAGGTTGGAAAGGGAGGGGGATGAAAATAGACGAGTAAGATCTATGATACTTTAAAGATCGACTTAATTCGATGGGAGGGAAAAGACTTTTAGGGTGAATTATTGGATTTAGTGGTTGATATGTGCGAGTCGTTGTTTTATGGACTCATTGTAATATGAAACAAATGAAAATTAAATACTATTTTTACCCAGTACAGGGGATACTACCACTTTCTTGGTCACTCAGTTCAGTGTGGCTCTATTGTAAATACAATATAAGGATATAGACAAATTCAATATACAGTATGACTATATTGATAGATCTTCCAGTATATGGAGGCTAAACTAGCATACAACAATATTAAATATATTGTAACTATTAACTTCACTTTGTACCTCAAGGACTGCTAACGAGGCTCACTTTGTATTACAAATTTTTGATGTACGAAATACTTCACTATGCTGACTGATTGTGACATAAATCTTCCAGTTCAGGAAGGTTTACCATTGTAACCGATAACAGTATAGTTTCGTAATAATATGATATCTCTACTCTGTAAAAGTGTGTCGATGTAATCGGAGAACCAAAATACAAAATCATTAAATGGTTAATGGACAAAATAACCGTCCTAATTTGACAGTACAACTAGTCAAATTTATATAATTATATATCTTGAAATCCTAGGAAATTCATGTATCATGTTTTTATTATTGTACAATTTTAGTTTTGCGGTTGTCCTGGAAAATCTACCAGTAGATGGAACATCCCATTTTGTATCTGTTTGATTACTGAATAAAAGTTGTTATATAATATATATGAGTAATTCTCCCAAACGGGCAGCATTTGATTTCAGAAAGTCATTTTTTTAGAAAAAAAAAAATTCGTTGAATCTCCATAAGCTTTGGTGTACAGATAGCAGGGGATATCAGCATAATGCAGGTAAAGTTTGGGAAGGCTGAGGCCAATATTTCGATTCCTACACCTATGATTCAGATATCTATATTTTCCCTATTATTTTGCCCTATTTCGGCCACATTATGCCCGATTTATCCAATGATTTAGTTTAAAAATGAGATTTAAAAATGAGATTACTCACTAGTTCGTCTAGCAATATCAAATGTCAAAATAACAGCTAGGAAATCGATGATGGCCGCCATCATAGGACCTGGTTGTGACCAAAGCTTAAATACCTTTTTTCTCAAAATATCCGTTTTATGTCTATACAATAACTGTACTAATATAGAAGGATCTCTATTTTCCCACTAATTATGGCGTAACGGCGACGCTATGGTGTAACGGCGACATTGGTACACAAGCCCTCCTGAATTTAGCAACATCAGTATTTAATCATATTTATATTTGAATCCTAATTCAAGCAGGTCTAAAGAATTATTATGAGTGCCGAAATTACATGAAAATGTTTTTTTAAAAATATATTGGAGATATTTCACATGTCGTAACGCAACCTTAAATATTCCCACACCAGGTCAAGGAGTTTTATGTGATGTAATAAAAGGTTTCAGGGATGTCGTGGGCTAGTAACTTTTGTTTTTTACCAAAATATACATCTATGTGCATCTTTCGTCCACACATACTAAATGCAATTTAATATTAATGTTTTGTCTAGGGGTATTTAATTATTTTGAAGCTAATAGATGACGTAACGCGACACAGATATTCCAAAATGATAGTTTCCATGTGTAGATCAGTTTAAATTAGATATTATATAAATGTTGTGTATGTTCATAATACTGAACATGTGTTCATGTGTAGAAATCATTTTCTTCAGCAGAAGTAATATATTTTTTTAATGCGCCTGTGTATTGTATTCAAATTCCATAATTATTATTCATTTCCTAGCCTGAAAAAGTACTTTTATAGCTATAGCGGTGGAGATTCTGGCATAAGAACCTTGAAAGTATGGTTCCCACAGCCTCATTTTTGCCAAGGAACTCGAATAAAATGGTTACAATCATGTGTGACCATCCCAAATACAGGTTGTAGAGACCCTAGGCTGAAAAACCAAATGATACCCGATTGGGAGAGTAATATCAACCGGACCAATGTCCAAATAAATAATCATCATCAACATAGGCTCCAAACCCAGTACCAGAAGCATCAGAGTACTTGATATAAGTTGAAGAAAATTCATTATAAATAATCTTAGCATTGCCATCAAAAACTCGTAAAAATGCCTTCCACAAAAGAAGGTCTGCTTTAACTAAATCAGTGATGTAGACTCGACGTCTATTTTTGGCGCATTTAAGTAAACCATACATTCTTCTACAGAAGGTTCGCCCCCCATGTACCAAGGTGGCACAGTGAGCTAGATAACCAGTAAGACGCTCAAATAATTTCCGGTCACACCAATTCAGACCTAAGATAGAAGAAGCCAATTCTTCTTTTGCTTTCAGGTAAGCGAAGACATAGAGATTGTAAATCTATAATAACCCCCAAATATTTTGGATTAGCAGATGGGGCCACAACTTTGCGGAAATTAATACAAAACCCTAAGTATCGTAAGGTAGAAATGAGTAAAAGTTGTCTTTCACTACAACTTTGAAAGTCAGGGCCTGCCACAAAAAAATGATCTATATAATTTAGACAGGTAACACCTTGTTTATGCAATAGGCGAGCCACAAAATCGCTGACTGAACAAAAAATGTATGGGGCCTAACGCAGGTCAAAACATAAGCAGTTGTCAACGAATACCTGATCAGTACCATTCAGGTTCCAACGGAAACCCTGATAACTCTGGTGAGGGGGAAATACATTGATTGAATGGTAGGCAGAAGCGATATCGACCACCGCCCCAAACCCAAATAGATCTATCATACCAAAGACGTCGTCTGTTCTACAAAAACTAAATTTCAACGCTGTATCATTCATGTAATCATTAATCGAAACATTAGGGCGTGAACAATCCATAATAGGACGCATTTTCCCATCCGCTTTAGCAATAGCCCCCAAGGCGTGAATACATGTGGGATGATAGTTAACAACAGAGACTTTACCACTATGAAGTTCTGAATAAACATTGGTACACATAAGGTCCGCCATCGCGGGAACCAGAATAAAGTCATAATTTCTTTGGTCATAAGTACAAGAAACATCATCATCAACAATGCAAAACCCTCTACAAACACCATTTAAGAAAAAGGTATCCGTATCTGAGCATAACCCAGTAAGGCATAAGGCCGCCGCTACACAACACGGCTTTAGTTGAGAGGGAACATAGTCCAATACATATACACACGCGCACGAACCATTCACACATCTGCGTTTAATATGTAAATATTGGTCAGAATAAACCCTAACACTACACACATAGTCAGCAGGAAGATAAGGAAGTCTAACCTGTAAAGTCTGATCATACTCAGGTAAGGTGAAAAAGCAGTCAAAGTCCGGAGAACATAAACATTTAGGTGTAACTATCACTTTACATACAACGTCCGGTTCCGGAACTTCCGCTTCCGCCATACAAGCAATGCTCGCAGCATTGAAATCTCGATCACTCTGTTTACCAAAAACATCACAATCAAAGTCACCAAGACTATTACAGTGAGAAATGTCAGAGGTAGTATCATTATCATAGCATTCAGAAGCATAACCATCGTCAAATAAATCTAGATCACAACCAACATGAACGTTATGAACGATAAATCATTGTTACACCCCACCTCCCAGACCAATTAAGGTATGTAAAACAGATGTAAATTATACTATCTATCAATCTATTGTGGTACCCAGACATCTGGGAATATAGAAATGAGCTGGAATGAACTATGAACTGGCAAGCAAAAATGGTGCTATCATTATTAATCAAAGTTGCGAATGATTTTTATGGAAATATCTCCTATAAAAACTGACAAATAAGTAAGGTGCTAACATTTGTACAAAGTTAATGTTTCATGGTAAATTAATTCATATAGTTTTATATTTTATGGTAATAACGACAAGTAAAACTGGATGGTGCTAACTGACAGGTAAAACTAAATGGTGCTAGCTTTATTTATCAGAGTTGCTATAACTTCGAACTGACAAGTAAAACTAATTGGTGCTAGCATTCTTGATCAAAGTTGCCTATTCCTTCTTTTTCATGGATACATCTGTCAGAACACATTTTATGTAACATGATCCAACACCAAATCCATCAAACTAACCCTGCCAACTAAAACCTATACACTTTATTCCACTTGCACTAAGATTCTTTGCACCCTGCGACCATTACTCTACATCTCACGGAGTGTAACGATACCTATTGTTATGTTCCACAACTATTGCTTACTAACCATAACTATCACTTACTAACCTGGGCACCTCAGGGCACAACGATACCTTTTGTTTGGCCCAGCAGGGGGTGCCTGTCACTAAATAACAAGTGTAAATGCCTACAAATCAACGCATAGAATGGCCGCTACAAGTGCTGCCACCTGTGGAGGATAGCAAACATCGCCGCCAGCTATGCAGAGCTATGCCTACTGCTGCCACCTTGTGGCGGAAATGCAAATCCCTAACAACAACAACAACGGCCGAAATAACGGCCAGAGTCACCCTAGGATAGTCCTCCACCCAACAACATAGTCCCACATTGTTGCTCATAAATGATTTATGTTGTTTTTATTAATATGAATTATTACTATGTACTGTATTGTTGTTATGCTGCTTAACATGCAAAAGGGTTTTCTACTGAAACTATGTTGTATTTGTGCTATGTAAACACACTAGTGTAATGATATCAAGAAATGTGAGCAGGACTTAAAGATGGCTTAACCTATGCCACAAGAAACTAGATTCAAGCAAAGAAACTCAAAGAAATAAGACCAACCTGGTCCTATATATGATGCAACAAGGTATGTGTTCATTTATGAAGTATATAAGATTGTTCCTGTAAGGTTTATACTATGAATATGGTGCTATGTACTATGTAATTGACTAAAGTTTATGAGGCAAGTCAGGCCATGCTGCCTGTAGGTGCTAAGCACATGCTAGCCTATAGGGAATAAGTTATCCTATAGCAGTGCCTATAGGGTTCTGTGCACCTCTACCATTACTGTGTATTATCATTGTATTACTCTAACCTTTTTATGGTGCTAGAAAAGGGAATCTGTATTGCTCTCTTATATAAGAATAGGAATCTCATATTGTATTTTTCTATTATTACTTAATGTGCCTTATGAGCTAAGATCAAAAGAAGTGTTTGTCTATAAGATTTTGTTGTTATATGAATTTGTACATCCTTAAAAGTTAGGTGTAACTGTCATTTGTTATTTACAGTTTTCACGGTGTCACTAGGGTGTAATTTTGTGCATCAATAAACATCAGTATTTTAATCAAGAACGTCGTTGCTCTCAAGTCATATGGGATCCGGGTACAACAAGGCCGCTGCGATACCTTTTGCAATGGCCCTCATTTTTATTTTTATATTTCCCCATCCTTCTCCAATTTTTCCTGTGAATCAAGCAGCGTTGACAGCCAAATAGACTCAAGACAGCCCCTTACTACAAGACAGATATGTTCTTCAACACAAATCTCATGTACCCTCAAATCACGACATCTACCCCAACTTGCCAATCAAAACCACAGGGGAGAGGGCCAATAGTAAGGCCAATCTCTCACAACCCTACAGGGGTAAATTGGCAGAGCACTGGGTTTCACCCCCCTTGGGCATTGCATACACCTCAAATCCATAATCATCACACACCTAAGAGGCAAGCACATTATAAAATCAAAACAAGAAACAAAGGGAAAGCTAAACCCAAACATGAAACAATCGCACCTAAACAAACACATACAGACACAACCATTGCTACACCCAAGGACCTTGGTAAACGCAAAGGCATTTCCCTTGTTCACAGCAATGTTAGAAGCATCACAGGATGCTGGGATGAATTCAACCTTGAGTATGCCCATTCCGGGGTGGGGGTCATAACGCTCTCTGAGACATGGCTCAAGGAGTCAATACCAGATAGTCTGATAACTCTCCAGGGCTATAATATAATAAGAGCAGACAGGACCTGTAAGCAAAATACTAGAAGCAAGAGAGGAGGGGGCCTAGCTGTATATCCAGGCATGATCTGAATGTAAACGGATCAGTCCTTCAACACTTGAATACATGTAACAAAGATATTGAGACACAATGGGTGGTGCTAAAACACCCAAACCTAAAACAGATGCTCATAGGCAATTTATACAGGCCTCCCTCTGGAGACCCAAAGGTCTTCATTGAAACATTAACGCAAACTTTGCAACAAGTAAGCAACCTTGAGAAATACAAAATTATAATTCTAGGGGACATGAACATTGACCTATCAATTCCCTCATCCATAGGCACAGAGCTACAGAGCTGGGCCAGGGACCATACCCTAGAACAACTCATACACACCCCAACCCGTTGCACCAGCAACAAAAGCTCTTTACTAGACATTATCTTCTCAAATGCCAAGCATGTGACTGCATCTGGTGTCTGTAATGTCCACATAAGCGATCACCAGCCAGTCTTCATGTTAAAGAAAAAAGAAAAAATTAAAAGCCACAAACAGAAGATACTGGGTAGAACAGTGACTACAGTACAGAGACTACACCAAGGACAAATTAAAAACACGGTTAGATCAATCAGACACATCCCACATTCTTGGCTCTGACAACCCAAAAAATGCATGGGCTCACCTCCACAAACTCATAATGAAGCATGTGGACACCCTATGCCCAAAGAAAACCCATACAATCCCCACAAACTCACCACCATGGCTAACCAATGAAGTGATTGAGGTAATCAAAGACCGGGATTATTTCACTGATAAAGCCCTGAAAACAAAAAACCCAGATGACTGGTCGCTGGCCAAAGCAATCAAGACCAAGGCAAGGAAAGCCATTAGAAACGCTAACTCCAGCTTCATTACAGGCAACCTGGAAAGCAACAAAAGTGACCCAAAAAAATTCTGGCGCCTAGTTAATGAACTAATAGGTTCAAAAAAACAGAAATTCAAATTCACACTTGAAAAAGATGATGGAAGCGCAATCCCAGAGGCAGATACTGCGTCACAGATCAACCAATACTTTGCTAATATTGGGCCCAGACTTGCAAATGAAATCCAAAGCAAGCCCAGCCCTCATACCAATGCATTAACACAACCAGACGAAAAGACAGAAATGGAAGAACTGCAACCTATGCAAAAATTCGAAAAAGTAAGCAAAGAAACCATTATTAAGTTAGTTACACAAATTAACACCTCAAAATCATCCGGAATAGACGGCATAAACTCACTGGTTCTGAGGGACGCCCTATTGATACTCTCAGAAGAACTGACACATATCATAAACCTATCCCTAGACAAAGGGATCTTCCCAGATGCCTGGAAAGAGGCCACTGTCACCCCACTACCAAAAAAAACCAATCCCAAACACCCTAGTGACCTCAGACCTGTGGCCCTATTACCAGTCCCTGGTAAGCTACTAGAAAGAATTGTCCATAATCAAACCTATGACCACTTAGATGAACAAAACTACCTACACCCAGACCAATATGGTTTCAGGAAAGGGAAATCAACCCACCTAGCATTATGTAGTCTCTTAGATGACCTAGCCTCAAACCTAGACAACTCAAAATTCACAATAACAGTTTTTATCGATTTTAAGAAGGCGTTTGACACCTTAGATCACAATATCCTTCTGGGGAAACTAAAAAAAGCTGGTTTTCAACAAAACATACTAAACTGGTTTAACAGCTACCTGAAGAATAGAACACAACGAGTTTTTGCAAACGAACGCACTTCACAACCCCTCAAACTAACAACAGGTGTTCCACAAGGATCCATCCTTGGTCCCTTACTATTTTTGTTGTACATTAATGATCTCCCTGATGCAACCCCCAATGTTAATGTACAGATGTATGCTGATGAAACAATATTACACTTCTCAGACACCTGCCCCAAACGTGCGGAAAGCAAAATCCAAGATGCCCTTGATACGCTAAAGGATTATTGCGATTCAAACAAACTCACTGTCAACACCAGTAAGACCAAATGGATGTTTATCAGCAAGCGAGCCCCCAAACTAGATGCACACAAACCAAAATTAAAATTCAACAACAAAATGCTAAACGAAGTACCCAATTACACCTACCTAGGGACGGTACTCGATTCCAGATTAAACTGCCAAGCCCAGGTAAACAAGGTAATCAAAACTGTAAATTATAAAATCCACACCTTCTCAAAAATCAGAACCTACCTCAATAAGAAAACCAGCCTCCAAATCTATAAAACCATGATAATACCACATTTTGACTACAATTCAGCCTTTTATCAATTTGCTACCCAACAGAACCGAGATAAGCTAGAAAGACTTCAGAACAGGGCTATTCGGATTATTTCGCATGCTGGGAAGTTTGACAGCGTGTCCGGAATAAGGTCATCCCTGGGGCTACTACCCCTACAAGACCGTAGAGACCACCTCATTCTGGGAATTATGCATAGCAGGTCCCAAGAACAACTCTCACACAATCCTGTTAACCCATCCCGGCGACAAACAAGGTCTTCCTCACAACGCAACTTTCCTCTGCCCAGACCAAAAACCGAGTCACTTAAGAGAGCCCCTAAGTACTATGGTGCCCAGGCATGGAATAAACTACCCCCAGACATAAAAAACATAGACAACCGCAAACATTTCAGTCACAAAATCAAATCACACACAACCTTACCCAAGGGGGGAAACCCACAGAATTAAATGAACATCCCATGACCACAGGAACTCCCCAGGACTGAAAGCAATATGGCAGACGATTAAAACACACTGCTACGGACGGACAGAATAACTGATCCTATCATGTAGATTAACAACTATCATCTTTCCTTCTACACTAATTACTAATTACCTTTACTTATGCACCACTCCTTTCCTTCTATAGTAGTAGGACTGCACCTAACAGCCCCTGGCGGAAAATCATGGACAATGCTAAATAATAGCCCCCGTGAGCCTTGTATATCCTTATCACTTATGGCTGTATAAATATGTTAAATAAAAAAAAAAAAAAAAAAAAAAAAAATCGACAGTAGATACCTCGGCATAAGTATCAGCGCGCTCTGAGTGAAAAGTAAACAAACCCACGTGGCTGTCAATACACGCCTCCCCTTCAGAACAGACAACTTGATCGGCATGTAGCTACGCTTTAGAAGCACTACCGTCAACAGGTACAGTACAATTTGGTTTAGCATGGCTAGAACTGAAGCAGTTAGAACATACATGTGGCCAATGACAAATAACGAAAGTACAGCCGTCACGATTCAAGTTGAAACAGTATGAACGATCTTTGGCTTTCTTGGTCTTAGACTTAGCTTGAGATTTAGTACCAGAGCGAGAGTATTCAGCCGAGAGAAATCTCATTGACAGGCCCAGGTCGCCTACCGAGTAAGCTTTGAGCCCAATCAATTTTGCACGTTCTCTCACGGCCTCATCATACTTGGCTATACCTGATGACATATAAACATTTGTGCTAGCCTTTTCGGCAATGTAACAGTTACGGGCCAACATTACAGAAATATCATTACCCTTTTGGTATTCTTCAACCATTAAGCTGCCGTGGCAAAACCAGAGTTTATCAGTGGTGAAAAGCTTTGACCTTTCCTCTTTCGGTAAAAAGCGTTTAATCTTAAACCTACGTTTTTTGTCATTTACACAAAGACCCTTCTTCGCTTTTCTGTTAGCAGGCTTGCGGTGAGGGGACGAAGAAGTCAATTCCGAGGAAGAGGTGGACGAAGGTGTAGAAGATCGAGATGATTTCTTACGGGAATGGCAACACGCCTGGTAGCCGACCAGGAACACCGCCCGGACTTCGAGTGGTGTGACCGCCGAGTCACGCGAGCCACGACCTTTCGGTGACCTGAAACACGATGTGAACTGCTGAATGGGGAGCCGTCACTGGAACTCATTAATTTACGAGTGGGACTTGGCGGTTTAGCAGCTCCCTGCTGCACAATTGTTGCCAATAAACCTTCTATGTTAGACAACTTATGCGCTGAGTTCTTAGAATCCACACATAAATTGGTCATATCGGTATTGATATTGGTCACATATTGTCCAATTCATGTTGGGTGGGTCCACCCCATGCTCCTCCTTGAGGCATAGGCTTCGTAGGTTGCCTGGTATCATCTCTCTCCCTTCAAGAAGGAACAGTACGACGAGTATCATCCCTTTCCCTCGAGGAATGAACGTCTACCTTAACACGAGGTCCAGAAGGAGGTAAACCAAATGTTGGGGTCCTTGGAGGAGGCAAACCAAAGGTAGAAGACTCAGGCTGAAACCAAGAGTTGACGGGGCCTTCACCTAGGCCACGTGCTACTTCAGCCATTGTAGGGGCCTTGTCCCATTTCCCAACTTTCTCTTCAGCATAATCCGAAGGCTCAGAGATATTACCAAACTCAACTAGATGACAGTTCTTACCCGTAGGAGGGTAGTGACGGGTGCCACAATTAGCACATTGCCTTTGTCTTCCCATTTTAGTATCCAACACAGGTACGAACAGAATTCACGAAATTTTCCAAACAAGTGTACAGTCGTAGAGCAGCTAGTTGAATGAGAGTGCGCCCCGGGCTGGGGTTCACACCTCTGGCCGCAGAGTCAATGATTGGTACAGGTAATTGACAAAGGTGATTGGCAATTGAACGAGCCCTCTTTGGCCCTAGTTATAATCTCCTCCGCTGGCACGCTTGAGGAGGATAATAAGGTTATACCTTTTTTATTACTATATTTGTATAACTTTGTGTCTACAATATCCTGCTGATGTTGTGATAAATTTTCTATGAATATTTTTCTATCTGATTTAAATCAGCTTTTCTGTGAATAGTGTACTTCTTTGCATAATATCTGGTTGAATAAAAATCTTAAAACAGAGAAAACAGACGCTGTTCATTATAGAGGCCTTTCCAGCAGTAGAAAATTATATGAATAGAGGGAGTGTGAGGGAGAGAATAGGAGGGAGGGACAGAAACACAAAATGTGGGACAGAGGGAGAGAGAGGAAGGGACAGGGAATGTCATGTTTAAGACAAAATATACCTTTCTTTGGTGGTGCTTCATGTGAAGACATTCCCCTCCCAAGTCCAACAATGGTCGCCCCCTGGTGGCCAGATCCAGTAGTAGGGAATTGTGCTGCCTCCTGCTGGGACTTGGTTGAAGCTCCTCCTGTCCTTCCTGTTCAAACAAAATATGTCTTTTATATTGATGTAATGGTTGGTTTCTCAAGTTACCCTGTGAATTACCATATCATTATTATAAGCCTCATGTATAAACCAGGGCAGCAGCAAAGGATTAATGTCAGCACCACTATACATCAACAGTGCACCAACTGGCCCTAAATGTAGGTTGTTAATATATTTAGTCTCTGGCTAGGGTGGTTATAACTCAAGGACTGTTATATACAATATATAGAATGCGGTCAAATGACTCTTTTCATAATCATGAATAGAAATAAAAAAAATACCAATATCTAACCTTAATTTTCCCCACCCATCCAAACCCTTCATTGCAATCATTAAAACCACACAAGCAAGACAAAAAATCTCTATTTTACTCATTTATAATATAATCTCAAAAAATAAATGAAGGAACTATTCCAAACTTTGCACAGGAAGAAATTAGCAGCTCACTTTGGTGAATTTAAGACATATCAAGCTGCTTTACAGACATTTATCTTGTCCCGTATGCATAGTGATATCAACAAATGGGTAAGGGGCTGGGAAATTTGTGTTCCTGTAAGAAGGAGTTGCATGGTGGGAGATGGAGCCAAGTGTGTTTAGACATCAGTGGTCCCCTTAGAAAAACCCCCAGGGGAGATGTTTGTGTCATGGGTGTGACTGATTATTTTAGTAAGTTGGCAAATTTCTGGACCTTTGGATTTACATTTCAAAGCTCTACACACTGAGCTATTGAGGCAGGCACAACTTCAGCAGGTCACAATCAGATTCAACCACCAGGACAACTACACAAGTATGATATAATGATTCAAAAATAAGTGAATCTCTATTATGCTGTATATGGACTACCATAGAAACATTCACTTTTACTGTAAACATTTGTCCTGTAAACAGATGCTGTGCAATATAGAGGCCTTTCCAGCAATAGAAAATTATATGAATAGAGGGAGTGAGAGGGAGAGAATAGGAGGGAGGGACAGAAACACTAAATGTGGGACAGGGGGAGAGAGAGAGGAAGGGAGGGCGAGAGTTAAATCTAACACAAAATATACCTTTGTGTGGCGGTGCTTCATGTGAAGACATTCCCCTCCCAAGTCCAACAATGGTCGCCCCCTGGTGGCCAGATCCAGTAGTAGGGAATTGTGCTGCCTCCTGCTGGGACTTGGTTGAAGCTCCTACTGTCCTTCCTGTTCAAACAAAATATGTCTTTTATATTGATGTAATGGTTGGTTTCTCAAGTTACCCTGTGAATTACCATATCATTATTATAAGCCTCATGTATAAATCAGGGGAGCAGCAAAGGATTAATGTCAGCACCGCACCGCACATTTTTCAGAGCCCGACCATCTTATGGTGAAACTTTCTCTATTACAGCTTCTACAGAACATATCATCACATATTCTTCCTAGTGAAAATAATTCCTCATGCAAATAATTTCTATAAACTATTATATGTCACAAAATCCAGCTATAAGCTGTAACTGGTTATATATGTCACAAAGAACAGATGAAATCTATAAGGGTAAATATGTTACAAAAATTGAGTTAGAGATTCAAGGGTTTAAAAATTGTTTATGGCACCAGGTCTCATTAATGGACCCTGTAAGTATGTTGAGAGATGTATGGGATAGTAGAGATCGAGTGAAGGGGAAAAGGGCAAATTCTTTGGATGAAAATGGATGACATTGATGTATGTAATGGATTGAATACTAATAAAGATGACCTTATATTTTGCACTTAATGTCTGATATTATTCATGTTTAATATTGTTCTTTCTTCTTTAAGTGGTTTTGCCATCAATGAAAGTTACATCTCAAGAGAAATGTTAGAAAGAGTATGTACCAGTCTCTTACAAATTATTTGTCAAGGTGATTTAGTGTATGGAAGTTTGTAAGTTACCATGGCGGCAGGGGAATTTAAGACATACATGCATGTATACAGGTATATTGGTATGTGTTGGTTAGCCTCTTGCCTGCTACTCATTCTTCCAGAAATCCGGTCTACTAATCTTATACACAAAGTTATATTCAGGTCTGAAAGAAATCCTAACTTTATAGTTTGTTTTTGGACAGAAATCGAAATTTCCTGGAGCAAGGTGAAATGTAATCAGAGCTAGTGGAACTGTGTAGGTTAGACATAACTTACAGCTGTTATGTCCAATGCGCTTTGTTAAGAAGTTGCATTTCCACTGGTTTCCATGCCCCAGAAATGTAGCTCTGATCGGATGTAGCTCTGTCCAGCAGAAGCTCATGTGGTGTACTGACTCTTGGCTGATGCATTGACTATCTATACCTAACTTCCTAGCCTAGAACTGGTAAAACCGGAGCACATCAGCTAGAAGCTAAATTAAGCTTTTATATCCTTCCAAAATCTGTAATTATTTAGAGTTTTTCCAAAAAGAAGGTCTTGTGGTGACCATTTGGTCAGAAAATGTCTAGATTCTGAGGAATAAGGCATTTAAAACTAAAATGTAGAAGGGTCATGTGACCTGTCATTAAGGTGCATTAGCATAATCATTAAGGTTTAAGGCAGATCATTAAGATTTGGTTCACTATCTTTAAACTGATGACTTTCTTCGGTGAAACTGGTCGTTTTCGCATGAAATAATGTATGGTGAGGCTAATAATATTACTCTGGGTTATGTTTTAAAGGTAATTTAGGCTTCTACCGATTCAAAATTGTCACTTTTATCAAAATTCCAAACCATTTTGTTCTTATATAGAGTTGTATGGGTGACATCGTCAGACATTTCCAAGATGGCCAACATGGCGAAATTCATCAAGAATGGATATCGCCGGGTTGAATAACTCTTAAACTTCGGCGATTTTAAAAAATTCTTTCTCGACGGGCACTGAGTGCAATTGAGTGGGATAGCACTGCGATCATTTTGTGATTGACTGCAAACTAGTAAAGTGTGATGCATATGTGATACTTTTGGCTTTGAATCACAGTGAAATGGACATGCCATTAGCTACCATTATGTGAAATCCATTGCACCTATTTCCTCCCGTGTTGTTAGTGGTCTTAGACTTGTGTTAGATCAAGTTCTCATTCATATTCATTTATGTTTGTATCAAACATGTATTATTCAACCAAACTTTTTTTTTGTTGGTTAGTACATGAACTAAAATATGTAAAATACTTCTTTGACTTTATAATACTTCTAAACTTCTCCCACGGATTTAATTCACCCTTTCATAATTGCTTAAAAATTATTCATTATTTAATAATTAAATATGCGTAACAATTATGTGCGGCGCTAACGCATGCCTGCTACTAGTGAGACCAAAATGATGCATATGGTCAAATTCCTTATTTCCTCAGCTTTCTGTAGCTATAAAGTTTGTGTATGTTAAATAATATTTGATATGATAGAGCAGTTACCAAAAGATAATAATTTATTTCTGACACCAAGTGAAAGAAAACCCCATACATTTCGACAGTCTCAGTCTCAGAGACTAATTTATACATAAAAAACAATTCTATTATTATATGTTTGAAATAATGGGAATAGCCCATTACCCTTAACCCTTGCCATTATGCCACTTGTTCACACCAGGTATTGTATCACCAGGTGGCGCAACTGGGAACTGTGGTACATTTAAAAATTCTTTTACAATAAAAGTGCTGCTAATACACTTACGTGGCATTTATACCACTGTAGTCAGTCACTGTAGTCTGACTATATTTGCTGATATATATCCTCACCTGCTCATACTCAGGCGTTTCTTTTATAACTACAACCTTGACGCAACTAGCCTACATACAATAAGTAAAGATGAACAAATGACGCCTTTGACACCATAGATCACCAAATCCTACTGGCAAAGTTGGTAAAGGTGGTCGTAGTAGGTAATGAATTAGAATGGTTTAGAAACTATCTTCATGGACGGCACCAACATGTAATTGTTAATAATGTAACCTCTTCGAAACAACCCATAACGTGTGGAGTTCCCCAGGGAACAACCCTGGGACCAATATTATTTTCAATTTATATTAATGATTTACATAACCATGCCAAAAATTCAAACCTACAGCTCTTTGCTGACGATACTATTATTAGTAGAGTAGACCCAAACGTTAAAACAGCAACGCAAAATCTTCAGCTAGATCTTGCTCTGGTGCCGCCAAAATAAAATTTCTTTAAATGAAGATAAATTGAAATCTATGACCTTCTCTGGTGGGCCTTCCTGGAGGACCAGATGGAAAACTGAATCGCAATTGCACAATCTGTTGCTGGTTCCTAAGAACTTAGAGGATGTAGAAGACTATAAATATCTGGGGACGGTCGTCGACGGCCCCCTGTCCTTTAAGAAACATCTATCGAATATTAGACGAAAGGTCTCTCACAAACTGTGGCTTTTTAGGCATCTAAGGAGCAGGTTGAACGTTAACCTGAGCGCCCAGATTTACAAAACTGCTATATTACCATTATTTGATCGATCAGACATTTTTTACGATTCGGCTAATAAGACAAAACTCAATTCATTACAAATTCTTCAAAATCGAGCATTAAGGATTATAACTAGAAGTAACAGATTCAGGAATGTAGATGATTACCACCAACAGTTCAACCTGCTCCCCTTAAGAGAAAGGAGGCGACTGCACCTGTTACAGCAGGGCTTTCGATTGAAAAATAATGAGAAACTCATTGCCCATAAACATAGAGAAACCCGACAACATCGACCTGGTAGGATCATTTTTATTTGTCCGGTCCCGAGGCTTGAGCAGATAAGAAAATCTATCTATTATAAAATTCCATTCTATTGGAAGTCCCTGGATGTAAATCTCCACACAGCCGACACATCTGTCAAATTTACCAATTTAGCAAAAAGAGCTGCCATCTGGAATGACCAGAACTATTTATATTAAAATCCCACAATTTGACTGTCCTCTTCCTCTCCCTCTTTCTCTTCCTCTTCATTGGTCATTGGTTAATGGTCAAAATATAATATAGATCTATATATCTATAACTCAAACCTTCTTGTCAATAACTTGCAACTGACTTCTCAGTTATGTCTTGAGTCATTACTCTACTTGCTATTACCTTTCATGCTAGTAAATCATTTGCTCATATGTAATTACGATCAATTACCCGCACTCTGCATAAAGAGTTACCAATTGTTTGTAATGAGCAACTGTCATTAACTGTAATTTTATATGTGTCTATTTTTTCGTTATGTTTTCTTGCGCGTAGTGCTGCTTGCATAAACCTAAATGTTATAAACCACTTGCTGCAAAGGCCTCCCTACTGTCGTCGACCTTAGGGAGTATTGTTACCTTTGCCTATTAAATCCAATATTTTTACGGTAGGGCTTTAAATCCTCCCTAGTTAGGGAGATCAGTTCCCACCGATAGTGTCATTATTGTAAACAACAGGCAAATAAAAGTAGCAACAACAACAAAAAAAGTCAGATCTTTACATAATCTCCATAAAAGAGCAAACATGGTGGAAGAACTAAAGTAGCTAAATATCTTACCAAATAATGTGAGGAGGGATGTACATATCCAGAAAGTGCACACTATATGGCCCAAGTTATTTCAAATTTAGATCAGAGAAAATTACCCACCAGAAGTCATTCGATAAAAAGAAGAAACCTAAAAATTGACTGTCCAAAATTATCATTATACCAAAATAACTTCCTATATTAAGCAAAAGTGGCCTGCAATTCGTTACCAACCCAGATCCAGGCACTACAATCAAAAAAACATTTCAGACAAGAAGTAGAAAAGACCCAAAAAAGCAAAACTGATCTCGAAAATAGAGAAAAATAATAAATATGTACTTATTTGTACTACTTTAAATAGGCTTATACTTCTCCTGGCTTGTCTTATATTGTTTATACTGTTTATATTATATTGTTTTTATTTTTCATCTTTATGAATCTTATCAAACTTCCACTTGTATAACTGTGTAAAGGACACCCAGTCCTATCGTTGAGCCCTTAACAGGCCAATATTTCAACCCATGGTTATTAAATTAAACAAATGTAACTACACCATTTATGAATGGTCCTAGTTTAAATAAAATTGTCATTTTTATCCTTTTTGTCATTTTCACCACTCTAGATAACTATGTAGATATCTGTCCTTTAGTAAAGGTAACGGCTGGAGAAGGCCTGTAGACCTGTTTGTCTAATTCATTGTACAACATAGACAAATAAAAGATTATTCTATTCTCTATTCTATTATACTTGTCAGACAAACCAAAGAATGCTTGTTTCTTAGTTTATTTATGCCACAAAACAGTCTACAGAATAATGGCATTCATATCCTTTCTCTGAAATAGTGACCACTCTACACGGCCCATGAAGTAGAGGATGAAAAAATAAAGCTGTAAGGCCCCAGCCAAGGCTCAAACTTGCAAACCTCCGCTCTCAATGCCAGTGCTCTAACCGATGAGCTACGAACCTTTGGCACAGAGAGGCTGAACTTTGCTAGTGATATGAGAGGGTCCAACACATGGCTCATTTATTCATGCTATGAACGACACTGTTACTAGTAAAACAGTGATCTAGAAATTTTGAGAAGGCGTTTGGTGGCCACGGAAATGAGCAAATATATGAGTTCCGGGTAAAAAGGTGTCTGGGTACCGTTTTGAGTAAGTATCCTTTCTCTGAAATAGAGAGGCTGGGGCGACACCTGTTGGCATTGATTGGTAACTGTGGCACCTTCAGTGGCCACAACTGAGTCACGCTCCATTTAGAATAAACAGCCAGAGCGCTTCCACTAGGTCCTTGATTCTTCCCTCTGAGCCAACTTCTGCTGACACTAACACTGAGTGGCGTGTCTGATTTGGTACCTGATTTGCTATAGGATCTTGGTTTCATGGTGGGTTTACATCAATATACTTTAGCAAAATCAAATATTTGTACAGCATTATTCAATAGAACTTTTCAATTTGAAGCAATAGCTTTATTATTTCCATAGAAATTAGGGTGAATTACTGACAATTCCACAGTCAGAAATGGCGGCGCAGTAATACACAATTTGACTTCGGGTGATCAGGCATGGCTGCCAGACCTACTTGTTGTATGCACCAAGGGTGGTATAATTTACATGTTATGCACCACCTTGACCAAGTGTAGCATATTATATGATATGATAAGATAAGATACAACTTCATTACACATAGTACATAATGAGAATAATAATAATAATAATAATAAATGGATAATACAGACAAATAGGTATACAGTCATTTAGATCAAATCCAGTTCTCCCAGACGTTACCATCGCGCTCAAGGCAGAGTATAATTGTGGTGTTATTGGGTTTAGCTGGCCGCTGAGGGTTAGTTCATCGAAACCTCCCCAGTGGTCACTACTGGTCCACGGGACTTTTTAGTCTTATCTTACCTTTTTGCCTGTTCACCTTTTATGTTTAACAGCGGTCAGCTGTTGGTTGCTAGTAACCGCGACCCAGGTTTCAACCATTTTATGTAATCTGTAGAGGCCATGATAAGCCTTTCAGTCTTGATAGAGTTACTTATATCATCGAATGTGAAGTGTTGACTATTCTTATGCATGTCTGTCAGACACCTTTGGACAAGGGTTACCTGGCTGGCCAGGTGACCCAAAATCCCATGTCTGAGTTAGGTCTGGAAGCGAAGTCCGAAGTTGACTCTGCAGCCGGTTGCCGCGGCTGGAGATCAGTGGACTAAATTTCGGAGGAATCCAGTTATGATGGATTCCTTTGAGGAGGAAGAAAGGGCTCAGCTGAGAACTGAAGTGGCCTCCTGGCGCCATGCCTATTCTGTACAAGGACAGTCGATGCACGATGCCCGTGGGACTATTGATCAGAAGGAAACCTGAATGGTTAACCAAAGAAATAACTTCCTTAATGAATGAACAGGATAAATTGTTCAGAGTAGCCAAAAATAAGAATGACAGGGATCTTCTTATTCAAGCCAAAGGTTTAAGAAACAAGGTGAACACTCTCTGTAGGAACAGAAAGAATCAATTGATAAAAGAGAAGCTAGAGGCAGACAAAAACAACCCAAGAGCTCTTTGGAAATCGATTAATGACTTAATCAGTCCTGAAAAAACAAAAAGTAAAAATGAAATTCGTCTAAAAAATGCAGAAGGAAATCAAATCGATCCTAGACTGGTACCTGATGTATTTAACAATTTCTTTACAGGGATTGGACCTACATTAGCTAGGAACATTCCTGAACCAGCAGAGTCTGAGAGAAAAGAATTATTGGACGTCTCAAAATATCACCAAAATCCGATTGAAACAAAAATGGAATTTAATTTAATTTCACCGAAAGAGATCATTAAAATTTTGTCGAATATCGATCCGAACAAGAGCTCGGGGATTGAAAATATGCCAGGAAAAGTATTAAAAGAATGTATTAGAGCTTTAGTGTTTCAGTTTACACATGTTATTAACTTGTCACTGGTGCACAGTATCGTTCCATCTGCATTCAAATCAGCTATAGTCACACCACTTCACAAAAGTGGAGCTAAGACCTGCACGAATAACTTTAGGCCAATATCTGGTATTTCAATGCCTGCCAAGATATTGGAAAAAGTAGTGCAAAAACAATTATCAGATTATCTTGAAAGTAATGAGTATTACTACCATAAACAGTACGGATTTCGAAAGGGTAGATCTGTCAATCAGGCACACATAGATTTATTACATCCCATCTATGATAGCCTGAATGACTCGAAATTAACAACAGTAGTCTTCTTAGATTTTAAGAAGGCATTCGATACTGTGCACCATGACAACCTGCTGCAAAAATTAGAGAAATATGGAATAATAGGAAAAACAAATAAGTGGTTAGAAAATTATTTGAAAAACAGACAACAAACTGTGAGGGTAAATGGTCAGTGTTCTAAGCAGGAGGCTATTACCTTTGGTGTCCCCCAAGGAACTGTTTTAGGCCCGATTTTATTTTCCATATACATAAACGATTTACATGAAATAATTGAAAACTCTGTCATCCAGCATTATGCTGATGATACAATTATTCTAAATAGCAACAAAAATGAAGCGAAATTGTATCAAGAACTTCAGCAAAACTTGAATCATGTAAATACATGGTGCAAGTTAAATAAAATATCTATGAATGCCTCAAAGACCCAATATATACAATTTGATATAGGCAGAAAAAAAATACAAAATAATACCTCACATTGTCTCCAGCTTGGAAATGAAACCCTTACCCAGGTGACTCAATATAAGTACTTGGGTCTGATAATAGACGAAAAACTATCATTTAATGACCATGCGACCAGTATCATCAATAAGGTTAGATGGAAGGTCAATTCATTGAGAAAATCGAGTTATGTTTTAAACAAGAAAATAAAAACTGATATAGTCAAAATGTTGATTATACCAGTTCTCGAATCAGGAGATATATTCTATCAAACAGCAAGCAAAAAACTTCTGAACAGACTACACACTCTTTTGAACACAGCAATCAGATATATATTCACATTGCAAAATAGGGAAAATGTAGACAAAATGTACCCAAAACTAAAAATACTAAATAATGAAAAAAGGACGAGCCTACACACCCTTGAGGCTGCCTTTTATCTTTCTCAGAAAGTAGAAAACATTGATCAAAAACAAATTTCGACAAGAAGTCATGCTCAAAGCAGAAAAAATCTTAAAATCAGAACCCCAAAAACAACATTTTGTAAAAATTCTTTTCTCTACAAAGCTCAGTTGCAATGAAATGAGTTACCAACTAGTGCCCACAAGGCAACCTCGAGATATGAATTTAGAAAACAGATTGAAAATATTTAATAATGTGTAAGGTTATACCCTAACAAACATGATGATTTTATATTTATATTGTATTGCCACACGATGCCATCTTGCCAAGCAAAATATGATTATTGAAGACCAAATGTCTTTAATCTTTAATCTTTCTCTTGCTATAAGTATTTGTCTTATTATGTCGTATTATATTATTTACTTGTACTCCTAAAAGTTATTATATATCAAAATTCTCGTGCGAGATGGTAACGTCTGGGAGAACTGGATTTGATCTAGAGGACTCTATACCTATTTGTCTATTTTATATGTGATTATTCTTATGTAATCTGACTTCGATGAATAAAGTAGTATCTTATCTTATCTTATCTTATCAGCTCATAGAGCAGAATCAAGAACTCCAGAACACGTTGGCACAGGTGACTGATGACTGCCAAGCCACTACACGTAGGCTATGTGTAGAGAATGAAAAACTACGGAATGAGGGGGCCAGGGTGGATGATATGTCACGAATGAGAAACATAGTAGATGATTCTTCGGATGACGAGGATGCGAATTTGTTTGGTTCATCCCTAGGATACGTGGAATGTCTCCGCCACGAGGCGAAGAGAGGCCTAGTTATCCTAAGGAAGGTGGTGGATCATACATTCTCCTCACTCCGAGGCATTTTTCAGCAGAAAAGTTGTCCGAAGTTGTCCTAAGCGGCTGGCCGGCAGGCTGTAGGTGAACCTGTGGTACATGCTACTCCTAGCCGGGAACGTATGACAGGCCCTAAACAGCCTAACTCAACCCAGCGTGTTTCTCCTCCACGTGGAGGATCCAGGACACCTAGACAAAAATAAACAGTGACATTCGCCGCCTCGTCTCCTCTTCACGGAGGGGGAGGGGGTAGGCCTTATGTTGGAGTGCACTCTAGCATAAAAAAACCACTGTGCGTGGTCATGTTGATAACAGCCAATATGTGAGAAACACTGGTCAGCAATGGACTACAGTCGGAGGGTTGCCAGATGCTTCTGGAATCCAAATGCTTGGCATCCATGCGATCGATAATTCTTCCATGCGACATATGTCTAACCAAGTGTCAAACTACTTTCGGGATAAGTCAGTGGTGCAGGGCCTGAAGTATGAGGGTGCTATAGGCGCCAAACTCACCTTCAGGTATCAGTTTGTGGCAACGAATGTTAATCATGCCCCTAAACCGGCGATTATAAGGAACTGGGATCCTAAACCTAAACAGTTCCTTATGCAGCTTAAGTGCAGCTGCCGCCGTCAGCTCGGCAAGATGGGAGATTTGCCTCCAGGGTTGGATCTCGTTGGTTTTGTAGACCATATGGATGCTAACTTTGGTGAGCATTCTCTTGAAAAGAAACAGTCAGAGTTCTATAATTGCAGACAAACCCCTAAGCAGCCAAGCCGTATGTTTGCCAATGAGGTAGCCAAACGTGCTAGACATGCTTTCGGTGTAAATCTAGACAACACTCTACGTACCCTCTGCTTGAGAGTCTTCTTGAAAGGCTTGATCAACCAGGAGAAAGCTGCTTGGGTGAAGCTTAAACAGCCGTTTGACCTTCTACAAGCGATTCACTGGGCCGAGGTATGGGAGAGTTGCCATATGGACTTTGTAAACGCTGCTGTTTTGCAAGCCGCAGGAAAAGTATGGAAAGACTGGTTCCTCAACTCAGCAGAACAAGAAGCCTGCTGGGGGGAGGGAAAAGAAAACCTGGCAAGTTCGGAAATGCTATTTTTGTAGTGAGAAGGGGCATTTCGCCTCAACTTGCCCCACTAAAAAGGCTCTACTCGAACTTGTGAAGAAGCAAGGCACTCCAGGGGAGAAGCCAGCTTTGGAAAACTAGGTTCAGCTCCTGTAGTAAGCGATACGGGAGCCTCGGACAACACGCTTCTTAGTACCACAGTCTGTGAGGATCTTGGTAGTAGTATAGGAACTGGGAAATCAGCCCAGGCACCAGTGTGTAAGATAGGGTTAAAGCTTAGCGACAAGAAGCTACCCGATCCGATAGCTGGAGGTCCTAGTCCATTGCCGGACGGTGATTTTCTCCCTGAAAAGATTCAGGGATGCTCGGACAAGAGCCCTGGCGTACGTTGGGGACAGGCCGAGTACCAAGCTGAGTCAGGACAGGTTATTTTGGTGGAAAAAGACCAAGAGAAATCTGCTCGGATTCAGAAAGTTTCTGTTCAACAGCTGGAAACTCTGGAGATCCCTTCTAAATTATTAGTGAGGGAGAGATGGTATGCCCCTGTAGGCATAGGTGGGAAAAGTGGATTTTTCTTGGTAGACCCAGGCGCAACGACAAGTTTGATTACCTAGGATTTCTATGATTCCCTTCCACATGCGCCGCCTATGATTTTGGTGCGTATGGCGGGCTCGATGGGTAATGGAACGCCTATAACTACATATGGGAGCGTGCTCTGTCCATATGAAGTGTCAGGTCGGACGTACTTGATGACATGTCTGGTAGTCAGTGGTCTGAAGGGCCCTGAAGACGGGATATTAGGTGCAGATTTTTACTATGTGCACCGTTGTTGTCTTGATTGGTCAGGACTTTTTTATTTGGAAAACTTCGGACATTCCGTTGTGTGTAAGCAGTGGAAGATAAGTCCGGAGATAAAGAAGTTTCCTCTATAAAGACTATGACTGTGAGCGAAGTAGATACTGGAATAGCTGTGACACTTAGGAAAGCGGTGATCATGGAGCCCAGATCTATTACACTTGCAGAATTAGACTTTGATAGTGGCTCAGACGCATCGGATGCTTGGATGTTCGAGCCAGACCAAGGACTGTTGAAAGACTTCGCCTTAGGGAGCCTGAATACATATGTTTCAGGTGGAGGTTCAACCGCTTTCGTAGCTTTCGGCAATCCGTCCGGCAGCCCAATGAAAATTGGCAAATGGAGAGTGGTGGGCAGATTAAGTAGAGTTACTCTTGTGGCAGAGGAATCTGTTTTGTCTGGAGATGATGATAGCAATGTTATCAGAGAGGCAATCATCAATTCCATACAGGTTACAGAATCGCCTGTGGTGGATGATGATCTGATAGCTCCCGACATCTTAGTACCACCAAGTGCAGAGTGCCCGCTGAAGAAGCTGGTCAATGATTCAGATTTGTCCGAGAAAAACGAGAAAAAGGTTGCTCTGTCTCTGCTGGAGGAATTCCGAGATTGTTTCTCTCTTCCAGGTGGCAAGGCCCTTGGTTGCACTGATAAAGTTCGCCATGTGATAGACACTGGTGATGCTTGCCCGATCAAGCATACCGGCGTATTCCTGTGGCGAAGAGGGACAAGGCAGAGGCAGAGATTTGGAAAATGTACAGAGAGGGTCAGATTGAACATAGCAGTAGCCCATGGGCTGCTCCTATTGTCATGGTGGCCAACAAAGATGGTACACAGCATTTTTGCGTTGACTATCGTCAGCTAAACTCTGTCACTATAAAGGATAGCTTTCCACTACCTCGGATCGATGAGTGCATAGAGTCACTTGGTGGAAACCAGTGGTTCTGTACTTTAGATCTTGAAAGTGGGTACTGGCAGGTGGCGATGGATGAAGATAGCAAGTCAAAAACTGCATTTTTATCCAGTGTTGGGTTATTTCTATTCTAGGTCATGGCCTTCGGATTGTGTAATGCCCCCACTACCTTCCAACGCATGATGGATCAGATATTAGATGGCCTTCGCTGGAAATCATGTCTGGTCTATCTGGATGATATCGTGGTTTTTGGGAAAACTCTTGATGAGTGCCTAGACAACCTGAGACTCGTCCTTGAGTGTATACGGGATTATGGTCTTCGTTTGAAACCCAAGAAATGTGAATTATTCCGCAAGATCCAGAAAGTCAAGGACTGGCCGATCCCCAAAAATGCTAGGGAAGTAAGGCAATTCATTGGATTTGCCTCCTATTACCGAGATTTTATGAAAGATTTTGGTAAATTAGTGATCCCTTTGCAGGAAGTTGTAACCGCAGCAGGCAAGGATAAACGATATACTAAACCTATAGAGTGGACTCCTCGTTGCCAAGATGCATTTGATATATGCAAAAATTTGCTAATCTCTTCACCTACTCTCGGATATCCTCAACCTACAGATAAGTTTATCCTTGATACAGATGCAAGTAGTTTTGGCATGGCGGGAATCCTGTCTCAGGTCCAGGAAGGGAGGGAAGTGGTTCTGTGTTTTGCAAGCCATAATTTATCTAAGCCACAGAGGAACTATTGTGCAACAAAACATGAGCTGCTTGCCGTTCTGACCTACCTGCAGAAATTCCGACATTACTTATTGGGTAATAAGAATTTTGTTGTTCGGACAGATCATGCTCCTTGCGTTGGCTGCTCAATTTCAAGGATCCGACCGATATGTTAGCCCGCTGGCTACTCACCTTACAGGAATTCGGACTGGATCAGAGCATGATTTTGCATCGGGCTGGGAAGCAGCATGAAAATGCTGACGCGCTGTCGCGCTTGCCAACCAGAAAATGTGAAAGGCCAGACTGCCTAGATTGCGGTGCGCATGACGCTGTAATTGCCACTAATGAAGTTTCCTAAGGGACTCAACAGAACGTGTTGCAAGAAGCTCAGCAAGCCGACCCACTTGTAAAAAGGTTGCTGAAAATGTTAGATGGAACTATACCAGTTCCTAGCAAGGAAGATCTTGCTGGTGAATCTGATGAGTTTCGGACATTTGTCAGACATCTTGGTAGTATGGAGGTAAGAGAAGGTGTGCTATGTCTGGGGTGGACAAGACTAGCCACTGAAAAGAAATACTGGAGGAAAATCGTCCCTGTTTCCATGAGGAAAGAGATCTTCCAGGGTATACATGGTGCCAAAACTGCGGGTCATTTCGGAACCTTCAAGAATGTCTGGTCAGCAAAGATGAGATATTTTTGGCCTGGTATGAGTTATGATCTGAAGCGGTGGATACATGCTTGCCCGGAGTGCAATATGAGGAAGACTAAAGGTGGTGGTGGGATTTCTTACCTTAAGAAAGAAAAACATGGTGGTAGATGGAACCGAATATCGTTGGATATTCTAGGGCCTCTTCGGAGTACCCCTAGAGGTAAGAGCTATATCATGGTTGTAGTAGACCATTTCTCTAAATGGGCCGAAGCCTACCCCATGGCCGATCACACCGCTGAGAGCTGTGCAGAAGTTCTTTTTCGGGCATGGATCTTGAGATTCGGATGTCCTGTGTCATTACAGACAGATGGGGCTCCTGAATTTTGGTCTCAACTCTTGAAGAGTCTACTTGACATGCTGGGAATCGAGAAGCTAATTACCCTCCCGTACAGGCCTATGAGTAATGGGCAGTCCGAGAGACTGAACAGAGTTCTTGTGGAACAGCTATCTTGTATGACTGATTCGGACGAAGTAGATTGGGATATGCTGACCCCTTGTATTGCTCATGCATACAGAGGGACAGTACATGCTGCTACTTTATGCACACCTAACTCAGTAGTCTTCGGAGAAGAACTGGTAACGCCCATGGACATAGTTCATGGAGTTGAAAGAGGAAGTCTTGATTTCCCTTGCAAGGTTGCTTTTGTTGAGAACCTGAAACAGTGGATGAGAAAGGGACACCAGTACGTGCGGGATAATCTCGGAATATCTGCGGTTCACCAGATTAGGGATTATAACAAACGTTGTAGGCCCCCCAGTTTTGAGGCGGGGGAGGTGGTATAACGATTCTGTCCCCCCAAAGCAATTAAGAAGCTCGGACCCAAGTGGGACAGCCTTATAAAATCAGAAGGTTCATAGGAGGTACCACCTGTGAACTGGAGACAGCTGAAGGTCTAATGCGATACCATATCGATTATCTGAAGCCGGCATTTGATGAAAATGGGCCGATTCAAGCAGTTAACTTGGATCGGGCGCCAGAATTCCAAAAGCAGGAACAGGCTGGTATGGAAATCTTTAGACTAGAAGCTGGGAGAGTGGTGCCCGGGAAAGATTGTCCAAAATTGGTTGAGAAAGAGAAGATTACTGTAGGCGTCAAGCCTAGAGGTAGACCTAGAAAAATCCGAAAGGATAACTCAAAGAAAACCTCTAGTAAATCTCTGCCTCTAAAGAAAAGAGGGGGTAAAGAAGGAAAATCTGTTGCCAAACCTGACAGTTCCTTAGCAGACTTGGGACTTACGGCTACCAAGCCTGGACCTTTGGGTCCGGGAAAGACTTTGTCTAAAATAGAGAAGTCTAAGGTAGCTACAGTCTGTCTGAAAAAGCGCAGGAGGCCAAAAAGCGCAGGAGGCGCCCCCGGTCGTTTTGAAAAGGAAGCGTGGAAGGCCTAGGAAACAGCTAGCACAAGCTGCTCCTGTACCTCCAGTGCAGCCAAAGAAACGACCAGGTAGACCAAGGAAAGGAGCTGTGGTTGATGCGAAGCCACCAGATCCTTCTTCTCCTGGCATAGCAAGGGCTAAACATTTACGTAAGGCCCCAGTTTGGTTGCAGTTGAGCTAATTATGGTACTGGACCGAGGGTGGGCATCTCCGAACTGATTTCTGCCCAAACTAAAAAATCACACAACGAGAAGTCAGACGGGTGGTGAACCGAACTAGAATCGCCCTGTCCCCTATGATAAGCAGTAAAAATGGACTTTATTCAGTTAATTCCATTTGTGAGTCGATTCATCAAAAAGAGTCCCATGTCGGCAACTTTCATTTTGAGATATAGGACTCCAAAGGTGGTATAGGACTTTTTCGGTCGAAAACTTTTTTTCCCGTAATATTAATCTTTATTATGTTTTTTTTGAGACTGGAAACCAAAAACAATAATTTACGCTTCATAACAGCCGGTAAACATTTTCCTAACATGGTTGGATGGGTTTAAACAAAGGAGCCGAAGGCTATTTTTCACTAAATTCACTCGTACGCCGTGGACATTTGAGCGTAGGGTACCCCATCACATTTGGTATCCTCGGAAAGCCGCGAATCTCCTCTAGCCAATGGGATTCTTCCCTTTTGAATCGCCGCATAAATAAACCAATCACAGAGCTGTCTCCAAGTGCATTGGGCGTAAACAATGGTTGCTAGGGTGTTCAAGGGAGCCCACTTGGGGTCGATACAGCCCTGTGATTGGTCCAGCTGCTCCGAAAGATCAACTTCCGGCTGACGCCATCTTCTAGCGTGGTCTTGGATTTGAATCGAAGCGACCAGTTATTCCTCGATTCCAGACGTGTTTTACTCTCCAACAAAGTTTTAAATGGACCAAGGTTTATTATTTAAACATGGAAGCTGAGGCCACCGTCGCAGAAGCTCTTAATGGCATCGCTTGAGCCAATTTGGGAGGTGTTGTCGACAATGCCGAATGGCGTAACCTCATTGAAGAGTATTTTGTGTTCAACGAGGAAACAGAGACGGTGGAATCTGACTCGGATGGAGAACCAGACGTCCTGGATCAGCCTGAAACTCCGGAGACGAACGAAGAAGAAGTTGAGGAAGCATCAGAACCTATTCTTATTATTAATCACATGCAGGCAGTCCTGGACAAGGAACGGGAAAAGTGCTCCACGTTTCGGTAAGTGTTGGTGCTCTGCAGCCATCTTTTCTATCGTGTGTGTTGACACGCTGTGGGACGCGATCTGAAAACTATGCTATGTACATCCCTGGAAATCATTCCAAATCTATAATCCAATGCTGTTATATGTGCTAGATACCTTGTGGGTATATTTAGAGGTTCTAAAATTTAATTGGTGTATGTTTTACGTCGCATGGTGTTGTTTGTGCGTGGGGAGTTTAAGGGCCTCGAGATCTGGGGAGTAGCTATTTACTTGGGACGTCTGAGATTCCTTACTCGTCTCGTGTGGAATGTAGGGTTAAAAATACATTGTTTGTTTGTGTCATTATGGGCAAATTAAAATCTAGGATTTTGTCCATTTCAGATGTAACTGCCGATTGTTTAAAGAGATAAACCACAGTTCAACTGGGAAAAAACTGAAAATAACATTTTGTTTAAACTTTGCCTCGTGAAAGAACAAGGTTATGTGAATTCAAAAAGCCAATAAAAACAATATGTCACCGGGTTAGTTTTCATTTCAGGGAGCCTCAAAATTTATGGTTGTTCACTATAGAAGTCTATGAGAAAAGGACAATTTTTTCGTTTAAAATGTTATTTGTCTGTCTGAAATCTTGGAAAAACTGAGAAAATATCCATTTTTCCCACATACTTCAATACTAAACTTTGCTGGTCTCTAGAAAGAAAAAAAATATGCTGAGATCCATTTTTTTTTTGCTTTTTGTTATCCTCCAACCATGTACTTTCTCAAGACAAAGTTTGAAAAAATTAATGTCAATCCTTATTTTTCATGCATTAGTTCCTTTAACTCCCGCCTGCAGCAATGCGGAGAACAGTGGTTTATCTCTTTAACGGCGGGCCATGCATAGACCAGTTCACTGTGGAACAGTGCATCTCTCATCGGTCGGAACATGACCAAATCCATCGAGGTAATTTCAAAATAATGTTTTTCTCTATTGCCTCATTGCCCATACATGCATGTATAATACTCATTCAGTATTTTAAGCTGTAGCTTGTTAAATAATGAGGACACGTGCTACCCAATTACATAGGATAAATAATTACGTAGGATAACTGTAGGGACTCAGACTAAGATTGGTGTCGGTGATATTAGTCAGTCACAAATTCATTTTTACATTATTGTTATACTGTCGTTTCAGATGAGCTCGACATGGCACTCTTTGGCATTTTCAATACTGTTACTGACAACAGTGATCGATGCAGTCCAACCAAGAAGGGGCGCCAGTGGAAGGGAGAGAGAAAACACCCAAAGAGCCACTACAGGATGCATAACAAGCCTATTTGCAAAGCTACCTTTAAATTCCTTTACAAGTGAGTATTATCATGAATCTTGTTGTGCCCATTAATACTGAACATTAGATAGCTATTCATAATAACATGATTATTTGCTAAGAATCAATATTTTGGTATTGTCATTTTAAGATCCTGCATTATGTTCAATTTCTTCCTTTGTCAACGATTAAATTATTATTAATTATTTTTTCTATTTCTTTTCTCTCCCTTCACTTCTAGGATTAGCCAAAACTTGCTGACAGTTTTGCTAAAATCCTTCGCTGAGGATGGTCTGGTCACTCGTGCACGACAGGGTGGTGGTCACCGTGCTGTCAGGTCTTTGCCAATAGATGACCTGAAGAACACTATCAACTTCATCTTCATCTTATGCCAAAATACATGCTCTTGTCTTGCCAGGCAGAGTATCTTCCCACCACAGAGACGACATCTTAATTCTCCCCTGCCGTTCTACAAAAGCTGAAGTTCATCGTCTTTAGACACAAGCCATGCAAGAGACTGGCAATAGGGCTGTTGCCTACTCCACTTTTGGTCATTTATGGCGCAAGTATCTTCCTAAAATAGTCACAAGTCGTCCCATGACAGACCTCTGCTGGGAGTGCCAGCGTAATAACAGAGACATTTCTTGTAGTAGTAATTTACCTGAAGTTGTGAAAGCTGCCAAGTTAAAGAAACAGCAGAAACATTTAGACACTGTAGGAGACGAGAGAACTCTTTATCAGAAATATTGTGCTGATGCAAAAGAAGCATACAGAGACAATGGTGAACCCCCCCTTGGCAAACATGCCCCTTGCTCATGTGACATTCGAGTACATCTCAGTTTTGACTTTGCACAACAAGTGCATTTACCTTCTTACCCGATGCAACCAGGTCCCCTTTATTTTCTCACCCCGAGGAAGGTAGGCCTGTTCGGTATTTGCATGGAAGGAATGCCTAGACAAGTTAACTACCTTATAGATGAGAGCCATTGCACCAGTAAGGGGTCAAATGCAGTTATTTTCTATCTGAATCATTACTTTGAAAACTATGGTCTGGGGGAGAAAGATTTAGATCTTAACTGTGACAATTGTAGTGGCCAGAACAATAACCGGTATGTTTTGGCCTATTTGATGTGGCGTGTCCTTACTGGAAGGCACAGGTCTATTACACTTAACTTTTTGATTACTGGGCACACTAAGTTTGCCCCCGACTGGTGCTTTGGTCTCTTGAAAAAACAATTTCGTCGGGACAACGTTTCTTCTCTTCAGCAATTAAAAGACAGTGTGCAGCACAGTACGCCAGGAGGGGTCAACCAGGCCCAACTTGTAGGTGATGAAAGGGGTACTGTTTTTGTTCCATTGTACGACTGGCAGGCATTCCTGTCACCTTTCTCCAAATCTTTTCCAGGTATCAAAGGGTATCATCATTTTGAATTTTCTAGTGATAAACCTGGTGTTATTTCTTTCAGGCCATTTGTAGGCCCTGAAAATAGTGGTACTTTTAAAATGCTTACTGTTGATGTACGTGATGTCCCTCAGGACAACCCACCCATTGTACCTTCTCCTGGACTGTCTGCATACAGACAGTGGTATCTTTTTAATTCTATTCGTGATTTTTGTACCGAAGAAACCAAAGACATTATGTGCCCCAAGCCCCAGTAAGAGGTAGAGGGAGGGGAAGTGGAAAGGGCTAGAGGAAGAGGGAGGGGTAGAGGAAGGGGAAGGGGAAGGGGAAGGGACAGGGAATCTTCTTCTGACGAATCATTACAATTTGGTGGTGATGAATCTTCTGAGGAGGAGGAGGAACCTCAAGCGGAACCTCAAGCTAGGGGTAGGGGTAGGGGTAGGGGTAGGGGTAGGGGTAGGGGTAGAGGAACAGTAAGGGGAAGGGGCAGGGTAAGGGAATCTTCAGAATCTTCTTCGGATGGGGAGGTTGCACCTCCTCCAGCAAAGAGAGGTAGGGGGAGGGGGAGGGGAAATGTTGAGCAACACCGGCCAGGGAGGGGTAAAGGGAGGGGGAGGGGTAGGGGTAGGGGTAGGGGCTGACTGCTATTTTATTGATTTTATTACTGATTTTATTACTGATTTTATTACTGGTGAATACTGTTGTACATTTTGTTTTGTTAGAATGAATAGATGTGTTATCATGTATATATTGCAAGCACTGCACCGAAGAATTTTGTACAAAATTATTATACTCATGTTAACAGGGTAATAAAATAAAAAATATTAAATGAAATGCACTGATTCTTTTATATATTGTGGCCCTACTAGTCTATAATACCTGCACCAAATCTGAGAAAATCCAAATATATGAACTGGTCATTTTGCATGACGACGCGTCCAACATAAATCCCACAAAAGTCTCCTAGAAATGTATTTTGCCCAAATTTCACCCAATTTTCATCACGCGATAAAATAATAAGTTACTAGTTGAAGGATTGAGGCAACTCAACTGAAAACGACCATGTTCGTAGTTTTGTAGTCTTTTATTTGGCGACCCTGACGCGTTTCGCCTTTCTTGGGCTTCTTCAGAATAATACAAAATAATAAGTTACTAAGTAAATGAACTGAATTTGGTATATGTTATGGCTATGGCAGTTAGTAAAGTGTGTCCAAAATTTCATAGAAATTGCTAGATAACAAATGCCCGTAACCAAGGATGGCACGCCGAAGGTCAGTCGCCAAACTTTGACCGGCTGTATCTCAGTTTCCGGCTCCTCCAGTAACCGAGTCCCTTAAATACTCACCGCAACCACAGAAATATACCTAATAGGCCTAAAATTAAGCTCTATACATCATTGGAAAGCTCTTTCATGCTGCTTACCCATCCAATAGCTAACTCCAAAATCGATTTTGCTGACATGGGACTCATTTTGATAGATCGCATCTCATTTGTGACTGGGAGACGAACATGAGTCGCGGAGAGTACTTAACCTTGCCTTGGGTAACGCTTGCATGTTAAACTGGAAATCCAAAACGTCTTTAGTGACCACGGACTTCAGTGTCAACATCGGAATCTATTTATGAACAAATAGAGTGTTGCTTACGCCCGAGGTGGGTTTGAGGAAATCAGGGAATGATTACACCTCTGCATCGTCTCAGCAGAGACCCGAATAGCTGAGTGGGAACACGCGTCCAAAGCTATTTTCGGGCTCAGAGGGTGAGCGCGGGAAGGAACACTGGCGCTGCAGTAGTGCGGCGACTGAATGCAACTCTGGCGTTGCAGTGGTTAAATACGCTGGTGTTTTACCATTTCAGTCAGTCTACTTCCTGCTTCCGCGAAGCAAAGCACCAAGACTACCTCTTAGAAAGAGAACTGTGCAGTAAGTTTTATCAAGTGATGAACCTTGTGAAATATATTGCCCTGTGTTTGTAGTCCCTTTGCTCGAATAGTCAAGTTGCATGAATGCTGTGGGTTGTATATTAACCCTGTTTTGTGGCATGTTGATAATGCACGGGCTGGCGTGGGACCTATAGCGGCCATGTTGTTTTCGCCATTGGGGTAGGAATGAATGAACGTTGCTATCCGAAGGTGTTAAACTAGACTTGAACAGCGTATCCACTGCTGATATACCAATAAACGTTCAATCTTTGTGTTTTGGAGTAATCAACCAACTCAATGTGCCTCAAGCGTGGGTATATTCATGTAGTGAAGGTTTAGATTTCTCGATACCACTACGCTCTATGTGTGTAGTAGCTGACAGCCACAGCCGAAGCGTTCTGAGAAGAGTCCGAACATCCATCTGCAGTAAATAACAGGTATTTTCCGTACTTATTACTACCCATACCATCATTATACTTTCAGGTATCAATTGATTAATGATGTCTACCTCTGGCGAGTACGAGAACATGACCGAGGACCAGTTGGCTAGCTCCCTCCAAGCTGTCCGAGTCCGATCTGGATATGGATCTGGATGGTTCGGACTGTGAGGTGTTGTCGGAGGAGGAGGCCAAGGTCATGGAAGGGTCTCGGATCCTTGTAGGCATGGGTCAGGCTGACGCAGATGGTTCTGGGTCGGGCCCCGTCACATGTTGGGGTGACATGATGGAGGCCGAGGAGGCTAAGACGGCAGCTGCTGAAGAGGAGGCGGCGTTGGTAATTGACGAGGCTGAGGTTGAGTCCGAGACTCCCAAAGCCAAGTCTGTACCTCTAAGCAAAAGTCCCCCAGAAAACAGGACAATCCGAAGATGAAGGATGGAGAGATGGATGAGTCCCCGCGGACTCTATCTCCAGATCCTGCTGATTCTTCGGCGGCAGTGACTGAGGAGCTAATGGGTTCACCGGCCAAGAGCACCCGGTCTTCTGCCCGTCAGAACCGCAAACCCCGGAGCTCAGACCCCAAGTTGAGCTCAAAAGGCAAGGTACCGGCCTCAGTGACTGGAGTCGCCTAAGTTGAAGTTCCGGAAGCTGAAAAAGGTCCATGTTCATCGTGCTAAGGTGAGGGAAGATCAGTTGGCGCATTTGGGCTCGCTGACCAAGTTCAACGCTGAACCCTAGGCACGATAGACGAGGTGCACGTCATCTGATGGACACAGAGTCCGACTCTGAAGATGACCATGGACTCATGCTTCGGTATGAATCCTGTCTCTACCCAGGGTTGTGCAAAGCAGGAAAGATGGAACCTGGAACCAGTGAGAAGCTCCGACTGTTGCCAACTCTGTGGGAGCCTGGATTTCGGTGTCCGTACCTGGTGTGTAGGCAAGTGAAGCTCAATGCTTCAGGTGTCCGAGCTTTCTCTACCTGAGAGAGGTTTTTCAGACACCTGTGCGAGGTTCACGCCCCTCAAACAGAAGTGTGGATCTGTCTATATGAGAACTATCGGCAGCAGCTAGACAGAAAATCAGAACTGGTCAGCCACATATTGAATGGGGAGGAGCTGCTGCACAACCAGGGAAGGCCGAAGGCGATGGAGAAGGCGGCGAAGGTGAAGCCTGAGTGGAAGCCCTTTGGTGCTTACATTCGGACTACCCATCTTTCGCTGGCCCATCTTCGGACCCTTCGAAAGGCTGGTGAAGCGGAAACTTCCAGAGCTGGTACTGGAAAATCCAAACCGACTCAGACCCTGGTTAAGACTAGCACAGTGGCTTCGGACAAGCCAAGTGGTAGTACTAGCTTGAAGGCCGCAGCCTCCAAGCGTCCGAGGACTGAGAGCCAGTCAAAGGCAGTGGAGTTGGCTGCTCCTCCTGCCAAGAGGAGCAGACGTTCGAGGAAGGCCCAGAAATGGGTGGACACAACTCTGGCCAATCTGCCTTGTGCCTTGGAAACCGCCGCTCTGGTGGAAACATCAGAGACCGGTGTAAACCAGGCTTTGAAAGCCCTGCAAGTAGCTGCAGAGGATGCCAAGAGACAGGTCAAGGTGACTGTGGCCGCTCTTGTGACTCCTCTGAAAAAGCTTCAGGCGGTGAGGGCGAAAGTGGATGAGGTAGGGACACTGAAGGAGACAATAAGCCAGCAGGCTCTCCTCATCTGGACCCTGAAGACTAATCAGGAGAAAGAACAACGTATCCTGAAGCTCTTGGAGGAGAATACCAGATTCCAAGGCTTACTTTTAGATGATTCGAATGAGTCCAATCAAGGTGTGAGCAGGTCGGAAAGCTCCCTGGGTGGAAAGCCAACCTTTCTCCCTGCCAAACCAGTTGAGGATGCTCAAGCTGCGCCTTCTTCGGGCTAGGGCACGACTCCTGGTTTGACCGTGTTGTCCAGTCAAGCTGAGCCACCCCAGCCTCGGCGAACTGTGGCTACGGCTGCGTTGGGCCGGGCACCTCCCGAGCAAGGTATGTTTGGAGGTATGTTCGATACTCCAGACAGACCTTCTGTGAAGGACATGCCCGATGGTAAGAAAGATGACGACAAGGATGACTGAATGGAAGAAACGCACGGAAGTTGATGACTGGACCGCCCCTCGACCCGATAGAACCACCTCGGATGTTGCTCGGACGCCCTGGATCCTCGGATCATGACCTTGGTGTGTGGTGCCGACATTTATGTTTAGTCTACAAAAACGAACGTGATTACCTTTTTCATAAATGAGTTTCTATAAAACAGATTGTTTGCTTGTTAGTGAGGACACTATATGCTCCTGCCTGTCAAACGTGAAAAGGTTTTTCATAAATTTTCTTTCTTACTTCGGATATTGTTCACATTAGTTAGGACACAGAATGCTCCTATTTGTCGATTCCTGAGATTTACATAAGATTGATTTATTTGTTCATTGTAGAGAGGACACACTATATGCTCCTACTTGTAGACTGTACTTTTCTTATACCCTGTCGATTTTTCAAGATTTTTCTTCTCAAACTCTTAAAAGAAAAAAGGGGGTATTGTGGTGTTATTGGGTTTAGCTGGCCGCTGAGGGTTAGTTCATCCAAACCTCCCCAGTGGTCACTACTGGTCCGCGGGACTTTTTAGTCTTATCTTACCTTTGTGCCTGTTCACCTTTTATGTTTAACTGCAGTCAGCTGTTGGTTGCTAGAAACCGCGACCCGGGTTTCAACCATTTTATGTAATCTGTAGAGGCCGTGATAAGCCTTTCAGTCTTGATAGAGTTACTTATATCATCGAATGTGAAGTGTTGACTATTCTTATGCATGTCTGTCAGACACCTTTGGACAAGGGTTACCTGGCTGGCTAGGTGACCCGAAATCCCAAGTCTGAGTTAGGTCTGGAAGCGAACTGATGCTCAGTTCCGAACACCTCATGTGAATAAAACCCAAGTGAACAGGTAGCGCCTGCCTTTGTTCCTTTTGTTCTATAAACTCTCGTTAATAAGCTTCGGATACGCCAAGGGAAACAAACCTGTGACTACAAATCACTACATAACTATAAATAATTATTAAAGTTTGAAACACAACAAAGGAATAATAAAACAGTGATACATAAAACAGGGTACAGAGATCCCAGGATAGGATCAACTTTTCTTGAGTTGAGATGATACCGCATGGCAGTTACATAAATTATATTAATTAGTCCAATCATAATTTTTTGTCCTGATTAACATATTTTATTTTCAACATGTTTCCTAAGTTCTCTTTTTGTATTGCCTCATGGGCAGTGGTTGGCAACGCATTCCACATTAATTGAGCTTTATAAATAAAGCAATTTGTATAAAAAGTTGTTTTAGGAATGTTTAGTTTTAAATCTTTCCTGTTCTTAGCATGGCTTCGTGTTGACAATAGTCTCAGATCTAAATTCTCCCTCGATTGTGTGAGATAAAAAGCTCTAGGAGGTGTAGGTTTGATCTATTTTCATTATTTAATATTTTTAGTTCAGTATATTTGTCATCGACATTTGTTCTCTTCTGCAATTTATATATATATCTGATAGCATACAATGGTGAAGGTGTAGGCAACTACAGCACAAGGGTGTAACAATAGGCATTGTGACCATTGAAAAAGGAGAATAGCGGGTTATATCTTGAGGGTTTGGCAATGGGCATTGATAATGGGGAGAAGGGTATGAAGTAGGACCATTAAAAGCAGAGGTAATTACAGAGCTTTTGGAATACAATAGTTGAAAATAGCTAGCTACCTGATTCGCGACCTTCTGCTGAAGCTGGGTGGGGTGGTGAATTTGTTTCTGCAGTTACAGGAAACCTTGGAAGTAGCTGTGGCCTGTGGACGTCAGGTGAGGACACATCAACTGAGACAAATGGACGGGCTGCTCGTTTGCTGCTTGTTACCCCTGCTGAATGAGTGTCAATATTTTAGAAATATGTAGAGGAGAATGTTTATTTTAAGGAAATATCAGCCCTACCATTCCAATAATGTCTCACCTTCTTCGAAATGCAAGACTTTTCTGAGAATGGCCCAGAAGGATTACGAATTGGTATGAATAATAAAATTTCAGTGGGCTATGATTGGTATATATGTGACACAATGAGATATAAGAGTAGACTCATGAGGTTTATGACCAACATTGAGGGGCTGCTGCTTCACAGTTTGGAGCAACATTCCCAACTAACGTTGAGGGCTTACTAGTGCACTATTTGGTGCATAATCCCAAGGTTAGTGACTTACATCGATGGGCTGCTGATGCATTGTATAATGCAGGATATAATTACTGACTGAAATTGAGGAACCGCAGGAAGGTTTTTTTTTTTGATTCACCAAAAGGCGCACAGCACCACAAAACCACACAGCATCCACACAGCACCAATTCAACACTTTTGCTACTTGCAGGACTCATATTAGACGCACCTCTTGGCAGATTTCACATGAAATATTCAATTGATAAGGACCAGATTTTAATACTCGTAAACTTTGGTTGAAATGGTTGATTCTCTTATTTTATTTTGTTTCATTTTTAACAAACAAATTAACTAAAAATCGTTGTTATGTTTGTTACCATTCCAATGAACTAACTTTGTAAGCTGTACAATTTTCTGCTAATTTATGGTTAGTTTTTGGTATTTTCATGAAAAATTGCATTCATGAAAAAAAATTGAATCGAAATTAATTTATTTATTTTCTTTCAATGCTTTTGGTGACTACAATGCCATTTCCAGGGTAATATTTTTCACACCAATCATTCAGGACTGCAACTGCACAATTGCTTTGCATTTATTTGATCATGAAGTACAATTGATATCTTGTATAATGATATATAATTTGTATTCCTATATTCATTAGTTATCATTTAGAATAGCCTTAATCTTGTGCATTGGAATGGTAACATTTTCATTTCCCAGTCTCAAAATGCATCAGTATTCTCATCTATCCTAGGTAGTTATTACTAAATGACTTTCTATTCAGTGATGTTGTTTCTGTTGAACAGCTCCTCCTGCTAGACAAGGTATAGTTCAGTTTTGAAGTAATATAGCAGATCTGCATGTTCTTTATCTATCTTCAATTTACTTCTCACTGTGGAAATATGCATACTATATTATCCCTTTCCAGGCTGGCAATGCAAATTTATTTCATAAAATTAATGAGCGATGGTTTTTAAGACACCACTGCGGTGGTATTGGTTTATATCTAACTAGCAAATACCCATGCTACGCTCAGGATTTGCTAGTGGGACAGTGGGGCCCACAACCTCATCTCTCCTTGTTCCCTCTCCTACCATCTTTCTCTTTCAAGTTGTCTCTATAACTTAGTATCTGTATTAACTTGAGGGTTTGGCAACGGGCATTGAGAATGTTGAGGAGGGTGTGAAGTAGGACAATTTAAAGCAGAGGTAATGACAGAGCTTTTGGAATACAATAGTTGAAAATAGCTAGCTACCTGATTCGCGACCTTCTGCTGAAGCTGGGTGGGGTGGTGAATTTGTTTCTGCAGTTACAGGAAACCTTGGAAGTAGCTGTGGCCTGTGGACGTCAGGTGAGGACACATCAACTGAGACAAATGGACGGGCTGCTTGTTTGCTGCTTGTTACCCCTGCTGAATGAGTGTCAATATTTTAGAAAACTGTAGAGGAGCATGTTTATTTTAAGGAAATATCAGCCCTACCATTACAATAATATCTCACCGTTGTTGAAATGCAAGACTTTTCTGAGAATGACCCAGAAGGATTATGAATTGGTATGAATAATAAAATTTCAGTAGGCTATGATTGGTATATAAATTATGTGACACAATGAGATATAAGAGTAGACTCATGAGGTTTATGACCAACATTGAGGGGCTGCTGCTTCACAGTTTGGAGCAACATTCCCAACTAACATTGAGCGCTTACTAGTGCACTATTTGGTGCATAATCCCAAGGTTAGTGACTTACATCGATGGGCTGCTGATGCATTGTATAATGCAGGATATAATTACTGACTGAAATTGAGGAACTGAGGGAAGGTTTCTTTTTTAATGGATTTCAGACAATGATGCTTGTCTGTTGCTTAAAATCGGGTTGGTTTCGCCTCAAATGAAGCAAAAATCAATCATAAATCAACATAATCAACACAAAATTTAATACATTCATGAAAGCAAATAAAATGGTAAATACCAGACAATGATGCTTGCCTGTTGCATGAAATTGATATGGTTTCAACTGAGTCTGACTCAGGAAAACGTTCATATTAAAAAGATATCGGAGGAAAGGCATAATACTCAGTCCTCAGGCAATGGGGGCGAGCCAAATGCCTTTGAAATTACTTAATCATTTAATTAAATGTTCATTTCTTTCAAATCCTTTCCATGTTCAACCTGTGAGGCACTACCAATAGTTCATCCTTGTCACCATTTTGTCTTGCCAACAGATAGGCAGCTGTACTCCTGTAAGAAAGCATCGATCACATTCCAATGACAAGTTGCATAGGATATTGGGTTTCAAAATACATTTTATATATCAATACCTAATGCCAGGGTGCCAAAGTCAATTGTACATTGCTCAAAATACCTTCAAATGAGTAGAGCAAAATATTCTTTCTCAGAGAGAAAAAAACCATTTCAAATTACTACCTCATACAATAATATGTTCAAATTACTACCTCATACAATAATATGATGTGTGACCGAGGTAAGACATTTTCACCATTTACTATGTAAAATGGTGAAAAACAAACTAAAAAGGGTAAAAACTAAAAGTGATGAAAACGATTGTGTTCCAATGAATATGATTATACAAACTTACATATTAACACTAAATCCATTTGGATCGTTTATCCAAGGTATCTGGTAGGAGCCAGTGCCAGAAGCTATCAATAGCACATACATCGCGTCTGTGGATGGTTCCATAATAGCAGTAAGGTCGTGTCCGAATCATCGATCAACTTTGACCTTGCTCGGCAACAGGATCTGCTTGGTTGTTCTATGCACCTTAAGCCACAGAGCCGCCCTCCATCTCAGATCCACATCAAGAGAACAACAGCAGCACCAGCCGACATGTATTTTGCCTAACCTTAAAGGCGGGGCAGGGGAAGAGCCGACGATAGTGCTAATCTCAAATGGTATCTGCATTAACTTAATCATAACCATATGGTCGTCGGAGTGAAGTCTTAGCATGATTCAAGAAACAGATTCATCCTCCCGGTTCCTAGTACAGCGTCTACACACTGGTGGCAGATATGGGCTCAGATCTTCTGTGATAGGCTGAGGAGTGGGTATATTGAAGCCCAGATTGATGTCCTCGAATACTAGTGCAGAGAGATTTAGTTTAAAGAGATAAACCACTGTTCAACAGGGAAAAAAACTGAAAATAACGTTTTGTTTAAACTTTGCCTCAAGAAAGAACAAGGTTATGTGAATTCAAAAAGCCAATAAAAACAATATGTCACCGGGTTAGTTTTCATTTCAGGGAGCCCTGAAATTTATGACTATTCACTATAGAAGTTTATGAGAAAAGGACATTTTTTTTCGTTTTTTCAGTATAAAAAAAAAATTGAAAATACCTTTTTCCTAAAAATCTCTATAAACATAGCTGACATATTGCTTTACCTTTTCAAGCGAACAAAAATGGGGGTCACCAACTTTTTTTATAAAGTTATTCAACTGAATCTGAGTTAATAACAGGAATATTGAAGATTTTCAATGCTAAATAATATCTTTCAAAATATGTTTATACCCTTTTCTTTCATGCATGAGGGTAAACATGTATAGTGTATGTTTAGAAGACATTTCAGCTGAAAAATGGTATTTGTTTGTCTGAAATTTTGAAAAAAATGAGAAAATATCCATTTTCTCCACAGACTTCAATACTAAACGTTGGTGGTCTCTAAAATGAAAAAAAAAATATCCTGAGACCCAATTTTTTTGCTTTTTGTTATCCCCTAACCATGTTCTTTCTGAGACGAAGTTTAAAAAAATGATTGTCACTCCTTATTTTTCATGCATTAGTTCCTTGAACTCCCGCCTGCAGCAGTGCATATGACTGGTTTATCTCTTTAAATGCTTGTATTGGCCTCACAAATGTGCATATGATAACCAGTTTGTGAATCCTATGAAACAAATAAACAGAAAATATTGTCACCAATATGCTAATGATCAAGGCCACGTTTACTGTGGCTGGAGGGGTTGACATGGCAGTTACTGACTTTTTCAGTGTCTCCCATCTGCTATTTGCAATCTTAAGCTTGTCCGCCACCAGCAATTCGTTAGCTAATCTTTTTACTTTAATTCCTGATGTTATCAAGGAGGATGGTAAATGGGACAAGGCCGCATGCATGTTTTGAGGAGAAGGCAAATTAATATGGATTCTGGAACCATGTGTTGTTTCTCCAGTTAAATTCTTAAAAGGTATTTTAAATATAACTGCAATAGCCAGATTAAAACCTGACTCGACAAAAACATCAGTATTGTTCCATATAATACACCCATCCCTAGGGGCGGATATAACAACTGATCCAGAGATTAAGAAGCAATCACAAGGGACTTTCACGATAGCTAATAAGCTCATTGCAACCTTCGTCCTGGGTGGCCTAAGGCAAGAAAGAACAGCTTTGGACTTTCTGCCTACTATCGAATGTTGGATATTATTAATCGCTAAGTGAGAGAATGGTGTTTTATGAGTCAAAAACGTATTAATGTCTAATAAGGTCTTGTCTGTCCCTGTTGAATCATTCGAGCTGCTATGAATGGGAATGCCAAATCGCAAAGGCCTATAAGCTGTGCATATCCCATCGTTAAAGTACAGGCATGGTGATCAAGAGAGAATTGTTGTGATAATGTCCAAGATCGTGGCTGTAGGAAAATTTAGATCTGATTTCTCTGGACAATGGTTTCATTAAAGCCCTTAGACCTCCTATAGGCAAGAATATTTCAGGCAATATACCTTGGTTTAAGCTGTCCATTTAGACCTCCTATAGGCAAGAATATTTCAGGCAATATACCTTGGTTTAAGCTGTCCATTCCTCTAAGTAAAGACTTTGCTGTATCGATATACTCTACCAATACGAGGAGATTTAGAGTAGTTTCATGCAGCATTGCATGTAAAGCCATGGTGTTTTTTACCTCAGCCGTTAGATTTTGAACAAAATTATCTATCTGCTCAGTAAGATCTGTGATTTCTTTAGAAGAATTTATAAACAAAGCTCCTACCTCCGTATTATGCCTAGAGGCATGCCTAAATAATGAGTTCAAATGCTTAGTCAGACCCAAAATGGTCTTATCCCTGTTTACATCGGATGGGTCGCCAAACGATAAGCCTTTAATGATCGCATCCAATTTATTTTCAACAAGCGACAAATGGGGATCTGTGGCTAAGCCTAGAGCAACTGAAACCGTATCACCAATTGGTTGTAAAAATGCTTTTCTTCTAGATCTACTACCATGTGAACTAGCCATGCTTTCTATCCAGTTAAATAATGTTAAAGCAGTATCAAAGACACGAGCTTGAGGCTGAGAATTGATTTCAAATGAGAATATCAATCCCAACCATATATAGAAAAAGGGGCGTCTACCAGGGACTATCGCACCACCATTACTCATCTCTTCTTGCATAATACGACAGATTGTTTCATCCTACTGGACTTACATAATAGTACCATCTATCTTACTCAAATCAAACCCTGCTAATTCCGCTTATAGAATTTCACAAGCCATATGAATTACAAGAGGATGTACCCATTAATCCAGGGTTCTCTTATGTCTGGATATTACGTTGCAGCAGGCCAATCAACTTGTTATCTGCTGCAGTTGACTTCTTAATAAATTGTACGTGAACAGGCCTTTTTACCTCTACACCTGTTTCGAGATTTCTTATTTTTACTGTATAGGGAGAAGGGAATCCATACACGACGAATGGCCCTATGTATAGATTCTGCAATTTCTTTGCAGTATTTGGTACCAATAATCTGTGGACCTTAGCATAAACAATTGAACCAATGTCCAACGTATGGGGTCTACTCTTTTTGTCATGTTGATCCTTCAGCTTCTTCTCCCTGTCATTCCTGCTTTTGTCTGCAATTGCAGCCGCTTCAGCTTTTGTTTTCATAATCTTTAACATTTGGTGAATGATTGGCTGGGTATGGGAGATATCGTTTTGCAGTGGGGCCTCTGTAGTAATTATTGGTTTTTTACCGAAGGCAAGGAGATATGGAGATATACCAGTAGTGTAGTGGTCAGATGCATTTAGAGCAATTTAAATATTGGGTAAATATAAATCCCAATTTGTCTGACTTCTGGAGACCAATGTTCTCAAACACCCAATAATCGATTGATTTTGGCATTCTACCTCTCCTTGTGATCGGCTTAAATATAGCGAATGTACCTACTTAATTCCCCATGCTTTGCATTTGTTTTTAAATGTTTCACCAATAAAACAGGCCCCGTTATCACTTCTCAGAAGTTAGGAACCCCTACATATGCGATTACATACTTGTGAAATTCCGCAGCGACCCTCTTTGCTATAATCGCAGGAGTCGGCCAGATGAAACAAAACTTTGAGAATTGGTCCATCACTACCTTAATGTAACAATTGTTCTTCTGTGTTCTAGGCAAAGGACCCATCGCATCTATCATTAGAGTGGAAAAGGGTGCAGGTGCCATTTCTCTGATCATCGGTAATCTAGTTGGGTGTTTAACACTTTTGGACATCAAACATTCATGACAAGATACAAACAGACCTAGCCAGTATAAATCTATGGTGCAAGAAAAACAAAATTTCTTTGAATATTGGCAAAAGTAAAATTATGACAATGACAACATCGAGAACAAAAAACAAGAAAGAAGAGAGAAAAATATTTATAGGGGCAAATGAGATTGAACGAACCAGCAATTACACATATTTAGGCATGAATATTGATCAAGAGTTGACATTTAGGGAACACTTGAAAGAAAAAATAACAAAAGCAAGAAACAAAATTTACTATCTGTCAAAATTAAAAAGAATAGCTTCGCCCAACACTATAAGAATGCTTTATAAGGTCACAATAAGCCCAATACTAGAGTATGCAGAGGGACACTCTGTATAATGTTGCTCCAAAGAAAGTGTTAGATCAACTGCAAGTACTCCAAAACACAGCACTGAGGATATCTGAGGGGCTAGATAAAAGGACAAATGTTGAAAACTTACACAAAGAACTCAAAATACCTCTACTTCATAAAAAGAGAGAGGCTCACCTATTGGAATACGCTTTTAAATTAAGTCAGAATGGACAAAACATTGATAACAGAAAAATTACACTAAGAAGCCTAGATTCAGGAAAATTACTAGTAGTACCAAACCCTAAAACAGAGAAGATAAAAAAATCCCTCTTATATCAAGGACCCACCCTTTGGAACAGCATCCCAAACCACGCAAAAATGTATGAATGGAAACAGTTTAAAACTTTTCTTAGAGACTATGTTCTGAGGACCTAGATGAGAGTGATTGTCCCTGGGTCACCTCCTTCCTTGTTGCCTCCTTCCTCATCTCTATTAGATTATATTGTGAATATTTATGATTATGATTGGGGAGAAACATCCTCAAAAAACCAAAGCATTTGTAAGCATGTAAGAATTACCCCACACTATATATTTTTTTATATATCTACTGCAAGCTACGCAGCCCCCACAGAAGGTGAAAACACTGTATAAAATTGTATTATGTGCTTTGTATTACTGTTATTTTATTTTACACTGTTTAAAAACTTATGTATTATATGATACGCATATGTTATCTTAATAAGTAGAGGGTCCTGTCGGAAGAACTGTTTTCTGAAAACTGGAGACAGGAGACCCATTCTCCATGTAGGCCATAAGTATGTAATATGGAAAATAAAAGTTTATATATATATAAAAGTTTATATATATAGTATCTCTGGCCATTGATGTCCAATAGAATCTAGCTTGAAGTAGAGAAAGGGTTTTAGCTCTGGCCATTGATGTCCAATAGAATCTAGCTTGAAGTAGAGAAAGGGTTTTAGCATATCCCACATGTGCAGCTATTGATTTAGCCTGCACAAACTGAATCAAAGGTTTCTGTAATACCTCAGGAATTACTATTTGAAAACAATTAGCCAAATATGTAATCATAGTCCTCTTAGGAAGCTGACATAAAATCTCATCCTGAATGAAATACATATCATGAGTTGTCAAGATTAACCGAGTCAACTCGTGATTCTTGGGTAATTGTTTACCTTTGTGATAATCAGTCATAATAAATTGTTTCCTTGGTCATGTTTCAATCTAGCCTTATCAAATGGAATTCTAAGCTGACAGTCAATGTTTTCTTCACATACAGGACCCTCTCCCTTTATCCTGGTTTTACTGTTATTTTTCCCTGGCCTAACTACAGGCCTTGCCTTGGTCTTTCTAGCTTTAGTGATGCTATCACATTTGCTCCTACCAGGGGGCTTAACAGCTTGATTACCATTACTTGAGGGACGAATTCCATCCTGTTTCATCCTGTCATCACTTACAGTATCATTAGCACATGCCTGAGCCCTTGTTTGTACAGGGGCTACTAAGATATCGTTGCCACTGCCTGCAATGGACGTGGTATCCGATAATTGTATATCTGACTGAGAGGAAACCTGTCCCTGCAATTCTTCATTAGCTAATTTGTGTATCGCCACATCCTTCTTGACAATGGCTTTGGTTTTATACAACATGATGGGATTGTTCTCACATTTCTCATCCTGTTTGTACAATTTTGTTGCGTGTACGGGATTAAATGAAACAGATTTCTTCATTTCCATGTGTGGGACTGTGGGAATATATGGATCGTATTCCCTTCTAGATAAAACATCCGGAATTGTGTTCAGTTTTCCCTTGATATATTTCACAGAAAAATCAAACTGGCCAAACAAATCGAGCCACCTAAACATTCTACCTGTCAGATCCTTTTTTGTATTCATGGCAGTAAGAGCTGCATGATCTGTTAGAATAGTAAAGTGTTTAGACATCACATAATGCTTGAACTTGCTCAAGGCAAATCGCAAGCCAGCCAATTCTTTTTCAGTAGCGCAATATTTCTGCTCAGCAGGAGTTATTCCTCTTCCTGCAAAGGCTATAGGTGTCAGATTACCATTTTCATGGTAAATGCAGGCCCTGAGACTTTGGTTGCTCGAGAGGCGAGAATGAATTCTTTGGAATTATCAGGATATACCAAAACTGCATCCTATACAATAACATTTTTTATCTTATTAAACACATTTTCTGCAGAAGTTGACCATACAAATTTTACTTTCGTCTTTGTGAGCATGTATAGAGGCTTATGATCTGACTAAAATTTGGAATAAACACTCTATAGTAGTTTGCAAGCCCAGCAAATGAATATTCTTGTTTCACTGATTTTGGTCGGGGAAAGGATTGTAAAGCGTCAAGCTTAGCTGGATCTGGATGAATTCCATCCTTGTCTACTATAAAGCCCAGGAATGGGACTCTCGTCAGCAAATACATTTCTAATGTCCCTTACATGTGTATCCCAAGTTGGTGATGCTATTACCACATTATCAACGTAATAAAAAGCACTGGGAACTGCTTGTAAAACATGCTCGATTAAGGAATGGAATGCTTTGGGAGAAGTCTTCAATCCCATAGGCATAACCTTATACCTGTAGACACCTATGGGAGAATTAAAAGCTGTGATAAATCGATTTTCTTCCTTTAACCCCACTTGATGGAAACCAGCAAAAGCATGTAAGCAAGAGAAAAATTGACCCTGATTCTGTCCGACTGCTTCTATCGTGTTGTCAGCTCGTTGGAAAGCCTAATTTCATTCTTGATGGATCAATTTATTTGCCTATAGTCAATCACAAGGCACCAGGCTCTTTTACCATCTGCTGTCATTAGCTTTTGTACAAGAACACAAGGTGAACTAAATTTAACAGGATCAACACATTTCTCTATCAAATTTTGATTGACTTGTTCTTTTAAAATACATTCCATGACCTTGGACATTACTGGGTTCATATGATAGGGCTGCCTCATTGTAGGTTTGAAATCACGTTTCAGATCAATCTTATGCTCATATTCAGTTGTTAACCCTAGCTTCTTATCCTTACCGACAAAAGCACTCTCTTTTTCATGCAACAGATTTAATAATTCAGACTTCTGTTCAGTCATCAAGTCCTCACTGATCTGAAAATCAACAGTTTTATCATTTGTTTCAACAGACTCAGCTTTCAAACTATTTATCTGCTCGATTCCCTTAGGGGAGAGAAATTCCTTCTCAGTGGCAAGAGTATATATACCCAATACGGTGCCTCTCTCTATAGTGGAGGAGGCTTTTGAAGTGTTAAAATTCGTTATGGGTATCTTATTTTCACCAAAAGGTTTTACCAACGCATGCTCAACCAAAAACAATACAGGTCTCTGCCTTTGCAGATTTTCAGTGACACCGATCGAATTTAACATATCCATATATGGAGTAATTGCAGCAACAGTGGTATATTTGGTACCAGGGGCTATCATGAACGTATGTGTGGCTCTGATAGGGAACATCTGTTGCTTTTCACCCGAGTTGAACTTGATCTTTGCTTGGAATTTTCTCAGGAAATCAACACCTAATATCATGCTTTTATGCAAAGCTGGCAATACGATAAACCTGTGAGTGAAGAGTTGGTCTCAAATCATGAAATTAATCTCGATTTTCTTATAACAGTGGTGTGCACCTCCATCGGCTACAAATATCTTTATATCTTCTCATTTTCCTAAAAAATGCAGAGCTAACACAAGAAACAGTGGCACCTGTATCAATGAGAACTGGCATTTTAATATCCTTTACCTCGATTTCTATGCAACCTTTATCAATAGGAGCTGTGACCAAAACTTTCTTACCTTTGTCCTTTGGCTTCCTCAGCTTCAATACCACTTGACAATCATCAGAATCATCTTCTGATTTGGTACTGGATATAATGTTCTTTTTGGTTCCCACGAACTTGCCTATCCTGATTCTGGATACACTGTCCATTTTTTCTTTTGAGTCTTTAATTCCAGGAGCATCACACAATTGTTCATTAGAATTGTCCTTGGATATGCATATTTTGTCAACAATATCATTATAGCTGGTTTGATCGCCCTCCCAGACACAGCCTATTTGTTTTTTCCACCCTCTCTATCACGAGAAGATGAATTCTTCCTATGTGGGGTGACATCCCTCTTGGAAGAATCATGGCGATTTGGATTTCTCCCTATGTTTGTCCTTTTTATCAAAGACAACTGATTTGTCTCTGCTCTTACTCCTCTCTCTACCAGAGCTATAGCCACTGTGGCGACTACTTGATCACTCCCTGCTGCTATGATAGTGATTTTCACTGTCATATCGGTCCCTGCTCTGAGACCTATGCTTACAATGTGGCCTATCCTTGTGCTTGTCTCTGCTTTGAGACTCCTTGTATTTGTCGGCCCTTGATCTATGATCTTGATCTACGCTGGCCCATATTTGGTAGTCAAAAGATCTTCTAAGTTCACTGCTAAACTGAAGAATTTGAGCAGCGGCAAGATATTGAACCGACCTGTACATGTTCAATTCCTCAAACTAGTTAACAAAAAATATACTCAGGATTTCCTCAAGAAATTGTTGGGGAATTATGTTCATTTATATTTATTTATCTGGCCAGTGTCTAAGCGTGTGGATACCAGGGCTTATTGGGGAATAGCCTATCGGTAGAAGCAAACTTGGGCAGCCTTTGTTTCATCGGGAGAGCGGCCGATTCACAGAGTGGCCGTTTTCACAGCATTGGAGCGAGCAGGGCCCGGCAAGCGTCGAGGGAAAACAAGAACGTGGTGGCCAGTAGCATTCACTATATGGATACATTTCCAGCTTGAAAGTGTCAATTTGGCCACCTCTTGTCAACTTCCCATAGGCGCCAACGAGCAGAGCTCGTACACCTGTTCACTCCGACGTCCGCGCTTTTGACTCTAGATCTGTAAATAGCCAGCTGCTCAGTGTTAATTTATCGCCCAGTTGGGAGTGTCTCCCTTGCTAGACACCAAACCATCACAACGTCTAACAATAATGTGATGCTTTAGGCACTGCCTAGAGAACCAGCAACTCAAATCTTTTCTTTTTTCTTTTTTATTCCCAGTTCTGAAGAAAAAACGCTGTTTCTGAGCGATTTGGGACATTATTTTATTTTTTTATTTTTTATTTTCTGGAAAACTTTTAGTTGCCAAACACTGCAAAGCTTTTGCAGCTTGGTCACTTGGCATTGTTTGCTGCTAAATTGCTGCAAATTTCTGCCAACCCTTGGCAACTTGGTAACTGGAAAAGTTATTTTATAGTTGCTGGGTCTCAGGCGTGTTGTGATATTCTGGTTTGCAGGTTTGCAGTTTTATTCAATAAATTATCATTTTTCAAGCGGAAAAAATGTTTTGGTGAAATAGGGAGACGTGGAAGTAGAATGAATCCACCAACAACCCTTAACTCCGCCATAATTCTAGTCTCAATGAGACCAGGTTTTGGTCGCAAGAGGTGGCACTTTTAGACCTGATGTTCCAAATTCAAAAATTTTAAGTTGTGTTGTATTCTACCTATTTAGCTAGAACGTCCCGTTTGTGAAGTCAGAATCAAAATCGGTACATAAATAAGCTGACTATTAGCGATTTTGTAAATTTTTATTTTTAAAATTTGCTACTTTTCCGATTTGAAAATCGACTTCTGAGATGTTTGTTTTTGGTCCACCTCATAGTGCTCAGCAGACATCATTGATTTAACATTGCGCCCTTTATGTGTTGGTCACTGTAGACGACCCATATTAAGTTTTACTGACTGGGTGCTATAAGCTGTCTTGCTGAGTGCTTGGACGGTAACAGGAACTTTCAACCCCTGGTCTTTTCCCACCTGGAACTTTCAACCCCTGGTCTTTTCAACCCCAGGTCGTTTCAACCCCAGGTCGTTTCAACCCCTGGTCGTTTCAACCCCTGGTCATTTCAACCCCAATCCGCTCCGCATACATAATTTGCCAATAATCATTGAAGGAATATATTCTTCACCAGAAACTTGCATCCCTAAAACCAGGGTATTTCCCTCCTTACTTTACTAGATACTTCAACAAACATTCTTCAGGTCAGACCCTATATCGGGTCTAGGAGGCCGGGCTATGGTCTAGGAGGCCGCGCAAATGACCGCATATCTAACTGCGTATCTACCTACTACTATTAGCAAGGGTAGCAGGGGACAGCACAGCGGCCAAGAGCGGGACACGCAGTGGCCGAGAGTGCCTGCATTCTCGCTGCTGAGGTTTCCTATTTGGTCGCGCTACCCTGCTGGCCTTGTGTTTGCCGGGTAGATGAATGAATAATATAGCATTACAACTCTGAGTCGCCACATTCAGGTATACATTTCGGGGGGAAAACCTCCACAAGATGCAGTGCATCCTGTTATAAACTCTGGTCTATGATAACGTCTGTGAAATACAAAGTATCTTCTATTAAAGAAACTGGGGTTGAAATGACCAGGGGTTGAAACGACCAGGGGTTGAAACAACCTGGGGGGAAAAGACCAGGGGTTGAAAGTTCCAGGTGGGAAAAGACCAGGGGTTGAAAGTTCCTGTTACCATCCAAGCACTCAGCAAGACAGCTTATAGCACCCAGTCAGACCGCTTGGACATCATAGGTGGCAAGGTTAAACTTCTTAGGTCTATTCAGCAAGGTTGATTTATGGACCAGGCTCTGAAGGATTTATTTATTATTTATTATGTTTATTTAAAAGCTGGAAAGAGCGGTTTTTCCTTGCTGTTAACAATTTTTGGTTGACTACCTTATTTTAGGTTATTCATATTTAAATTATCTTCACTTTTGTGAAACTTTTAAATTTTTAATTTATCTATTTATTCAGAATTTTACCTTTATCCTTTTGGAATACTTTTGGGGGCTTTTTGCCTTGCCTATTGGCACATTTCTCTTACTTTTTTTTAAGGACAATCATCCACACAAGGTTGTGTACATGCCTGAGTGATCATTCGCAGGGCATGACATGGCATTGTGCAAGTTTGGAGGAGATGTGTTTGTAGGCTAGTCATAGAGAGTTTACAATTTGTTAGAAGTTACTTAAAAAGCGTTTTTTCACTGCAGACACCTATCCTTTACCCCACCTTTTTACTTTTATTTGCCTTTTGGCCAGACACTTTTGCTGTCAGAAATTTTTGTCTTTATCATTGTGCATTTTTGGAGTCTTCACAAGACTAAAAATGCCTCTCACTAGACCAAGCTTCAAGAAATTGGACTTTACCTTGGGCCCTCCTAAGAGCCCAACTATTGGTCCATTGTACTAAGCCCCCAAATCAGAGGTAAACTGGATAGATATTGTTGCAGTGATAGATCTTGTATTTATTTGCTTACCAAAGATTGTTAGATGTCTTTATAAAATGTATTTGTGCTTGAAGGCCTGTTGCCTTTGCTGTTGTTGCCGAAAAGCCTTCAGCAGGGAGAGAGGTGTCTAGAGATTGATCTCTCCTCCACTATCTTCGAGAGGGACTCTCTCTGCTGCAGAAGCCCCTAGAATGGCAGGTATTTATGCTGATAGGGGTTGCTATCTCTTCTCCTCAGTGGGTCGCCGCTGGAATGGTCCCATCAGGGTAATTCACCAAGGAGGCTTGCTGGAGATTGATTTGCCTCGTCAGAAATCTATTTCTTGTAAGAAATACCGTGCGTTGGCTGCCATGCTGGAGGAAGGCGAAGTTTGCTGGTTTGACTCTGGTGTGGAAGCCAGTGAATGGAAGTCCCTTTGAGAGAAGGGGAAGAGAGTGATTCTCACTTTATTGTGAGCCTTTTTGTATATTCGTATTATATTTAATCTTTGTGTAAAAGTCTTATATACGAATGGACTTCTGCTATATTTTTGTATTCATTTTATATTTCTCAGCAGAAGCAAGGAGCACCCATGTTTTGCTCTAAAGATTTATCTGATATTTTTATTATTGTTTCTAGTTAGTTAAAGATGTAATCTGATAAGGCCAGTGTCAGGCCCCACATTCATTGCGCCTTGTCGGTCTTTCTCTCACCAATGTTTATGCTTAGGGCGGAACCTGTAGCAAGGTTTGCCGGCCCTGTCATTTGAGAAGGCCGGTCGCCGACGCAGGCTCTCACCTTATGCCAACCCTGCGCGGCCGGTCAAGTGTTCAAGCTAATGACTTCTCTACTCTTATGTTTAATCTTCTTATTGTTCTAGCTTGTTTCACCATTGCCCCTCCCTCCATGACTCACACCTGCCTGTCAGGGAGAGAGGTGTCTAGAGATTGATCCCCTCCCACCTCCAGGAGTAGCGCGTGAGCTGCTCCTGTGAGGGTTGCTTGTTAATAAAGAATACTACAGTTGGTAACTGAATATTGAAGTGTCTGGTCTTCATTCTCCTACTCGCATATTTAACACTACCTTATACACGCTAGATATGATCCTGACTTTATAATAGTATGACCTTAAACAGTAGCCAACTGCTTAGGGACTAATTCTTGTGAGGTTTCAATGATTTAATGCAATGCTGCACGCATGTCCAGAACATACCTGATTGTTTCCTCGAGTTGGGCAAAAGTCTGGGTCACAAAATTATTTGTGACATCCTGGATGTTAGCAAACACCAATGCTAGGGCCTCGTTGGCTTTCGCCTCAACCTTCAGGGTTGTGGGGTTTGCCTCAACATTCTCTGCTATGACTATGTCCTTATTTCATATCTACCATGACGGCAAAGACACCATCAAACAGCTGAAAAAGACAATCCTTTCGGGTCAAACCCACTTGGTCCCTAGGCTCACGTCACCAAAGTAGTGAACCACAGATTTTTGGGTTTGAGTCATGAGTTTTGTGAAAGGACTTAGAGAATGAGGGTAAATTTGGTTGACCAGGTTTATTGACCCAGAAACACATTGACAAGCGAATGGGGTAAGAGCTTAACTTGAACAACAGAAGTATCTTGTTCCATGGCATGGCTGAGTCTGTAGTGTTAAGTGAAGACCGGATCCCCTTGTAAAAACAGTGTACTCTTCACCTACTGTCCCCAGGAGCAGTGAAGACATGTGATGGTTATGTATCGCCTCTTGGGAGAACTGGCAGGGACTTGCTATTGATCCCAACTCTAGTAGAAGTGCCCTAGGCTGCCATTGGGTTGAATTTATTGGTAAAGCAGTGTTGTCATGCTGTTATCGGGCTGACCCACTACACACAGGACAGGTACTTTGGGTTACTTGTAGATATCCAACAAATATGGTGTTGTTTTGTATTGCATTATTATGTAACAATCCTATGTAGTACAAAGGCCTGTGCCTGGTGCAGTGACAGTCTATTCCACCAGGATTCAGGATAGTGCAGGACAGTGCTTGTATTATACTCTCTCTAGACCCATATATGTCTTTTATATATATGCACTGTTCCTTGTATTGCTAATAGGGAGTTTCGACACCGCTCACCTATCCACAACCGTATCCGTATCCTTATTACTTTAGGGATGCGTGAGCCGGGTGTATCCAAGTCTCCAAATTTAGTTTCAGCAGACGACCCTACGCATGCAAGACCGACGCCTTGCCCTTGAATACTGACTGATATTGACGGGGTGAGGGTGCACTGCTTAAGCATTATTTCCATAATTTATCACTGTACATGAAGTAAATTTCTTGTTGAGTAGGCTAGATAATTACCTGAAGGACTGTCTTCATCTTTGATTGTCGTTTTCCACACTTTCTCAAGGTCTGTTCGTATGCAGTCAATCTCATCCTTTGACATCTTCTTTGCTTTGATCGAGGCAATAACTTCATCACACTTTTCTCTAATATGCTGCTTGCCTGACTCGCTAATCACTTCAGTTGACGATTCTGACTTTATATTATTTGCATAGCTCTCCAGTGCATTTCTGGCTTCGATGCAGTCTTTCTCTGCCTTTTCCGTCTGTTTGAACTTCTCTTCTCGCTCTTTCATGTGCGCTATGTCCTCCTTGCTTAGGCGACCTGAGGAAAAGATTTTTGTTTTGATAAATTTTACTGACAATGTTTCACATAGTGATAGTTCTCATTCGTCGAAAATTGTCTGGTGGTACATTATTTCTATTTAAATCATTATTCCTCTTTCTCATATATGAGACGTGTTTTCACAGGGCAGGTCACATTAATTTTAGAATATAGCAAACTGATTAGAAATAGAATTAGAGGTATATATCAGGTTGAATTGATGGGCGAAAGACGTGATGAACAGAATCGTTACACATTTTTTTTACATTTTTTACCAGGACCCCATGGTCGTCTTCCACTGGTACCTGCAGCTGGGCCTGGGTTTGAACCACACGCCGGGCATACAAGTGAGTCAACCCTGCACATTAGACCGCTCAGCCACCCTGCATCCCCAAATAGATAAACTTAGTCACTTTGACTTTGACCAAGTAAGTCCAGAGATGATGTCGCTAAAATTGATTTTCCAGTATGGCATGTGTGAGCCTACAATGATATGTGATGGGAAATGTATGTAGGCTATCCCTGAATATGTCCCAACTTCGTGAGTTGTTGGCGGTAGGTAGGGCCTATAAGAATTGTGGGCCTGGGTCCCTAACCTGTCAAAGGGCTGGTCTGAGACAGCATAGCGGCTGTAATTTTATCCCCAAAATACTAATATCACCCAGGGATATATCCCCCTGTCTAAACTATACATTTAAATGGCATATGAAATACAGAAAAATCAATGATATTTAGAATATTTTCTGTAGCTATAACAAAAATCGTAAGGTCGTAAAATAACAGTGAGAGAGAGAGAGAGAGAGGGAGGGAGGGAGAGCGAGAGGTGAGAGACAGCGACACAGATGAGTGGTTAGAGCTTGAGTGTATTGTCCGAACTGGTCTCTAAGCCTGCCGGGAAAGCTGAGGGGCAATGCCAAGTCTTGACTGGCAGGCTTAGAGGACCAGTGAGGACAATAAACAAAGGCTCTAAGTGCTTTGGTTCCTTTTGGTTGGGCTGCTACTATTATTTAGTCTGTTACTATCAGTTTCCCTAAAAAAAATATATAAATGATAACTTGTGGACATTAATTAAACCCCCCAATCATCCCTGTTTAACTCTTGTTTATAGCTCTCTGCGCGACAATCGCCACCCCTTTACAAAATGTACTGGACCCATACAGACCCATCACGCCTGGCTCCAAACAAGCACCACTTATAATTGGTTGTGTTTGGAACTGCATGAGAGTTCCACAGATGCTCAGTTCTTAATTTTAAATATGGTTATTTGCTGGCAACATCAATTTGTTTGATGTTGATGTCAGACATGTTCCCTTCTAGTTTCTAATGATAAAATGTCAAAATAAGGATGGAAACAAATTATTAAATGTCCTTCAGGAAGTGCTGGTATACGGACACAACCAGAGATCAAGAAGCGTGGAGGGAGTGTGACTCTTGCCTGAAGCGCTGCCTGCATATAGGTTTGTTTACATCGTTCAGAGAGCTATGAACAGGGCAGGAGGAACACAAGGCTACTCTTGAGTATTCACAACACTAACTTTTCATTCATTCATATATATAATTAATCTGACCAGCTCAAGTAACATGGAATGAATCATCCCCATCACCCAGATAAAGGCACCAGACCATGAGTGCAATGTTTCACAAATAAGCGTGAGGTGGAGACTCCAGTTGCACCCAGAAGACCTAGATTTCTGCCATTTTTTTGCGTCTCCACCCATGTCAAGAAATGCAACCGCGCTTTTGGCAATTCATTGACTCACATACACTAAAACGTCACTATCGGGGTGAAACAATATTACCATCACTTCTGCCGATTCAGATTTCTTATTTACTTCTTTTGTAAGTCCCTAGACACACTAACACATGCGATTGTTTACATACTAAAGTCTTCTGGTCAAACCAGAAGAGGTGCCTTCCATAGAGGCCAGCACAAGGGGGCCTGTCCAGTAGCCACGAGCTGGACCGTTCTATGCTATCGTAACAGTCCTTGCCAGACCAACCAATGGGGACTAACTCCTCACTTACAGGATCACCAGTCCTGAAAGCTCCCAAGTAGGTCAAGTCTCTGTAAGTTGCCATAAACTCATCTTGCTCACACATCAATTGAATACCTTCATTCACATCAGATTCCAGAGTCAAATCTCTGGTGCCGTTGAAGTTGTTGTGATGCCAAAGGTTTCAAGTCCAATACATGACGGCAATGCAGCCTACCACCTTTGATGACTTTACTACAGTGGTTCAACAAGCCTGCTAATCTTCTAATCTAACGACGTGAACCAAAGCCCCTTTTAGAGAAAAAAGCTAATTCATGTCTAATAGCTTCACCACTTTATCCTCTGGTAGGCTTAGAGACATCGCTACACTGTTAATATAGATACCCAGGTATCTATTCCGTTGGGACGGATGAGTCAACTTTTCCCATGACACATAGAACCCCAACTCTCCCAACATATGGATCAGAAATTGCTGAGCAGCTACACATTTCTCATAGGACTTCTCGCAAATGAGAAAATCATCCAGGTATGAGTAACACAAGTAAGCCTATTGGCGCATCATACATAATACAGCGTCAGTGATGCGAGAGAAACAGTAGGGGGCAGTCCGAGAGCCAAAACAGATGAAGTTGTCTACTAGCATTCCTCCGATCCCACCCTCCACTGCAATCCAAAGAAGGTACGATTTGAAGGATGTATCATCACTGTATGGTAGGCGGTTTTAAATCCACTGTACACATAAACATGTCATGTTGTAGATCACTCATAATTTTGTCCAATGTCACTGTGAGCCGGAACATTTAAGCATGAATTGTATAGTTCGGCTAAACAGTTACTAGTAATTACCTCTTCAGAAGAATAGGAAGGCAATCCCATGAAAAAACAGCTGTTGTTACTTGTTGAAGGGCTCAGAAACTGACTGGGTCCGTCATCTTGGCATAATTTACGACTTCCACCACCAGAGACCTCTCCTTGTTCAGGACCACTTCAGGGGGCAACATCCAGCGTAGACATGGCATGGTCTCACAACCAATTCAGCTGGATATCGCAAGTCTTAGAAAGGTGTACTCCTTTGCATAACCCACATACACCATGGCAGTATCTACAGTTATAACAATCTCGGCCGTCTACCATTTCCAACACGCATCAGGAACCCATTTGTTGCGGAAATCATAGTGAGGGGAAAGTGGACCGGTCTTCTCCTTGTCTTTCCCCCAACCTCCGCCATTTTGGTAGTTGTATCCCCAACTATGATACCCAGAGCTCTGGTAATTAGCACTGCGCATATTCTCAGCACATGAATAAATGCAGTCACTTTCTACATCCACTGAGGGCCAGTCATCAATAACACCAGTAAGCACTTTTGTGGTCACTTCTCTTTCGTACTCCAGGATCTCTTATATTGATCTTCTTTAAATACTGATCACTTATGTACCGTACCATTAGTCTATTTGGTATTCTGTAATGGAAGGCTGGTAGCCACACATTTCTTGTGCATCTATATGGCAATACATACCATGTTTTCATTTCTAGGCCTAGGCCTAGCTCCGATATGTCTAGATCTTTTTCTTTGAAAATTTATTTCGGGATTCGTTTCTGTCTCCTAGTTTATTGTATGAAATTCTGTCTAGAGAAAAGAAAGGGAGAGAGAGGAGAGGAGAGGGACAGGAGAAAGTGAGAGGAAAGGCAGGGAGAGGAGAAAGAGGGAGTGAGAGATGAAGGAGATAGAGGAGAGCAAAAGAGGGACAGAGAGGGGAGACAATGCCTTGACCTCTGCAGCCTCATCAAACCATGCATGAATGTATGCTGGATCGCACTCCATATCAACACTACATAAAGGAACTAGTTAAATCACCTTTTTCCCTTTATGTCAGTTTATGTGCGGAACAGACACACATAGGGTGCATTACACTATAGACGATAAGATTGTATCTTAAAAGCCTCGTAAGTTGCTCTTAAAGTTACGACTAAGAGGGCTTTATGATACGAGGAATGTGCATTGCAGGATAAAATCTTAGAGGCCTCTTAGTCGTGACTTAGCAAGACGCTACGACGGACTTACGACAGACTTACGAGGGTTTAGAGGGGAGAATATTTCATGATACGACTTCCAAAGCAAACAGCGTTTCTTTTGGTGTACAAGTTACACTTTTGTGTTTGAGACATTTAGAACTCATTATGAGACCTGGTCGTTGGTGAATATCTTCTGAAGATATAAAAAATCAGGAATGAGTATACCAATATCAATTAGAATAGTGTGGTGCGTGGCTGTGGATTAGCTTTGCTGAACCAGAGCCGCGCCCACGCGCGTCTCAGCGGTTGTCGCTATGGGACTCTAGGGTTATGTAAGTTGTGTATTGGTGCTAGCTGCGCGGGTCGCGGCTGTGGTCTTAGTCACCAACAGAGGTCGTGCTGTGTTGTGTATCTGTATTTTTGAACTTTTTATTGCTGTATGTTGTACTTATCCTATGTATGTCTTGTACTTACATGTTATACACCCTTTTGTATTTGCATGTCATTATCATGTACTACTCTCTTTATATTTGTTCGGTTGTTGTTGTCACAAGCCATGATATCTAGCAACCTGGGTGTGAATAGGAAGATATTAAACGTTGAGTGCTGGCGAGGTCCATTAGATCCTGTTGTTGTCGTTGTCTTTGATTAGATAGATTAAGTTCCCATAGTCGCTTAAGGCTGTCGATCGGACACTACAATTTGGTGCCGTGACCATTTTGGATTTTGCTCGCTAGCGAGTGAGACCTGTGTCAGCCGTCGGTAGCCTGTAACGAGGAGTGCCGATGGGGGACAAAGGAAAAGATGTTCTGCTCTCCACCGGAGTACCGGACAACCTGACAGCTGTGGATGAGTTTCTACAGCAGACAAACCAGACCATTCAGAACTTGGAGAATCAGTTGGCTCAGTCAAGATTGAATCTTAATCGCTCGCAAGAGCCTCATGTTGATGCTAATGTGAAGGTGAAAGCGAGCATAGAAGTTAATTCAAGTAGCGGGGATGAGCATATACAACCGCCTGATTTGAAAGTGACCATGAGGAGGAAGTTGTCAAAGCTTCCTCGTAGTGCTATGAAAAAGGCACCTGAGATTGATATTGGCTCAGATGAGGATGAGTTTTTACATGGTAAACTGCCTCCCATGACTCCAGTGACTCATGCGGATATTGGTCAGTTGCAATCTGAATGGACTCAGGACCGTGCAAGGAATAGGCGCATGACCTATGACAGAATGGATAAACTCATCTCTACACAAATGAGTACTTTGGATTTGATGAACGATTTGGTATTGGAGTCTGCAAGGAAGGGGAAGGAGGCCCTCGAGAAAGCGGCTTATACTGAATCAGAGTTGACTTTATCTAGGAAAGAAGAAGCTCGTTTAAGGTCTGTGGTGAAAGATCAAAGTGAGAAATTGACTTCACTAGAGGCTAGGCGCTCTTGGGAGCATAAGAACAATGAGCGCATGAAAAAGAATTTGGAAGAATTGAACAGCCGCTTTGACTTTCAAGTCCCGCAGCGCAGGTCTAGAAGTATTGCTTTTGCTGACGAAATAGAGAAGGTTAGCACTCCTATTCATGTGAATCCAGGTGGTATAACTAATGAGTCATATGCCCGAATCATGAATGATTTGCCTGACTTTGACCAAAAGAAAGGAGATCCAGACAATGTAACATCTGATCCACCATATTATACATCAGTCGCGCGGGACGCACCAACTGGCGGGCGGGCGTTTAAAGGTGATAGAAGGAGTGCTTTGGAAGCTGCGCGTGGTTTGCGCGCTCATAGTGCTAGTCCAGTTGGTTATGGAAATATGGGCGCGGTAAGGCGATCATTGCCGGCCGGTATGGATGGAGTTAGGCGGTCAATAGATCCAGCCGCGGGTTACTTGCCTGAGGGTAAGGGACCTGCATTTGATGTGCCTAAGTTTAAACCAACTAAGCCAATGCATAACCCTAGAACTGTGAACTTCCCTGAATGGGATGGTCGGGAGGATTGGTGTGACTATCAAAGACGCACAGTAATGATAGCACGTTCAAACAATTGGGACGATGAGACATATAAAATACAACTGCTAACTGGAGTAGGTAAACAGCTGCCGCAAGCTATGATGCTGGAGCCGGATGATTTTTCAGTGGATGATCTCTTACAGATGCTTGAATATGACTATCAGGCGGAAAAGTCCGATAAGACGCGAAAGCGGGAATTTTTTAACTGTAGACAAGATCCTGGACAGAGTCTGGCTGCTTTCAGCCAGAACATAAGCTTGAAGGCAGTACATGCTTTCGGTAATTGGGATGGCACGTTGCATGAAATGGCGGTAAAGACATTTCTTGATGGGCTATTGGATGAAGGCATGGCGCACTATGTTGCACTGCAGGAGCCGACCAATATAGTTTTGGCTGCGGCAGCTGCAACTAGATATAGGGATGTATTTGGTACCAGTGGAGTTTCTCGCACATCGTCACACTCGCACTCGATTACGAGCGGGGCGGGTGTGGCAACGGTAACTACTGTGACTAAATCAGAGCAGGAGTGGGATGATAAAGAAATGGCAGAGTTTCAAGCTTTTCGGGCATGGCAGAAAAGGCCAAAACCGCAGCTGGAGGCTTTACCACCACCACCACCACCTGAGTCGGGTGAGGGGTTAGAAGGGTTGCTTCTGAAGGAAATAATAGGAGAAGACCCGGTATGCCTCGCAAATGCTATTACTGTCAGCAGGAAGCACACATGTGGGCAGATTGTGCTAAACAAAAAACGCATGTTAAGTCTTTTGATGACTTTACAGCTCAGGCTGCGGCGATCAAAGAACAGTTGGCTCTGCTGTTAAACAAGGTCGGATCTTCTTAGGCGGTGAACAGGAGATCGTGACAAACAGCATACAAACCGCGTTGTCGATAAATCGGGCTAGTAAACCAATTGGATCCGATGTTCTTGTGCCCCTTGATCAGCCGGGGGACACCCATGGAGAAGGTGATCTTGGAGGCGGAGTGCATGAGGGCAACGGCAGAGGCGCAATTGGGCGCACCACATGCTCAGTGATGATGGTAAACGAAGGGAATCCTGAGTATGTATGCTCACCCAGGCAAATTCTGAAGATATCTTGGGGAGAAGGTGCTAGGGTGGTGAGTAAGGTTATGGTGTGTGACTTGTGCGATTTTGAGATATGTGTCTCAGACCGCAATCGCCTGCTTGTGGCTGAGCGCATGTATGCGGATGTGACTTTGGTGAATGTGACTGGCCAATTCCTGATTGACTGGGGAGCCCAATGCACGCTAATAAAGAAGCGCGTGTATGATGAACTTTGTCATTGTCTAATGCGGAAAAAGTCTTGCAACGACTAGCTGATTATGGCCTGAAATTGAAACCAAAGAAATGCGAATTCTTCAAACTTAATGTTAAGTATCTGGGTAGAATAGTCTCTCAGAAGGGGGTTCGCGCTGATCCGGGCGAGTTAGAGAAGGTTCATTCATGGCCTGTGCCGACTACTATCAAACAAGTCCGACAGTTTCTGGGGTTTGCCTCTTACTATAGGGAATTCATGCCTAACTTTGCTGAGGTTGCGGCTCCTATTCAAGCATTGGTGGCCGGAGCAGAGTTGAAGAATAATCGGCGGGTGACGTTCGATGAGAACTGTCATAAGGCTTTTTCAGATTTGAAAGACTTGTTAACATCTCGGCCTGTGTTGGGCTACCCACAGCCGACTGGAACTATTATTTTAGATACAGACGCCAGTGGGTATGGAATGTCTGGCGTCCTATCCCAGATGCAGAATTCTGGGGAAGTAGTTTTGAGTTACGCCAGTAATTCAAAGCACAGCAGAATTGTCCAAAGCACAGCAGAATTATTGTGCTACAAAAAGAGAACTGTTAGCTGTTTTAACTTTTTGTTTTTTTAAAGAAATTTTGATTCCAGTTCCTTTGCTTACACAAGGGTAATCTCATGGTAATCATTTCAAAACAAAAATCAGTATCATAATCATATATCAGATATTTAAATTTTTTTAACATTTACAGAAGATTATACATCAACATCAGCACAATTACTAAGACAATGTCAGAAGTATCAAATACATTTCCAGTTTTACATCAACAACGAAGATAATAATTTATTTTTTTTTAAGTTTTTTTTTTTAACTTATTTATCTAAGTTTCAACACTATATCATTGGCCAGCATGATTTTAAACTTAGAACTGACCATGCTTCACTTCGGTGGCTGATGAATTTCCGTGACCCGTCTGGTATGCTTGCAAGATGGTTAACCACCCTGCAACATTATGGTTTGCGCCAAGATCAGATTGTTCATCGGCCAGGCCGCAAACACATCAATGCGGATGCGCTTTCTAGACTACCAGTGAGAAGATGTCCTCACAAAGATTGCTTAGACTGCGGCGCGCATGATGCGGTGGTGGCCACTATGACCGTCAATTATCATATCTTCTCGTCATTGGCGGGTGATAGATTGAAGGTAGCACAGGATGAAGATGATGTTCTGTCAAGGATTAAGTCTATAGTACAGGGTTTGACTCCGAAGCCAGACAATAAAGCTTTGTTGGCTGAGGGGAATTCTGTTACTATATGAATAGGATAGAATTTTTAAAAGTGGAAAAAGAATTGCTTTGCTTGGATTGGGAAAGCGATAACGGTGTTGTATATACACATGTATTGGTACCTTTGTCTCTGAGGAAGGAGTTATTCCGTACTTTGCACGGGAGTAAGCTTGCAGCTCACTTTGGCGAGTTTAAAACTTATCAGGCGGCGAGGCAAAAGTTTGTTTGGCCCCGCATGAAGAGAGATATCGCCAATTGGGTGCGCGGCTGTGAAGTTTGCGCTTCTTGTAAGAGCAGAGGTGGTAAAGGTATAACCCAGTTGAAGAAAGAAGTCCATGGTGTGCGCTGGAGCCGCATTGCGTTGGATATTATTGGTCCATTTAGGAGGACCCCTAGGGGAAATAGCTGTGTGATGGTTGTCACAGACTATTTTTCTAAGTGGGCTGAAGCTTACCCGCTTCCTGATCACACAGCCGCTACCTGTGCGATGGCTTTATTTACTGAATGGATATTAAGATATGGTCCGCCAGTCTCTCTCCAAACAGATGGGGCGCCTGAATTTCGTTCAGCGCTGTTGAAGGAATTGTTGCTTCTGCTGGATATCGAGCAATTGATGTCTCTACCCTATAGACCTCAGGCAAATGGACAGGTAGAACGCTGGAACCGTGTCCTTGTAGAACAACTCTCTTGCCTAACACAGTTTGAAGATCTGAATTGGGATTTGTTGGTGCCTTGTATTGCACATGCTTATAGGGGCGCTGTGCATAAGAGCACTATGTGTACTCCGAATCTGGTAGTATTTGGCACCGAATTGACCGTTCCGGCTGACATTATTTATGGCACTCTGACAGGAGATGGTGATTTTCCCTGCCGCAATGTATTTGTGGAAGAGATCAGGTCCTTGTTGCTAAGAGGGCATAAGTTTGTCAGGGAGCACCTGGGGCATTCGGCTGTTTACCAGAAAAGGTATTTTGATAGACGGGCCGGCCAAAAATATTTAGAACGGGAGATGTAGTTTGGAGATATGCAACGCCTATGGCTCAAATCAAATATGGCCCCAAATGGGATGGTCCTTTTGAAGTCGTGAGGCGGGTGCAGGGCTCTACCTATGAACTCAGAACCGAGGAAGGGATTCTCAGATGAAATGGAGATTTACTCAAATTGGCTTTTGACGCGGATGGTACTCCTGTGCAGGCGGTAAATCTGCATAGAGCTCCAGAGTATCAAAAGCAGCAGGTAGCGGGGAAAGACTACTTGAGGATTAATCCTCAGGGACGTGTCATACCCGGCCGGCACGCTCCGACAGTGCTCCCTGCAGATAAGATTGTGAGACATGTGAAAAAGCGCGGCCGGCCACCTAAGAAAACTCCTGTGACTGACCCACTGTCGGGTGTGGCCGCGGGAGTGGGTGAGGGCGAAGCGGCTGTGGAATCTGAGAGCTCTAGTGATTCAAGTGATGAGGAAGAGGTAGAGGGTTCACCATTAGCTAAGACTATGGGTAATCAGTTGAAGTCAGGGTATTTGGAAGAAAGGCCTAAGCGTCATAGGCAAGCCCCTGATCGACTTGGCTACGAGTGAGTGAATCAGTTGTATTAGGTGCGGAGGAAACAAAAAATGACACAACGAGAAGTACTGGTAGAATGATATCTCACATCAACATGGCGGGAGGATTTATTCCTCTCTGATGTGATGTTTGTGTGAAATAATAACAACAGTTTCAAGTTTACTATACATGGTTTTGGCATTGAAATTGACTTGGAAAACTAACTAACTGGTAGGGCATGTAGCCTCTCATTGTCCTGACACCTACTGGGATATGTGACTGGGCCGAAGCAATACACCCCACGGAAAGTAGGGAGAACTGCTTAGTTATGTTTTCTTATGATATTTTGTGCTATTGTTGGTGACGTATTGGGTTCTGCTCGGGAGCCCAGGTGCCTGGATGTTGTGTGTGTATGTCTGCTAGGTAGCGGGGCAGGCAGAGACACCACTATTCGCGGTATGTGCACTCTAGCATGTACCACTTGGCGACAGGGCTGCGATGGTATATTTAGAAGGAAGAAAGACCTCTGATTGGATGGGGCGTCACAGGACTAGGTCACGGGAACTGGCGAGAGCGTGGGTCTGCAGAGTACGCTCAGATAGTGGACACGGCAGACGTGTTTCACTTCCAGTTGTATGTGGTCTAGATTGCTTGGTTTATCCCCCGATAAAGCATTGTATTCCCATATTGTTGTTCGGTTGGTTGGCTAGGTGTTTAGGAGAATTTGGAACCTGGCTCTGATACTCTTGTTTGAGTAATCAAGCCTGGATGTCTGATAGGGAGGAGGCGACGGCCATGGAAGTTGATTCGTCAACGGGTGGCAGTGAGAGGAAGGAGTCCGAAGACAGACCTTGTGCAGGTGGGGAGCAGGAGTCCACAGCCGCGTCCGCGGCAGCTGTGAATTCTGAGACCCGCGCTGAAGAACTTCCCCCGAAAGAAGACTGGTATCGGGAGATGACCGCGGAGATTGAGGCCGATTACGAGAAAGTAGAGAAGAAGAGAATGGAGCTGCAGAAGGCGCAGGATCGTTAGAATGCAGCAGAATGGCAGCTTCAAAGGAGTAGACGTAGGAAGTCTAAGCCTGCGAAGTCTGCCAAGATCGTGGAGTCGGATGAGAGTGAGGAAGAGGAGCAGTTGCCTCCCAAAGCCGCTGCTGCCTCTAGGCCTAAGAGGAAGACCAAGAAAACTGATTCTGAATCAGTAGTAGCCCCTGAGTCTGAGAAATCAGGTAAACAGACTGTGAAGAAGGTTGAAGGTTCAGAGGAGGGAAAAACTAAGACTGCGTCTGCGTCTGCGTCAGGTAATGCAAAGTCAGCTAATGACAAAGCAAAATCTGATGGCGGCAAGACAAAGTCGAAGAAGGAATTTAATTCCCCCAAGGGTGTGCCGAAGCAAGAAGTTAGAAGAGGGCCTGAGAAGAATAAGACCGCGGGTAAGGAGAGTGGGAGCAGGAACGCGAGTACCTCTTCTTCGGAAAGCAGTGACCAGTCACGCGCTAGTCACACCGGCGGCCCTGGACTTAACTCTGTGGAGGATGTAAGGCAGGCTTTGGCTAAGCCGTCTTGGAAGAATGCTCCCAAGAAAAGCTCGGACAGTGCAAACCCAGTTCGCCATCAGGCGCGCTGGCGTTTGAAAGATAATTTGGAAGGAGTGGAGCTTAGCCCTACTAATATAAGATAAGATAAGATAAGATACTACTTTATTCATCCAGATTCACAGTGTACATCAATAGAGTTGGCAATGCGAATTAAATAGAAAAACAGATAGAACAGGTACGTCGACATCTAGATAGGATAGATAGGATGGAGTTCTTGTGAACCCTGAATCGGATGATGAAGATGAGGTTCTTGGTAGTTATTGGAAAAGCGCTCCAATAATGCCCCGGTATGAGGATAAATTTCATTACCTCAAGTCCCGTACTGGGAAAGCAGACGGCCATCAAGAAATTATAGACCTTATAATGGATAAGTTGAATGGTGCTCCTTTGCTGTGGAAACCAGGCTACAGGTGCCCATTTACTTGGTGCAGGTATCTGGGTAAGGAAATTAATCCTAATGGGATTAAGGTCTATCGCACATGGGAGAGGTTTTATCGCCACCTGTGTGAAGAGCATTGCCCGGCGGTGCATTTGTACACCTGTCCACACGCGCACTCCTGTGGTGTTAGATTGGATAGGCGCTCAGACCTTGTGCGCCATTTGGTCAACCGAACTACCGGCCATAGGAATGGACCAGACTGGGCGAAAGAAATGTCAGGTAGTTTCAGAGTTTTGGAGCAGGAGTCTGCAAACTTGGGTTGTGTGCGTTTCGCGCGGATGGGAAGGTATGATCTGGACCGTGTTATGACCATTAGCCGACATCGCGCGCAACTGGAGATTAGGGCCAGTGCCTCTGAAGCAAGAAGAGTTGCTAATAAGAAAGTGGTCGATGCTCCTGCTCCTGCAAAGAATGCTTGGTCTACGCCTAGACCTTCTCAGGCTACAATTGCGGCTGTCTTGACTGGTGCACGACCGAAGGACAGCTCTACAGTAGCTGCGCTAAATCAGCCAGCTGCTGCTGCCGGAGCTCCTGGTGATATCGCCACTGATCATTGTATGTTGGATGGAGCGGGTGTGGTGGACAATGTCCCTGTGTCGGTCTTGCCGTATCTACCCACAGATGAGAGTTTGGCTACAGCCGCTATAGATGTGGATAGGAGCTTGAATAATATCTCTGTTTCTATCAATCAGGCTGTGAATGTTTCGTTGGAAGCAGTGAGGTTGGCTGTGGAAACTGCTTTGGCCCCAGTAGCGGACATTGCAGAGGTCAGAGCCGGGGCTGCAGAGATCCCCGCTATGCGTGCCCGCATTGAGGATCTGACCAGGCAGCTGGACTACTATAAGAGAGAGGATAGGTTATCAAGGGAAACCATCCTTGATCTGACGAGTCGCTTGACTGCTTATGAAAGCGGTGAGGGTGAGCCGGAAAAGAAACGGAAGAAAGCTGAAAAGGTGAAGGAGGACGCCGAATCTGATGTTGTGCGGAAGTCGGACTTTGAGAAGATCATGTCTGATCTGCTCCAGCAACATGCTGCTTCTTGCAAGTTGCAGCTCCACAGGGGCAAGCTGTACAAGCACCGCCAACGAATGAGGAAGTTATTATGGCTTTGGTGCAGTCGTCCCCTAAGAAGTTGCCGCAACAGCAGTTGCAACAGCAGTTGCCGCAGACGTTGCCGCAGATTACTTCAACTGCGCCAGCGACTGCTGCAGTCGTGGAAACTACCCCGCTTAAAGCGGTAGTGGTAAAGGAGGGTTTGCAGTCAACTCCAGCCCGTGATAGTTGGGATTCAGTAATGAATCCTAATGTACAGATGAATTTTGTCTCGCCTAGGCGTTTCAACCCTATGATGCTACAGACTATGGCCCAGTTGCCCGCTCAGCAGTTGCATCAACAACAATTGGATAGGCAGTTGGAGCAGCAGCAAGTGTTGCAGCCAGAACAGTTGCAGCAGCAACAGTTGCAGCAGCAACAGTTGCAGCAGCAGCATTTGGAGCGGCAGCAGCATTTGGAGCGGCAGCAGTTGGAGCAGTCCTTGGAGAAGCAGCGGCATTTGCAGCGCTCGCTGCAGTTGCAGCAGCAAGCTTTGCAGCAGCAGCAGTCGGGTCGGACAGTGCCTCTGCCTATGTATAGTCCTTATGCGATGACAGGGTTCACGCCTCTGTCAACAAACAGAGTCTGAGGCGCAGTGGCGAACGTCAGTGTTGTTAGGGGAAAACCCAGCTGTGGCACAGGGCTCTCCCGGAGTGCTTGGTCGAGTTGTGGGTAATGCTCCCATCGCTCCTCCGGGTTTCGTAGGTGTTACACCCGTGCCGGGTAGTAGCGCTGTGTCTCTGTCGGCATTGCCCCCGCTCTTCTCTTCTCCTGTGAGGAAGATGAGTGGGTTGTTTAACAGACTTATGAATACCTCTGTTGGAGAGGAGCAGCCTGCGGCGTCCGAGGATTCTGTTTGTGTTCCTCAGTCGGACGCAGACCGTTCAGCGCAGGAAGACGGACTAGATGTGTCTGGTTTGTTTCATGTTTCTTGTGAAAAGAGCTTGACTAAGGAGGATAAAAATATGGACATTGATGAGGAGGAACTCTTGAAAGACGAAGAGAGCGATGTTAGAGGTGTATATGAGACGATCTAATTTGATACGTCTGAATATAGTATTGGCTGAATAGTGGTCTTTTCGTGTGGCGATCATTTTAGACTCTTGATATGTACGTGGAGTGGACTCGAGCCGGATGCAGCAGTGGTTAGCCCAGCTGTGATGAGCCCAGCGGTGACGAGACGAGATGAGCGAGAATGGATAGATGTCCCTTGATAGTCTCTACCGCTGGTCAACTCAACTCTTAGGATACAGCTATATCGGATACAGACAATTTTAACCGCAGCAATACATCGACCTATTACATTTGTGCCTCAAACGGACAGTTTCCAGAACTAGGATGTTACCGGACATTTGTGTTATGCTTCTCAATAACCTGGATACTTGGATTCATTATTCATGGACTAAAACATTACCAAAATGGATAGAGTTGCTGATCTACATACTTCAATATATTTGTGTGTTTGTTCTCTCCATTGTTTGTGTGATTCCTGCAAACCCGGTATGGATTCCTATGTTTTTACACATTTATTCTGTGATTTTTATATTGTTTGATGGCAAATGTATTGTTGACTCTTACTTATTTTTTACCTACTTACTTGTGTATTAACCTTATGGTTTAGTCTTTTCTGAGTAAAAGCCTAAAGCGGTTGTGCCCTCCTTTCGAAAGAGGGGTAGGGGCATTGTGGTGCGCGGCTGTGGATTAGCTTTGCTGAACCAGAGCCGCGCCCACGCGCGTCTCAGCGGTTGTCGCTATGGGACTCTAGGGCTATGTAAGTTGTGTATTGGTGCTAGCTGCGCGGGTCGCGGCTGTGGTCTTAGTCACCAACAGAGGTCGTGCTGTGGTGTGTATCTGTATTTTTGAACTTTTTATTGCTGTATGTTGTACTTATCCTATGTATGTCTTGTACTTACATGTTATACACCCTTTTGTATTTGCATGTCATTATCATGTACTACTCTCTTTATATATGTTCGGTTGTTGTTGTCACAAGCCGTGATATCTAGCAACCCGGGTGTGAATAGGAAGATATTAAACATTGAGTGCTGGCGAGGTCCATTAGATCCTGTTGTTGTTGTTGTCTTTGATTAGATAGATTAAGTTCCCATAGTCGCTTAAGGCTGTCGATCGGACACTACAATAGTATACATGCATATATATACGAGACCACAAGATACTGGCAATAAACTGGTTTCTGTGATGACAGGTATCATGCTAAATATGCGCTGATAGGTTGTACCTAATTTCGAACATTGTTTTATTGTGGGCGGGGGAGGGGGTGGAGGTAGGGTTTGGGCTTGGTGTGTCTGAGGGGGAGGGGGCTGGACATGGGCAGGGGCTTGGGGAGGGGCTATGGTGATCTAGGTAGTTTTACTTATTCTTGAGAGATAACTTGCCATGAGTATAGTCAATTTACTCAATAAAAGGTGGGGATGCAAATTACATGTTAGCAAAATGCACTTACAATGATATAAAATGTGACATTTAAAAAAAGTAGGTAGTCATAACATCTATGCAAATGTACATTGTGGAATTGGTTTCATATTTGATGTGTAAATAATGAACATGTAATTATGTTATTATACTTGTGGACATAGGTTGTTTAGATGGTTTTAATTGTTGGCCGGAAAATGTGAAAAAATAATTAATCATCTAGAACATGTAAATATCTATAGATATCATAAACTGTCTGTACTAGTTTATGACAGTTTATGATGTGTATATTGTGATGTCGCAAAGAGGATACTTATTTCAATTATTCTTAAATACTTGTATGTATGTTTTGTCGCTGTTTCTATGGATAAACATATATAATGTGTTTGGAAAAATGAACTTATGAGCCCATATGTTATAGAGTTCAACTGTACTCGTCTCTGAGGTGTGGGAAATAAAATATCAACAATTCTTAGATGGCTAAATTGTATGGAATATGTGTGATCGTCAGTACTTTTCATAATTGAAGTTTTAAGGGAAGGGAGCAACAATCTTCAATATGAAATAGGTGTCAGCCAACACTCAACATACAATTACCCTTTACTTGGATGCACTCGTGGCAATTAAGTATTCCCCGTGCTCTTCTCTGCCTGTCCCTGCTGTTGTTGCTGGGTATACATAAACAAGTCATCCTCTCCTACCAGTAATTAACGTAACAACTGTATTGTTGTGGGGGGAGATTGTGGAATCGTTCAAATTCGATTGGGTATATGAGAAAAAATACTTGAATACTATCAGAAGAGTAATGGTTTCAGTCTGCTTTCACGCCATCATCCCAAAAACCCAAAAAGGCAACGCAACAAGGACCCTCACTGTGTTGCTTCACACTTTGTACTCCAAATCGTGCTGATTTCAAATTTTTTTTTTGTAAAGGGGTTTCCAAAATAGATTTTTTGTTATTTCAGTTTGAAAATATGAAGTTATTTAATTAATTTCATATGGGCGTCCATGGGGAAAAGGGAGTTTTTTAAACGTTTTATCCATTCTAAACCATAAATGTTAATGACAGTTTGCTTATGCTTTAGTATATCATAGTTTAAGGGAAATACCATCCGAAAAATTTAATAAGAAGACAATTGGTGGTTCGGGGATTACTTTAGGAGCTGGAGGCCCCCAAACTTGAGAGTGCAGTGAATGAGAGTGGATTGTCTGTCACTGACAGATCATCTACAGCTGCCTGGATTGACAGGAAGGCATTACCATCCAAAACTGACATGACAGCTTATCATTTTCTAGTATACTTTTGCCCCTGTATGTCAGAAGCCTTGACCCAATAGCTAAACTCTTTTTCCTTTAAAAAATGGACGTTTTCTATAAAAACCCTCAGTGGAATAGCTTTGAATCTCATGTAAACAAGGTGGCTTACAGTGTCGTAAAACAATAACAAACAAGAGAGAAACCATATTCTAATCTGTTCAATCTTCAGAAGTGTTTCTTTTAAACTACTGAACATCGCTATCCAAAGAAATGATAACAAAATAAATAAATATGAACATGGTCAATGTCGTAAAATCCCTGCCGTTTTTGGCAACTGAGAAATACCCGTGATCATCCTTAAGGGGCTGCTGGTATAGAGTCCTGAGTGTAATCCCTAAGTTATGATTGTAAATGAAGTCAAATGATTAATCAACTTTCTTGTTTGTTAGGCTAAATTAGTACCTGAAGGACTGTCTGCATCTCTGGCATCACTGATTGTCCTTTTCCACATCATCTCAAGGTCTGTTCGTAGGCGGTCAAACTCATCCTTCTTTGCTGACTTGTTTGCTTTGATCCATGCAAAAACTTTATTGCACTTGTCTCTGATATGCAGCTTGTCTGACTGGCTCGTCACTTCTTTCCAAGATTTAGACTTTATTTCATTTGCATAGCTCTCCAGTGCATGTCTGGCATTGTTACAATCTTTCTCAATCTCCGGCTTGAAGTTCTTTTCATGCACTGCGATGTCCTCCTTGCATGGGCCACCTGGGAGAAAGAGTGGAGAACAGAAGGAAACAGTGTATTTGTTATACTATGCTTTTATTCATGAAAACAATTTTACAGGTAGCATAGGATGAATAACCTACTTTGAGTCTGTTGTGATGCTCTGTTTGGTGCAGGACGGGCATCAAAGGCATTGATCTCTTGGTTCCAAACTTTGGACTTTTCTTGCTCTAACATGTGCTCTATGTCCTCCTTGCTGAGGCCACCTGAGGAAAATTGTTTAGTATTAGATAAAAGAAACAAAAATACCCAATTTTTAGTAATAGTCATGCAGATGTAAATGTATTAAAATGTAGGGATGAGGTACTGGAGAGGGTCTCTGTTTTACATGGGGGTTTCAATAGACGCGCAACTTAGCATGAGCATTTAAACAGGCAATATCATGTTAGTGAGAGCGAGCTGGGCTTTATCAGGGATTACTAAAAGAAGAAAATATTTAAGCGATGATCTATGTTAGCTTTTATGTGAGCCATATGTACTTTCTCTGTTAGAATATGCTGGTCCAATTTTTATAAATAGCAATTTGGGGTCACAACAAAAACTGCAAAAATATTTTTTTTAGCCTTACGTCTGGCTTTTGGAATTTTCAAAGAAGGAATTGTTGTTAAAAAGAAATATATTCATCTCTCGAACATAGTTGTGAAATAGCACTGATTAAGACATGCTTTAGAAAAAATGGAACTACATATGGATCTGAATGACAAGGGGAAAATATTGAGAGGGGGCAGGTTTAATCTTTAAAACGTTTAGACAAAGGTCAGAAAGAATGCCTATTATAAGGGGGTTTCATTGTGAAATAACCTTCCGGAAGTACTTAGAAATTGTGGCGATTTGATAACCTTTAGTAAACTATTGACAGAATTTCATTGGTTGAGGCTTACTGAAGCGATTGAATTCTAAACGCTACCTCAACAGTAGTTACTAAGTTGTCCCTGTTTTAATGTGAATCCCTTATAGCGATTATGTGCACACAGTATTGTGCAACGAAAAATTGCTTATTTTGCTGAAATGATTGCTTATGATGACACGATTGTTTATGTAGAAGTAATTGAATATCCTGGTAGTAAAAATTGTTATATCAGTTTGAGTTAAAAAAAAATGGAGATATGAATATGTTAGAAATAAAGATGTCTGAAGCACGGATTTGTAATCCGTGTCTGAAGTAAGTCATAATACGTTGTAGATTGCAGAAAACCTTAATATATTATTGGAAGAGGATTAAAAAATAATATACTGTGTAAATAGAGGCAACGCAAGAACACATCCATGTGGTGGACAAGTATTCTTTGACGATGATATTTAAAATGTACGTCCTATTTTGTAATACCTAATATTTTGTAATAGCTAAAAGATCTACTCTCTCATAATACCGAATTTTGCAATATTTTGTAATGAAAAAGAGAATTTATAGGGATTCGATAAATATTTGCTGTTACTGCAACATCAATGTGCGTAATTCACCGCCCAGGCTATATGACGTCAGCTAGCGAAGATTAATACATTATATACACAGTCATGCACGTTGCCGACGTCGTTGTTTTAAGATTTTTATTCAGCGACGACATTTTGCACAATTAATATACATGTAGATATAAATAAAAAAAATAAAATGTAGATATAAATTGAGTTTTAGTGATATGATGATGTTTGAATGATTAATGAGAGTAATTAGTACGGAGGAATGAAATGATAAGAAATAGGTGTGGGTGGGTGGGAAAAAACGATGTGTATGTGTTGGTGGCGAAAGGTGAAGTGAGCTACAGGTGGTTTGAGTGTATTAGTGGGGTCGACTGACCACTAGGTGGTGTAGCAGTCAGTCTATTGGTGAGGTGTCAACAATGCCCCAGCATCGCATATAGCGATTGCTGAGAACATTATTGAAACGCGTGGTGATAAGATGGAAGGATAAGAGGAAGGCGACCTTGGGAAATTAAAATTTTATTTTGATTTTATATTTTTAAATAAAGTATAAAAGTTTGTAAATTTATATAAAAATTGGTAAATAAATAATGAGGTAAAATGTAGATGACGAGCAATTGATTTATGATTTTTTTCTCAGCATTGTATTTTTCCAACGAGCAGAAGAACTTCGTTGGTTTTTCACCTTCTATAGCCCATTTCGCCCTGGATCTAACCAACGCGCCTTGGGCTTTTTCTAATTCCATTTTTTCTAGTATTTTCAACCAATCTTTTTTGGTTTCCAGATCTTTCTCAGTCAGATTTGATTTTTTATCTAAATCGTTGATGATTTGTGGATGTATATTATTCATATTTTTTCTAGCATATGCTTTATCTTTGCTTCTTTTGATAGCAGCTATTCTTACTTTCATTTTAAACATTTCCCATCTGATGATGGGTGAAGTGTTTTCGTCAACTTCTTGAAAAGCTAAGGATTCAACACTTGCTATGAAATTCTCATCTTCTAGTAACTTAGAATTGAGCTTCCAAAAGCCCTTACCTCTCATTACAGCCGAGAAGGCTGCAGATATTTTGACAATTTTGTGATCTGATAGAGAGAAAGATTCGGAGGCACATTTCACAACAGAGTTCATCATATTACTGGATAACAAAATGTAGTCGAGTCTAGACTCCTTTGAGTTTCTACACCATGTTTTTGGTGGATTACCACCATTTTTTGCATAGATCGCATCACATAAATCGAGATCACCTATGAAATCTTGATGTTGAATACTTGATTTCAGATGAGGCTTGTAGGTAATATCAGCGTTTAGGTCACCCATTATAACCAGTTCGTCTGTGACTATATCATTAACAGTATTAATTATTTCCTTTAAGGAATATCTTGGCTTTTCACATTATCTGCAGTTGGAGCGTACATGTTAAACACGGTGGTTATTTTACCATCAACGTTTAAGACAATATATTGCCATCTACCGTTTATATCTTCTTTGTTTTCAATCACATATTTTTTTATTTTACTGGAAACCAAGATCATCACCCCTCTGGCTGCAGAGGTGCCATGGGACATATACATCGTACCATGCCATTGCATTTTCCAAAATTTTTCAGATTCAACACATGAATGAGTTTTTTGTAACGCTATTACTGCGTTCTTTCTTAAATAGGTCAAAAACAGCTTTTCTTCTGACATTGCCATTAAGGCCACTCGTGTTAAAGGATATGTAATTTAGAATTTCTTTTATATCATCAGCGTTTTGCTCCATGACTTCTTTCTATTTACTTGCTTTAAACATAATTTCTTCTATTCAATACTCTATGTTTCAGAACCTGATGATTCATCATCCATGTCTTCTTCGCTGGATTCTTCTTGTGAGAGGTCATTCTTCTTGATCTCTTCTCTGATTCTCATCCACAACTTGCCTAGGAGATTACCATTTGGAGGCCAGGCTGCAATGTTGTATATCTCTGGGTCATCAAGAGGGATTCCTACCCACCACACCTTGTCTTTGGGAGAGGCTTCGGCGATCTCTTTGGAGCCTGTGTACATGAGGTAGTCTCTGACTTCGAGGTTGTCATGTACCTTTGCTCTTAGGGCGGACATGATGAACTCTTTCCTATGCTTTTCCCAATCTTCCTTGAATTCTGTGATCGATCCCATGAATGCCTTAGCATCCTTGGGGTTACAGGTGTTGAGGGCCATCTTGGTCTTGTCAGCATCTTTGCCGATTTTCGCTCTTTTGTAATAAAGGAATTGTTCTACATTGTCAAATTCATAGCCTTCACTTCTGAACGGGGCGTAGTAGTGATTTGAGAGGGGATTGTTTTCTGTAAAGAAAGCAACTACCTCGTCATTTTCCCTTTTCGTCAGTTGAGACAGGCGTACAGGTGATGGTACTGCTGCAAGTTCATTGTGCCTATACCAACGGTCAACGTACACACTACCTCTGCTTACTTTGGCCTTGGTATGTCCTATTTTGAGAGCTGCATCTACGATGATTTTGGCTCTTGCCGACCTTTGCTTCATGAAGTAAGGGATGTCTTTTTTTATGAAGATTTTCCCCTTCTCTGGCTTGTGTTGCTTGAGCTTCAGCCTTGCGTTGTATACTTCGACTGCATCTTTTGCCTGGTAGAACTCGGCCTTTAGAGGGCAATCCCTGAAGGTGTTGACTCTGTATGCCCTTTTTACTTTAACAGCTGGTAGGACCAACAGATTCTGTGTGATGTTTAACACTATGTTTAGGGAGTCAGCGTCATCTTCATGTTCGGTGGATTTTATACCAACGAAGACTAAGTTCTTTTCTAACTTAGCCGTCTCGTCCCTGACTAACTGTTCATCTTTCAATATTTCCATCCTCTTTTTCTCAATGTAGCATGTATCTCTTCTTTCCCCTTGTTTTTGCTTTAGGATTTTGATGTCTTCCTTACACTCCTTCATTTCCTTTCTGAAGCTTGCTCTCTCTTTGTCTCTTTCAATGTTCCCTTCAAGCACGTCGTCCATGTGTAAGGCTGTGTCGTTCACCACTTCCTTCATCAGTTCCATATCTTTTAAGGCATCGTACAACTGAGTGAAACTTTTTTGATTTGTGTCAGCAATTTCCTTAATCATTTGTCCCATGTCTCCTTGTAGATCGTATTTTGGAGGGTCCTTGTGCGCTCTGGGTGGGATTTTTTTATTGTTTTTGCTACTCTATTTTTCCCTTTGCCAGCCATGATTTTTTTCTTGGAGGGATTTGTGTCTGGGGATTCACTGAGTCCCCTTTTGTTCCTTTTTTGTACTAGTTTAGCGAAATCTGTGTCCGATATGCCTTCGGCGCTCTCACTAGTTGAAGTCATGCAGCGCGGGAAGCCATGCAGTTGGGCTGGTTACTCCGGCTTTGGGCTGATGTTAAGGTATCTAGAGTTGTTTGTGTTTTGCCTTTTCTTCGTCTTCCGGTAAGATGGCGGATGTGAACTTCCTGTTTACGAATCTCACTACAGCACTTTTAGTTATACCGTTATTAGTTCATAGTAGAAAGATCCTACCCTGTTACCTTATGAAACTTTATCATTTACTAATTGTTTTCGAGTAAGTAGGGAAAATTCAGTTGTTTACTTATTTTCTCTGAAGGTGATCCCTTTTCTCCGACAGCTCTTCGCTGCTTAAGGGTGGCAGAATCTCTGTGGCTCCACCTAGTGAGTAATACGGGCTAGTCTTTAGTCAGAGGTGGTGTTTGGCAATCCACCTAGTGTTAGCATGGGAGGTTTTCTCGAGACAGTTTGTACCTATTATCAGCTTATATATGGAAGTTAACAATCATCATATCACAAGAGAAGAAAAACTTTTTCCTTTCAGGTCCATTTTCCGTGTATGTGATATTCCACTATGTGTTAAGGGAGCCTAAATTCTGGTTTGAAGTGGGTCGAGGGTGGGCTCTCGTGAGCCGCCTAAGATGGCTTCCATGTGAGGGCTCCTCCAGTGTCCACGGTTTGGGGGTATTGTGTACTATTCCTAGATCTAGCAAATGTCTCACGTAAAGTTCAAATACACAAGATGGGGGAAAAGTTCCTGTGTCACAAGTTTTTACGTAATTCCTTAGCTCGGTTGAGAGTGGCTCATGAGTTTCTGTTGAAGAAGCTAGTTGTTCAACCAGCAACTCGGGTGAGCGATAAATCAAGATGGCGGTAAATTGATTCTCCAATGAGCAGGAAGGGCAGAAAATGTTGTTTTTCACCGTAATTCCTACTTGTCAGATAGTAAATCAATGTTCACAGAGTTCTTGAGTTGTTTATGGATCTTTCACGCTATGTGCGGAAATACCACTGCTTTCCTGTCCTGAAAAAAAAGAGGAAACTTTGGGAGCAATGCTCCAACACATTTTCACAAAATCTCAGCTGACCGGAAGCCCTCATTCAACAATCTGTAAGGTAAGTAAACATCAGTCACAAGCAATTCATTTATCACAAGAAAAAATATATTCTTGGCAGTTTGATACTTCTGGATTAGACCATCGATGGGGCCTCCTATGATGTGGTATGTGGTTTGAGATTGTGGCTAGTGATTAATTGATTAACTGATTGACTGATTGAGGCTCATGCTCCTCTTGGGACATGTGCTAAAATGGTTAATGAATGTGTTGTGTTGCGGGACCCATGGTTTCCCACTTATAAAGGAAGTTGACAGCTAAAGCTGTCTGCGTTCATTTATTCGCAGTAAAACACAACTCCCTGACCAACACATCCATTATCCATTAATTAATTCTCAGGGCGTCTGTTCTCAATGGATGAAGCAGTTTTCCCACTTGGCTCGAATGGGTTAAGGAAAATATTAACGTTGAGAAGATGCATGTTAATTTGACAATAATCATAATATTAATCGCAACAGTAATCTGAACGTCAAAATGAGATTAATATTTATGCCAATATTAAGCCAATATTAACATCAATATTGCATAAAATTGATAATGATATTAAGATTCATGCTGCTGTTAGACGTCGAGTCCAGAAATTCACATATTAATACAAACTGTTGATGTGTATTTGCTTGATATTTTGATGTGAATAATTATTGCTGTTAAGTTTTAATTGATACCTTTTTGGAATTTAGGCACAGTTTGGAGCATCATGCCCAGTTTACTGACAGACATTCAAATGAACTAGATTAGTACCTGCTCTTGTAAGTCTGGCTCCATATATTATCTTGTTCCATTCCTCCTTGAGTATTTCCTTCATGACGTAAAGCTCACCCTCTGTTAACTCTTTTTCTTTGATGAAAAAAAGTACGGAATCGCATGACTTTTTGATCGCCTCCTTCTCCTCATAGCTGATTGCTTCTTTCAAAACTTTGGACTTCATATCATATGCATAGCTCTCAAGTGCATTCCTGGCACCAATGCGGTCTCGCTCAGCCATTTCCTCCTTCTTGAACTTCTTTTCTTGCTCCACCATGCGCCCTATGTCCTCCTTGCTGAGGCCACCTGAGGGGAAGAGCGGAGAAGAGATGGAAACATAGATGACATGATGGCAATAGTTAGAACACAGACAAATATTAGAATATAGCAACCTGATTAGGAATGATTATGTTATACAGTGGAACCTCACATAAAAAACACCTCTCTATAGAGACCACCCCTCAATTAAGACCAGTTTATCTCAGTCATGAATGGTTTTCCCCTTATTAGATTAGCCCCTCTAATGGGACCACCTCGCTATAAAAGCTGGGTTCCATTGGCTGGCTACTTCTCCCACTACTGGTGCCGCTTCTTACTGAAAGAAGCGGGAGCAGAAGTGGGAGAGTAACAGGGATGGGTGCGATTGGGCCCCGCTACAAAGCCATGTTACTTCCGCTTCTTTTGGAGCATAGAAGCGTAGAGTGTTCCCGCTTCTATCAAACATGTTTGATTTGAAGCAGCCGCTACTTCGTAGGGGGCAAAGGGAGGTAGCAGGAAATAGCGGGGGCTGAATGGCTTACTACCATTCACCATGGAGGCCAATGGAGGAAAAGCATATTCTCAGTTTTACAAGAAAAGTGTGATTTGTTTCATACATACGTAAACTTTTCCAAACATAGCTGGCGTACTGTTCCATCATCACACATAAATAAAAGCAGGGTTTAAACATAGTGGAAAAACATTCTTCACTTCAAAGATGACACATGTACTCAATTTTTCAGATGAATAAATTGTTCTCCAGGTGACGCAATATTTCAGCTATGCACACAGAGATTTTTAATCAAAATGCGTCTGATATGGTGAAAAAGTGGAGAAAATACCCATTTTTCCAATAGACTCTCACTGTGAACAGTAGTAAAATTCAGTGGTCCCTTGAATAAAACCTAATTGAATGACATGTTTATTGCTTTTTTGAGTTTCCCCAGCCATGTTATTTTTTATGTCAAAGTAGAATATTGCAGTTAATTACTGACATGACTGACATTAAGGTGCTGCTGGATTGTCTGGTGTATAATCTTGAGGTTAATGACTGACGGTGAGGGGCTGCTCATACATTGTTTTCGGTATAGTACCAAGGTTACTGACTGATATTGAGAGGCTTCGGGTGCACTGTTTAATGCATAACACCTAGGTAATTGTTTAGGGGCTGTTGGTGTTTGGTGTATAATCTCAAGGCTTAGGCCTAGAACTTTCATGTTTAAAGAGTTCACAATTACTTTAACATTTTTTTAACTTGTTGGTTAAATGCTTAATACAATCTTGTTTTTGGTATTCAAAAGTAAAATTACTTAATGACATGCTCACTCTGGTTGGGGATCTTGATCTCATGACCTGCACTATTATCCACAGCATGGACGTCCAGAATGTTATCATCAACTTTGAAAGTTACCTCAATCTGCTGCACACTTCTGAAAGCAGGATCAATACCGGTCAGTTCAAACTTGCCCAGCAGGTTCTTATCCTTGAATTTGGTGCACTCCCCCTCATAGACCAAAATTGGTGGAAGATTTAATGGGTGATGGGTGGTGATGGTGTTCATCACTCCTCTCTTTGTCTCAGTAACCAGGGACAGCGGGATCACATCATAGAGAACCAGGTCCCGAACTCCCTTAGACTTATCACCATTGATAATGGTAGCTGAAAGGAGGAGCGAAAAGTAAAAGACACTAGACATATCACTCTCACTGGGCCATTCCTAAAAAAGCTATTCTATTCAGTATTGCTGCCATGTAATCATTTCTATGACTGTATTATTTAAATGTACTATCTTGTACCTGAATTAAAATAGTTACTTTACCATGCGAGACCAAAACATACAAAGTTGGATGAGCAAATTAATTGAAGAGAATACCAACTGATGAGTATTTATTGAGGCAAAAGTAGTCACACTTCTGAACTTACATGAATATTTAGAAAAACTGGCTCAGAAAATTATGAAACTAATATATAATCAAAAATATTATAATATATATATAATTATAGTTATTATCTTGTTCAATAATATTCTACATCTTCGTTGTTAAAATTAATTAAGTCAATTTGATACATCTGAAATAGCAATAATTTTTAATAATAATCAACTACCTGCTCCATAGGCAACAGCTTCATCAGGGTTGATGCTCTTATTGAGTTTCTTGCCTTTGAAGAAGTCCTGGAGCATCTTCTGGATCTTGGGGATACGGGTTGAGCCTCCAATCAGCAAGATCTCGTGAATTTTGTTCTCGTCCATCTTGGCGTCCTGGAGAGCCTTCTTAACAGAGTGCAGGGTGCTGTAGAACAGATTAGAGCAGAGGTCTTCAAATACTTTACGGGTTACGGTGGTTTTGAAGTCAATGCCCTCATAGAGGAAGTCTATTTCAATACTAGCCTGGCAGCTGCTGGACAGGGCAAGCTTGGCACGCTCACAGGCAGTGCGGAGGCGGCTCATTGAGTGATTGCTGATGGTGATATCCTCCTTTTCCTCTTTCTGCTTGAACTCTGACACAATGTTGTTCACCAAGAGGTTGGTGAAGTCTTCACCACCAAGGTGGGTGTTGCCCGCAGTAGATTTGACCTCAAAGATGCCATCATTGATTGTTAGGATGGAAACATCAAGTGTGCCGCCACCTAAGTCATAGATGAGCACATTGTGCTCAGCACTGACTGTTTTGTTTAGACCGTAGGCAATGGCAGCGGCTGTGTGTTCATTGATGATACACAGGACGTTGAGACCAGCAATAGTTGCAGCATCTTTAGTGGACTGGCGCTGGGCATCATTGAAGTGGGCAGGTACTGTGATGACAGCGTTGGATACTTCCTGTAGGTGTAGAAAAGAACAGAATAGTGGTGTATCAATGGTTGGACTGCAGCAATACCACACTATGAAATAAATTCTTGCATGAGAAACGTACAACCTGAAAGCACAAGTCAGTCCCAACCTTTATATTTTCAAATGAAAAACTAGGTGAGAATCCTTTTTGTTTGTTTACACCCTGGCTGGGGTAGTGTGTTGTGAATCTTGCCTATGTTCTTTCCAGTGAGATGATTTGCCAGTGTTGCACTTTCTGTGTATCGACTCTGGATCTCTTCCAGGCTTAAATACTATTGATGTTTAATGATAATATATTTGTGATTGTATAGGTTACTTTTCCGCGTAAATATTAATCATATCTCTAGCAAGGGTAGTGGAGGAAAGAACTATGTCCATGTCAAAGGCCTAGGGTGGATAATATTGGATATATGTTTTATTGCGCTTCCCCAGAAGTCCAGTATATTCCTTTAAATCCCCGAGGTGAGGTTGAGTTTCTTGTTCCCCAACCTGACATACATACAACTCAAATGCAAGGGTCATGAGTATTATAGCAAGTAACATAAGGTGTGTACAATATGAATCAGGAATACATAAATAAATAAAATGAGCAAATAAATTTAAACTTTATCATAAATTTGAGTAATATATAACATAAGAGATGGTCGAAGTCTGGAAGCTCTATTATAGCATTATTACCCCGAGGGTTGGTGGTTTGTTGTGGTCTGTGTGGTCATAGACACTTGAGGGCTTGCCCGAGAGTGTCTATGACCACACAGACCACAACAAACCAACAAACCGAGGGTAATCGTGCTTTTAGATGCGATTTGATCAGATCAACTTATCAATACCAAAATAGAAGGTTTACCAACCTGTACAATTATTTATTTTAATCAAATATGCCCTGCAAAACAGGTATTAAGTCGTTTTAAGTGCTCCTACATTGCACCAGAAGTTTACCCACTTAACTCCGCCAGGTACTATGGCAGCACCCTCTATGGAGTTTTAACACTGCCATTCTATGGTGCAAACTTCAGGTACTTCCATCAATAGAAACGTGATCTATAGGCAAGGAAATACCTCCCAGAATCTGGTCAAATCGCGTCTAACATTAACCAATAATTAGTTATAACATAATCCATATAATATACGGGTAGAGCGATTTCTAGGAAAGGAGGTAGAAATCCATATAGGAATAGAGGGGTTTCTTTGTCCGGAATGTTCTCGGAATTTGTTGTATAACAAACCCCTTTACTCAACTGTAGAGGTCTGTCCCCCCTCTCTGGATGTCGTCCTATGTGATTTGTGAAGGTATCTGGGGTGGAAATGTGATTTTGAAGCCTTTTTTAAATTGCGATCTCTACACTCTATTTATAGCCTGGGAAAGCCCCTGTGAGATACTACGTCATTTCCCACAACCTACGTCCAGGGGGACCTAAATACATGGGTCATATTTTCAGAAAATGCACAATTGGCAGCTGTCCACATTAGATAAACTCTGCTCAATTAGGCTGCAATTTGGCCAGTACTAGGTAAATTCGAGTATGTTCTGCATTGCATTGATTCTAGCAATCTGTTTGGTTTAGGTTGAACTTTATTTTGAACTTTATTTTCGTCTGAAATCTGGGTTATTTGAGAGGATTGGTGAATGTGAATTGTACATTTTCTGAAAATCTGGCCCACATGCAGAGGAGTGGGAGAGTGAAGAAGAGGGTGTAGGAATGGGAAAGGTGAGGGGGAGGGAGAGAAGAGGGGGAAAGAGAGGAGGGCGAGGATGTAGGGGAAGGGAGAGAGGGTAGGGAGAGAAAGCGGGGAGGGGGAGCATGTGGAAGAGGGGAGGAATAGGAGGGGAAATCAGATATAGGGGTGGGAGAGAAAAACGGGTATAAAAGATGTATGGGGAGAGAGGGTGACCGTCCTACATGCAGAGGAGTGGGAGAGTGAAGAAGAGGTTGTAGGAATAGGAGAGGGGGAGGGAAAGAAAGGAAGGAGAGGATGTAGGGGAAGGGAGAGAGGGGAGGGAGAGAAAGCGGGGAGGGGGAGCATGAGGAAGAGGGGAGGGATAGGGGGTGGGAAATTAGAGATGGGGTTGGGAGAGAAAAACAGGTATGAAAGTCAGAGAAGAGGGATGGGGGGAAAGGGGGAGAGGGGGAAGTGTGGGGAGAGAGGGTGACCGTCCGGAGGACGGGTACTTTGCTAGTGAACTAATATAAGCAGAAGAATAGCAGCAGTCCTGGACATGTAGCCCCTGTTGGCAGCCGGAGATATTATGGAGATTTTCCCGGAGGTTTCCCGGTCGTTTCCTGGAGGTTTCCTTGAATTTATTCCAGTGATTTCTCAGAGGTAATTCAAGACATATTCCGGAGATTATCAAGACATATTCCGGAGATTATCAGGACATATTCCGGAGATTGTTCTGAAGGTTTCCCAGAGCTTCATAGAGTCATCACACATTTGTTACACTCCCCCCCCCCCCCCCCCAACCAAGGGAAATAGAATTTTGGAAGGAGGCAGAACATATTCCACGAGTTATGAAATTTTATTCCATGAACAATAACTTGTCCATATAATAACGAATGAATGAAGCTCTGTTAAAGGATGTATGAAAGCATTGCCCGATAGGTCTGAAGGCCAGGTATATCGTTTGTATATATCGCACCTGCATATATACATCTATATGTCTAAATGACAGGGAGTGCGGAGCAGTGGGTCTAGTGCTATTTTGGGCCCACCTCAGTGACCACCTCAGTGACCACCGCAGTCACCACTCGTTCGCCAGCCACCGACTAGGCAGCACTCAGACACACAGACTGAACTGAACACTGAATTTGTTCTTCTTGCTGTCTTGTAATTTTTCTCGAAGTTATTATGGCTCTAGAAAAATGTGTGGCGTGCGGGTATTTGCACCAGAGGCCTGGTCAGAAGTCGTGCAAGCACTCTCCTTCTATGATTCCACCTAGACTGTTTCCAGGGATATTTTTAGTCTGTTTCAAAACAAACATCTTACATCCTGGAACTAGGGAATCATGCTGCGGGATCCTAGCAAATGACTCAGCAAGTGACTGTTTCATTTGTGTGTGGAAACAAACATATTTCCATTATTCCCTCACTTATAAGTTGATCCACATTCTGTGTGATAGGAATCCAAGCTTCCTCCTCCAAGGGCTCGCAAGTGATATAAGGATTGTACCTAGTTTTTTTTATTTCCTTTTTTTTCCCTATGTTTTGTTCCCCTCTGGAGTGAGGTGTATCATTTCCCCTAGGGGTCCTCCTAAATGGTCCAATAATATCCAGGGCAATGTGACTCCAAAGTCGTCATCTGTACGACCTGTGTAATATTGCAGACTTTTATATATATTGTATGTTTATTCTGAATCAAACAGTTACATCAATTTTCAGAAAAGGATGCCAGCCTCTCCCTGAGGAGGCCTTTTCTTCTTTTTTTGCACATATTACGCATAGCCAAAATCCATTACAAAGACACCTTTTCCTATTACAGGATTCCTATTACAGGATATTCCTATTCCTGGAACAAATAGTTTCATGGCACTGACTATTTCTTCATTACGGAGATCTTTTCACCCATTACAAGGAGTATTTTTACTATGACGACTCCCCTATTACCCATGACCTGGGTCATCTGCTGCTATTACACATGGCAGTTGGTCTTTTCCCGATATGACACTGATCGGATTTGTTCTTGCTCTTTTCCTTTCTGTCATGGATAGACTAGCGCACCTTGATTATTTATTATTTTTGATACATATCAATATATGTGTAGAAATGAAATTTATCTATGAGAATAGCCTAAGGGACTTAGTGCTAGTCTACTAGCTATTAGTCCATTTTGGGTCAGATTTCGCGTGCACGTATGGTACCACACACCGCATTGGTCTAGTGGCGCCACCTGACGTGTCCATCACAGACTAAAATCAATATACAACTCGGATTTAGCGTTCGAACGGTCTGTACGCCCATAGACGTCCCTCGGCCTTCAGCCTTGGGACGTCTATGGGCGTACAGACCGTTCAAATGCTAAAATCCTTGTTGCCTATTGCTATAATAGTCAAACACCACATAGTAGTATATACAAATGAGGGAGTCCCTCAGGCATTTGACATGTCTGTCTTTCTGTCAAAAAGCAATCCAAGATAGTATCTCTTCGGATATTAGGATATCCATTAGTCATGTTGATTATGTGTTGGAATATCTTAGAAAAGGAAATGATATTTGAAAAAGAAAAATGTTGGATATATGGGATATTTACTATGACACATTTTTATCCTGACAGATTGGGGACAAAACACACGCCATGAATCTCCTATTTCAGTGGTGTAATCCCCTTTCCGCCTCTGCTTTAGCAGGAAGCACATAACTTGCAGCCGTTCACCTACCCAGCAATGTCATTACGCATCCGGGGCCATATAAATTTCTGCCCAGCAGCTTGATAAAACTGTGAGCTTATTTCCTTGCAAAGTTTGGAACAGTTACAGCTCACCAGAACAGCTGCTCTTGTATACACTTCTCCATCATCACTTTCCCAGTCCATACACAGCAAGTCATTGTCAACATTTAATGACTCAAATTTTCCCATATAGTAACAGAATTTGTCACTTTCTGCCTATCTGGTTGTGGTTACTCACTATTGCCACCATGCTTTGTAATGTTTATCTGCATGCTATATGACTTTCATTTGGTCCCCTGTCATGGAGGAAAAGATCTCATATTCATCTCATAAAGGACCTAGACTGGACAGCATTCTACCGAATGAATAATCCAGTAGAGGGTTGGGAATACCTCTTGAGCAAGATACAATTATATTTAGACAGAATGTGCCCAATAAAACTATTCAGGAGGGTCAGATTTAAGGGAAAGTGGATAACAAATTGATGAACGAAAGAGACAAACTCTTCAGAAAGGCAAAGATGAACAATGGCCCGATCATGGTGATGATAATATTGAAACATACAATTTAATCTTTTCTTGATACAGCCTTTCCAAAAGACATTCAAAAAATGCCTTTTGAAACCTCTCCCTCAAAACGGGAAAGGTCCCTGGAGCATTTAAGGAGGCAAAAGTGATGCTACTGCACAAAAATGATTCCAGAATTTCCGCAAATAGCTGCAGACCAATATGCTGTATCTCTCAACTATCCAGAATTTTGGAACAAGTGGTGCACACACAACTCTCAAACATTTTTTAAAGCAATAATTTATTCTATGAAAAACAATATGGCTTCAGAAAGAAACACTCGGTCCAACAAGCACATATATATTTCCTCAATGATTTCCTCAATCTATAATGGCCTCATTGATAAGCAATCCAATACAACTGTATTCCTTGATTTCCGAAAAGCCTTCTATACTGTGCACCATCAAGCATTATTAGATAAACTCTACACATATGGTATGGTACTTCTCTTTGATAATAACCACAAGATTTCTTGCTTCAACCTGGTTTTCAAGTTATTACAAGGCATGGTCTGAAAGACTTCTTTTCGAGATAACTACAAACTTTTTGACCAAACAAATGTAAAACGTGCATTCGATACTATCATTATTATTGAAATAAGCAATAGCCACCACCAAACCAAGGAGTATATTATTATTATATATCCATATAATATAAAGCTAGAGCGATTTTTAGGCAAGGAGGTAGAAAAGAAATGGTAGAAAGAAGGTTTTCTTTGTCCAGAATGTTCTCGGAATTTGTTGTTTTACAAACCACTTTACTCATCTTTAGAGGTCTCTCCCCCCTCTCTGGATGTTGTCGTATGTGGTTTGTGAAGGTATTTGGGGTGGAAATGTGATTTTGAAGCCTTTTTTAAATTGGGATAACCACACTCTATTTATAGCCTGGGAAAGCCCCTGAGAGATACTACGTCATTTCCAGGGAGACCTAACTCAGGGCAGCCAACTTTTGGAAGGCCCAGTGTCCAAGTAAGGTGGCTGCCAAAGACAGGGACCGCTTCTAGAGGGTCCGGGGGCAGGCCCTCCTGTCAGTCTATATTGCTGTCAGTGGGCTGATTTACATTTTACTTTTTAATGAAAAATTTCGGATAGACATATCTTCTATTAATAAGAAATTTGGATTTTCATCAATAATCTGCAAAATGGTATATCTCATATAATATTTTCCTTTTTTTAATAACTAGGCGTAACATCTCAAACGAAATATAAGGTTTGTTTGAAGTTTAGTTGCTTGACCAATAAGGCAGATTTAAGGTCTTAGTACAAAGTGATCGGTACAGCCGGAATAAATCCTAAAATTCCGAAATTATTAATGCTTTACGGCTTGATTTCCAATCCCTCCAAAAAGCTTTTAAAGGATTCAAATCCAGAGGCTGGACATGGGCATTTTAGGACCTCCAAAAGCTGGAGTTGGCAGCCCTGCACTACATGCAGAGGAATGGGAGAGTGAAGAAGAGGGTGTAGGAATAGGAGTGGGGGAGAGGGAGGTAAAGAAGAGGAGGGGGAAAGAGAGCAGAGAGGATGTAGGGGAAGGGGGAGAGGGGAGGGAGAGAAAGCAGGGAGGGGGAGCATGAGGAAGGGGAGGGAGAAGGGGGGAATCGGAAAAATAGGGTTGTGAGAGAAAAACAGGTATGAAAGACAGAGAAGAGGGGAAGGGAAAAGAGGGAGAGGGGGAAGTATGGGGAGAGAAGGTGGCGGTCCTACATGCAGAGGAGTGGGAGAGTGAAGAAGAGGGTGTAGGAATAGGAGAGGGGAGGGGGAGGAGGGAAAGAAGAGGGGGGAAAGAGAGGAGGGAGAGGATATAGGGGAAGGGAGAGAGAGGAGGGAAAGAAAGCGAGGAGGGGGAACATGAGGAAGAGGAGTGGGAGAGGGTGGAAAACTCGGAGATGGGGTGGGAGAGAAAAATAGGTATCAAAGTCAGAGAAGAGGGGGAGGGAAAAGAGGGAGAGGGGGAAGTGTGGGGAGAGAGGGTGGCCGTCCGGAGGACGGGTATTTTGCTAGTCCTTGATAAAGGGCAAATGATGCCCGAAACGTCGGAATCCAATAAACGCAAACCAAAAACTCACCAAACCCCTCCTGTCCAATCCGTTACTGGGCTTAACCCACTCAACTAGAATATTATTATATATATCTCATCACATCTTGTTACAGTAAATTGAAGTACTGTGGAATTTGACCATGTGCTATCTGACCTTGTATCTTGTAATATTCAAACATTTACTATCTTACTTGTAACATAGAACCAAGAAATAGCTGGAAAAACGGCATAAGTAGAGAATACCTCCATTTTCTGCTGTGGAAAAAGTTAATACAATACCATATTATAGTACCTGATGAATCCATGAATCCATGAATGAAGCAAGTATAGGTAGAAGAAACTCCCCCAAAATAATCACAGTATAAGTATTATCAATCAATTCAAGGCTTAATTGCACTAGTAATATAACCCTCAGAATAATCAAAGGATAACAATAAACCAACAAACTACTCACGGTTCCAAGATAATCTTCAGCTGTTTCCTTCATATTTGTCAGCACCATGGCAGAGATCTGCTCAGGGAAGAAAGTTTTGTTCTCTCCCTTGTGTTCAACCTCAATCTTGGGCTTGTTGTTATCAGAGATAACCTTGAATGGCCAGTGCTTCATGTCAACAGTCACGGTGGGATCATCATAGCGACGACCAATGAGACGCTTAACATCATAGACAGTGTTGGGCGGATTCTGGGACAACTGGTTCTTGGCCACATCACCAATAAGACGTTCAGATTCAGTGAATGCCACATAGCTGGGTGTTGTACGGTTGCCCATCTCATTAGCTATGATCTCCACTCTGCCATGTTGGAAAACTGCTACACAGGAGTATGTGGTGCCCAAGTCTATACCAATTGCTGGTGACTTTGCCATCTGTGTGGGAGACATGTAAACTTAAATCTTTTTAATAAATGGAATGGTTCCATACCTTACCGCGCTCCAGTTTACCGCTCACCTGCATTTCGCGCTAATGTTTACCGCCCACCTGCCTACCGCACTCAAGCTTTGCGCTCCCGGCAGACGGCCGTCACGCTCCCGTCAATGTATTCGCGCTGGAAAGAGGCCCATGCAAAGGCCTCCTGTGACGGCCTCCCTTCCTGAATGAAGTCCACGTTATTTATTTACAAGCTCCCTTATTGGAGGGTTTAGCGCTGTCAGTCATATAAATATATTCACACAATTTCAGGACATTGTATTAAGGAGATCCTTGCGTTTCAAAGTTCAACATAAGGAGTATATTTAGTTACTTTACTGGTACTTGCCCACCAGAAACTACATTTCTGTACCCGCACATTTCAAAGTTTATCAAAGTGATTTATTCACAAGATCCCTTTATTGGAATGTTCCTAGTTTTTTAGGGTTTATTCCTCCTAGTCATACAAATATGTGTATTAAATCTCATTGGCGCGGCAAGGGTGGTACCCATATATACTCAGTTATTATTACAAATACAAGAAATATTCAAGATACTCTGTTCCAACTTTCAAAAGTGCAAATATACACATTTCTAATTTGGACCCATACATGTAGCCATTTCATCTAATTACGTCGCCAGTTTGTGACGCAACTATTGGGGGGAGACGCGTGGGAAAGTTCAATTTCTCAGGGGACAGGTTCACGGCAAGGTTGGGCATGGCAATGTAGGGATGGGAAGGGCTACAGTGGGCGTGGTGAGGCACACCACTTGCATGGGCGTGAGTCGCGGTCAGGTAAGCTTGTCGCGGTAAGTACAGCGCGGAAAGATTTGGCGCGGTAAGGGTGGTACCCAAATGGGTTCAAAGAAATTATCTTTAAGAGACAGGATCTTCAGACAGGTTAGCACACTCAAGATTTTCGCAGATAATAAACAGTGACCTAAAGGCAAAATATGGTGACAATCATTTGTGTTATTCAGACTCCCAACACTTTTTAAAACATTGGTCTAACCCTCAAATATAACTTGCTGCCATGATTTCCTCGGAGAGGGTCATAGAACAGAGCCTAAAGGAACCAAAATTCCCCATAATTTGCTTGAGACGCTACCACATCATGACAGGGCGCCTACTTTTGTCATTGGGCATGAATTGAGATCAGATATGTATTCTCCTCCATGTGTGTGTTTAAGTCGACTTAACACTACTTATCTGAGTGAATTATTATGATGTTTCATCTGCGGTCCTGGATAAAAAGATTTTTGGATGATAATTTCCTAATATAGCATAATTATCGGTAGTTTTTCTAGCTCTAGATCAGTTTCCAGGTAGTTTGCCCACTACATCGTATTTAACCAAGATCCGGTCAGTACAGCAGATCTTTATATCTCTTTGATTACACCAAACCCAGGGATGACTCGTATCTCACAATGAGTCAACCCCTGCTCAATGGACACATGTCCTTCATGAATAACTGTACATACACAGATACAAGGTGTATGGATACAATGGACATGACAATACAAGTTCACACAGACATACATAGAGAATAAAAATGTTTAAAATAACAGCACACAGATTAGCACGACCTCTCTTGGTCAGCAGCCAACACTATACCCGGCGCGCTGACCAGCGCCCTCTCCACTACCATTTAACATACTACAGACCCTGGCTGTAACTGGTCCAGCACATACTGATCCGGAGCCGTGCACCACATAAGTAATTATAATTAATTGGGCTGAAACAAAATAATAACTGTTAAAGATATTTCTGTTTAATTACTTGGTCAAAAAAGGGGGAAAAACGCGTTTTCTGACTTTAGTGTAAGAAATATTGACTCCAGATTCATAAAAGTATGGTTGGAATGACAGCTGGGATTGAGAGGAATCCAATGATATATACAGATATAGGATTCTAGCTATATGTAATGAAACACAGTCCCCAAATCCCCATTTCTGAAATTTAGCACATATAAAAAATCTACCCCAGTTGTAGGCCTAAGTTGCCAAAAATATATTTTGAGATTAGAATTCCAGAGATGGTGATTGCTGAATGTTATTCTGATCATATTCTGGGTTCCTATGATATTAGCCGTGTATGTGTGTATGTATGTATGTATGTATGTATGTATGTGTAGTGAACCCCTGGATATCTCGATTATCAATCCGGGGCTGTAGGTGACACTAGTTTTCAAGCCCGCGATAACCTTCGTGCTATTACTTAGACAACCCAGGTTCGATCTTCCTCACAACTAAGGGAAAGTAAAACATGGACAACGATCTCTGTTTCCATAGCTTTATTTCCCCCACAGTGCGATCACAAGGTACATGGTCAGCCGGGCTAACCAAGACATCTGATGGAAAGGATTTCCGGAATAGTCACAAATACAATCCGTACAATAACAAGGTGTGTACAAGTAAATGGCAAGAAGTTCTTTGTACAGGAATAAGTGATACAGGAGATACACAATACATCACAATTATGCAATACAGTACGTATTCTGGTTAATGCAGGTAGATGAAAGGTAATCTGTAACTAGGGTAAAGCTTAACATTTCATTCACGGTAAAAACGGAACAGATCCGAAAGGCTTGAAAGGTTGAGCGAGCGGAGCTCCAACCTTGACCTTGAAGGCCTACCCGGTTATATAAGAGTTAAAACAACAGCAAGCTATACTAGACTTGCGCTGATCCTCATATCCACTACATATGTATGTATGTATGTAGCCTACTGTATGTCACTGAAAAAAAAAATTAGGTCCATAATTACATTTTGATTGTAATATTTTTTGTATTCCGTTGGTGAGATATTCTATTTGTATTTATATAAATCTAACACTATAAGCTGTTGCTAGTTAGGTATACATGTGTAGTGTCTGGTTATTCTCCATGAATCGTAGTGGCTATGAGACTAGATAGGAATAACAACACAACCAGGTTCTTATGGACCTCACCAGCCAAATCTGTTTATTCCACTCAATACACTTGCCACGGTTGGAGCTCAGAGAGCATACTACAACCCTTACAACAAGTGGCAGAAAGACATAAGAGTAAGGAGTATCATTGCGATCAAAGGTGTTTACAAATGAGTATTAGACATCAAGATCAATACACAAAAATCCAAAGTGACTCCTTGCCATGTGATAGAAGTTGCAGGGTCACACAGTTTGCCATAGCTGAGAGGGAGGCCCAGCCTTCTGAAGGTAGCATGGGCCGTGGCGAATTGCAGATATGGGTCATCGGAATGTTTATGTATGAGAAGTAGGTCATCTATGTAGAACAGGCCATAGATGCCTGCCTCTGCTAGATGGCGAAGGATGAAATTAGCTAACTTTTGCATATACATAGAGGACGCTCTCGTGCCAAATGGAAGTGACAAATCAATGAAGAATTGTTCTTTATGTGACACGAGTAGTAGTGGCCAGTCAAGGGGGCATATTTGGAAAATCCTGTATGCCCGCTGGATGTCAATGCCTGCTAGTTTGACGGCGAAACCAGCCTGTTGTATCATGGATACTGCCATCGCTACCGTGGGGAGGGCGTGGCATATTTTCCAACCAAATACAGAGTTCTTAGGTACATGATCATTGACTGATAGTCCTTGTGGGTATGAGAGGTCGACTATAATACGTTTTCGGCCAGGGTCACTTTTATCCCTGGTCATCATGGGGCTCACATGGGCCCATGGGGTCAGAGGTATAGAGTCAAATGGACCAAACAGAGCACTGTTGCTTACCTCAGTGTCGATGTATGCTGAGACATGTGTTGCATGGGCTATTGCCGAGTGGTGGTTCTGGGATAGGGAGGCCCTTAGAGGGGGGCCTGTGTACTGGAGTGGAAATCCGAATTGTAGACATTCCAGCAGCCAATAATCCTCTATGTGTCCCGTTGCAATAGCTCTCCAGTTCTTCACATTGAGCTGTGTTGGTAGTTGGATGCATGCTCCGAGCATATTATGCGTTCCAGAGGCCTTGACAGTGCCCCTGATGGGGGTGGATCGCACCAGTCAGGGAAGGCATGAGTTCTGGAGTGTGCTGCTGGGTTGAATGCATGGGCGTATATGCCAACTGGTGTGTTAGTGGGCCAATCTGCATGATTCTTGGAGTTTGAGTCAATGTGAATGCAGTTCATTGTTTTGAAGTCAGAGATTTTACACAGGCAGTCGAGCTGCGGGATATTCCCTGCTCTCGAGAGCTGGATGAACTTGTTTATGTATACAGACGGGTCCCGGTGAGTGCATTCAGTGCTAGGGCTGTGGTTGTCTGTGTTTACATTCAGCGAGGCTCTGATTGGTTGAGAGGTCTGGGAGTCATGGCTGCACATAGGCGCACAGTCAGACATGGGGCCCGCAAGGGGCGGGAGTTTGAACTCCCCTAAAGGCACAGCCCCCAGCGGGTCAGAGATAGCGTCTTGCACCCAGAATCTTTCCAAATCATAAGTCCTGCGTTTTGTAGATGTATCAGGAGTCACGTCAATCCTGGATAGTCCATGATGGTGTGTGTGGGGAACTTCAACCACTATGTTTTTAGGGGAGACTTCAACCCTAGTTTCTTCATCTGAGTGAAGGGGTCTTTGGGCATTACTGGTGGCTTGCCCAAGGGGGAGGGGTGCCCGTAAGGGGCAGCTAGTCGTTTTTTGACTCTGCGTCAGCAGACTTGTCTCGATCTGCCTGCTTGTCACATTTGCCGCCACCCTTTCTGCCATGGTTTCTCCTTACGGTCCCCTTGGGTGGTTGCTTGGTCCTTGCCACGGAGAGAGTTGCATCTTTTCCCGGGGTGGGACAGGCGCTTCTCGAACACAAAATAACAGAGGGCACAGTAGTGGTACACAGTATTCCCTGCCTGCTTGTGTAGCGTTTTCTTGTTTTCACATTAACCCCTGTTATACAACTTGCACAGAGCGAGAGGGGGAGATTCCTCTCTATCGGTTGGAGCACATGCTGACCAAGAGAGTTTTATGCGCTTGTCTTTTATGAAAGCTGCATCTGACCATTCAATCCTCTCTTCTGCAATCATCTTGAGTATTGTCATTGACCAGTCAGACACATGGTTCCAGTTGTATTTTGTGGCGTCTTCGGCCACCTCCTTTACATGAGAGACTATCCTTCTCATATTGGCTTGGTCTTTTGTATCGAGGGCCAGACCCGCAATACCCGTAATGTGCTCCTGCACTGAGAGAGTATAGTCTGTGTCTTTTAACTTGAGTTTTACAGAGCGGGGAAGGAACTTTTTAATAAGGTCCCTAGCACTCTTAGCCCCATCATTATTGTTATTTGAGAAGTATCCCTTACCTCCTCTCTTGACAATCTGAAGAGTAACCTCCTTTAGAGCCTTCTGGTAGTGCTTGTCTGTGACTGGGGAAGAGGCCAGTTCGTCAGGTGAGATGAATTGGGGAGCCTCTTCCCTGGGGTAGAGACCGTCAACATCAACGGGCCGTCTTGGGGGTTGACTCGCCGAGCGTCGGTGGGCCTGACCACCGGTCAAGTCACGTGGCCTGTGATTTTGGGGGGAGATGGCCTGATCGTCTATGAAGTTTATCCTCTCGTGGTGAATGCCCTCTAGGATTCTTCTTTCCGTTGCTAGAATGTTTAGTAGTCTGTCAAGTCTGTCAAGTAGTCTGTCAAGTTTAGTAGACTTGTCCGGCGGAGGGGCCTGCTGTTGCTGGTCCTGCTCTGGCAGTTGGGGGACGTCGTGTCCAGGGCTGCCATTAGGCTGTGGCATCTTAACGGTCTTTTTGGCCGGAGGCTTTTTAGTCTTCGGGCCTGGTTTCTTACGACCATTCCTGAGTGGCTCCTCGGGTGGGATGATCTGAGCCCCGCGTGTTCTAGTTCCTATGCCAGCCATTCTTGAGTTTAAGAGAGATTATTCTCCTAACTGTAGGATGTGGACGGGAGTCTGGTAATTTTCGAAGCTGTCCGTCTGGCTGACCACGCTGGAGTGAGGTCGAGTGTCCGAGAGAGCGTGGCACAAGGAGTACTACCCCCTCCAGTCTCTGCCCGATGCGCCCTCATTCGGGAAAAGAGAGAACAATTGATATTATGTCTATTTTTTGTGCAGAAGGAATTATTTAAATAAATATATAAACAAATACAGTCAGGACTATTTTGTTCATTAGGTGCGGGTAATACGGCGGGGAGTGGGTATTACGGCAGCTGTATTACCCGCTCTCTTTGATACCACGATCAGTGCTTAAGCCAATGGGAGTACCATACCAACCTTTGGAAAGGTATAATAAAAGATCATATAGCCCATACAAACATCTATAGGGCGTGCAATAAGGTTTCATGACATAGTTTGTGTTTTTGGTATACATGTATTCATCAACTATATCTAATAGCCTTTTTAAAATGTTGCTTTAAGTGGGCTGATTTACAACATTTTTTGTTTTAAATGAAAAAGGGACATTTCAATTTCAATTCAATTTCTAACATTCTTTATTGTCTTTTTTTGGTACAAAACAATATTGGTTATCCAATTCTGGCGTGCCCGATCTTCCTATGGGTGCCGTTACATTATTTCATTTCAGGGACAATGATTAAGAAAAAAACAGTTGAGCAAAGTAAAGTGAAGTAACACAAGTATTAACATTAATGAACTCATCTCATGATGAGGAACAATACTTAGCTTTGTGAGCTAATTAACATGTATTATGCATATAAGGTAAAGTTACCGGACGGAATCGCGGTAGTGTTGATTTAAAACGAGATTTGAGATAACACATATGTACAAGTGTTTACAAGTTGATAGAATCACGGACGACAGTATACTCAGATTAAAAATTAATGATGATAATAAAGTATATATATTAATACTATTACAGATACATGTATACAGTAGTAGTAGTCGTGATAGAGCAAGGGACATACATTTCAAGTAACTAGAATTTTTACAAGAATTCAAAGGTTTACTAGCATATTAACTAGTTGATTCATATGTTTGGCATCTATAAATATATATATTTGTATATACAAATATAGCTACGCAACAAGCTCCGGTATCACATAGGGAGACTAGAAATACAGTAGAGTATCAACAAGCAGTTGGTACAAATATAACCAGGACACAAATTTATGGAAATCAGAGAAATCAGAGAAAAGTGCAAGAGCAGCTGACTGACCAGAGAGGATTATCTAAGTTGTAGCTTGGTACATTAATGAGAAAAAGTATATAGTAGTACTTGGTACATGTAAGAGAGCAATAGGCAGATAGTAATGAGGGTGCTCACCCAGGGGCTAGAAGGCACTCAGTGTATTTTCTAAAAGTTACTTTATTATCTATTTTATGGGCAACCGGCTTAAGGTTGTTCCATCTCGTTTGGCATTTAAATATTACTGAATTGAGAATTTTATTGGATTTGGAGGAGAGAACATTGAATCCTCTTCCCTTCAGCGTGGCTACGTGTTGGAAGCTTCCTCAAATCAAGTGAAGTTTGGTCCTGAGCCATATAAAACGCCATATCTAAAATGTGTATATCTCTTCTCAATTGTAATGGCCAAACGTTGAGCATTTTATGCTCTAGGTCGACATTGTCATATCTTGATTTGTTGGATATAATACGTAAAGCTAAATTTTGCTGGGATTGCAATCGATTCAGGAGAGTTTTAGGGGCTGAGTCATAAATAAAATCACAAAAATTAAGGTTTGGCAAAATGGCCATCTTATATAAATCATGTTTCGCCTTCTGAGTTAAGGAGTCTCTAGCTCTATAGAGGAGCCTGACCTTTGAGGTAACAGTACTTAAAGTGGTATTAACATGGGGTTTGAAAGTCAGGGTGTCTTCGAATAGGAAACCAAGGTATTTATATTCATGTACTTCCTCAAGCTGAGACATACCAAGAGTTAGAGTGTGGCGGGGGGAGGACTGAGATTTTGATTTTGAGTAGCTGCTAAGAGAAAATGACATTGATTTGCACTTAGCAACATTAAGTGAGATTTTATTCTCAATGCACCAGGAAGAAATACTATCGAGATCTTGCTGGAGATCGCGATTTAGTGTCTCAGCACTATCGCTGTGATGGAATATTACCGTATCATCAGCGTAGTGCTGAACATTGGCATGTTTTATAACAGAGTGTAAATCGTTGATGTAAATAGTGAACAGGATTGGGCCTAAGATAGTCCCTTGTGGTACCCCGTAGGTGACCACCCCTCATCTGACTTCAAACCATTGACAGTAACAAATTGCCTTCTGCCTGAGAGATAGTTCGAAAACCAAAGGAGCTCCATACCATTGATACCGTAATGTTTTAATTTTTCTAAAAGCGTGGGATGATGGACCGTGTCGAATGCCTTTTTAAAGTCAAGATATACTGTTTTATTTAATAGCTTATTATTCAGGTTCGTGTAAATATTTTTGAGAAAGTCAATCCGGGCTTGTTGTATGGAATGGTTGGTCCTAAATCTGTATTGTTGGTTAGAGAAGAGATTATGTGATTCAAAATGATTTGTTAGCTGTTGCTGAACCGTTTTTTCGAGGATTTTCGCTGGCATGGAGATGCAGGAGATCGGCCTGTAGTTATTGGTATCAAGCTTACTACCTGCTATATGTAAAGGGGTAACTCGAGCAATCTTGAAGGCATCAGGCACTCTCCCTAGTAAGAGGGAGATATTTACAATGTGAGTCATCTGGTCAGTCAGCGCTAAGAGACACAACTTTAAGATATTGGCTGGGAGATATTCGATCCCAGAATTCTTTGTGGCATCAATACCCGAAATTATTTTTCTCATTTCCACTGAAGTCATTTCAGAGAAAGCAAATACCGAATTGCTAGGTACATTCAATATAGAAGAAGAGGAAGCGGGAACAACACAGTTCCCATCATCCTGTGTATCAGGGACGTTGTCAGGGGTCGCTTGAATAATTTGGTTGGCTAGGCTGGGGCCGCCTACATTCAGAAAGAATTTATTGAAAATATCTGGGACTAAGGAATGGTTCAGTTTCTGCCCATCCTTTTCCAGGTGTATCGTATTATTTGTTTTTGTTTTGCCTGGACTGATTATTGGTCTAAGAAATTCCCAGAATTTCCTGGGACTTTTATCGTGGAATAAATTTGATTTGATAAAGTTGTCCTTAGTGGCCTTACATTGTCTATTGGCTTGGTGCTTTAAAATGATAGCCTTCTTACGTAGCATATCTGGGTCATTTAATAATTTGGCTTTCCGAAATAATTTATCTCTTTCATTCATAGTATTTACTAGATGATCATTCATCCATTTAGGCTTTTCTCGTAAAGATCTAAATTGCTTGATTGGACACATTCTATTAAGGTAATATTCTATGTTGTTGAGAAGTAATTCCCAGCAAGATTCAGGGTTAGAGTTCGAGAAAAAGGGGGCCCAGTCTAAATTCTTCAAGATTTCATTCAGTATTTTTTGATCGAGAGATTTAGTATTTCTTGCCCAAAACGACTTGACATTGTACCTATTGTGCTTTCTCTTCCTGACTAGAAAAATAGGGAAATGATCTGAAATATTCAAATCAATTACTCCCGACTGGCTGACATGAGAAGAATTAGAGTAAAAAAGAGAGGCGGGAACGTATCACGTGACGGCAGTATTAAAAGAGGGGAGAGAGGTAGTCGAAAAACTCTCCACAAACACAACAATAATTAAACAATTTTTTAAAAAATGACTATTATTTCAATCATTATCACGAGGGTGAGCTTGTAGAGCTGAAACCCCCACTATCCTGTCATGTCTTCTATTGATAACGAATTTGCATTTCCATCAATAATTGGCAAAATAAGACATCTGAAATACTGTCTCAGAACTGCTATCCTGTGAGGGCCGATGATAGGAAGCAGTAGTAAGCAGAGGACAGATAGAGGATTAAATATTTACTATAAGTAGACAAGAGAGGGGTGTATCTTTTGATGAGAGGTGGGTTTGTGTCCTTCAAGATCGAATTTCTGTAAAACTTAGTAGTCAAATTGTGCATTCTGGGAGTAATTTTACCTTTAGAAATAAGAAAATTTCTTGAAAAACTTTCATTGATTCAGTTTCTCATCCTGAATGCAAGGTTGTAAAAATTGACGAATTTTGCAAATGATTGCTATAAGATTGCACAGCAGCCCATCGTCGATCATTTAATTTTAAACATAACATTTTCAAACCTCTTTGCACAATAGTCAAATGTAGGTGATCAATTCTCACAAAATGTGCCCACAGCCTATTTTTAAGATTGTTTGCCCTGTAAGTCGGTGGCTTTAACACTTACAGGCAAGTAAACCATTCCACTGTATTGGTGTTGCGTTGTGGATTCCTATCATATATCATGTGTATATGTGGGATCAATATTTCTAGCGTTTAAACCCACAAAACAGTGCTTTTACAATATTTCCGTGATTACGTCGCAGGTATTTAAGACACTCTCACATAAAGCGGTGAATACACAGTCAAGATTTGGGGGCCGATTTAGGATCCACAATCCGTAGTACGATTTGGAATTGTCCATTTGAGATCGCACATCAGATCGTGGATCCGAAATCATGCCAAATTCCCTACACATGCACAATTTCAGCGCTGATTTAGCGCCAATTTGGATGTACGATTCATCGTAGGAAAAAAAAGGGTCTTCTGCGATTTCAAATCAAATCGCCACTGCTTCTACGATTAATCGTTGATGTGTAGAGAGTGCTGCGATTTATCATAGACCTCTATGATGAGGTCTACAACAAATCGTAGGTGCCTCTTCGATTTTCAGATTTGTTCTAAAATCGTGGGTCTATCTGCAATCTGGCAATAGAAAAGAATTGAATTATCTATAATTTTACTTTGAAATGCTATAACATCACTAATTCTTGGAGTATCAACACAAATTTTTCACTTTTATAATGCAGAGTTTCCCTTCTACACATGTTGACATTAGGTCTCATTCTTCTCATATTTTATGTTATTTTATTCGACAATTAAAAAGAGAAAAAAACACACCAGAAAATAGGTGATGTGTCACAGGAAAATGAGTAATGTTATATTTCATTTCATTTTTACAGTTTTTACTTTCTTGTTTGCTTCTAGCGTCATTTTTTTAAACAATTTTCTCAGCTCTATATTTCAGAATCGCAGATCAAATCTTGACTGCCAACCCACCCACGATTTCACTTTTTACCCACGATTCACTTTATTCTCCATATCGTGCATATGTAGGTCCAAAAATAGGCACGATTTCAGGCAAATAAGCACCCACAATTAATCGTAGATCCTGAAATTGTGTCTGATTCCCAAATCGTGACTTTGTATTCACCGCTCTAGGAAAAAAAATCACAAACAAAATGTTTATATCACATACCAAAGAGGGGGTAAACATTTGTTCAATAAGGCATTGAGGAGTGCTATGTGTCATCTTAAAGACAGTAGTAATTCCTTGTGCTTTTTTGCATGAAGCAACAAAATCAATCCAATATGAGACCAAAATTATCCATTCAGTAATGGCTTTGATTTGTAACAATTTCCTGATTCTACTCCCATTATCCTATGCATAGCTGAGACTTTATGCATGGGAAAGCTAATGCGTGATTACGTCGCAGGACTTAAAGTAGACTAATGGAACATTTTGAATCTAACTTTGGTACTCAATTGAGAGATTGTGCAAGGATATCAATTGATATGAATTATATACTTGGTAGTACCTAAACCGGGAAATACTATAGGTTTAAATGGAAATGAAGCCTTGGGTGATTAGTTTTAGACCAATACACTGGTTGTAATTGCTTAAATATATGATTATTTATTTGTGATGTGTTCCATGAAAATGAGTCACAAGTCGCAGAAAAGATGATTGAAATGTTCTAATTTTTAGTGGGTTTAGCACTATGATATTAGGAAATAATTCTCTATTTTTACAATTTGATGCATTAGTGGAGTAGGTTACTGGAGGATGTTTCTGGAGCAGCTAACTGGAGGAAATACTGGAGGAAGTTACTGAAGGAGTTTACTGGAGGGGGTTATTGGAGGAGGGTATTGGAGGAGCTTGTGAATTATCAATGGCAATTGGCCATTTAGCTGGTAAACTAACCCAAAAGAATTCCAATTCTTTACAAGCTACTGGAGTAGGTAACTGGAGGAAATACTGGAGCAGGTTACTGGAGGGGGTTTCTGGAGCAGGTTAATGAAGTAATTTGTATAAGTTACTGGAGGAGTTCACTGGAGTAGTTTACTGGAGGAGTTTCCTGGAGGAGTTTACTGGAGGAGTTTACTAGAGGTTACTGGAGGAGGTCCAAGAGGAGGTTAGTGAAGGAGGTTACTGGACAACTTAATTGACAAGGTTATTGAAGGAGGTTGCTGGAAGAGGCTGCTGGAGGATGTTACAGGTTACTGTAAGTTAATGGAAGAGGTAAGTGGAGGAAGTAGTGAAGGAGGTTACTGTAGGTGGTTACTGGATGGGGTTTCTAGAGGGGGTTACTGGAGGATGTGACTGAAGGAGGTTATTGGAGGAGCTACTGGAGTAGGTAACTGGAGGAAGTACTGGAGGAGGTTTCTGGAGGAGGTACTGGAGGAGGTTACCAGAGGAGATACTGGAGGAGGTTAATTGAGTAGGTTACTGGAAGATGTTACTGAAGTAGGTTACTGGAGTAGGTTATTGGAGGGGGTTACTGGATGAAGTTACTGGAGGAGGGTGTGAGGGATGAGGGCGGAGGGTATGAGGGAGAAGGGTGTGAGGGATTAGGGTATGAGGGAGAAGAGTGTGAGGGATGAGGGTGGAGGGTATGAGGGAGAAGGGTGTGAGGGATGAGGGTGAGGGAGAAGGGTGTGAGGGATGAGGGTGGAGGGTATGAGGGAGAAGGGTGTGAGGGATGAGGGCGGAGGGTATGAGGGTGAAGGGTGTGAGGGATGAGGGTGAGGGAGAAGGTTGTGAGTGATGAGGCTATAAGGGCGGAGGGTATGAGGGATAAGGTGTTGGGGAGAAGGGTGTGAGGGAGAAGGGGTGGAATGAGAAAAGTATAAGGGAGAAAAACGATCTCAAATAAGTCTGAAATGTTATTGATAATCCTAAATGAGCATTTCCCATGGGATTGGTCATAAATATCAGCATATGATATCAAAATGATAAGAAATGAACAGTTGTAAATAATGAATTTACCTGATAAGCTCTCTATTTGTGATATGTTTCAGCAAAATGAGTCACAATTAAAGGAACACAGAAGTCAGTCCAGTAATGCCTCATATGAACTGTACCATTCATATTTAATTATTCCCAGTAATCATTTCGTCAAAAGTGGTCATATTCCACTGTCAAATGAATAAAAACTATCAAGATTTAGACGTCTGGGTCGGCGCCATTGGGACATACCCTGCCCTCTATCAGTCAAAAGGGTTCAGTTTCACTGCTGACGTCACAGTGGCACCGGGACCGTACATGGCACCAAGCATGCATGCCTAACTCAGTGACCCCAGCACCCAGGACTGAGGTCACTGGCTCTGTTTATATACATCATGTTGGATTCATCCAAGATTGAGGAGCTCTCTGATGCTGAATCTTTGGATATAGAACTGGAAAACTTGTTGGCCAATTCCATTACATTTGAGAGGTTTTCTAACACACCAAGCCGGGAGGGCTATCCTGATTCATTGGAACAAGAATGGGAGGAAGATGGGGACGGGGAGGGAAGCAGTGTAATGAATAATAATTTGTTGTCAGACAATTTGTGATTCGGCCATTCTCACCCATTTCTCTCGTTGGGACAGTTAATCTCTACAGAATGTTATGATCTTTGGAGGATGGTAAGAATAGGACCTTGTGATGCTTCCCTGAAAAGGGCAGATCTAGATGGCTTGTAGAAATCAAACGCCGACCGCCGGAACTCGGGCATGTTTTTTTTAATTTCTCTTCGGGGACAGAGGGGCTCGTTGTCAAATTTGGCTGCTGCTCTTGCTTGAGTATCTCCCGGGGGAGCAGGGCACATCTCAAGGGCAGATATGAAGTAGTAGTAGGAGATGGTGTGGGGGGGGGGGGCGGACAGTGATTACAGGGCTCTCAAGTCTCACGCATTTTGCATGTGACACACGCATTTAGCCAATATATCACGCTCTCACGCATAAAATTAAATCTGGATAAAAAAAATTATTGTATGTTTTTTTTGTCACAAATTCATTCAAATGACATATTATATACCGAGAAATCGCCGATATATTATATACATTTGGGTGCATATTTTCCATAGAAAATACATCATGAGAGAACCCTTTAACCCCTCCTTAAATAACATCAGTAGAGGCTTGTACATAAAGGACTGGAAATCGTCGTCTTTCGTACACATTATGTAAAATATTAATTGACAATTGTAACTTTAGGCATACATTTCCTGTTACCGTTGTTAGATCTCAAATCTGGTTCATTTATTTCAATATTCTCTGGTATAAATGAATGTTTATATGCCATTTCTAGTAGGTGAGCTGCTCTCCTTCTTTCGAAATCTGGAATACCTAGCTCCTTGGACAGCTAAACTACATTGGTTTTCTTATTCAAATAGCTTGCTCTCTGGACAATATTGTTTTGTATAACCCGTAATTTCTTTCTTTCAATAAAGCAGTATTACTTGTACCATTATAGATGGTGTCTCCAAAACCCATCATCTTATACAAATTCAGAAACATTTTTTCTGTAAAAATATGTCTGGATTTTGACAGCAACCGACTCTGATTTTGAATCACTGATATCTTTTTTCTTCAGATGAGACTGAAATTTAAGTTTAGAATCAATTTTTAAATCCAAATATGTGTACTCGTGAGTGTGATAAATCCTCTGGTCTCCAAAATTACATATTCAGATCTTTAGCTTTTTTTGCATTACCAGAATATATTTTCATCATTTTACACTTCTCTATATTTAAAGCAATTTTATTTATTTTATTAATGTTAAGTTAGAGTTAATGTTCTGAAGATCTCAACAGGGTGCGACAAGATCCAAATTGTCAACCTGCCCCCAGGCAGGTTAATATAAAATCTACCCGCCCACCTCAAAATTCCATATGTCCAGTAGTTTCAGACCCCCTTTTGCCTAAACATTTACATGACATCTTTATAATATCTGAGACTCTATATATGTCGTCAATATTGCTAAATGATAAATCTGTTGAATAATAACTTTCTTTAGTATATTAATCTTGAAGTAAGTCCAAAATCACACACATTTACCTATATTTTCAAGTAATCAGAGGCCGATTTAGGGGGGGTGGCACAGGGGCACACACCCCCTCCTTTTCAAAATCAAGCTAGGGTATTTTGTGGTGCGAAAGACACATGAACAAATTCATGTAACACTAACTATAGAATAGGTATCTACACTTTATCAACTGTAATCCAATCATGGTGGTTGGAAAATTAACATATAGGTCGAAAGGTTGAATCCTGTTTGAATCTTTTAAATAGCCTTGAAATGTTCGGGGATTCTAAATAATATTATGAGCAATTAGTCATATATGATTATAACATAATATAAATGTGTTCTTAAAAATACAATTTGAAAGAGCATTCCTCCTTTTGAAAATCCTGGATCCGCCCTTGGTTATACATAAACATAATTAATAAAAACATGCTCAATGATAAATGTAATTAAACGCATTAAAATCAAAGAAGGCATTAACACAATGTGAATTATCTTTTCAATAATTGTAATGGAGGAATTCAAATAGGATTTCGAAATTGGAAGAATTTATTAGAAAATAAATGAATTCAAGGCCTGGAATTATTTGTACATTTGTAGTGTTTTTCTTACACAACCCAGGTTCGGACTTAGCAAAGAACAACCATAACTCAAATGTTGTAAGCACAACCAATGTTAGGTTTATTCTCTCAACCCTCCGCCGGCCTCTTGCCTGAAACACAGGCTCAGAGGGCTCCTAGGTAATTCAGCTACCTAAGAGTTCATGGTGTTTAATGAAAACATACTGCATACATATACAACAACATCATGAAATAGTACATGTTGAGGGATGAGGAATGCATCACAGACACTTATACACATATTGACACATTATGGTAAATAGTATTGAACTCTATACCTAAGTCTTGATAGGTAATAGTTACATTGATCATGTAGATTGATCAGATATAAAAGCAATGGCTTAGCAGTACAGCAAACAGTAGTGACCTCTGTTGTTATTCAGTGGAACTAATCAACAGCTCCAATGTATGAAATACAATGACACCTAGAGTATTGAATATCACTACACATTTATAAATATCACACACTCCAGTGACATCCCTGGATAATTATTAACACTGAACATTGGTAATATCTAGCCTAGGTCTAGGACGATGAAAATAAAGTTGGATCTTAGGTAATTTTTGTATGCTTAAGGTATTGCCCTAATGGCCCCAAAAATCAACACTCATTTTTGCCAAAATATTCCCTGGGGAGCATACCCCCTAAACTCCCGCCACCTAAATGGAGGCTTGACCACCTATTATGCTGTCAATTTTTGCTGGCGAGAACACTGCACCATCATGAATATACACAACATAATGTGGAATTGCATGGTTAAATGTTGGGCCTAGAATGGCCCTTTCATTGATTAAAATCGTGTCTGTCTATGTCTATCTACATGTGTGTCCATCTATCCGTCTATCCATCTATCTATCTGTCTGTCTCTGTGTGCCTGTCTATTTATCTATCTATGTATGGTGATAAAAGGCTTAACGTTGTATAAGTCTCTTTGAATTCACCTATATGTTTGTACATGCCTATACAATTGGTTATAGAAAGAATATAATTATCGCCTATGCAGGTTTGGGCTGAAAGTGAGCTAGAATTCAAGTGAGCTAGTTCATCATCCACATGCAGAAGATACAACCATCATTAATGTATGTAGAGAATCAAAATATAGGGAGAAATAAAAGTCCAAGGGTGAAGGTTGAAGGTCGGTAAACCAAGCCAAGTGAGTGCATGACTGTGTGACTGGGTCGGTGCTGTGCTGCTCCACACTTAGTGTGGTGCTCCTGTGACGTATCACACAGTGAACTCATGTTTCTGTGGTCCAGAGGGCGTGAGCTGTCTAGCAGGGCCACAATGGCGCAAACCTGGACGTCTATATCCCGATAGTTTTTATTCATTTAACAGTGAAATATGACCACTTTTGACTAAATGATTGCTGGTCTATGAACATAAAATGTGAAATCACTGTTCTGGATATTTTTTAATGTTTTTTTTTATTACGAAGTAAAAACAAAATAAAGAAAATGATAATGGGAGACATTGTTGTGCCACAATAAAAAATAAAAGCCCTCACAACTTCCTCAAATATGCAAGCAATTCTATCATTCATACCTCAATGGAAAGGGATTGTTCAGGTCGTTAATACTGATCATAAGGTTGCTATAATACAGATATATTCATATCACTTATCAAGGCAAATACAACCATTAAGAGGCAGGCTCTCATACACCTGTTTTCTATTATTTAATATTGTGACTGATTTAGTTACCTAAATACTAACACCGTAATTTAATGAAAATGATATTTGCAACGTAATCACACATGTTTTGGAATCAGCGTGATTACATTGCATATTTCTGGAGTCTCATTACCACGAAATGCTACAACTTGAGAAATAAAAAAGGTTTGGCACACATCGAGGATATAGTATAGATCATGTTTATTAAAAAATAAAAGCTATTAGTAAAATAATTTTTAGATGGTGATGAATGTAAAAGTGGCATGTATGTCAAGCCTGTTCAAAACTGTATCGGCCATTTTTGTTGTTCCTGTAAAAGTAACTTAAAAAATAACTGAATACCAATTCTATGGATAACAGTATTCCCTGAGGTCTTAATATATAGGCCAAAAACGAAAAATGATGGAATTATCATGTAAGATATGGATATCTTGCAGAAACTCGTGTCTGCGACGTAATCACGCCCCTTAAAAGAACCCTTAACTTAAATGGCTGTAACCCAAAAATCGATTGTCTAATTAAGTAGCAAACTGAGATTATTAACGTCCAGTAAGTTCTCCCTGTCTCACAAAAATATGAAGCCTTTTGGAAAAAAATAATTTTAGACCCCTTTTCAGTCCCATTGGGCCCATTTCGTGAGAATTGACCAGGTATGCAGAAAATCTCCGATCAGGTAAGAATTCTAGCAGTTTTTTGTGTATTGACTTTTGAATTTTCAATTCCACAGAGTATGCTTAACGCTATCTGTTTTGACCAAGGTGTGATCTTCATCAGGTGTATGGATACAGTAATTTTCTGTGTTAATTATTCTCGACAAGGCGGCACATTTAGAGTGTAAGCTACTAAGCGGGGCAGGGTAGGATTAGAACATCTCATCAAGGAGAGGCCAGTTATTCTTCCAGGGGGGCTATTTCTCTCTTTGGGGGCTATTACTCTGAGCCTATGTTTAGCTTTATATCAATTTGACTGACCGGCGACAGGGGCACAAGAAGGTTTCTGAGCGGCACACTACGAGCTGTGCGCTTCGCTTTGCTACGTTGCCAAAGTGTGTGACAACTGATAGGCCATCAGCTGAGCCTCAAAATATGGCTAAAAAATGAATTTCGTTCCGGATCTTGGGCACTACTTTTAGACATTCTCCTAATTCCGAACCTGCCAAGTACCACCCTCTAACCTGTGAGAAAAAAAATTATTGATGTTTTTATAAAAAAAAGTTAAAAAAAGAATAGTTTAATCAATTTAAAATATTTACTGGCTCTCGAATTAAGTGACTGATGTTTTGTCCCCAAACTGTTAGGATAAAAATATGTCATAGTAAATGTCCCATATATCCAACATTTTTCTTTTTCAAATAACATTTCCTTTTCTAAGATATTCCAACACCTTATGGCTTATGGATATCCTAATATCCGAAGAGATAATATCTTGGATTCCTTTTTGACAGAAAGACAGACATGTCAAATGCCTGAGGGACTCCCTCATTTGTATATACTACTATGTGGTGTTTGACTATTAGCTATTAGTCCATTTTGGGTCAGATTTCGCGTGCAATTATGGTACTTCAGACCGCGTTGGCCTAGTGGCGCCACCTGATGTGTTCCATCACGGACTAAAATCAAAATACAACTCGGATTGTAGCGTTCGAACGGTCTGTACGCCGATAGACGTCCATCGGCCTTCGGCCTTGGGACGTCTATGGGCGTACAGACCGTTCTCACACTAAAATCCTCATTGTCTATTGCTATAGTAGACTAGCACTAAGTCCCTTAGGCTATTCTCTAGACCAGAAATCAGACCAAAGTGAAGTTGGTTATTAAATGATACATTTCCTTAATTTTTAAGAAACATTATTTTAGGAATTGTTTTAAAAGAATTGCCTTTAGATTAATGGCTATGAATTAATAAATTTCATTTCTACACATATATTGATATGTATCAAAAATAATAAATAATCAAGGTGCGCTAGTCTATCCATGACAGAAAGGAAAAGAGCAAAAAGAACAAATCCGATCAGTGTCGCGAAAAGACCAACTGCCATGTGTTATAGCAGCAGATGACCCAGGTCATGGGTAATAGGGGAGTCGTCATAGTAAAAAAGACTCCTTGTAATGGGTGAAAAGATCTCCGTAATGAAGAAATAGTCAGTGCCATGAAACTATTTGTTCCAGGAATAGGAATATCCAGACTGAAAAGGTGTCTTTGTAATGGATTTTGGCTAAGTCTGCAATATAACACAGGTCATACAGATGACGACTTTGGGACGCAAAAACTGATATCAATCGATAGGAAATAGTGTGCCCTAAAATAGTTTTTATTTGAACTAAGATGTCAGTGCATTATCTCCTGAGTTATTTGCAAAAGACCTGAAAATGACCTTTGATCGACCTTGAGCATTATAAGGTCTTTTGCAAATAATGCACTGACATCTTAGGTCAAATAAAATAATTTTTAGGGCACATTATTTCCTATTGATTGATATCAATCACTTGATTCTAAATCTAGTAAATAGTTTTTAATTAAATATTTTTATTGATTAATTTTATTTATTTTTACTTTTTTGTCCCAGCGTGGAGAAATAAAATTCCTCTGTGGTTACAAAATGGAAAGTGACAGATTCGGAATCAGGAGATTCGGGAGATTAAGAACCGATAAAAAAACATTGGTATGACCCGAATTGCAAGGTACCCCAAATAGGATGATATTATGCAAGAATCCTTCTTGACAGATAGGCATGTAGACGCAACACAAGCTCCACCGATATCTCACTAAAGATCAGGCACTAGTCGTCCCAGGCAGTCAAAACCAAGTTAGCTCTCTTCATAAACAACTAGTCGTTGCAGAACTGCTAGGATATACCAAGGAATTAGCCAGATTAATTCAGAATCCTTCATTCAGTTTTTTGAGGATGCTATACACGAGGGACAAAGATGGCAAGATGGCCGACCAGCCTAAGATGGCCGAAGCGCTGGGTTTGGATGACTGGCCGGCTGGTGCCAAAACAGAGAAGGCTAGGAACGAGATTCTAAGAAAAAAGCTAGTACTACTGGATTCCATTGTCAGAAACAATAGTACTGAGCTTAACTACGTAAGGGAATCTCTAGAACCGGAAAGAAGAGAGAATAGTAAACTCAGAAATAGGCTGTCACAACTCGAAGCACAGCTCGGACGGGAAGCTAAGGAGGTGTCAGCGGTCAACAACAAACTTGACGACACTGACAGGCTGAAAAGGTCATTGAATATTATTGTGACAGGTTTGAAGGAGGAGGAAGATGAGGATCTAAAGGATGTAATTGACAAAATGTTCACTCACCTAGGAGTAGGTTTCAGAGCAAATGATGCTCTAAGTGCTTTTAGGTTGGGTCGTCGCAATGAAGGCAAGCACCAAAACATTATGATCCGCCTACGGGACACCGAACAGAAAGGAGCCATCTTCAAGAATGCCTACAAAATGAAAGTAGGATATCCAAAAGTATTCCTAAATGATAACTTGTCCCTCTCCGACAGACAAAAACAAGCTGACCTCCGGAGCCTGGCTTATGTAGCGAAACATAAGGCAAAATTCAGATCATCCAAAGTAAGAGGACTTACCTTAACCATAAATGACCAAAAGATAAGCTGGGGAGACTGGGAAAAGCTGCCCAACAACGTGAGTCTAAATGATACAGCCATCAGGTTTTCAGGGCAGCAGGGCTCTGCTCTCCAATTTTAGTCAATGCAAAATTGAAGACATAGACTCTGGACTTGTCTATAACTCTGCAGAAGCCTGGTTCCAGGCAGAGAAAGCTAGGCATTTCGGACAGAAAGAGCTTGCTATGTCCCCCTCTGACTGGGGGGGGACATATGAGAATGCCTTGCAGGATCGCAAAGAGTAGCAACAAGTGTTGGTGTGAGTCCTGTTTTATTTAAGAAAATATCTGTTTTCTATCAAAATACTGTTTAGGTCAGGGCAAGCTTGTAATAGGTATGAAATACAACGTTAAGGCAGCTTGACCATTGAGTGACCTTTTGAGGTACATGTTTACGGAAGTGGCTAAGTAGATTAATTAGGAGTATTGATTCTGCTGGTGAATGATGTGCGCGATGATGTGAGTGATGATGCGGGAACCCCACATGGGGGATGAGTTGGCAAGTCCCAATTGGAGGAGAGTGAGGAGAGGTGTTGTATAAAAAAGAGGAGATAAGACTGAGGAGGGGAGCTTCTCCAGAGATCTGCCTCAGCTTCAAGACTCCCTGCTGAAACCACAGAGGAAAACTATCTAGGATTCATGGAATGCAGGACATTCTATTCAGACTAACATTCCAGACTTTATATACACTGCCTCTCAAGGAGATAGATTTGGACTTTGGGCATTCTTCTAGCCAGACTTGTCTCCACTCACATTCACCAGCTAAGTAGAACCTTTTACTGTATCCTTGTTTGAATACCCTACAGTTTAGCCAGGGAAGATTGAGGGGAAACACTCAGTTGTACTCACACCTCCCAGCAATGGGTATTGTTACATCTGTTAAGGGCTCACCAGGACATTATTAGGATTGATGTATATTCACTCACTATAATTGTTCACTCCGAATAAATATCTAGCACTGCAGATTTTCAGTTTGTATTTTGATTCCGAGCATGGTATGTAGGGCCAGAATTCTATCGCACAGACCTATAGAGTCACCCTAATTGACCATAATTGGTTAGACACAATAGGCAAGCGGAGAAGTACACAAGCCAAGCGGAGGACTTAGGTAACATCCCAAGACGGGGGCTATAGATCAAAAGCCCATAGTTCAACCTAAAGCTAACATGACTTGTCTAAATGAGCTAACAGTAATACTAATAGTATAACTATATCCAGAACTAAATTAAGATAGGAACACCTACACTTGGTGGAGAACTCCGGATTAAACTGTTTTTGCAGTGTGTTTTTCGAAAAAAAAAGAGTGAATATAGTTTTTGTTAATGAGTGATAAGCTGCATTCGGCAGACAAGCCCAAACCAACAGAAGAAAGATCACGTCCCCAGAAAAGGGCAGACTTTAAATTATCAGCAAGTTTGAGATCTGGGTGGAGAGACCAAGATACACAGGTCCAGTCCAATGAGTATTATTTAAAGGCAAAATTATCAGGAGCTGGGAAAAAGATACAGGCAAAGAAAAATGCTGACATTAGTTCACGGCAGATGAGTGAGGAAGATAGAACTGAAACATCTCCAATTGAATGAATTATAATAAGCTCAATGTCAATTCTACGAAGAGTATGGTCCAAGTTCTGGGTACAAAACATAAATTAAAAAAAATAAATTTCAAGGAATTAGGAAAAATTTATGGAAAGGGTACTGCTATCACTCAGTCCAAAATTGTAAAATACTTGGGATATACCATAGATCCTTCTCTGAGCTTTTGTGACCATTTCACCCGCATGAGAGGGCTTGTACAGTCAAAAGTGAACCAATTTGCTAGAATTCAACACTACATAAATGATAATATTGCCAGGCTAATTGGTAAATCGCATGTCGTCCCACTGTCCGAATATGGCATAATTATGCATAGTATGGCCAACGCTGCCATCATAAAAGGTACAATCTTCAATTAATAGGTCTATCCGTCTGGTCAATAGGGACCAGGGTCTTTCCTTGATCGAAATGAAAGGATTACTTAGAATTGATGATATAGGGAAAAGAGGCGATATTGCTATTTTAGGCCTAATGGCAACTAGAATAGAAAACCCAGAGCTAATCCAGCCCATGCCAAGAAACAACAGATTAGCAGACGGGGTTAATTTAAAAGTTATGCTACCATCCACAGAAAAGTTCAGGAAATCCCCGCATGTGCAGGGCCCTATTCTATGGAACAATCTACCCGCCTGTGAGAAACGAAAACCATGGGAACATTTAAGAATTTATCTAAAAAACATCAATTAACTCTTTGTGCCCTGGGTCAGCCTGGAATACATGTCAAATACCCATTCATGTGAAAAAAGTCACAAACTTGAGTATCAATAAGAATTGTCTCCGTCCTTTGGATGAACTTATGATTACCTACCCCAGTGTTTTATAAATGTGCGGAATAATACTGTTTAATTATGTATTTTAGACGGCCAAAAAAATGAAAACAAATGTATTTCCATGATTGTCAAAAAGTATAATTTGTGACATGGTATCTTAGAGAATCAAGCTACATCCTTGTTGTAGGAAGATCTCAAAGATGTCTATATAAAATGTTGTTTCATTCAGTAAAATTAATGATTAGATTATATGCTAGACCACAGTAAAAAGTAAATGAATTTGTATCTGAATTGCGAGGAAATGTAAACACAAAGCACGTGACCTGCCTACGGAAAATCCCTAGTGGTTGGCGGGGAAACAATGTCATGCTCAGAGTGGTTTTGGAGAAATTCAACCAGAACACCAAACCTCGGGATTATTTGCTATCTACTGCAAATAAACACCTATACGAATGTACAGACAGCAAGAAATGGCCAAAGACAGGCCAAAGAAGTGACGGGCCCGGCCGAAGGTTTCCAAAACGTCCTGGGAACACTCCTCGAAGAAGTCTGACAGTTACTTTGGTAGATCTCGTCAAGTTGTCAAATTGTAAACAAACAATGGTGTGACACACAAATCCACAGCATCTTGTGAGTTACATATCTTGCCAAAGTGTTATAGTGTTATTCCTGCCTATAAACTTTATATCTCAAGCATTAATTTGTATTTGTGAGTTACATGTATGTATGTTTAAATCTTGTGAACATAGTTATCGGTCAGTGAATGGTGACTGCTTGTAGTTATATTTGTGCGTGCCGAGTTGGTAAATCACAAACTTGTAGTTACATGTATGTCTAGGCCGGTATGTTTAGGCCGATTTTCCTGTATGCAACATCTCGAGCTATAGTTTTGTATTTGTGCATGCTGAGTTGGTAGATCACAAACTCGTATATACTTAGTTATGGAATTAGCGCCTCATCTGTGTGTTACTATATAAGTGACACATCTCGCCAAAGTGCCATTACTATGTAAATTATATATTATTCCTGCCTACCTACTGCACCAGTGTGTTTGTGCGTGCCGAGCTGGTAAATTATAAATTATAAATTGCAAACTTATATTTACATATATGTTTAAATCAAGGCAACATCCTTGAAAAACCCTGTTTTGTATCTGTGTGTGAGTATTTCCGATGAACCCTGTTGTTGTAATCTGTGTGTGAGTTATTTAGATGAAATTACATTTTCACCTTTACCTTTGCATGTCAGTCTAGTCTTAACTAGTTCTATCTAGTCCTGCCAAATTATTGTATAACCTATATGTCTTATTTAGAAATTTGGTTTCTCAAATCCAATCTAGTCCGTATATTACTATATTGTCAAATGTTTTAGCACTATTAGTGTACAGTGAGCTGCGGAGAGCACTTTTAACCTCTCTGCCTTTTTTAGCTATCGCCCAGATAGCCTCCAAAAATGTTCTTCATCATCATATGGTATGCCCTAACATACCTTCATCAGTATCATCATTATAGGGGAGAAAATTATGTAGCTAAACCGCAGATAATTAATGGTTGACAAACTAAAACTACTCACAAGTGGTTTCAGCATTGGGAATGTAAATGTTAGAAGCCTAAAAAGTAACTGGACTAATTTCAAAAATACTATTCTGCCGATTTTCCCTGACATTGTCCTCTGCACTGAGACATTCCTGACCAATTTAGATAGGAACTTAGACCACAAACTAGATGGGTACAACTCCATTGTTAGACAAGATCGCTGTGTACTAAACCCTGACAACAGTGTTGGGTGTTGGTGTTGGATGCTACATAAAAAATGGCTACACGTTCAAGACACACAATGCTCTGAATGTGTCAAACGCGAATATTGAGTTACTATGCTGTACTATTCTGTTTACTAATAAGAGGAACCTGAATATTTCTGTTGTATATAAAGCACCAGATGGCGACAAGAATGTCCTTATGGAAGAACTATTTGCTACTGTCTCAAAACCTATCTTTGACAACAAAAACTGTGATGTTGTGGTTGCCGGAGATTTCAATTTCAACATGTTTAATACCCAAGAACAAGCAGTCATAAATCTTACAGATATGGGTCATGAACTGGGGTTAACTCAGTTGATAAAAGACACAACCAGATTTGACATTAGGGAAGACAGAGAGCGTGTCCACGAGTCCTGTATAGATTTGATTTTTAGCAAGGAGGATTATGTGTATGCTAGTGGTGTACTCGATTTATGGGTAGCTGACCATCTGATGACCTTTGTAACCCTTAGGAGACAAAAGTTCAAATCTCGCAAACCTAAAGTAATTGAATACAGAAACTATAGAAACTATACGACTGCTGACTTTATTACTACAATTAGATATATCGACTGGAATTGTATCATTGACTTGGAAAACCCTGAAAAGGCTTGGAATCTTTTCATTGAAAAGTTATCTACAGCCCTGTCACTGACATGTCCAGTCGTAAAGAAAAAAATTACCCTCCCTAAGGAAAAATGGATGACAGACGAGCTGCTTATACAAATAAGAGATAAAGACAAAGCACTGAAAAAAGCCAAAAAAAACAAGAAAACATGATGACTGGGTGTCAGCTAAGAATAAAAGAAACAGAGTTACGAACCTATGCCGCAAGGCCAAAAAAAGTTTCCTGACTAACTTAAGCATAGAAACTTTCAATGACAACAAAGAATTCTGGTTAATGGTTGGTCAGCTCATTCCCAAATAGTCGAGAAATTTGAACAATGAAATAAATATTATTGATGAAAACTCTAAACTACCAGTACCCATTGAAAATGTAGCTACACATTTCAATAACTTTTTTGCCTCAATTGGAGAGAATTTAGCAGCACAAATTGATGTGCCATGGACTTTTATAGGGCAAGAGTGTGAACAAACCTTGAGTGATGTGTTTGCAAATCCAGATGAAATTGTAAAAATTGCACGAGATATCAATACCAACAAGGGTAGTAATATTACATTCATAAAATCGTTTGTCTTCAAAGATGTATTCAAAACGATACCCTCTGTCTTGAGTCACATATTTAACCTTATATTTGCTTCAAACTCGATTCCAAATTCCTGGAAAAAAGGATGTGTCACCCCACTATTAAAAGGTGGAGAAGCCTCAGTAATTTCTAACTATAGGCCTATAATCCAGCTTCCAATTCAATCAAAGTTGTTAGAAAAGGTTATTCATAGTAGACTACTAAATTTCTTTGAAAATCACAATGTCCTTTCCGATAAACAAAATGGCTACAGAAAATCTAGATCGACTGTGGACACAATCTCTGACTTCGCAGACGACATACTAAAGGATAGAAACAATGGTAGCACCTCTTTCGCTGTCTTCTTTGACCTAAAAAAGGCTTTTGATATGGTGAACCACAATGTACTTTTAGCTAAACTAGACAAATATGGTATTAAGGGCAACTTGTTTGCCCTGTTGCGTGACTACCTCTCGGGGAGAACACAAAAAACAGTTTGCAATGATACTGAATCTTTGAGTGCTAATGTAAATTATGGAGTCCCCCAGGGATCGATCCTGGGACCCTTACTTTTTCTTAGCTACGTAAATGATGTAGAACACTGTCTCGTTCATAGCAAAGTCAAGCTTTTTGCAGATGACACTGTCATATACTGTAGCCATAAAAACATTGACACCCTGAATGTACTCCTGCAAGAAGATACTAACAATTTTTTTTGTTGGTGTGAGTCTAATAAATTGACATTGAGTGTAAACAAAACTAAGACAATGCACCTCAGAGGTGTTCGAAGCAGAGTAAATCATGTTAAGCTGAATATTGTCAGTAGTGGTACTCAGCTTGATTGTGTAGAGTCTTACAAATACTTGGGCATTACATTAGACGCCAATCTCAAATATGATATGCAAGTACGATCAACCCACAAAAATGTAAGTCATAAAAGGTACCTCCTCAAGGGAATTTCTAAACTGGTGCCACCACAGGTTCTCCTAAGAATTTACAAGGTATTTATACTCCCATTGTTAGATTATGGTGATGTTATCTACAGTGGATGTGCAGCAAGATATATTGATAAACTACAAATCTGACAGAACAAGTGCCTAAGAATTACACTCAAGCTCCCAAAATTAACAAATACACTTCTAATTCACAGAATAGCCAGTGTACCAAAGTTAGTAGACAGAAGGAAGGCTCATATCTTAAACCATGCCTTTAAACGAAGCAAAAAACCAGCCTTTGTTGACCAAACTATAAGACAGACAAGACAGTGGCAGGCACCAGTGCTGTTCTGAAAATTTTAGGTCTTCTATGTTAACAGAGTATAATTTAATTAAGGTAAATTATTCGATAATTTCCTTCTCATCATTTTAATACATTCGATGAGTAGGCAACAATTTTACAGTAATTTTACAGTAATGTTTACAGTACCCTCCCCATCGGATGGTCCGATTTTCCGATATGTAATTTCATTTGTAAGTAATCTTGCCATTGCTTGCCTTTCTCTCCTTATAGGGGAGGAGGTAGGCAGCGACGATCATTATATTATAGCCATTATTAGTATACTGTAAGTGTAACGTTCAAAGAAGCCAAGTTGGATATCCTACAATGGTTAAATGGAAAAGTTAAGAAGCAGAAGAAAATTAAAGTTTACCAAAAATATATTGTTTCTTTATGTGTCTTGCTTATTAGATAATTTCAACCCATTCAATCATATATTTATGTCGGTGTTTCACTAATAAGGAGGTTGCCGTCGCCGAATTTGGTCCCTATAGGGTAGGAAAGGTCCTACTCTGTTAGTAATTGTTCTATGTGACTCACACTAATAATCATTTCTTTCCAAATATATTACATTAATATGATTATGTATTTCAAATTTAGATTCATTAATTTAATTTAATCTATCATATCGATACAACGATCGATTCAACTCATCATATCAATGCTAATGGATGTCTATGTGTATTGTAAACATTTGAATTTGCTACCCTCGTCGCACACCTTCCCTCCCTATAGGGTAGGAAAGGTGATGCCATTGGCACAATGGCGGGTCATTGGACGGAGGCGCCACCTGTTACCACCTTCACCCTCTTACACCCAACCTTGACCGGTGGTCATTCTTCTCTATCGTGTCGACACGAACACTTGATTTTCAAAATGGCAAACGGTTCTAACTCAAAAACTACCAAGCCAAAGAAAACCGCAGCCGAAAAGAAGAAAGAGAAGGAAGATAAGAAAATAGCCGTAGAACAGGCTAAAGAACTTGCTAAGGAGCAGCGAGTTACAATTGAGGATTTAGACGAGACCGAAGAGGCCAAGGCACATGGCGAGGCAGCCCAACTAGTCGATCAAGATGGCGAACTCTTACACACCCAAGACGACAAGGAGCCGCCAGGCGCTGAGTCAGAGGACGCGGAGATAATTATTAACACCCCCAACGTTGTCAGAAGGTCGGCCAGAACACTGGCAGTAGGAAGATGAAAGAGCTTCGGCCACCTGAATAAGAAACCAAGGACTGTTAAAACTGTCATCCAGCCAAATCCCATGGAACTCATGTCATCCATGTTCAGTCAGTTTTGTCAAGCGGCCATGTTCGCTCCCCAAGCCACGTATGGGCAGGTGCAGCCACAAGGGGCGGCAGTTAGCCAAGCCTTGCCTGCCACGGCGAGGGGGGTGACTGGTCACACGACAAAAGCTGAGCCAGCGAAATGAAGACACAAGCAACAAGAGACATGGTCCGACACTGAATCATCATCTAGTGAATCCGAATCCTCCCCCGAACCAGAAAAAAGACACGGGTACAACAAGCATCATTACAAGCATCGACATAGGTCGTGTGAAACTCCCAAGAAACGTAGGAAGTGCAAGTGTGACAGTGACAGGTCCCCGGATCTACATCGCCGTCACCCTGTCAATACCTACAATACCAGGCAGCCCGCCGATACTTCGCCGTCATCGGACGACTCATTGCCGTCCCCACGGAGGCTTAGCAAGCAACATAGGTCTTCAAAGAGTGTCAGACGGGCACTTGAGGACCAATACAGGACTTCAGGCTCAAAAAGAGGTAGGAAAAATACCTTCGCCACACCAGAAACTTCCCTACCCCCCGACATGGCCAGCCGTATTAGAAAGCAGAAACGTGAACTCACTATGGCTGAGTATACTTGTGGCTTCTCTAGAATGGTTATGTCGAGGTTACAGGAGGAATCTACTCCCTGGTACATGCTCCACCATTTGTCTACTATGTCTGAACTCTGTGCACTCAGGAGCTGGCCTACAGCGCATGAGTGGTCTTGTGCATGTGTTGATCTTATCACGGATCGTCAAAACAAATGGAAGGACACGGATGTGTTTACTGAATACCGCACTAAGCTCGCCCTAAACTCCATCTCATCATCATCGAATGAATCAACAAGTGCCACCGCCGCCAACAAGGTGCCGTGTCATGCATTCAATTTTGACACTTGCACCCATAATAGCTCTCATTCAGATGCAAATGTGAAGTACATGCATATTTGCGGATATTGCTACTATGCAATGAAGGCAAGGGAGAACGCACACCCAGTAAAAGACTGTCAGAACAAGCGCACCGCTCAGGCCAGCCTACACGGCGGAGATAACAGCTTTCAGAAACCACAATACCAGGGAAAGAAACACACACAAAGCAACCAGACAAAAAACTCCTAGACTCCTGCTAGAACTGGTGAGTTGAATCAAAATTATATTGTCGCACTAAATGCTACCTCATCTAATGTACCCATCGATAGCTCTCTCGAACCAAACATAAACAATGTGCCACGCCCCATCCAAGATGGCGGCCCCCACACAAGCGCAGGTAGCCAAACCAAGATGGCAGCTACCTCTCGCGCACTATCTCGCGTGGACTGGGCTCAGCGAGACGAGAACTGTCATGGCCGACAAGGCCGAGTAAACAAACCTATCGAGGCTAGCAAATCTGAACAAGCGGCAATTAAACATAGACTTGATTCAAACTCAACCCAGTTTAAATAGTAGTGTGAGTAGGAGTTGTATCCCGCCTGACGGCCACGATGTTGCCACTAATATGCCTATTGAACATGTATTTCAGACACTCGACGGACCCACCGACACTCGTGTTGAGCAAGGCCGTCGTGCAAGTCACCAAAACATGCCCGAATTCATGACAAGAATCGATTATCCCCATCTGGTAACAACAATGCTCAGTGAACCCGATGTACAAGCGGAGGAGTTACTATGCCAAATACATGAGGGCCAAGAGACAGCCGAACAATGTGAGACTCGCTCCACTCAACAAAACAAGAATTTTGATGACTATGGAAACTGGCCATACCCACACATTGGCCTCCCCTCGCGACTTGCCCACATCTACGAAACAGTTAAAGCCAACTCCAAGCCTAACTTCAAGCAAGCCCGAATACAAATTCCATCATGTTTGAATGTCAAAGCCTGGCATGACGCCGCAACAGACCACAAGAACGACGTAAAGATCATGGAAGGAATTAGCTACGGCTTCCTGTTACAATATACAGGAGGCCCTCGCTATAATGCCCAAGATGTTACTAACCGCACACCTTCCCTCCCTATAGGGTAGGAAAGGTCCTGCGACAACACCCTCAGCAGGTTGTTGTGAAAGACGTTTGCTCCATGAAATGTCCATAATATTTAATTATGTATTATATATTGAACTAAAGGACCTATATATGTATCAACAAATTTTCCGGCATTTGTATACCAGAGATTATAGGAGATAGTTGATGAGGTCACTACACGCAAAAATATAACAAGAATATATATAGCAAATGAAATATAAGAGTAAATATAGTAATTGAAGGAACACAATAACCAAACACATGGATGGCGTTAGAGGCGACGGACAATGTGACCTCCCAAAAAAACCAACAACTAAATCATAGCCAGCCCACACAACACACGCTTATCAACTTCTTTGATCCTATTTAGGGGGGTAGACAGGTAAACAAGCACCGCTAACGGTCTCGAGTTGCCCATGTACTTAATGTCTTGCAGAGGGATACCACAGGTACATGGCCCCACTGCGGCGAAGGGAATGCAGCCCAGTGTACTTTGTTGCAAACCCTGCAGATAACAAAAGCATTTTGAAAGCACGAAGAAGTTCAGAGTACTGGATTGGCACAAGCCCAGACACTGAAGGTTTAAGCATCAGGGGCATGTGCGAAGGCGCCTGGTATTCAGTAAGGTAAACGCGTAGTCTTGAATAAACATCAAAGATGTGGTTGTCACAATGGTGGACAGGTATATATAATACAGGGGTGTCTTGGCCATGAGTTTTAGATGAGCGCACTTTAAACATAACATAGTCAGTGTAAAATTCAATGTCAGAGCATAGAAGCACATGCGGATTCTCTTTACCAGTAGACAATGTTGCTTTTCCGAAGTAGGGTGCAAAAGCAAATTATGATGCCCAGCCAATATATTTCATGTATAGGATATTTAGGCATCAGGCCATACATGATAGCAAGTTGAGAGGGCATCAAGTAAAGGCGTTGAATTGAGTTGTATTGTATTGTATATTGTTTATTTCCGAAGACAGTACATGATAAATGTATAGATAATTTACATCGGCAATGGGTCGGTCCTCTTCTGTGGCAGCCACAGCTCTTCCAGAGGGTCCCTTAGACTAGACTTTTAAGTTACAATTAACGGTATACAGGGGTATAAAATGACTAATTACCTACACTACTGCAATGGGATGCACTAGCTATATCTTCATCAAGGTGTGACTCATGGTATTGAGTTTCCTTGTGTATAATTTTTTGTGGACATCGTCCATTTGTTAAATTTGGGTTAATTAAGGTTTGATGGATAACAATGAGCGAAAATGGGTTGTGTGCTTATACAGGTAGTGTATCCCATTTTCAAATCAGCTAGGTCCTGGCATTCTTGTGAACACTGCGTTGACTGCTGTTTATATATTTTACATTCTTTAGATGTTATGATGACTAGAGGGTCTAGATGTATGTGGGGTAACATTCTGGCGAACACTGGCCCCAATTTCCATCCACATCCTTCACAGTTGTATAAATAATTTTGACTAGTTTTATAATAATCTTACGGCCTGATAGAGATCGATGCTGGGGTCTCCCCGTTATCCCATGTGGGAGAAGAAGTTTTCTTCAAGGTATATTTTGAATTCGACCAGTGTTGGGCAGTTTCTTCCAGCTGGTGGGATTTTATTGAAAAGGGTTGGGGCTTGTACAATAAATGATTTTCTGATCCTCTCTGTTTTTGTCATTGGTATTTTTATGACTTTACTCTTTGCCAGACTTCGCAGATTGATGTTTCTGTTGTCAAGGTATCTTTTATCATGACTCATTTCATATGCTAGGTGGAGAAGGTGTGAGTCTCTCCTTTCATTCAGATATTCCATATTTATCTCTGAGTGAATTTCCTTGACCCTATCAGTTTTTTTCTTGTTGTATGCTAGTCTTAGAAATGAGTTTTGTATGGATTGCAGCCTGGGACACAATTCAATGATTCTTTTAATTAGAGAGACAAAACATCTATCAAACACCACCAAAATACACCATAAGATGTCTTACATGTACCAAAAGTGATTCCAGCATAAAAAAAAGTGTGTGAAGAAAATTATTTTTTGGACCCCTGTACCCCCGGTATTATATTATTTTAATAGAAATATAGGTCTTTTTGCGATTAAAAGGTCATTAATGGTCCAAATAACAAAAAACTTTGGATTCTGTTATCTGGCCGTATGACCTTTATATTGTCAGGTTTTCCTTTATATTTTAGTGTTATTCTGACACTAAACAGAATATAAATGATAATATGGGAGCATGGCCCAGGCCCATTGGCCCTTTTAAAACGGCTGTATAGGATGAGAAGGACGGGGATTTATGCAAAAGTAGCATCATGGAAGATATCTTAATGCATTAGTGCATGGATGTCGAATGTATTATATAGCCTCTAGTACTATATTATGCATAGAGAAAATATTTCTAATTAATTTATTTAAAATAAATCTTTTTTTAAACATTAACTAACATTGAGATGTGAAATACACCTGTAAGGAGAATGTCTATGACAACAAACTTTATCAGATATTGTACTGAGTAATTAAACTCTATGTAAAACTACCAGGCTTATTTTGCTCTCTATCATCATTGATGTGAGAAGAGGTTTATTTTTTATTAAAGCTGAAAAACTACATTTACCTTTTAATTCAGCCCGGAAATAAAACTGAACCCCTTGGACTATTGTAGTATAATTTACATCTACTTAAAATTTGAGATGTACTCTATGAAATAAGATCAGATAACATGTTAGTTTAACAAGCTTTTTAAATTGCCATTCTGAGAGCAATTGTACATTTCTGGGCGACCTGACCCATATATAAGGGTTATGCCAGAGGGGGTATTTTCAATTAAAGGGTCAGTAAACGGGTTCGTAGTCACTTTTAGGACAACAAACTTCATGCCGCCATAAATACAACATCCAAGTATCAATTTTTTTACCTCCATTTATGTCTAACTTATAGTCACTTACAGGCCCGAATTGAGAAAGCTTACTTGAAAAGGTCTGTTTAGCACAAGAGGGCACTGAGAGTGCTGTGTGACGTCATAGAGGCGCGCCAGAAATGTACATAATATCCCTACCTTCCCCCCCAATCTCACAGCAATTGAAGCAGTTATGCAAAACAGCTAATACCTATTCAAGAACCAGTCATGAGAGGTCAATAATTGGGTTGGTACACCCTCCTTCTTTCTAGCAGCAATTATGAGAGTTGTTTATTATGTTCATTGCATGTACATTTCAAGATTGGTGCACCTTTATGACGTAGGCAAACAGTGGCTCCTTGAATGGAGTGTTAAACTGTGTAACTACTTTTTCACTCCTTTAAATGGGTAAAACTCACTAAATAATAAGTTGAATTAAGTAAAACTGGGGTGGTTACATTTCAATAATAACAGGGAAATGGATTTGCTCATAATATTTGGGGGTTTACTGACACTTTAAAGCTGAAAAAAACATTACATGTATCTCAAACAGTGCAATAGTGGTGTTTATTGTGCTACGTTCTCACCAGGTTATACAAGCTATTTTTTACATGAATTTGGCTTATTTCAGAGGATTGGTGATTGGCACAGACTTTGCCGACTTTTCCCATGGAACACATATCATTGTGTTCTGTGCTTGACAAGTATCTTCACAAGTATTGATTATCTGATAATATAGGTGAGAATATATTATACACAGAGAGAGAGCCTCTATACAATGTATGACCAATATCTTGGGCACACAAAGGTATTGATTAACAGATAGCAACTCACTGTAGGTGCACCTACAGAATTCATGACATGTATTGGGATTAAGCATATAGCAAAAGACAGTGCAGCCTAACGCACCCCCTTATAATATATGGAGATATACTATGATTATCATATTTGATCTGTCGTTACTACTTGTCTTATACATATATATGCATTAAAATATATATAAATATATATATGCATTTGTCAACCCTGGATTGTGGGGTCTTTCATAGCTACCAGACTCACGTTGTGGGATCCTTGTTCGCACTGTGGGGTCTTTCCAAAGACCCCACAAGGTTAGTGGGCTCATACTACTGTATATGGCCTGATATGTCGAGATTTCAACTTAAATTTGATTTTGTTCTTAGGACCCCACAAGGTTTTATATGTATATACAACTAGATCATGGTTTTAGCAGCCAATTGTAGGTGTCTCCACTAATCATATAATGAGCCTATTGTGTATATACAGATTGGTAGAGACAGTCATGGTTGAGTGGGTTTGCAAGGTCAATCTGTTTGCTCTCCCCTTTTGTCTATAGTTGTATCATCCCTACTTCATTGTTTGTAGTGAGGACCCCACTATCCAGGATAAAAACTTACACAAGATCCCACAAGATTTTATATGGGTTAGGAACTAACAACTTTTCCATAAGGCAATATAAGAGAACTGAACCACAAATGGCAGGATTGGACCAGTCTGTTTCCCCTATATATGAATCGTAGATAAGGAAGGAAATACATAACATATTCATTTACATGTCCATTCACTGTAATAATGTTGTCTTAATTATGCACAATCCAAAAAGGTATATAGGCTAAGAGCTGACCAATGTTTCCTAGAGTGAGAACGAACATGTCATAGAATAATACAAAGTATGAGTAATACATAGCTGTAGAAAGTGACTGATGTTCTTTTAGGTGATGAATAATGATCCAAACACACAATTACAAAGTATCAATCCTCCATTGACTAAAAATTCCCCCTATCTTTCGCCAATGCAAACAAAGAATCTATTTCCTCCTTTGAATAGTTTGTGGATTGGACCCCTCAATCCAGGATGAGATCAGACATATGCAGGACCCCACAGTCCAGGATAGGAGCATATTTCCTGGACCCCACTACCCAGGATTAGACCACACATATATATAGGACCCCATAATCAAGGATGAGAGCATATATAAGACCTCACAGTCCAGGATGAGAACATAATATAATTCTCCCAAACGCTGGGAGGCTGGGACAAAAATCTCCATTCCTACACCTATGATTCAGATACCTATATTTTATTTTGCCTTATATCGGTTTCATCAAACCTGATTAGTCACAGTCATGGTTGAATGGGTTAGCAAGGTCAATCTGTTTGTTCTCCCCTTTGGTCTATAGTTGCATCATCTCTCCTTCATTGTTTCTAGTGAGGACCCTACAATCCAGGAAAAAACTTATTCAGGACCCCACAATGTGTATATAGGCTAGGAACTAACCACTGTTCCTTTGAGTAGCTAAGAGAAAGTATTAAACTGATAGAAACTATTACATACAAGTGCTCAGCATCGTATACATAGACTATCAAGGGCTATTCCCTGCCCAAACATAATTAGAACAGGGTGGGTTGCTAGCTTAGAATTAATATTAACTTGGTAGAAGGTAACAACAGACAGACAGATAGACAGAGACCAAGTCAGACAAATATTCAGCAAACATATGTTCACAGAGGAAACTATTTCAATTAGTGCTAACCTTGTTAAATATAACGAAATAATTGTTTAATTTGGTGATACTACTTCATGAAGTTCATGAAAAATATGACTTTATTTCTACACAAACTGATAACCAATTAAGGTTGTCAGGGAGAGATGGAGGGGGAGGGGGAGGGAGGAGAGGAGGAGAAGAGGAGAGGAAGAGAAAGGTTTACGGCAGGGGTTTTATTCGATTTTTTTACCTCAAGCATTACATTGCAACAATGTTATTCTCAGCTTAAGCTCTATACATAATAGATTTGTTCTTACATAAACATTGATACATGGAAATAATGTTTGTCATTCTTTATACTTTATTCTTCAACTTAGTGTTTACCTCCTTCTGTCGATCCACTGTTAATGATGATAATAGCAGCAACAATACAAATGCAAGTTTCTTGCACAAAATAGGATTCTCTTTAGGTTTTTTTTACACATGCATAAGAACTCTAATTGACAATTCAGTGAGTTACCATAATATCTAGGTTCATGTTACGATTTCTTGTAATCATATTTCTGTAATCTTATTCTAAAGGCAAGATCATAGTCTTTGTATATAAACATTGTTATTCCTCTTTAGCTAGATATAGCCATTAAGATTAAATTTTTAAATACATTTTTCAAGATTGACTTGAATCTGTTTGTCTCATCAGTAGTTTTATATCTTGAGAGAAAGGAAAATTAATAACTGCAATTATTAGTCTGCATTATATCTAATCATCACAATTAAACTTCTCTCCAACCTATCTACCAATTTTGATGTATGCATAGTCGGTATATAACAGAGGGTATATGAATTATAAGAGAAAAACATCATAGTGATAAATCATGTTTTATCATTATTTTGTGTAAGTTTGCAGACATCTTTATTTGATAAAGGCAACATCCATATAATATACGGCTAGAGCGATTTCTAGGAAAGGAGGTAGAAATCCATATAAGAAATAGAAGGGTTTCTTTGTCCCGAATGTTCTCGGAAGTTGTTGTATTACAAACCACTTCACTCATCTGTAGAGGTCAGTCCCCCCTCTCTGGATGTCGTTGTATGTGGTTTGTGAAGGTATCTGGGGTGGAAATGTGATTTTGAAGCCTTTTTTAAATTGCGATCTCTACACTCTATTTATAGCCTGGGAAAGCCCCTGTGAGATACTATGTCATTACCCACAACCTACGTCCAGGGGGACCTAAATACATGGGTCATATTTTCAGAAAATGCACAATTGGCAGCTGTCCACATTTGATAACAAACATGCCATAGATGGTTTATAATAAAAACAAATGTTATGTTATGTAGTTTACTGAATGATTGAAAGAATGTATTATATTTAGTTAGGGCAGTGGAGGAAGACCTGCAACAGGGCAGAGGACTGACATCTTTTCCTTATTTTATGATGATGTAACTGTATGAATTAGATTGAACTGTATTTTGAACTTTATTTTTGTCTGAAATTTGGGTTATTTGAGAGGATTGGTGAATGTGAATTGTACATTTTCTGAAAATCTGGCCCACATTCAAAGGAGACGGAGAGTGAAGAAGAGGGTGTAGGAATAGGAAAGGGGGAGGGGGAGGGAAAGAAGAGGGGGGAAAGAGAGGAGGGCGAGGATGTAGGGGAAGGGAGAGAGGGGAGGGAGAGAAAGCGGGGAGGGGGAGCATGTGGAAGAGGGAGGGAGAGGGGGGGGGAAAGTCTGAGATAGGGTTGGGAGAGAAAAACAGGTATGAAAGACAGAGAAGAGGGGGATGGAAAAGAGGGAGAGGGGGATGTATGGGGAGAGAGGGTGACCGTCCTACATGCAGAGGAGTGGGAGAGTGAAGAAGAGGTTGTAGGAATAGGAGAGGGGGGAAGAAGAGGGCGGGGGAAAGAGAGGAGGGAAAGCATGTAGGGGAAGGGAGAGAGGGGAGGGAGAGAAAGCGGGGAGGGAGAGCATGAGGAAGGGGGGAGGGATAGGGGGGTGGGAAATTAGAGATGGGGTCGGGAGAGAAAAACAGGTATGAAAGTCAGAGAAGAGGGGGAGGGAAAATAGGGAGAGGGGGAAGTGTGGGGAGAGAGGGTGACCGTCCGGAGGAAGGGTTCTTTGCTAGTTTTATATATTCGAAATGATGTTCATGAATATGTGGAAAAATATATAAGGCATTACTAGGGGTATTACTCCCTACGTATTTTTCCCTATCTTTCTCTCCTCCGTCTTTCTCTCTCCCCCCTCTCTCTCCTCCGTCTTTCTCTCTCCCTCCCTCTCCTTCTCTCTCTCCTCCCTCTTTCCCTCTCTCTCTTTCTCCATCTCTCTTGCCCTCTCTCTCTCGCTCTCCTCCATTTCTCTCTCTCGCCCTCTCTCTCACCCTCTCTCTCTCTCTTCCCACACTATGGTGTGCACAAACAAAGACACACTTCTTCCCTCTTGGTCAAGGTTGGGGATATGCCTTATACATAATTAAAATTTGTTTTCCTACATTGTGCCATGGAGAGAAATAGATCAGCATTCTCTTCTCCTCCAAGTCACAGAGAAGGAAGAGAATTAAAAGTACTTAATCAGCGACCGTTGGTCCTTCTCTTGGAGATAACCAACCAGAAACCTGAGGGGGTTGGGGTCAGGTATAATTTTCCGAAAAATTTGCTTTCGCAAAAGTTTCTTTACTTTTTTTTTCATTATTAAATTCTGATTTTATTTTACCTCTAACTACATTAAATTGTTCCATTCCATATTGTTCCATTGCCCACAAAATGTGACCCGACTGCTGAATGCTGTACAGATATTAGGCTTATAGTAAATGAGGAATGCATGATGCAAATGCAGTTAGTGTTCAGTGAACCATAAATAGATCTGAGTGTATCATAAAGTTAATTGTTGGCTAGGTCCTTCCTTCAATACCTGGGACAACGGAGATGGATACTCTATGTACATAATACATATTTGATCACCAATAATGGAAATGGAAATTTGATATATAGTTTGATAACCCCTACCCTCCCAAATAGCACACTAACTTTTTTTACTAAGAGTTTTTGAAGACTAAACAACAGTGGATTTGTTTTCAATAACTGCCCCCCACTTGGCTGGTGAAGAAAAGTAAGAGAAAGGCAGGGAAGAGGGAGAAAGGGAGACAAGGGTTGCAGGATGGAGAGAGAGGCGGGGAGAGGAACCTAGAAGGTTTTAGAATAAGTATTATTATTTGTTTCAGCGATCGTTTGGGGAGAAATAAAGTGAAGACATTTTTTTTTGCTTTCACTGTAGATACATTCTGGTACAATTATGATAAAAGATGGAGGTATCTGATATATCAGATATTGCCTACCCAAAAAGGCAGGTAAAGAAATATGCAGGCGAATAAACCAAATAGTTACCTTTAGGGCTGTCATGATAAGTTGTTGTGCGGGAAGGGATTTTAAGTGGTTTTAATTCTCATATTTGCATGATGACTATCAAAGATCTTGATATTATATTATAGTATATCTATAGGTCTCATATCTAGTTAAGTTTGTTTATGATCTTGTTAAATTTATTTGTCTTTTTGTCTGCACTGACTGAAAATATTGTACATATTGCAAAATGTAGTAGCTGAATATAATATTCAAATACAAATTGCTGCTGCCTTGGCTGGTGAAGTAAAGTGTGTGTGTGTTGAGTGTGAGATATTGAGGTGGCGGGGGAAGGAAGAGAGAGGGAAAGAAAGAGAATGGGAAGAGAGGGAAGAGATAGATGGAAAGAGATAGAGAAAACTGGGGAGAGGGAGAAAGAGAGAGACAGGAGACTGAGAGGGGAAGAGGGAGAGAGACACGTTTTTGTTGTGATAGAAGGGGATAGTGATATTAATTCCAGGCAGCTTTCATATATATGAATATGGTCAGATACCAACAAAAGTACAGTAGTTTCTACGTTTCATTACACTTGATATTTAAACAGTGGCATGGGAAAAGGGTGGCCAAGGGGTAGAAGAAAGAGTGGACAAAATATTTGTCCCCTATTTCCCAAGTAAGGGATGAGGGCAGCTCAGCAGGTTAAAGAAAAGGGAACTATTTCTCCAGCAATACAACCATGTATAGGCCCACCCCAGCAACTCTGTGTTTATAGAGTAATTGTCTAAGCAACTACTGCAGTCAGTCCTCTTAGCCTAGGATCTGTACCTTGCAACTATATTCATGGTTCACTGAACATCCATGACAATAAAATATGTTACTAGCCAAACGTATAGCCAGATAATATAAAATGCTTGAGGGAATGCACAAACCTATATAGCTGGGCAAACAGCTGTGTCAATAGGCCTATCCATAGAAATTTACATTATACAAAATGTATATAGGTGGAAACAAATATTTAAATACAAATAACCCACAGTCCAGAATGAGAACATATATATACAGAACCCCAGATTCCAGGATGAGAACATTACATGCAGGACCTAACATATCAGGAAGGGAATGTCCAGGATGAGATCACACATATATATGCAGGACACCATAGTCCAGGGTGAGCGCATACATCCTGGACCCCACAATCCAGGATGAAATCGCAGGTATATACAGGACCCCACAGTCCAGGGTGAGAGCATACATCCTGGACCCCACAATCCAGGATGAAATCACAGGTATATACAGGACCCCACAGTCCAGGGTGAGAGCATACATCCTGGACCCCACAATCCAGGATGAAATCACAGGTATATACAGGACCCCACAGTCCAGGGTGAGAGCATACATCCTGGACCCCACAATCCAGGATGAAATCACAGGTATATACAGGACCCCACTGTCCAGGAAGAGGACATGTGCATGACCTCACAGTCCAGGATGAGAATATATGTTATAAAGAGATGAGTCACAAAAGACAAAAAATAGATGAAATATATGCTTTAGGATAATCTGTATATGGAAGGGTTTTGTAGAAAAGCATTTGAATTATGTTTGTGAATTTGTGACTCATTCTTCTGGGACACATCACTATATGCAGTATCCCACAATCCAGGATATACAGGACCCCACAGTCCAGGATGAGAACATATACAGGACCCCACAGTCCAGGAAGAGGACATATACAGGACCCCACAGTCCAGGATGAGAATATATACAGGATCCCACAGTCCAGGGTGAGAACATATACAGGACCCCACAGAGCAGGATTGAAACTTACTAACCCACTGTACAGTAGAAGGTTCTTTCATACTCTTTATAATGAAGTATCATTGTTTGGTTATTGTAGTCCTTGTCAACTGATAAGTATGGCCTAAATTTGAAAAGTTGCTGTCATAAACAAAAGAAATTCTTCCTGCAAAGATAATTGCTAGTCAGTGAGTTATGGGACTCTCTGCGGGATGAAAATCATTTGTCTAAATTTCAAATCCTAATTCATAATCATAGTAATATAGGAGTATTACTGCAATTTGATTAAAGGGCAATTTTAAGGGTTTGATAATTAATCAAATAGCCTGAGAGAAATAAGGGAACAAGGCATGAGACAATTCTTACACTTTTGGACTGGGAAGTGAACACATCGGGTAAAGAGATAAATTTTGATTATCAAGGCTATAATTATATCACAAATACTCGGGGAATTTAATATCTCAGAAGACCTCAGTGAATAATACTTTTGGCTAATTTAAATTTGAGAATCTCAGAGGTAACATATTTATCTCTCTGACTGAAAAATACATTGATAATCTAAATGGTTCTATCACAAATAATATGTTAACTAAATCCGCACACATGTGGTCAGAACACCCTCCTAAAATCATTCCCATTAAATACTGAATTTCTTTGTTTCATGTCTCCCCAATAATGACTGATAAATAAACATGATATTTTGAAAATATCATTTTGATTAGGCAAAGTAAACACAAAGAAGAAAGCTGGTAGAAAGTGCATAAGACCCCACAACCCTGTGAAATTAGATTTGAGTATATATATACTGTACTATGTTTCACAGGCCTTGTGGGTTCCAAGTGAGGTCAAGGGTCAAGGTCACAGAGGACCCCACAAGGGGATCCCACAATGTTACAGATTATTTTTTGTCTAAAATTAATTATTTTTTGTCAGATTTGGAATCTTGGATGTTAGGGCTAACCAAATATGTAACTACTTTGTCTGTATGATTATTGGTTCTATGGGATCCCACAATCCAGGATCAGAGCTGAGACCCCACAACCCAGGGCATACTGCTATATATATATATATATATATATATATATATATATATATATATCAATATGTAAGGCTTCAAATGATGAAGGGCAATGTAAGCATAGATTTGTTTTTGTACAGAAGAGGACACCATGGTTCTTTACACTCATATGCAATGATTACACACACAGTACAGACATATTTAGGTTCATCTTAATACAAATTTAACCCAACACTAACCTTCAAACAGGAGACGATTTACTGCAGAAGCTTCTTGGGTAGACTGGATAGCTCTTTCCTTGCTTGATCTGCGTAACTTGCCTTTGACAGTGTCATCAGACCTTAATCAACTCCAATACGCCCTATCGTATGTACTTAAATGACGCAGTAGCCAGATACCCTGGTGAAGAATCAATATTGGTATCAATTTAATACCGCACCTCCTCTAACTATCTAGGTTAGTGTATAGAGCGTGGATAAGAGAATTTTGAGATAGGAAATATTCTGGATAAGCCAGGAGGTACCGTGATCGCTATAACTAAAAGATGCACAGCACAAAAAAATCCCGCACAGCACCCGCACAGCACTTTCTCCCCTTACATCATGTACCTGGAAGGTTTCGCCGCATACATACTTTGCAATATTTATATTTTATTTGTATTATCATTCCATGTACTACAAATAGAGTGGAGGAGAGAAATCGTATTGCTAAAAATTCGGTTCAGAAAACGATTACTGTATGATGATACCATAAAAACGGAAGTTGTCTTGCACAGAGAGGGGGAAACTTTATGTCATCACCATAAATTATTTTGCGCAACATGAATAACTCAAACAGCAGTTTTTAGTAATTGTCCACCCAGAGATATTAGTAACATTCTATCCTCAAAAATAAAAACATTAAACTTAATATATAAAAGGACTTATTTAATATATTAATGTTTACTTTTATTAGAATCTGCTTGATCTCATCTTTTCAAATATGATGATATCTCAAAATCCATTTTTTGCAACTTGTGACTCATTTTCCTGGGACACATCACACATATCAAAATCTAACCTGTAATAGATGTGCCCTATTACGTATTCCAACAAACGTCTATCTATTTCAGGCCCATAGGCTGGTATATCACAGGGGGTGGGGTGTCATTCCTAGACTGGGTGAACCTAGATGTGCAATTTAAGTGCTGAAGGCACAAGGTCCGCTAGGGGGTCAGGGGGCATCCCGCCCCCCCCCCCCCCCCCCCCCAGACCTGGAAAATATGAAATTTATTGTGCCATTTGGGGGAATTTCGTGCGTTCGGGAGTCCATGAATATTTCTCTATTTCCTGTAATACTGTAAATTATAATTGGAACTCAAATTAAAATGTCCTTTTTTCGGAACTTCTGTAATTTTTAATGAAATGTCTAGGGATATAACAAATCCAAATATCAACCTGCCCCCAGGCATATTAGATTTGAAATCTACCTGCCCACCTTATCGTTCGACCTGCTCTATCTTTCTGGGTCCCTTAAGTCTTGAAATTAATTGTTTTAACTCGCTGTGCATACCCAGATTCTATATATATAATGTAGTGAACCCTGGTGGTTTATTGTACCAATCCGGGGCTGTAGGCTCTTCTACAGGTAATTCTGAGTAAATGGTGACACTAGTTATCCGGCCTGTGATAACCTGTGTGCTATTACTTAGACAACCCAGGTTTGATATTCCTCTCAACTAAGGGAAAGTAAAACTGGACAACGATCTCTGTTTCCGTAGCTTTATTTCCCCAACAGTGCAATCACAAAGTACATGGTCAGCCGGGCTAACCAAGACATCTGACGGAAAGGATTTAATAGTGATGTTCAAGTACCTGGTCTAGAGGAGTTGCAAGGCTGCATTGGGTCAGTATATTTATAGTACTCGTCCCAATTCTCAATTAAGATTACCTCATCGGTAATAGTTATATAGGGTTTAAGTTAAACCGAGATTACTACTTTTGTAAATATAGGAAGACAAAAAACAAAACCTTTAGAATAAGAGCAGTCTATTTCAGGAATCTGAAACGAGACGTGCACAAAGTGACTGCTTTAGTGACCAGCTTCACAGACATAGATATGATTATACAAAATGTTGGCAAATATTAAATGACTATCTACCTCTCAAAGATAAATCTAAATCATCAACAAGATTATTGATCCTGCCACCAGGCTAATGGCCTATGCGAAAAATGTACCCAACATTATATATAGATTCTTTGCAAATATTGGTATGGAAACAGCAGGCTCATTGTGCAGCCCGCGCTTTGGCCTTGTCTATTGGTCGAGAACAAGCGTTCAACCACTTTTCACACTGCCTAGAGGCTCAAAAACATGATTTATTTTTTTATTTTTCTCTGTTCAGGGAAAACAAAAGCTTTTCCGGGCGCATTTGAAACATTTTATATGTTATTTATTTATTTTTCCAGATTCCTGGTTACTGCCAAGAAGCTACAAAAGGTTTGCAGTTTGGCAACGCCACTGAATTTGCTGCAAAGTTTGCTTTTTGGTAAAAATCCTGGCATATCAGCCATACTTAAATTGTTTCTGGCCTCGGAGGGTGTTAATTACTAGAAATTATGGCAAATGGGCGTGGCTCAGGCTGTCGTGTGAATCAGGAGTGTCTTGGGCAGCATATTTAGGGAAGATTCAAGGTTTTTATTATTAACAAATATGATTTAGGAGGTGTTGGTGTGGATGATTTTGACGTTATATGACCAGATTAAGCCTTAGGCTATCGTTTTTTGAGGGAATTTTTTTAGTCTGAAAAAATGATTTCATACTTTGAAGTTTATTTTGAATCAATCTTTCTTGTGCCCCTGAGTGAATGTCTCATTATTTAGGCTCTTTTGGGCTAAATTATTGGTGTGATTCTTTTTTACCACCGTGTAAATATGTTCATGAAACCTTTAGGGAGGTGGACAGGTCAACCCCTGTCTACTTATTTCTTCCTTGGGGATAATTATCTCTAGTTAAATTCGAGCAGAGGGCTCTCGCCCCAGATAGGACAGAAATGATATATTGGGTTTGCGTTGGCACCAAGACTGGGGGGAGAAGAGAGTGAAAACTAAGGTTTTATTGTATTCTTCGATATTTTATCTTATCTATCTCCACCCTCTGGTTATATAGCTTATTGATGACTTAACATTATTACTTAACATTATAACTTTATTATGGAGTCATCTTGGACTCTGAGAAAGTATTTGTCAGGTATTTATATTTTATGCTAGGTGCTAGGTTGAGGCTGCAGGAGGCAACGAGGCTAGGGTCAGGCCCCAGATTCACTGCCTTGGTGGCTCATGCTTTGACCTGTATTTATTCTTCTTTTGTGTATCTTTGCTTTTATCTAACGTCCGCACTACCTAGCCCTGACTCTTGCCTCAACTTTCATCACGGCCATTGGGTGAACATTGACTTGGACCAGATGTAGCAGGTCTAATGTCCCCCCCATCAGGTGTACCCCCCGGTATAACTAACCTAGGTCTAATGTACCGGGGGTACATTTGACCTAGGTCTAATGTACCCCCACCAGGTTCAAAATACCCCTAAATGGGAAACTAAACCTAGGTCTAATATACCCCCAGTATGCCCAGCATGTGTTACCAATATAGTACTGATGTACACCCATTGAAACATTAATTCTTTTAATTATGACAATAAAAGTAATAATGAATAAAGTAAAAAATGAATAGAGTACAGGCCTGATAGACAGAACTGAATAGATTTTAGTTGTTTTGCTTTTTTATTTGCAATAAGCTCCCATACTGCCATAGTCATTCAGTTTATTTCCAGTTTAAAAAAAGGATTATTATACAGAATTACAAAAAAATCATTATTAGACCCTGAAATTGATCTTTAATTTATTACCATAAGCATTAGATATGACCTTCTGTCCCAATATATTCTTTTAGAATTGTTGGTGTAAGATTATCAATGAAACAAAGGGGGGTCATTTGAATCTAGATGGGGTCATTTAAACCTAAGGTCTAAATTACCGGGGGATATATTAGATGAGGGGGGTTACACCGGCCCTGTTTCATATTAATTACTTGGAGATGCTCCCGGTTAAGCTTGCTCTTGAGCGTTTTGGCCGTTTGTTGTTGAACACACATGTAGTGTTATACTCCAACAACATGACGGTCATCGCCAGCATCAAACAAAGCATCAACAAAGGATCTACCTTTAGTAAAAACTATCACGCCACTGATTCGAGACATTTTTTGGTTGTGTGTTAAGTTAAACATCTACATTACCGCTTGACATGTTCCTGGCCATATGAATGTTACTGCCGATTTTCCGATCAAGACTAAACAATACTTCTGACCTGGGGGATTGAAATATTTCTCTCTCTGTTGTAGTTCTGGTGTACAAGACTGACCTGGCAGTTCTGGATAATGAGGTTTCGGCTACTATATCAGCAGGATGGTCTAAGAATACACTGAAGACTCGCAGCTCCCAGTGGGGGAAGTATCTCCAGTTCTGCCTTGACAACGACCTTCAGTCTGTGCCCGCGGATTCACAAACTGTCTGCAGATTCATGTCCTTTTTGGTCAGAACCTCAGTTTATAGTACCAGTTTAAGGCGGCCTCTATGGATGCATCCTCTAGCTGCATCCATGAGTCATTGTTTTATTACTTGTTATTACTTGTCTTCTAGTGAACGCAGGATATTATACAGATTATGCTTCATGGTCGCTTAAGAATATTAGTCAGACATTACATGAGCAATAAATGCAACTATTGGAGTATCAGTACTGTACCAGAATATGAAGAACTCAATGTACTTGATCATTTGTAGTTTATTGCTGTTGATGGTAATACATATTGGACCTAATGGTCAGCCCAGCAGTGCTGCTTCTGCACCTTTTACACCCTTATCAAAAACATCATTGGTTTGACAACATTCCCTTCAATCCTATCCTGTATTATTCATAATTTCATAATTTTCACTTCAATTTTATTTAACATTTGAGTAATTCTCTGAAGCGCATAGCAATTGATTTCAGGAGGCCTTTTTTTCCTTGAAAATCTGTTTTATCAAATTTGTTTGACTTGATTTTGTAAAATTATCCATTTTACTACTATAAAATCACTATGTTTGAACAGGAGGGTATTTCATTGTTTTGAAGCCAATATATATCTTAAGGGCAACACAACTATTCCAAAACAATCTTTTCCAAATCTAGATGAGTCTAAGTTAGTTATATATGAATATTCTGTTTTTCATAATTATGAACATGTGTGAAATCATTTTTTCTAAGCATGTAATATATTTTCTAAATGCATCTGTATATTATTTTCAAACTCTAAAAACTATTACTAATTTTTAGCCTTTTTATCATAAATTGGGGCTCCCACAACCTTACTTTTGCCAAGAAATTTAAATGGCTTGAATAAAAAGTAAATATTGAAGTTGTATAATCCAATAAACCCACTCTTATTTAAGGACATATTTGTTGGCTTGGGCTACATGATTATATAAGCGTTCATAAGGGAACTTGAAATAATGGCATAGATTGCATGTTTTTAATACAGGATATGGGTTAGCTGTTCAATCAACCTGGTCAATGGTGGAGTCTCTTTTACTGCTCCAGCAGGACCAGCAGATACGACTGGGTTCCACTGCCCCACTACTTCTCCCACTACCTCTCCTGTTTCTTGATAAAACAAGCAGTGACAGTAACAGGGGAGTAATGGGGATGGGTGCTATTATGATAGTACCGCACGAGTAGGTGTTCTGGCGTGAAGGATCGCATGGACCCGAGATGATTCTTTTCACATGGCACACAAGCAGATAGGCGAGTGTGTTATATTGAAAAGAATTGTCGAGGGTCTATGCGATCCTTTACGCCAGAACACCTACGAGATGCAGTGCTATTTTTACTCCACGGTGCCATTAGATCAATTATAAATTAGAACACAAAGTCTTTTATTTACTTACAAAGTTACGGCCATTCTTCTCTCACTGATGCCGGCGACGACGCAATAGTGTACATTGTAACGTTGCAACGTTAGTAACGCTAGAAAGAGTCATTGACAACGCATTTTCCCGCGTGGAAGGGAACCAATCAAATGATTTTATTTTGCGTGTGGTACAAAACAATGTACCACACGGTATGTACCACACGCCTCTACATACAAATGTTATGTGATACACACTTCACAGTGGAGTAATGGGTCTCACTAAATAGTCATGTTGCTTCCCGCTACTTTTGGCCGATTTTAGAAGCGTAGAGGGCTCTTGCTTCTATCAAATATGCTTGATTTCTAACGGCCGCTATGTTGTAGCTGAAGTAGTGGGAAGTAGCAGGAGCTGTAGCAGGGCACTAGCACCATGAATACACACATTACCTGAGGCATCCATTTAAAATGTTGTCTGCTCACATTTCTGAGTAGCGGTAGAATTAATGGTAAAAGTAACATGCCAATAGCACCTATTCCGGTTACTTTCAGTTGCTGTCAAAGTAGGCTGTCAAAGTAACAGGAGGAGTAGCGGGAGAAGTAGCAGGGCAGTGGAACCCAGCCTTTAACTTTCACGTTTCCAATGATCTACTTTTTGAGTCCCTCGAGTAACTTCTGCTTCTGTTCATACTCGTCCTTCCTTGCTGACTCATTGGCTTTGACCCAGGCAATGGCTTCGATGCACTTGTCTGTGATCTTCTGTTTGCTCACCTGGCTGATTGCTTCTTTCCAAACGTTAGCCTTCATATCATAGGCATAGCTCTCCAGTGCATTCCTGGCTGTGATGCGGTCACGTTCAGCCTCATCCTCCTTCTGGAACTTCTTTGCGTCCTCCATCATACGTTTGATGTCTTCCTTGCTGAGGCCACCTGAGGGGAAGAGAGGGCAATAGTGGCAGACAGTGGGGATGGATGGCAAGAAGTTATGTTGAATGATGAAAAATATTTGAATGGTTAGACGCAGACACTTTAATCCTTACAAAGCAAGAACAAATAAAGAATACAAATTTTGAAACCATGCTCGCATACATCTATAGACAGAGGCTAACCTTGAAGCACCTATGCAAAAGAAGTATATTGTTAGAGAATGAATACTGTAAATGTCAAAGGCAGTCGCATCAATGATTGATGATGTATACATGGTTTGCAGGTGCCTGCTCTTGCAATGTAAAATACAGCCCTTATGAAGAAGAGAACTCTGAAATACATATGTGATGTGTTCCAGGAAAATGAGTCACAAATCGCAAAATTAATATTTTTCAAAGTGTTTCTTCCACAAGATATCTTCATTGAAATCTTCCCATTTTTAGTGGATTTGGACGTATAGTCATATATAGCTATGTACCAAATTTCAAGACATTGTAATAAATATATCCATGTGTTTCTAAGGCCTTTATATGGAGTATATTTAGTTACTTTACTGGTAATTACCCAGCCAGAAACATTGTAACTATTTTTTTCAAAAATAGAAACATCAAACTTAAAATATAGGAACAGTCATTAAGTGTCCTATAGTGTTTACTATTATTAGAATCGGCTTGATCTCATCTTCCCAAATGAAATGAAATTTTAGGAATGTGGCCTTATGTAACCATAAGGTATAACAATATCTCAAAATCCATAGTTTCCTAAAACGAATCACACATATCATCTTTGACAAAACTAAATATGATAATGTAAATGAGCAGTTGTTAAATATTCCAACCATCGGGGAAAGGATATATGTAATTGAAATCACCTAATAAATCCTTTAAATTTAGAAGTAAGAAGCAAGATCTAAAGACAAGGAGCCACAGGGGTCACAGAAATCTAAAAACATTTGCCCCAAAGATAAAATAAACAAAAAATTATTCTGTGATCTACAAATGCCATATTAGGTGGAATAACCTACAGTCAGAAGCCCGTACAATTGATGGCAGCAGAGCTGTACTGTTTGATAGAAAAATTGCATTTCTAAGATTCCGTATATATACTTTGTGGTCTATTTGAGTTTCCACATATTATTCCTTGGCAGGCAGACATTTTTGCATTGCAGATTTTTCGTATGTTGTGTACTAATCTAACTCCAAAACAAAAGATCAAGTCTAGGATGTAGGCCATATGTAAAAAAAGAATTTGGAAAAATAAAGTTTCAATATATATATGTCTGTAATTTCACAATCTAGTAAACGTTCAAATCCTTGTGTGTGATGTGTACCCACCTTACGGAGTATCTATACTTTATTAGTAATGTCAAAAACAAGGGGAAAGGATAGACATGGCCTGGAGGACCTCTTTTTGAAAAGCTCCATCATTTCTGGTGATGTACCATCAATAAGACAAATTTAAAAGAAATAACTGTAACAAAACGGCTCACCCTTGACATTAGTGATGGTCATTTTTTTCTCAGAGCCAGTTCCCTTGTCCACAGCTAGCACATTGATGATGCCACTGATGTCAATATCAAACGTGATACTAATCGATGGCACACCACAGGGAGCAGGATCAATATTGAACGTAAACTTTTCCAGCAGGTAGTTGTCCTTGACCTTTGGACGCTCTCCCTGATAGACGTCAACCAGAATATTATCTTGATTGTCTGAACTGGTGGTGAAACTCTCGGTCTGCTTGGTTGGGATGGGGCTGTTCCGCTTGATGATGGTTGACATCAATCCTCCTATTATACTAGTACCCAGGGACAGTGGGGTTACGTCATAGAGACACATGTTCTGCATTTCTTTTGACTTGTCACCCTTGAGCTTAGCTGCCTGAAGAGCTGTGAGGAGGAGAGAGGAATAAATAATAAAGTTTTTATCTTAGTATGTCACTGTCATACCTCAGATACGTATTTTGTTTGGTAGTACTTCCATGCAACCATTTCTATCTCTTTATTATTAAAATGCAATAAGCTGTTTTCAATAATAACTAATTACCTGCACCATATGCAACAGCCTCATCAGGGTTGACAGTCTGCTTGAGTTTATTGCCAATGAAGAAGTCCTGGAGGATTTCCTTAATCTTGGGGATACGGGTTGAGCCTCCAACTAATACAATATTCTGGATGTCATCCTTGCCAAAGTCGGCGTCTTGGAGAGCTTGCCGTACAGGTTCCAGGGTCAGCTGGAACAGATGAGAGCAGAGGTCTTCAAATTTGGCACGGGTTATAGTGGTTTTGAAGCGTGTGCCGTCTAAATGAACATCAATTTTAGCCTGTTTCCTGGTGGAAAGGGTGAGCTTGGCATTCTCACAGGCAGTGCGGAGCTCGCACATGGATCTTATGCTGAATGTGACATCCCGCTGCTTCTTGAATTCTGATGCAGTGTCATCCGCCAGGAGGTTGGTAAAGTCCTGGCCTCCCAAGTGGGTGTCTCCCGCAGTTGATTTGACCTCAAATTTGCCGTCCTCAATGGTCAGGATGGAAACATCAAATGTACCGCCACCCAAGTCATAGATGAGTGAATTGCGCCCAACTTTCTCATGTTGACCGAAGGCAAGGGCTGCTGCTGTGGGTTCATTGATGAAATGCAGGACATTGAGACCAGCAATAGCTGCAGCATCTTTTGTGGCCTGGCGCTGGGCATTATTGAAGTAGGCAGGCACTGAGATGACAGCTTTCTCTACTTTCTGTAGGGACAGAGAGAAGCCATATGAACATGTTAGGTTTCAACGGGTGAACAACAACAATATGTGATGCATTTTAGAAAAATTAGTCACAAGTCACTAAAAATTAATTGTGAGATATCATCATATTGGAAAAGCCGATTCCAATGATAGTAAAAATTATTTCAAAATTTTAAGTTTGATATTTTTATTTTCAAAAACAAGAGTTCAGAAACCAGAGATTAGGCACCGCAAACATGAAAGCATTCCAATTAAGACTTTTTGTGAATGAATCACTTTGCATTGGGTAAAACATGCTATGGTCTATATTGATGATGTGGTAATATATTCAAAGACTGAGGAAGAGCATTATAAACATATCCTTGATATTTTAAAGTGACTGGAGAACTATGGTTTGGTAATAAAGGAGTAAAAATGTACTTTCCACCAGGGAGAATTGCCTCTATTTGGTTATATTGTTTCTGGCAAGGGAATTAAAGCCAATTCAGAAAAGACAAATGCTATCAGCAATATGATGGAACCAACTGATGTTCGAGGTGTGCAACATTTTCTTGGCATGGTAAATTATTATTGCCAAATAATTCCAAATTGTGCTAACATTGCAGAACCATTTACCAGATTAGCGCAAAAGAATGTTAAGTTTGAATTTGGACCAGAGCAATGTGAAACTTTTTAAATTGAAGCAAGAACTAGTTTTCGGATAGAATTATGGCACATCCTGATCCACAAAAACCATACAAACTCTATAGTGAAGCCTCAATTATAGTGGCAGGTGCCATCTTGGTTCAGATTGATGAGATTGATAGGATTTGAGGGATGATCATTATCGGCTCATGGCTCCTACATTATTTCTGACCCATTCAAAAACATTAATGTCTTGCTCACACAAGCCCTCAAAAACTGAACTAATTCTCCAAATTCCCAAACCCACCTTCAGGTAATTAATTTTGATTATTAATAATCTTCACCTGAGGTAATTAACCTCGTTATGTCATCTCATTAATTACTAAATGAAATTTTTACAACTCCAGTCCTGCCTCCATATTCTATCCACGGGTGTGGTAATGATGAGAGTATTGAGAGAAATATAAATGTGTATTTTGGTTTCTTGCGGTGTTATAGGTGATGGGAATTAGGTGGTAGGGAAATAATTTTGTACTAGAGTTGAATGGGTGGATCAGACGAAAATGCCTGATGGGGTTATGGGAGAGTACACAAGGTACCACAAGGATACCACAAGGATAGCCAGGTGGAGCCACCAATGCCTCAGATTATCTAGATTCTTACAATATGAATCTATTATACGTAATATGGTTTGATCCAAATAGTCTCTGTCGATGTATATAAGATTTATCAGCTAGGATAATACATTTATTTGTCTGATTTTAACGCCCTTACCTTCCGGGCCAACTTAAAGTCTCATTTCCCATTTAGTAGAAACAAAGTTATATGGAAACCTAATGAATCCCTCAGAATAATGTAAGGGTATTAGAAGAAAATCTCAGAAAATACTCACGGCAGCAAGATACTCTTCTGCTGTTTCCTTCATATTTGTCAGCACCATGGAGGAGATCTCCTCAGGGAAGAAGGCCTTGGTCTCTCCCTTGTATTCCAAGTGTATCGTGGGCTTGTTGTTAAGAGAGGTAACCTTGAATGGCCAGTGCTTCATGTCGGCAGCCACAGTGGATTCATCATAGCGGCGACCGATGAGGCGCTTAGCATCATAGACTGTGTTGAAGGGGTTATCAGACAGTTGGTGCTTGGCTGGATCTCCAATGAGTCGTTCATGTTCAGCAAATGCCACATAGCTGGGTGTGATGCGCTTCCCCTGATCATTAGCTATGACCTCAACCTTGTTATGTTGGTAGACTGCTACACAGGAGTATGTGGTGCCCAAGTCTATACCAATTGCTGGTGCATCTGCCATCTGTGAAGGGAGATGATTCAGAGGGCTTTATTAATTCAAATTAATGTTTATTGTGATGGTGAAGTCAGCAATATATTTAAAATTAGCCTTCCTCAATATTATCAAATAACACATAATATTTCTGCCATATATTTTAGCCAACTGAATACCAAACGATTTGCCTCTCCTCTCTCTCCCTCCCCATTCTCTATCTCTCTCTTTCTTTCTGTCTCCTGCTCCTGAAATAATGTCCGAATACTTATGCTCATTACTAAAACGACCTATTGAGCCTTTCCAATAATTTAAATTGTAATAAATATCCCCATATGTCTATGTACTAGTAATGTGTCTATGTACTAGTAATGCGTTGTACTGTATATTATATTTTACATTATATGGGTCACTTCGCCCAGAAATGTACAATTGCTCTCAGAATGGCAATTTAAAAAGCTTGTTAAACTAACATGTTATCTGATCTTATTTCATAGAGTACATCTCAATTTTAAGTAGATGTAAATTATACTACAATAGTCCAAGGGGTTCAGGTTTTTTTCCGGGCTGAATTAAAAGGTAAATGTAGTTTTTCAGCTTTAATTAAAAATAAACCCTCTCTACACATATGATGATAAAGCGCAAAATAAGCCTGGTAGTTGCACATAGATATGTGTCAAAGTAAGTTTGATTACTCAGTAAGATATCTGATAAAGTTTGTGGTCATAGACATTCCCCTTACAGGTGTATTTCACATCTCAATCTTAGTTAATATTTAAAAAAAGATCTATTTTAGATAAATAAATTAAAAATATTTCCTCTATGCCTAATATAGTACTACAGGCTATAATAAATTCGACTTCCATGCACTGATGCATTCAGATACCTCCCATGCCTTTACTTTTGCATAAACCCCCTTTCTTCCCATCCTATTGAGCTTTTTTAAAGGGTCATAGGGCCAGGGCCATGCTCACATATTTCCATTTATATTCTGTTTAGTGTCGGAATGACACTAAAATATATAAGAGAACATGACAATATAAAGTCCATATGCCCATGCAGATACCAGAATCCAAAGTTTGTTTTCATTTGGACCATAAATGACCTTTTAATCGCATAAAGATCCATATTTCTATTAAAACTAATATAATAACACAGGATACAGAGGTCCCCAAAAAACAATTTTGACACACGTTTTTTAAATGCGGGAATCAATTAAGGCACAAGTAAGACATCTTATGTTGAAATTTGGTGGCGTTTGATACATTTGTTCACTGTCTAATTACAAAAATCATTGAATTATGTCCCATCAGTGATCTTATATATATAATTAATGTCATTTTCCCAAGGTAAAATTAAATACTATGTGAAGATAATGTAAAATTCAAGAAGAGAATGCCTATACATGGATATAGTGACTGAAATTTAATTTGCCAAGTCGAAACAAGCCATGAAATGAGGGCATTTCCGAATTTAGCTTATGTCCCAACAGTGATACCCAAAATACCTTAATTATCTCAAGACTGTTTATGACTATTTGTGATGTGTTTCAGGAAAATGAGTCATAAGTCGCAAAAACTGGATTTTGAGATACCATTAAAACGAAAGGATATATTACATAGATTGTCCTGAAATTCAATACATCGATTTATATAGCTATAAGTGATAAACCCTCCAAAAAGTAGAACATTCCAATAATGTGATCTTGTGAAAAAAACACTTTGAAAAAATATCAATTTTGCGACTTATGACTCATTTTCCTGAAACACATCACATTTATTATCATAACAACCAATATCTATAGTTGATTTTTTTTTTCAGTAACTACATTGTGTGAAAATACAGCAAAAGGGCCTTTCTCAGATGTTTGGACCTGGACCAAAGGGCTTTGAATTTCAAAAATAAAATACCAAGTTCATTAATTTTTGTAAATGAAACCCACCTTCTAACATCTGTGCTGCTTTGTGAATTCACTAACCAATTCACTTGTCTAGGGTTCATATTTAGCTTACACTGAGCCCACACTGCCATTGTACGGGTGTGCGAATTGAGGTGTGAAAGCAGTGTCAGTGTAGGTGTGTGCTACATTGGGGCTGTACTGGCTTCCTGAAGTCAGACAGGCCTGATTTTTCGCACAGGGAAAGACTACTATATGAGTTATGCAGACATTCTCACAATTACAGTATACCTAAACCATAGGCTTCTAACTTTCATCTTCTTTTTCTCTCAAATGCTAGCTTTTGTTATGATGTCTGCTGTCGGATATTATTAGCAGAGGCGTCGCTGGCAATTTCCAAGTGTGTGTGGGGGGGGGGGGACCAATTTGGTGGGTTGGGACCTTCCTACAGATTTATATATATACTTTCATTTGTGCATATTACTTTCCCTTGTTTCTGCCATATTAAACCACATTAATTGAATGATACACTAGAGAGTTGTGACCTTGATGTGTGACCTTGTAATTATGGCAGGAAAAAGGACTAAGTTAGGGCTAGAAAATCGATTTTGGTCGCAAAAAGACCTAGATGTAACAAAAAGTTTGAAAACATTTTTGTAAAATATCTCTTTCATTTTTATGTGTGTCTTAAAATTCTTCAATTATCAATAGTTATCTAACCAGAGAATGCACTTTTTCCGCCATAGCAGTGAATATTCTGGTGTAAGAAGTATAGTTGGGGGATCCTACAGCTTCATTTTTGCCAAGGAACCCAAATAATATAGTCATAATCATGTATGATCATCCTAAATACAGGTTATAAACATCATTGGCCGGAAAAGCAGATAATGCCCTATTGGACTAATTACCAATATGCATGAAATCTGTATGCCCTTCCTCCTCTCTACGTCTGTCAATGGAAGTCTTATATTTGAGTATGAAATGTGATGTAATACAGGAAAATAAGTCACAAATGGCAAAATTGATATTACTCAAAAGCTCCATTGCAAATGTATCTGTGTGGGAATGTTTTAATTTCTGGGGTGCCTAACACTGTTTGTAGCATTAAAGAAAGAGTTCAGCCTGGACTAAAATAGGTATACATCAACGCCTTACCTCTTTAGCTATGACGGGCTACGTTTTTACCATTTGATAGCATTCAAATAACTTCACTAAACAATATTAAAGTATCCGAATTTGTGTGTAATCCATCTTCTAGAGAGGCTGACATCTTGGGCTTATCTCCCATGATTCCCTGCGAGAAGTGACGTAGCTGATGCTCGCCACAAGTTGTTTACATCTTAGGACAGCATGAGAATGAATGGACGCGTAACCTACCACTAAGTTGACATCGTTCTAATTTGTTGTATTTTCACTGGATTGGGCAACAGCCATGCCTACTTGTGCCGCATATGATTGTACAAACCGTACAGGGAAGGGTACACGCCAAAAGCTATCATTTTTTGCATTTCCATTGAATGATAGCTCCCTACTCAAAATCAAAATCAGCATCCATTGCCTGAGTCTGAGAGGGTGTGGCAAAGGTACCATGCTCCCATTCCCTTACTCTCCCCCAGGAGCCCTAACAAATCTGTCAGCACTTTGAGACATCTAATAGTTATAATTACAATGTAAGGACTCATATCTATAGCTGAATATCTTTGATGCTAGTTGTAATTCTCACTCACTATCAGTGTGGGGCTTCGGTCATTACTCTGGCCATTGCTGTGAAACTGGGTCATTGGTCACGTGATTCCTAGCCATAGTGTGATTGGCCAAGTTCCCCTACCCACACTGCATTGCTGCAACATGGCGTCATAAACAAGAGCTACATGATGAACATCTACAACATGTTCCCCAATGGAATAGGAACATATAGACAAGGGAAATATCACACTAGTACTAGAGCAAGCAAGAATAATGTATTATCTGTCTAAACAGAGGGCGAAATTAGTGTGTCAAAAATTCTATAGCTGTAAATGCATAGATTCTAGGCTGTGTTGTTGTTTGGGGTTATCTCTTGTGCGAGTTTGCCGCCTGCTAGGAGCCAGCCAATCACAGGCCTTGTGGTGCTAGTGTATAGCAGATTCATGCGCATTTTGGACTCAGAGGGAAGGGGCCTAAAATATGTCACTGGAGGAGAGAACATGGCGGCCTCTACAAGGGAAAATAGTTCCCTTTTCTCTCTCTTATACTGGAATTAATTGGATGCTAGGGAACAATTTACCCTAAATACATCATTATCAACATGGTAAGGAGTTCGTGTAGAGCTATTTTATCCCAGGCTGAACTGTTTCTTTAATACATGCACCAAATGTCAAAGCTGTGTATCAAATATATTTATGCATTTCTAAGGTTGTCGTATAGGGTATATGTAGCTACTTCACTAGAAAATATCCACCCAGAAATATTGCTCACATTTTTTAAAAATAAAAATATCAAACTTATAATATTGAAATACGTAACAGATCTCTGAATGTTTACTGTTGGAACCGACTTGATCTCTTTTCTAATATGATGAAATCTCAAAATCAGTTTTTTGCGACTTGTGACTCATTTTCCTGAGACACATCACAAATACTCATCTCCATTTGATGTTGTGGACAAATTGGCTTTAAAATAGGGTCTGCTCATATCAGAATTTTACTTGAAATTCCAACTCATAGTTGTGTAGCTACCAACCTCTTCTTGCACCATTTTTTAACTCTACAACAACTAGACATGTAAAAACAGCATAATGTTATATTTATCAAACAAGTCCACTGTTGAAAAGTATGATCTCACCATTGTTAACAGGGTTTTGAAAGTTACCAGGGACTTGTTTGTAAGAAATATAATTTTTCAATCCCCCAAAATCTCCTCAACTGAAGATAATCCAATACAAAACATTTACATATCCAAGGGTTAGAACAACTAAAACAACAAAGAAACATAGTATTGTAAAATTGACAAGCATAAATTGTCTAGATTTTAAGTTAAGTAGTCTCATTCAGCCACACCTTCGTCACGCCCCTACCGGCCAGAAGGCTCCATACACTTTCTTACCGCCACAACACTCGCGGATTTCTTATCATTCCAAAGTCCAAAGGTACAGGTGAGGTCCAGGTCTGACCGTTATCTCAAAGTCGATCACATGGGAAGGGAGGGGAGGGACTGACCGCCAGGTCAGGGGAGGGGGGATACTGATTAAGAGTAGGAGGGAGAGGGGAGGGGAGATAACCCTGTGACCTGGTCACCACACAAAGAGATTGGTCAGAGTGGCAGTGGTCACTCTGAACCTCATTTTAATATTTTCCTATCTCTAATCTAACCTGTCGATTAATTGGTCCACCGAGACCTAAGCCAATCAACGCAGGCCCAGCGTATTCGTTCTAATCTGTCTAGTATAAGAATAAAGATCAGAGTTAGTTCGACCTCTTTTTAAGTGATCCTACTGATCTGAAGCATACATCTCTGTGTGTTGCGTTGATTAATTTCTCACCCAACTACTGACCCTGAATTATAACAAAGAATGGCCCGCATTTCTTCAGTATAATAGAAGAGACAGGCAAATTTTAAGTTGTTCACAGAAATTATTTTTTTTCTACAATATTGAACAAAAATATATTTTGAGTGATATTGATTCAATACATCGTACATGTGCCTAGAGCTTAGACTTTCATTGAGACAACTATACAAGATAGTTTGATAAGGTATAAATATATTTCGAAAAAATATTTCGATAGATTTACCTTCCGATTGGGACAAGAACATAAGACAATGTGGAATTGTATGCATATCTAGGGCTCAGTATTGATTCCATTTAAAACAACAAAACTGCTACTGTTACTTTGATATGGTACAAAAAAACTTATTCTTCCACTTCTGAAAATGGACTTTTAGTATGAAAATTATTACTTAACTGCAGTATGGATAGAAAATGAATGTCTAACCCAAGTAGAATCAATATAAAATATATAGAGAGAATGGAATGAGATGCTAGCAATTGAACATTTGTTGGACAAGATTGTGTACCAATCGAGTCCAATAAACTAGTCCAATTACTAGAACTGAGTTCCATTCACTATTTATTATATGCCCCTAGCATAGACAAATACTGACATATATATGTAACCTTATATGTTTGAAAGAAAGATATGATGTGTATATATTATGTCCCGCTACCTGAATGTGGTTGCTTGGTGGTCGCTAGGGATGCACCACTACACCACTCTCACACCAGTATTTGAACTACACACACCTGTGTTTTTTCTCTTGGGTTCTGAGATTCTAAAGCCTGATCTATCGATTTTCAACATGACAGTTTGTACAGCTTGTGGATATGATCATCCACACCCAGGCACTACTGTTAGTGCCACCTGCAAGTACTATCGTGAGGCTTGCGATAAGTCCAAGATTAATTGTGGTAACATAGACAGTTGGCGTCTGTACATGGACACGGCGGCCATTGACGCAGCTAGCAAGGCTTCTACCGAAAAGTCTGGTGATGCATTGGCTGATATGAACGCAGGCAAAGGTGGTGAGAGTCCAGAGGACAAATGGTCACAACGCTTTCAGAAACAAAGTGACCAAATGAATGACATGCTGGGTAAGATGAATCAGCTTACCTTGCATTTCCAGGCGGCTATGGCTGGTGGCGGTGGCGGTGGCGGTGGCCCTGGTGGTTCTGGTGTTGGCGGCGCTAAATCTCCTCCTCAACAGCCCCAACAGCCTGGATCGGGAGTACATCAATCTCAGCATGTTAATCAACAGCAACAAGTTAATCAACAGCAACAGCAACAGTCCTTCGCCGGCCAACAAGGCCATTTCTCCGGACAGCAGCAATCTTCCTCCATCAGTCAGATATGGTTAGCTGACCTGGTCGCCTCGGCCCTCCACCAGATTAACGCCACGGTAGACCCCGAGTCGGTCCGCTGTAACACTGGTATGGTATACCGCCCTGAATATTATTATCAGCATTGCCTTAACTCCACTCAGATAAAGAATGTTGACCATAAGAAGTTGTTGTACAGACAACTGATGTATGGTATGGTCATGGTGGCCCAGCACTTGTTGTCTACAGGTGGGGACGTCCGATCATACTTAAACCATTTGGAATTTGTAACCAGGCATGCAGCTGATGGTGATTACCTTGATGTCGCTTATTGTAATTATGATCATCACGTAGTTGACTCCTTCCTCAAGGACAAGGCTTCTGGGTTTCCTGATTGTGACAACCGCGGTTGTAACTTTTGTTTTCATGGTGCGGTCATGAGTTCAAAGCGTGACTCCCCTTACACCCAGGGTCAAGGTCGTCATACCAACTTGACTGGTTCAGGGAAGAACAAGTCGAAAAACAAGTCCAAAGATTCCATTCCTGATGACTATCCGTCGGAGAACTGTTATTACTGGAATTATCGCACTTGTACACTAGATAATTGCCCCAAGGACCACCTCTGCCATGTCTGTAAGCAAAAGCACAAGGCGCTCGGCTGTCCACGTGACAAGAAGGATTCTCCACATTGACGTCAGCATTCCTGGGGGAACCCCGGAATCCCCACCTGTCATGGCGACCTAGTACTTCCGGTCGTTCCTTCTACCTCTACGATGCCGACTGCTTCTTCCCATCTGGATGAGAATTCAGTCGAATTGGTTCATCAGCTCGACGGATTATCTTCTGACATCATTCCTCATAGTACCTGCATACATGAAAAGTATGTATTTGATGAACTTTCTCCACCAGCTACTACTTCGCTTGGGGATTGCCCCTCCGCAGCTTGTCAACAACACGGTTCCCCTGAAGGACTCGACTCGTCTTACCACGTTACTAGTTTCGTCCCTGAAGATGATAATGAATTGCTATAAGAAGATGGTACTCAATTGTGTGATGATATTGCCGACTGTTTGTACGAATTTTCTTGTAATTCTCCTGATGATGATGGTACTTTGTGTAATGATCACTTGAGTGACGATGTATGTTTTGATAGCGCGGGTAGCTACGTCGCTGAATCACATATTGGTTTTGTTCCTACTTGTATCTGTCCTGCCCTTCCCTTATTCAGGGGTCCAATGTGCAATGATAATTTGTTAGGAGGTATTGTGAATCAGATGAATGCTGAAGTCTGGCTAAAAAAGTTACACTTTGAGAATGATTATGTACTTAAAGATTACATCGCAAGAGGAATTGTACACAGTTTTGATATTGTTGACTCTGTACAGGACATCACGTCCTATGATTGTAGGAATTATGATTCGGTATTACGAGGTGATGCTTTTGAATTTATCAACAAGCTTTTGCTTGAAGAAGTTTGTGATGGTAAATACCAGGTTATGAGTGACAAGCCTTTGTGCATACATGCCTTGGGTGCGGTCAATAAATCTGACGGGTCCTTTAGGCCCATTACTGACTGCCGCCGTCCAATTGGGGTCTCGATTAATAATCATATGAATATTACTGCTCGCCCATTCAGGTTCACTACTTTGGATTATGTATCCTCGATTCTAGATCCAGGTTGTTACACTTCTTCAGTAGATCCGCGGCAGTAGATATCCGCGGCCTACCGCAGCATATCAGTTAATCCAGACCATCGTGTTGTACAAGGTATTGGGTGGACTATAGATGCTGAAACTGTTTTCTTGGTTGACACTAGATTATGCTTTGGACTTCGATGCGCTCCGTATATTTTCAACTCTGTTACCAATTTTGTAGTGAAATGCATGTACCGCAGGGGTTTTGACAAGGTGGTTAACTATTTGGATGATTTCCTCTGTGTGAATGATTCCTTTGATCAATGTCAGTTATGTCAACGTGTTCTGATTAACCTACTGCGCGGCTTAGGGTTTAATATTGCTTGGAAAAAGTGTTCTACCCCATCTGTGTGTACCAGATATCTGGGGGTAGAGTTGGACACCACAGAAATGGTCCTAAGGTTACCTGCTGATAAATCGACTAGGTTCCTTGATGAATTGAAATTCTTCTGCGACAAAACACGTGCCACTAAAGGCCAACTTCAAAGACTGGCTGGTATTTTGGCCCACTGCTCTCATATAGTTAGAGGCGGCAGGACATTTTCACACCGAATAATTGCCTTACTAAAAAGGGTTGTCTGACAAGAAACGTATTAGACTGTCAGTTGGGTTCAAGGAGGATCTTGACTGGTGGTTAAAGTTTTCTATGATCTTCAATGGCAAGGCCACTATTATTAGGTACAACTTTGGTCTAGGGCCTGTATGTTACACTGACGCTAGCTCTACTGGATATGGCTTTGTGTTAGGCAATTCATGGTTAGCTGGCTACTTCAATTCCCTGGATGTGTCCACCTACATTAAGCAGATTGATCGGCATGGTCATTGGATAAATCAGCCAATTCCTGCCTTGACTGCTGCGGACAGTAATATCAACTTGTGGGAGTTGATCCCTGTATGGCTTGGTCTGACAGTGTTTGCAACTCATCTTTCGGATCAGCATGTAGTGTTATTCACCGACAACACCCAGGTTCTAGCAATGATAAATCATGGCAGGAGTTCTAATAGTTCTTGCATGAGGCTACTCTGTCACATTTTCTGGACATCAGTGGTTCATAACATTTACATAAATGCTCGCCATGTTAGAGGAGTTGGAAACTGTTGTGCTGACATGTTATCTCGAATTTCCTCATGCTGTGACTTTTCCTTCATGGAGTCTTTCTCCTTATGTTGCAGCAGCACGACTCACTCAACTGGACAAGAGACTGACTGAGGTGGTTTGTTCTGCACGGGCAGACAACACGCTGGCAACCCGTGGGTCTCAGTGGCGGCGTTACACCAATTTCTGCCTTGACTTCGGCCTGACCTCACGGTGTGACCTGACGGTGGCTCAATTTTTTGGTTCATCTTAGTGACACATGTGTCTTTACAACTATTTACAATTACCTCAGTGCTATTATCACACTGCACGAGTTATTAGGCCATCCTACGCCCTTTAGGGAGATCTATCTGATCAAGGTGATTTTGGCCGGACTGAAGAAGATTTTAGCTCCCAATCACGTACAACGCCTCTACTTGACCCCGTCTCAGCTCGTCAGAATGTATACCACGATGCCAAAGAATCCCCTGTGTGAAATCTACTGGCTTGGCATAATAATATGCTTTCGCACACTCCTCAGGAAGAGCAATCTGGTGTCTACTACTAAGGTGTCCGATCATGTTCTTCTGAGGTCTGACATAGAGTTCTACCATGACTATGTGTTATTTAAGATACGCTCGTCCAAAACGCATGGACAGGACAGTACTACTCTGTTTTTGCCTGTTCATTTTTGTGCGAATCCAATCTTCGATGTTTTCACTAGACTTCGCTCCAACATCTCCATGTACCCAGCCAATTCTGACATGCCTTTACTCCTTCGTCCATCATCTACAGGGCTGGTGCCGGTTAAGTACTGTGAACTGCTAGCCTTCTTCAAGTCATTGCTATCGACTATCGGCTGTTCCACGAAATATACAGGCTTACACTCTCTACGTCGGAGTGGGGCTATGTTTTTACAAGAGCTTGGGGTGTCTCTACTAGACATTAAATTTATGGGTCACTGGAAACCCATGGCCGTTTGGGTGTATTTATCATCCCCATTGAATAGACTCATGGATGTTGATAGGTGTGTTGTTTCTGGGTTGGCTTCTCTTTGATGGGTTGTTGGGCGGTCAATCACAGACTGTCACTCCCAGTGCCACCCTGTGTCTGTTTATTTGCGTAATACTATATGTAACCTTATATGTTTGAAAGAAAGATATGATGTATATATATTATGTCCCGCTATCTGAATGTGGTTGCTTGGTGGTCGCTAGGGACGCACCACTACACCACTCTCACACCAGTATTTGAACTACACACACCTGTGTTTTTTCTTTTTGGTTTTTGAATAAACTAGGGGCGGTCAATCACAGACCGTCACTCCCAGTGCCACCCTGTGTCTGTTTATTTGCATAATACTATATACACCTTTCTTTTGGGTTTTGAATCGTCATGAAGTATCTAAAAGCTAACAGAAAACCAAATTCGAATTTTCATGGTACACATACCATGAGAATAATTTTATTGCACCTCTCAAATGGAATGCGCATATAATAAAACATGATATTATAGATCTACGGCTGTTAGACTTTGTGTAAGGGGTTTGTTTATTGGGTCCAAAGTTTTTGGTTATATGAACCTTTTTCGAAAGAGATGAGTGCTTATCATCAAGGTATTTAATAAAAACATTAGTTTAAGTGGTGTTTTTAAAACATCATCTAGATTGAGGACCAGACTGTTGTGTATTTGAAATGAAAGTAGCGCATAATGTTGGTACAGCCCATTACCTCTCAATTCAAAATTAAGGAAATGCCTACTTTTAGGGCCCCATACAGTATGTGATGTAAGCGTTTTAGACATAACTATATGGTAATTCATTTTAGTAACACAACAGGATCCTTTAAATGTGTATTTGTAGTTAGATTTTCTGATGCAAAAAAAAGCCTACAGTTTTTAGATTAAAATAAAATTCTACATTCTTTGACCCTTAAATTTGTACTTTGTACTAGATATTAAAAGGCTATAGAATGAAGGTAATTACTAGAGGGCCGCGGACCTTTTTTTTAAAATTTGGGGCCAAATTTTGTATAGCCCTGGGCTTGGACCTTTTTAGGCTGCCACCAAAAGTGTGGGGGGGGACATGTCTCCCCCGTCCCCCTCCCCCGGTAGCAACACCCCTGTATTGTATGTTCCATAAACTATGGATGTGTTTTTAAAACAAGACAGCAAGTGATACAAGTAATTGACTAATAGTAGCATTCTAAGCTGCATATATTCCTCCCGGGCCACCCCGGCCTCCCTTGACCACCAAGTAGTACTAATTTCAAGTTGCAACAAGGTCATCCGGGAGACCCCAGTGTGCCCCCATAAGGAAAGTGCAGCGCAAAACTCCCAACACAGTGTTGGTTACATTTCAGTTGCACATTTTGATATTGACTTTGCCCAGAAGTCTTGCTGTTCTTCACTTAGGTGGCATCCATCAATGTCTAATTTATCGTAGTTGGGGGTGTATTGTAAGAATCTAAGAGCATTTGCCCACAGGTTCGGTGTTGTACCAAGTAAAGTAGAAGTCGGAAGTTGGTCGTCAATCAGCCAGGCAGCAAGGTCACCATACAAGTTAAGGCATACCAAGCCCCACCTATTCCTAAAGCAACGCATACACAACTGTGTGTCACTAAATCATGTCCTGTGCCGGCATAGTATGTTACCCGACATGGGATCAGGTACGGCTTCACCAACAACTCATCGTACACTCTTTTCTTCACCAGAGTGCACTGAGCGCCCCTGTCCACCCAGAATTGGCCAGTAGTGACATCCGCATACATCCTATCTGCAATCACCGGACTACCATGATCTGATATTGTTATGTCAGAATCTCGCAGATCACAAGCCATCACCTTACTAGCCAGGGAGGCATACCCACCCCATTCCACTTTCAGAATTTGTCCTGGTAAGCAAGCATACTCGGGTCCACCTACATGCACAACTTCCACCAAGCATGGGGGCATTTCCATCCGCTTTTCTGGTACTATGCCGATCATCCCCTTGCCACTACTATGACAGGCGTCCCTTAGCTCACAAGGGGGCACCTGTACCCAAGGGCCAGATGGTGCATCCTTCGAGATTATGCATAATGTGGCATGTGTATTTCCAACCTTGACCCCCTTATTGCCGCTTAGGAGGGTCCAGTCTGGCATCCTTCGCAGCAGCCGACTGTTTAACCATATCATCCAACCATTTCAGATGCAAAGCTTGCCAATCGCATTCTGTAACCATATGGCCCGAGGAGTTGTTCATATTTTCTAGCTGTCTAAACTGTAATCCCAGGAGAGTGTCCATTTTTTCAAACGTCATTCTGGTATGCAGACCGGTCTTTAGGTCATTCTCCCAATCTTCAGTCAATCTTCTGACAAAATCCCCATCTGCCGGATGACCTTGTGGGGGCAATTAATGCATTATCGCCCTTGGTAGTTCCGGATGCCGACGCCTCCTGCCTACATTACGGTCAGGACTATTCAGTAATTTGTCTCTAGCATCTTGCCAGTCACCAGCCACAGACTCTTGATCCGAACCTAGATCACGCACATGAAGGTAATCATGCAATGGATTTACCGGAATATTCAGAGGTTTCAGCCTAGCAGGTACCCCACCAACAGCCCCCTCCTCCTCCCTCAATAATTCTTCATATTTAGGGGGTGGCGTAGGTGGTGATTGTAAAAGTGGGGCTGCCGGAACAATTATTCCTAATGCCGGCGGAAGTAGGCCACCTTCACCACCTTGTTCCAGACCCATACCGCCATTCTCATTCAATACATTATCCACAACTTCTTCAGCTGCATCCTGCCCCTGTGGCGGGGGAGGAGGCAAAGCATTAGCCGCAAGCTGAGTCGGATCAACAGCATCAACAGTATATTCCGCATCATTGAGGTTCAGCATTTCCACATCATCTGCCAGCCAGTCTGGCCTTTCTTCGGCACCTTCATGGGCAGCCATAAGGCCACCAAGATACTCCTGCAATTATCAAAGTAAATCCAGATCCCCCAGTCCTTGCTAGCCTTCGTCTTTATTACAGTAACTTAACAACTTCAATAATCTGTGCCGAGGATGGTCACCGAGTAACCAACCCAGAACCTACCCAATCTCAGGATAAGAGTAAACCAGTTACACAAGTATCAAAGTGTCTTGAAGGTAATGCATGATGATACAAAAGGCTCACACCACATAAAATCGAATTTGAGGTAGTCAAAAGGGTGCACAATGACACCTAGTGATAAAGGTTGAGAATATAGGTGACCATGTGAACTAGTCCGGCCAATCCAGAAAGGAGAGCTGAATGATCCGGCAAGCAGATGTTGAAAATTCTTCTAAACATAGCAATCATAGCTATCAGTTTGACCTCATATGTGAAAGAACAGGGTATTAATATATTTTGAAAAATATTATCTAGCATTGAAAGTCATCAATGCTCCTGTTTTTAGCTCATCAGAATCACAATTCAGTCAAAGATGTTTTTTTTTTATAAAAAAAAAAAGCTGGTGAACTCCCCACTTGTTTTGCTTGAAAGGGTAAAGCAATACTTGGGCAATGTGATTAGAGATTATTAATGAAACGTTAAATTTCATTTATTTTTATACTGGGAGAATTGAAAAAATTGTCTTTTTCCCATAGAGTCCTATTGTGAACTGTCATACATGAAAACTAATATTATAGGAAAGGAAGTCCTAAGGCTGTGATCCTAAGATCTAGAATAATCTTTATTGTGGAGTAGGTTTACAGGTGAGTGGTTGGTCCATGTGACTATATAAAACAAATGGAACAAAAGGCAGTCACTACCTGTTCGCAAAGGGTTTTATTCATGAGAATTTGCTAGCTGTATGCTCAACTAGCTGTATTTTCAACAAATCAAAATTCGAAAACGTTGAACAGGAGGATATAAAATTTAATATATGGCCCCTTCAGGCTCGCAGGGACAAACACATTCTGGACATGTCATTCTACCTCTCACAAAACCCAGATATATATATATATATACAATTTTTATTCAATCTTGTCAGATACATGAAAAGGACAATTGTGTCTAATACTAGTTGTACTAATATTAGTTCTTCCGACTGGCCCTAGACCTTCACTGACCGAATAAAGTACAATTATATAATACAACATTCTCCGATCGGTTCAGAGTATGATATTATACAATTTACATGAGTACAATATTAGACAATTTACTTGTTAAACAATTAACAATTTACATGTTATACAAAATTCCATAAATATGCCGCTGCACATTACCTATAGCTAGATGGTAGAAAATTTTATGAATATTTATTTCTAACATCTAAATCCAGTTTTATAGTACTCTTAATGATGTATCAACTCTACATTATTTTAAGGTTAATTAATTAATTAATTAGTTAATCACTTTTATTACACAATGTCATGAGGATTGAATTAATCCCGGAATATTTCTAACAATATCCCCGGAACAGTACTTACTATACTAGGTTGACAGTAGCACATGGAATTTAATACTCTTGAAGAAGAGTACCCCTACCTCCCATCCTTTCCCCTATATTTACCCTATGACTACCCATTGATGGCTCAATCTTAGTTTTTTAGGTATTATACACCTGTCACGATAATCACTACTTATACCTCTATAAGAACATATTTTCGAACGTTATACAATTCAATACTTATCATCAATTTTTGTTGGTGTTGTCATTCTTGACCTGCACATTCTCGGCTTGATCACTAAGATACTGGTCAAAGTCCGAACAATACACTTGCCTGAGATATTTGTGAAAATCTTTCTTATTACCTATCAGTTGTGTTTTATCTGGTAGGTTATTCCATAATGTAGGCATTTCAAACAGGTATGATTTTTTATACATTTCGTTTCGGGGTAATGGTACAATAATTTTTTTACCTTGTGCTAAATTCCTTAGACATACTTTCCTTTCATCTATATTTTTACCTTCTTTCACTCTTGTAAAAGCCCTTCCCAATATATGCATATTTCTTCTTGTTTTTAGGGTTGGCATTTCTAGTCTAACATGAATTTGTTCAGTGCTGGTCATTCGTGGTAGTTTCAAAATAATTTTGAACGCTGAATTTTGAAGTGCCTGAAGTGTTTTCATATAATTCTGTGAAGCCGCCCCATAAAACACGTCTCCATAATCTATGTGGGTAGGATCGTTGTCTTATACAATAACATTAACGTATCCTTTTGGCATATACCATAAAGTTTAGATAAGGCTCCGACTTTACTTCTCACCATGGCACATTTCCTGTCTAGGAATCTTTTAAAGTTTAGCTGCCGATCCAATTCTATACCTAAATATTTGTAATCGTTTACCGACTCAAGCTGCTGATCATTTATATAGTACTGTGCCTTATTCCTCTCCGTTGGCTTAGTACAAATAGTAACAGTTTTACATTTTTTGATATTTAGTGATATCTTGTTCACTCTGCACCATTCAGTGATACAATTTAAGTCCTCTTGCAACCCCTCAACATCAACAGAATGTATAGGCCTATCCCCATACAGTACTGCGTCGTCTGCAAATAGCTGTATGTTACTATATTTCATTTTATTAATTAAATCATTGATATAAATAATGAACAAAATCGGGCCTAATGAGGTCCCTTGGGGGACTCCACAGGTAACTAGACCTTCGTCGGAGAGAACCCCATTTGTCCATACTTTTTGTTTCCTCCCTGTTAAGTAATCTCTAAACCATCCTAGCTCCGTGCCATTTATTCCGTATTGTGACATTTTTTGTAACAAAATCTTGTGGTTGACCGTGTCAAAGGCCTTGCGAAAATCCAAAAATATTAAATCCGTAATTCTCTTGCTATTTAAATTATTATACACCTTTTCCAGTAAGTAGTCATGGGCATCTGTTATTGATTTTCCAGCCCTGAATCCAAATTGTTTTTCATGTAATAACAGGTTGTCATTAAAGTAAGAGGAGATTTGTTTTTGTATACAACTTTCTAAAATTTTCGCTGGTAACGAAATGCATGAAATAGGCCTATAATTCCCTGGATCCCCCCTATCCCCTTCTTTAAACAATGGTGTCACAATAGCATCTTTAAATGCTGTGGGTACAATCCCATATTCAATAGACAGATTATATATGGTCCATTCCTACGAAATGGGCCCAGTGGCCTGAAACCATTGTACAAAAAAAAATTCCTTCAATGTTTTCCATAGTTAGGGAACGTAAAGTACAGTAATGGAACCTTTTAAATCTAAATTTGCTACTAAATTGCTCAAATAGTTTTTATTCTACATAAAATCAACAACTGGGTTAGGATTTCCTATGTTTTTACGTCGCACATCCAATTAGCATTATATACTATGCATTTTGGCAATGGGACATTTGTTTTGGTTAGATTAAGCAATTTATTTACAAAATAGGGTCAATTCAACATGTGTTTGGCTGTTTATCGTGCAAGGACTCTCCCATTTAGATATAGGAATTTCAAAATTAAGAACAGCTTCATTTCTGAGTTATATGAATATATAGACATTACCTTTTGTCATCCATCTCTGTTCTCTTCATTAGCATGAGATATAGGAAAAATCAACTCAGATAGCTTTGTTATCACCTTACCTTCAAGAATCAAGTATTATTTCTGCCAGGGATTATATTTCTATTTTATAAACCAGGTTGAAATATGTGCGACGTAAAAACACTATTGGGCTAATCTCTGAAAAGTCTTGCTTTTCAGTGATGGAAATGAGGAAAATTGAAATTTAGATTAAATATAAGAGGTTTCTGGGTAATATTTCCTAAAAACTCACATTCTCCTCTATCTAATCCTGAAATAAATGACATCGAGAGTCAATTATCTAAGGATCTATGGCCGAAAACGTTCATTTTTAATATTTAAATCAATAAATGTGATGTGTTTCAGGAAAATGAGTCACAAGTCGCAAAATTGATATTTTTCAAAGTGATTTTTTCATATAATCTCTTTATTGAAATGTTCTGGTTTTTAGTGAGTGTAATACTCATGGTCAGATGAATCCATGTAACAAATCTCGGGACATTGTATTAATTATATCATTCATTTTGAAGGCATTCAAATGGAGTATATTTAGTTACTTTACAGGTGATTATCCATCCAGAAACATTGTAAACTTTTTTTTCTCTCTATGCAAAAGGTATATTTCTGTTCAGACTACTCAAGTGATCTGGATGATTATATATCATTAGAAAGCTGACATTGTTGTGGTTTGTTTGGTATATGTTACAACATTATCTCTTCAATAGTTCTGCCTCTATCAAGCCAATGATGCGACCTAAAAAAGTGTGACCTAAAAAAGTGTGACCTAAAATCAGGTGTTTTCTCACTCTATGTATGAGACATTTCTGTTCCGACCAATCATGGGATATAGATGATTTTATATCAGCAGAAAGCTGACATTGTTGCGGTTTGTATGGTACATGTTACAACTTTCTATCTCAAATAGTTTTGCTTTTATTAAGCAAATGCGACGTGCGACGTAAAAGCGTGCGACGTAAAAACATTTGAAGTGCGACGTAAAAACAGGTGTTTTCACCCTCTATGCACAAGGCATATGAGTTAAAACCATTCATATTGCACTGGCAACAAGAGAATCAATTGCCCAATGTATTTATATTAGTTATAAATGTTTTTTTATAATAGGATAGAAAAGCACAGTCAATACATGTGGCGATGTAATAACACACATAATTAGCCATTTTGCCATTGAACTTTTTCAAACAACCATAACATTGTTACTAACAGTCCTATTGAGACACATGAGGTATCAAAAGTTAGAGATTGGTTTGCTTATATATCAAATGATTTTTATTCTTGTGTCATACAAATAGTTCATTGCATGAAAGGGAGCAACATGTGCGATGTAAAAACAAAAAAAATACCTTTTTAATTTTGTTTGTGCCATAATTTTGTTAAAAAGTGAGTTGGGTTACTAAAATGCATTGAAATTCGAACCTGGTGACTCGGCAAAATTAATCAGATATGAAAAACATGAAATGATGTAAATTTCTGAATCCTCAAGTCCTGAATGTTTAATCATTGGAATTTTTCTACGAAAATATTGATTTTAAAGGGTTTTAACACATAAAATATCCATCAGCTCTATAATGATGTATATATCAGAGGAATTCTCATGCCAAGGGGAATCTGTCAGTATGATTTGTTTTAATATCAATGAATATTACACTGAGATATGAGCCATAGAGGGGCCAAAGGTATGGAAAAGGGCACTGGGCCCATTTCGTAGGAATGGACCATATATGTGCAAATTGTTTGCTTAACGCTAACATGCATGGCTTTAATATTCTAGTTGGTAACAGCTGTATTCCTGAATGAGTTCTTTGTAGAGGTTCCCCACGGTCTTAAGAGTCATCTCAACCATGATGTCATTTATAGGTCGGAATTTAAATTCCTTCCCCCCCAATTTTTCTTCAATACCTTCCATATTTAACCCATGGTCGTCACTTTTATTGCTTTTCAATTTCTCAGCCAGTTTAGGACCAACCTCTACAAAGAACTCATTCAGCTTGTTAGAGGCATCTTTCCCCGTATGTACTTGCCCTTCTATATCAGTAATTTTTATTTCCCTAGTCCCATCTTTTATTTTATTTTCCGACATTATTGGTTTCAATAACTCCCAAAATTTGTGTGGGTCACCTTTGTTTTCTATTAATTTTTCCCTTAAGTATTTGTCTTTAGCTGATTTTACGGCTTTATTGGCCGCAATTCTGGCTTTAGTCGCAATCTGCCAGTCATCGGTTAGCCCTCTTATAAGCTTTATCCCTTATTTTACCTAACATTATAATCTCTTTATCATACCAAGTTGGTAGCTGTTTGACATTATTAAAATTTTTCACTGGACACATCCTGTCCACAAACTTATTAATATTGGCGAATAGTAGGTCCCAGGCCTCGTCGACATTCTTTATCGGGTAAAATTCAGTCCAATCTAATGTTACCAGGATTTCCTTAAGGATTTTTATATCCAGGTATTTGGTGTTTCTAGCTATGAAAGATGTATATGTATATTGGTTTCGGATCTTTTTTAGCTGTATATATATTGGGAGATGGTCACTGAGATTTAGATTCAGCGCTCCACTTTTATTTGCAATCTTACTATTCGTATAGATATGATCGATCGCTGAGGCCAACGACCCACTTATTCTGGATTTAACCTTAATCGATTGTTGAAGATTGTGTCCTTGAAGCATTACCCTAAACCGTTCAGCCCCTTCAGAATTACTATCTGAAATGTATTTTTGGTCGTAGTTAAAATCTCCTAACATAATGATATCATTCGAGCAGCTTATTTTACTGAGAACTTTTTCTATCTCGTCAACTGCTCCTACAATTTCGCCCTGTGGTGGTCGGTAGATGTTCAGTACTACTTTATTTTTCATATACTTTTTTGAAATTCTAAAAATTTGAATTTCGATGTTTTTATTTGATACATTCAGTTCGGAGAGCCTGTCTACCTTGATATTTAGCGAGGAATGCACATAAGTTATAATCCCTCCTCCTCTTTTCCTGGCTTTCCTATCTTGATGTACCATATTATAACTATTTACATGTATATTATTATTGTGAGATTTAAGCCAAGTCTCTTCGAACGCTACGATATGGGGCTTTGATTCATACATAAACTGCTTCACTTGGTCCATCTTTGGCAACAAACTCCTGATGTTCCAGGACACAATCTTCAACCCTTTTAGTCTGTTAAATTCTTCTATATCATCCATAGTCCCCTAATACATGTTCACATCCCCAGTACCCCCCAACCTTGGAGTTACCCTCATTCCCCATATTGATGAGGTTGCTCCAGTTGACCCTTAGTTTTATAATCCCAAATATACAAATTGTAAACCCATCTTTCAACATTGAAGAAGAAATAATAATAATCGTTGTACATTCAAACATGATATTTGCTCTTGATAAGAACGATATTTTGATATTAAGTGCAGTATGTATACACAGAGAGAAGTTTAACTAGGAAGGAAGCGTGATCTATGAGTTCAAAGTGTCTGTACCGATGTATCGGTCACTAATAAGTTCTAATGAGTATTGTCTTCGATTTCTTCTACCTTTCATTTCATGTTATCAGCATGTCCATCACTATTTTAATATGATACTTATGTATGAATAAAGTTCATAATGTCTGAGTTACTCACTGTACTTCATGACGTTTCTTCGGGCATAGTCCTTAAAGGTTCCTCATAGAATAATCACAGTTCAGTGATCTTGATGTCCTTAATATACGAAACTCTTAACTAGTAATTTGGGTGGGGCAGCGGTCTGGAGAAATGTTGTTTTCAGGGTCGGGCTCAAAATAAGCGCCTGTTGTGATAGCAACACCCTCAAGCCAATTCCCCTTAAATTCTAATTACTAAAACTTTACAAAAACTTTCCTGTCATTCCAATGATTGGGCTCAGAATAAGCCGCCAGTAATGGAATAACCACTAGTTGCACTCTTGGACTTTCCTGTCATTCCGATGGTCGGGCTCAGAATAAGCACCAGTAATGGAATAACATCTAGTTGTACCAGTACGGTTTCTGGTCACTCATATATTATTTTATGTTGGACTTTATGGTAAGTTGTAATAAGTTGTTGGGCGGTCTTCTGTTTTAGTTGAGGTGAAAGATGACATCCATCTTGAGACAAGAGTCCATACATCGCTGTATAAGTGGGTTGAAGCGTTGTTCTATGCTTTCTCCGGGACCTATTCATGTGGATAAATTTTCCTAGATATGCAGTTGGAAGGTTGTTGGATTTATTAAACTGCATGACTGCTTGGTTGAATACTCTAACATGTCCATTTAGAACCAGCTGATCGTCAGATATGGCACCAATTTTTTCTGGGGTTAGAATCTCACTCAGTATTTTTGATGTTTTTGCCAGGTGTTGATTGTATATGGCTAAATCAACACCACACGTGGTGGCGAACAAAATAATAGGAGGTATCATTCCTTGTGGAAATAATCCCTCTACCCTACTTTTTGCTGCGGCCATCAGTTCATAAGTGTCATTTTCTAATATTGTGTCATTATTATATCTGATGGAGACTTCCTTCGTTGATACATCTTTCTGAGTAAGATAACAAATGCCTGAGGCGATAATTACCACTCTTGGGCGAGTTATCATGACAATATGTTTACCTCTCTCTATCAACGAGGGCATATCTGCTCCCCTCGCTATGAAAACCTTGCTGCGTATGGAATGATCCTCCGATCTCAGATAGCTTTCAATCTCCGCACCTCTAGAGTCCGCCATTATTAGTAAGTCCTTCCTGGGGATATTCATAGTGATAGTATCCGGATTATATTGAGAAGGATTTGACTCTCCCTTCTTCTAAGAATTCCTCCCTAAGCTTGTTAAGTAGCAAACCAAAGCGATTTGACCCAACGAATGTTTGTTTCTTTAGCGGTACACGTGCTCCGTTCGCCAGAAGCACGCCCCGCACCTTCCTTCCTGTGCCTCACTTTTTTTAGGAAGTTATTTCATAAAACCCTTTAGTACCCGGGGATAGTAGCATTTCCCTTAAGTACTTGTATTTTACGAATTTTATTCTGACTATTTCGGTTAGCATTCCTTCGGCTATTTTCTCCCACTCCTCCATTTTCTGCGGACCTGCCATCCGCTCGGCTTTGGCGCCCAAACTTTTTGCTATAGACGGGCTTGTTGTGTTGTCTATGTTTCGAGCTATGCCAGTTTGTTCCAAAAATGTGGCTTTGGTCCTTTGGTATGCATGCTCAGTGGTTAAATACTCTCGATGGTTGTATATAATGCCCCCGTCATCTACTGGGATTTGACATACATCCGCGGGGCGGCATCCATCAGGGAGATTATGTAGGTCAGCCACTGCGTATGACCTGTTTCCAAGCACAATATGTCCCCAAACTAGGTTAGCTTGGTGCTTATGTACTCATAATAGTTTGTGGCAATCGGCGATCATTTGGTAAAGATGGTTAGATTTATCTGGGGAGATTTTGTTAAACCATACCGGGCATCCTGATTTCCTTCTAATATCTCTGGAATTATTTAATATTGAACCTTTTCGCTCGGGAGTATCAAGTTCAATATAAATAGCCCTTGTCCTAGCTTTCCTCTCTATGCCCACCCTATAGGCTTCAACTAGGTTTTCTTCTTTCAGATTAATGGCCATATTCAAGAGGTTTAGCGTAATCTTTTTAGTGTCTTCCGATCTATTAGGGATTCCAATGTTATCTACATCCCAAGGTTCGGGGACCCCTTCCAATATAAGGTGGGTGGTACCATCATTTCCCTGGCCCTCAGGAAGCTTCCTATCTTTATCACTTGAGAGATTCCCTAGTTCTGTGGTTAGGGATGTGACTTTTTGCGAAATATCAATGCATTTTTCTTTATATTTCCCATCAAGATTATCCAGATTTGTATTGGTCTTCCCAATTGAATTCTTCATTTTATTCATTGTTCGACCCATGATCTGTTCCAACTCTCTAATAGATTTTACAGGCGGGCGATCTTGGCCCTTGGTTGCGTCACCTTCATCAAAACTAAACTCAATCAGATCTTTATTGGCGCTTACGCTCTCAACCTCAGAACCAGCTTCTTCGTAATTAGGATCTACTTGGCCCACTAATTTGTTCTCCAAATCAGTAAGTTCGATTCCAACATCTGTTATTTTCCCTTTTACGTTGGTGTATTGAGTTTCTAGCCATGCACATTTATTGTCAATTTTGCATACTAGTTTCGACACATTTCTCCCGTTCGTGGTGATGTCTTCCTTCATTTGGTTTAAAACAACTGACTGACTAATTTTGGCTTCAACTTTCGTATCTAGATTTAGGCTCTCTAAGACCAATGTTTTTATACGATCAATTATTTCTGTTTGTGATAATTGGGGTGTATCCTCCCCACTAGCTTTATCAGTACTCCCTTTGATCACATTATTTACAGAATTCAGTTTGCCATTGACGTCGTCGCCATTGGCATGATCTGTCACCAACTCCCTTGGGTCACTCCATTCTCCATTTTCTGTCACGTCACTGAGGCCCACAGAATTGTCTTAAAATAATTGATCAAAGGAAATGAACTAACACTATTGTAAGTCATCGGTTTTACATAAGATAATGGCATCTTTGAACTAATTTTTAGATCTGCTCATTGTACAAAGGTGGTTTAAATTTAGCTTGAAAATCCATGGACCATGGATTTTAGCCATTTTAGCCATATTTAGAAATACCTATAATTCATGCCTTCCCGTTTAGCTCATATTATTTTAAAACAAGTCGTTCCCTGCTGTATATTGAGCACATATTAATGTAAATTTCTATAAGGTGGCAGTATGGACTAAAAACTGATACATGTTGTACAATGCATACATGAATATGAAGGAAAAGGTCCAAGATACGTCCAAAATATGTCCCCCCCACTTGGAAATTGCCAGCAGCGCCTCTGATGTTAAGCATCAATTCATAGGATACAGGGACTAAAAGGGTACATATAATTAGGAATAACAGATGTGGTATACATTATAGTTTACATTTATTCATGATTTCTATTTTTGCCACAAGGAGTATATAAATTTGTATTTACCCTGTGATTAGCAGTATGGATTTAGACTTCGACTTTTCTTAGTTTGATGTCAGTGTATTTGAGAGAAAAAAAGGAGAAATGAGTTTGATTTATTTATATAAAAAAGGTATTTAGCAAGTTTCTATTTGATTTGATTTAAAAGCTTCTATTGTTCCAATATTTTTCTTGGCGTTAATTCAGTCCATCCATATTAATCTCTGAATTAAGACGCCTTATTCAAGGGGATATTGATTCAATTTCAATTTCAAAAATTCTTTATTGCTGTTGTTTTTACAATGGTCGGTAAAATCTAATTGAAACAGGTCTTCCAATGACTGCCGACTTGAGATTCTTGATTGAAGTTACAGAAAACGAGAACTTGAAGCTAACAATCGTAATAGGTCATGATGAAGATGGGTAAGTACATTGATGACAAAAATGAAGTAGTTTAAACAGAGAGAGCGACTGACATTTCCGGACATAAAGACTCACTGTCTAAGGTAAATAAATGTATATGGTACATATATCATTGGTTAGCATTGTTGTAAAGATACATACATTGTTCATTAAACATGAAGTATTGCCCATCAAGAAGAGGACATATCAAGTTACATGAGATAGCAAAGATGAGGTTGAGCAGTGTTTTAAGCCAGACCACAAGCTACCTTAGAATAACAGTTATAAATATTTAAAATACCATAATATTATCACTATAATATCATAATATTCATAATATTCAAAAAGGGGCAAGGAGTTGTTGAGTATATTTCCTGAACGTAGCTATGTCTTCGATGTTATGGGCTACTGGTTTTTACTCGTTCCACCTCGTCTGACATTTGTAAATGATGGAATTACTAATTTTGTTCGACTTTGTTACTAGTACAATAAGATTTCTCTTTCCCTGAGCATGGCTATGTGTTGGTAGTGTCCTATATTACATTCATTTTGCGCCAAGTAATAAGCTGTGTCAAGGACATGTTTGTCCCTTTGCAGCTGAAGGGGCCAGATATTCAGAGATTTGTGCTCTTGATCCATGTTATCATATCTTGATTTATTAAAAATAATTTGGAGCTCTAAATTCTGCTGCGATTGGAGTTTTTGTAATAAAGCTTTGTGGGCGGAATCATATATAAAATCGCAGTTGTCTATGTTGGGGAGAATAGCTAATTTGGACAGATAGTGTTTGGCTTTACGAGTCAGAGAATTTCTGGCATTGTACAACAGTCAAATCTTTGACGTGACTAATTGCAGGGTTTGATAACATGAGGTTTAAATGGGAGAAGATTGTTTAGTATGAAACCCAGATATTTGTATTCCTGAACAGTATCAAGCTGAGCAGTACCAAGAGTCAGGGTAAAAGCAGGATTTTGCATTTTCATCCTCGATAGATAGCTTATTGAAAAAGACATAGATATACATTTGGCAGTGTTGAGGGACAACTTATTTCGACCACACCATTCAAAGATACTGTCAAGGTCTTCCTGAAGAAGCTGATGGAGGGAGCCAATTTCAGCATTGTGGTAATAAATGATAGTGTCGTCAGCATAATGCTGGATATTAGCATGCTTAATAACAGTTTACCACACTTTTAGGGGCTTATCATGCAAAATTGCCATTAATTATTGGCCATAAATTCACGCAAAGGATGGTACTGATATACTCTTTGGCCCAAAGTGTTCATTTTAGGATTTCAGTAGGATTATAATGAACACTTAAGTGTTGATATCACTTTATACTAAGACGAGCTGACATATCCCCACCAACTCTCCAGGAGTGTAAATTCATTCCACCCACCCAACCTCAATCGTTCCTCAACCGCTACGTACTTATTCATTCACACACTTTTGTCTTGGTTAGACAGTCTTAAACTGCATGATGTTCTTAAAATGAACAATTATATGCCAAGACACAACCATGATGGTTGCATGTAATGAAAGATGTTATCAATATCCTATAAAGATTGTTTATATACTGAGTTTGTTATTATTATTTGCTGCCATAAAGTATTGTTACTGAGCTTACCATCTTGTTAAAATCGACACTATAATGGAAACCAATATTTATAGGGGCGACCATTAGATCGTTGACCTAATGGTTGATTGTTACCCCTATATACTTGTAACCACCGTGTCCAGTAGGGCTTGAGATCCTCCCAACTCAGGGAGTTTGACCCACTGACATTGTCCATTCGTCATAATAAAAGTAACAACAACAACAACAACTTGTACGCTTCTATGGCTGTATGGACGGATTTGAAAACGATACGTTATACAACACCTTATACTCCCTTCTGATATAAATGAATATGTTATACAACACATTATAAAAGAAACTGAAGTAAATGAATTGATTATTGGACTCTCATTCCGATGCAGATGCTTTATGACAGTGGCTGGCACTGCTGAATAGCTGCTTCCGTCTTAAAGATTTTGTGAAGTATACCACCTAATTCATGTTTAGATATATTCTCATAGTTATTTCGATTATACAGATCTTCATTGCATCCATTTGTGATGTGTATGAGCAAAGATATAAGATTGGCAAAAAAATAATTTTGCAGTGATTGTTAGAGGAGGTGCATATCTTTGTCAATTCTGATCGTATAAACCTACAAATGGGATGTGTAAATTCCTAAGAACATGCCCCTTATTTCTAAAATCAGTTCAAGATTATATGAATATTATTTCTACTGTTTCTCTTAATTGTTCCTAGTACACTATTGTAATTTAACCCCACTTTTTTATTTAATAATTTGATCTCATTGATTGTGAAAGTAATATTCAAGCTAGAAAAATTAAAAAAAGATAGAGATGCTTGTGATTTTGCTAGAAAACCATTGCCAATTTTGCTAGAAAACCATTGCCAAACAATATGATGAGTTACTTTTAGTAATTAACCATAAATTAATCTCGAGTCAGGGAGACATAAGACACCTGTGAACAGATCTATAAGAATTGACTAGACTATTCATTGGCAACTGACCCATCCTTAATTAGTGCCCTAAATGACTGACACCTGGAGTGCCATGAAAGGCCATAAATTGGTGGAGAGAGGAGAGGAGGCTTCCTTTCAGAGAAGGCTTCCTTTGATCCATTGATAGATGGATAAATAGATAGATTGGGGATTGGGGGATGGTGGATGGGGGCATGTGATAAAGTAGTTAATCAATGTTGGCTAGTTCATGAAAGTGCTGATGTGTGTATTGTAATGATCTTGAACTGCATTCTTGTTCATTATAATACACAATCAACACTTTCCCTCAGCAAACATTGATTAACCACTATATACAGATCATTAATATAAATTGTAAATAAGATAGGGCCCAAAATGGTGCCTTGGGGAACACCATAGTTGACAGTACCTTCCTCAGACTTAAGACCATTTACAGTGACAAATTGTGTCCTGTTTTTAAGATAATCAGAAAACCAAAGAAGCTCGATGCCAGTAATGCCATAAGTTTTGAGTTTGTCTAATACAATTTTGTGATGAACAGTATTGAAAGCTTTACTGAAATCAAGGAAAACTGTTTCCTTCAGCAGCTTATTGTTTAAATTTGAATAAATATTGTTCAGATGATTTGTCTGAGCTTGCTGGATTGAATGATTTTTACGAAAACCATATTGATTATCATTAAATAAATTATTGGACTCAAAATGATCTGATAATTGTTGCTGAACAGCAGATTCAAGAATTTTGGCTGGCAAAGATATGCAAGAAATATGTCTATAGTTGGTAGTGCTCAACTTGCTGCCTGCTTTATATAACAGTGTAAAACACGCTAACTTAAAAGAGTTTGGTACCTTACCTAGTAACAATGAGATATTAATAATATGTGTCATTTGGTCAGTCAATGAAAGCAAACATGATTTTAAAATGGTGGCTGGAAGAAAATCAATTGCAGAATTTTTAGAAGTATCTATATCAGAAATAATCTTCCGTACTTCCTTCAGAGAAAGCTTGCAAAACTTGAAAACTGGTGGCTTTGACTTGGGGCAGCCACTTGAGTCAGTGTCTGAGGGGGAGTGAATTTTGCCAACTTACAAGCTATTATTGCACTCATCGCTGCACAATTTGATTGATATTCACGCCCTTTCAACCCACTTGTTATATGTGGTCACAAAGGCAAACATTGATTTTCTGATAATGCAACGATGACACCACTTGTCATGCAAGTAAGAAATCCGCTGTCTTATTTTTACACATTCAAGTATTGACTTACTGATAATGTCACACACGCTCCAAACAGGCATAATGATAATATAATAATAACCGATCTTTATTTCCTTATCATAAATACAAATCAAGTCATACAGTGAAGGATCAAAGTAAAGAACATACATCGGAGAAAAAAGGGAAAAAGGAATGCTCTCTGTGAATGTCACAGGACTTCTGAGTATCCCTCAATTGATTATTATATTGATCTTCCCTCACTGCTTGCCTTTTATGCACAGTAAATATTTATTCCGCAGTTAGGACAGACTTTCCATGCACTACAGAAGGTTTTTTAATTTGTATTTCTCAAGATTTGTCAACAATTTTTACCTTAAAATAAATTATCATTACTCCCCGCGAAGGTTTTCTTGATCGTTTATGTCTCAGAATCTTGTAATGACTTATTCTGTATTGGACCTAGTTAATATATACATCATAACCCATACTATATAGGTACATTTGATTCTCCATACAAAGGTGAGTTACGTTTCTGGTATGTAAACATAGATATGGCTTCATCTGGCGCACAGATGCGATTTCTTTGGCTATTTCCATGCCTTTCCTGACTTTCCTGACACATAAAAACAATGGACATGTTCGGGTATGTTTTATGTGCAAAACTCTAAATGTGGCCGACGTGTGCATGCATAGCTATTAATGCATTTTTCATATTACTTTATTACTTATAAATTTATGTTTCTTCATTGGAGATGGCATGAGAAAGTGCCTCAAGAGGAGACTTACCTACTGTTCCACCATAGAGTTAAAAACAGTTGTCTAAAAGATTGTTCGGGGTGATATTGTATTACTCTAATTCACTTGGAAATTGTGTTCTAAGCTATTTACCTTTTGAACATGATGTTGGTATTTGTATGAGCAATCTTCTTTTTAAAGAATTGTTAAAGTTAAATATCATTTTCTAGACTTTCAGCTCAGGAAATTGTGTTGTCATCTTGTGTGCCCCTGTATAATAACTAAATATGAAATGTCAATTGTTTTAATGTTTGTAAGAATTTCGGCGAATTTACTACAGTTTTATTGATACGTTTTCAAGTGGAGAGCGCATGTGTTATGTTGCGATGACCCTAAATTTCACCTCTAGACACTCATTAGCGCTGGCAAAGTCAGTTTAAGAAGGGCATTGGAACCTAATTGCGACGTATGCAATCCGCACTCTGAAATATAGACAATGCCCGTCTGTCTTTTCTCCATGGATCTTAGTAAGATTATCTTTCCATGTGCACAGTCAATAATTATTATAGGAGTGCCATAAGAGGATCAATCGTTGTGTTGCGATGCCAGGGAGTGGAGAGACTATAGGAGAGTGAAAGCAATAAAGGTGCCTATACAATGCTAATGATTTTGGCCATGTTCCCCTACCTAGATTTTTCTACACTTTTAGTATGTAAATAAGGGGCACTCATACTACCCAAAACCGTTGAGAAACCTTTTGTTACAATTTGTCCTAGGTCAAACGCTATTTTTACTGGACTAATAGTGAAATCATTTATCTATGTATATCACTTCCTGAGGTTGTCATTCGAAATATATAAAGATTAGCGCATATGTATATACTCAGAATGAAGTAATGATAATGACTTGAAATATATTGTTTTGCCCTGAATAAATGACAAATTGGTTGTTCTAAACACACCCAGGACTATAAGTGCTAAAATGATATTTTCTCCATTCAAGCTATCACTAACAATAAACTTTAGGTTTTGGGCGGGCTTTTACCTGGCGGGGTTTTGGTGTTATGGCTAGAATGTTTGGTCTGGCAGGCCTTTGCCCTAGAATCGCAATATGCTAAGGAATGTTTCAATAACATTATTAAAAGGTTTTAAATGTGATCACACTCATTGCTGCGCAATATGTAGGCTACTTAGCCAATTTTCGGGCTTGTTTTTAATTGGCCCAGATCTGGCCACAAAGGCAATAATTGATTTTCTGATTATGAAGAGATTGATACCATTCATAATGCAGGTGATAATCTATTGTCATATTATGTTTACCTATATCAGGAACGGTCCTTGTACACAAAGGTAAGAATTGATTTTTTGATAAAAGGGTAGATGACACCACTCATCTGGCGTGTGAGAATCTTTCATCATATTTTGTAAACACTTATTATTTGATATTGATTTACTGACACTCAACACCGAACACAGATACATCAGGATACTTTATCTGGCTACAAAGGTGAGAATTGACTTTCTGATAATGGGGAAAATCTGCTATCATATTTTGTATACACGTAATAATCGATTTACTGACACTCCCCATACTGACACACATATACTTAGAGAGCTGTGTGTTTTATCTGGCTTAAAAGGTAAGAATTGATTTTCTGATAATGGGGAAGATGGCACCACTCAATCATGCATGTTGAGAACCTTCTGTCATATCACATGATATCTTGTACACACTCAGTTATCGATTTACTGACACTTTCAATACTGACACACAGATACATCAATATCCTTGTATTGATTGGCCTGATGGGATAGCTGTGTATTATCTGTACCTACCTTTAATGTACACACAGATATTGATTTACTGATAATGCCAGACAATCGCCATACACAGACAGATATCATGATACTTACATTTTTCTAATAAATGCGATTAACTACATAACAATATAATAGTCATGATCGCTATCTGTTGAGACAAGTTCTAGGCAGAATGAATATAAATCAGGCAACTTCGCTTGGGATGTTTGGCCCCTATGTATTTATAAGTTGTTATAAAAGATTTCAGAATGTTATTTTGTAGTTTTGTATTCTCGAAAAAACACTCCCATTGTGGAGTAATTGATTGTTTTGTAAGAGCTGAACAACCATTGGTGTAAATGAATTTTTGACACCAGATGTTTCGGTTTTTAATCATATTTTCATTGTTTATTTATACTGACAACAGGTAATCTATGGGCCAGGTCGCCTAGAAATGTACGATTGGTTCAGAAGTCCATAAAGCCTGCCTTTGAGGTTACGTAAACCAAAAATAATGAAATCTGGGTAACGTTTCGCTTTCAGTGATGTTGTAGTGGTATGATAGTATGTAAAGCCGCATTTCCATACATGTTTGACTCTAGTTTCCTAGTAGGGCATTAATATACAAATGTTATACCTGAGTAATTCTCCCAAACGGGCAGCATTTGATTTCAGAAGGCCAATTTTTAAGAAAAAATAAAATTCATTCAATCTCTACAATTTTTGGTGTACATATAGAGGAGAATATCAGCATAATGCAGGTGAAGTTTGGGAAGGCTTGGACCAATATTTCGATCCTAAACCTATGATTCAGATACCTATATTTTCCCTATTATTTTGCCTTATTTCAGCCTCATTAAGGCCGATTTATCAAATTATTTCGTGTAAAAATGAAATATATTACTCACTAATTCGTCTAGCAAAATTAAATACAAATTCAAAGCTAGAGAATGGATGTTTGTTGGTAAACGATGACCTGGTTCTAATCAGAAGTTTGACTTGATTTTGTAAAGATATTCATGTTACTACTATAAAATCATTGTGTTGGAACAGGAGGATCTCTCTTTTTTGTAATGGTTATGGCGTAACGGCGACGCTATGGCGTAACGGCGACATTGGTACACAAACTCTCCTGACTTTAACACCATCAATATTCAGTCAAATTGATATTTTTCATCGTTTTAAGGCAGGCTTAGATAATTATTAGGAAGGTCGAAATTACATGAAAATAATTTTTTAGAAAAGATATTGGAGTTATTTCACATGTCGTAACGCGACTTAAAATATTCCCACACCAATTCAAGGACTTTTATGTGATGTAATAATTGGATTCGAGGTTGTTGTGGGCTGTTAACTTTTCTTTTTATCTAAGTACACATACACATACTTCTTCCCTACACAAAAGGATAAATGCAATTCAATATTAATCATTACTCTTGGGGTATTTGATTGTATTGAAGCCAATATATGTCGTAACGGCGACACAAATATTCCAAAACAATATTTTCCAATTCTAGAACAGTTTAAATGTATGATTACATGAATATTGTGTTTTTTCATAATAATGAACGTGTGTGCATGTGTAGAAACCATTTTTCTTCAGCAGAAGTAATATATTTTCTAAATCAGGCTGCATATTATATTCAAATTCCATAATCATTGCATATTTTCTACCCAGAAAAAGCGGTTTTATCACAATAGCAACGAAGATTTTGGCCTAAGAGCTTTGAAAGTGGGGTTCCCATAGCCTTATTTTTTCCAGAGAATTCAAATAAAATGGTTATAATTATGTGCAATGATCCCAAATGCAGGATGTAGACACCCTAGGCTGGAAAACCAAATGACGCCCGATTGGGAGAATTACTCACCTGCTATTTCCAGCTCTTCAAAAGGAGATGTTCTTGATTATTTGGAGCAGAAATGATATTCTTAGAGCCAAGTTAAAGTATCATTAAAAGCTCTTAGATTTAGCCTAGATATATCTAAGAATACGGCAGGTCTGCACGAATTTGTCTTAGGCTGAGGAGGTTTTCTACAAATTTTCATAACAGTTGGGACACCGGACCAAAAATGATATTAAAGACGTAAAAACTGTTTGGCCTCATCAATTGGCTTATTTTTATATCATTAATCTGGACATATAGTAACCAATTTGTGTACTAAATCTCAGGTGCCTGTGAAACCTCTAATTTGGTATAGCAGGCATGTCGCCCATTTGACAATTAAGCCTTCACACCTCAATTCACTCACCATACCAGTGGAAGTGTCGGCTCATTGTGCTACCTTTTTAAGCTAATGGTTACTCACTTCAGAAATCACCATGGATATAACAAGGTGGGTGTTATTTACCCAAGTATAGAAACATGGTATTATATTCTCGAAATTCAAAGCCGTTTGAGACAGATCAAAACATCTGAGAAAGGCCGTTGTTATATATTCACACAATAATGATGTCCAACGCCATATGAACTTGCTCTATTCATTGATCGTAAACATAACCTAAGAGGTGTCAGGAAAGCTACCCGCCGGACATATCTCAGTCGGATATATCCCCGCCGACCTTTACCCCCTGGATATTTTCCTGCTAGGACATCTACCATCCAGGACATTTACCATCCTAGGACATTCACCCGCCTTATCTGAAGTTTTAAGTGTATTTCGGTACATTGATTATATGGAATATATTCCTCTTTCATTAAGGGATGTGGGGAGGAATGGGGTAGGGATTTGATGACTATTGCTTTTATTTACCAACGAACTATTGTATTTTTGTGTGTATTACTTTATTTTAAATATGGCCACAGGAAAACCAAACACCAAAAATCTATACTGTATGTCATATTATGTGATACATATGATTAACTCAAGTTGATAACGAGCATGTTAAAATTATTATATTCTGATACTTTGATCTAGATGTTTCACCTAACCTTAGTATAAGATACCAGGAATTTCCCGTGAATCTTGAATTCCGGTGTAACAGTTCTAAATTGACCCCTTATCTAATTTACCCCAACCCCCATTAAGATTAAATGACTCCCTCTAGGTTCAAATTACCCCCCTTTGTTTCATTGATAATCTTATATAGACCAACACTTCTTCTGCAATCATCCGTTGTGGTTAGAAATAAAGTTCCAATTCTGAAGTAACCATGTAATCCATCAGTCAAAATGACATCTCTGTTTAATAAGGATGCATTAAAGTATATGTCATGCAGAAACTACTGCAGGTATATCCATTATTACCGAAAAACCTACATGAAATTATAAAACAACGGGTCTTTGTTCATGTCCAAATTTCAAAATAGATAGTTATATTTCTCTTCCCATACAATTATGATCTCCTCAAAATACACATTTACATGTCTAATTAAACCAGCTTCTGTAAGGCAGGGTTAAATAATTAATAAGGCCCCCAAAGTAAATATATCCTTATTGATACACTTTCCCATATTTATTCAAGAGGAATAAAATGGCCTATCAATTATTGCAAAAGGAAAATGTAAAAAGTGGGTAAAATTTAATATCCTAAACATTTTAAACTTCAAGAAATTTATGGTTAAGAACACGAACAGTGTAAGAGGTAAAGTGGGAGCCATGGCAAAACTATATGGTGCATGTATTGTACTGTATTGAAACGGGATTTTATTAAAATTATGTGAAGGCATTTCTCCAGCAGATTGGGAGGTTAGTAGTTAAGACGTCTGCCGGCCTTCTCTGGGTTTACATTATTGTAGCAGTGAACAATACCGCAACCGTCAATGACTGGAAGCGGCCCACTGCTATTTGTCAGTTTGAGATTTCTTACAATTTGAAACTAAATAGGTAATGGCGTGCAGTTCATTAACTTATTCGTAACACACTCTCTAGATTACAATAATTATATTGCACTTGCATGTAACAAAGATACTCTTCTGTTAATTTACAAAACAATGATTTCACCAATAATAGATTACGGAGACCTTTTCTATAGGTCGGCCACCAAGACGCACTTGCAGGAACTTCAATCACTACAAAATTCAGCTTCTAAAATAATTCTACATCTTCCAAGGCTGACTAGTACAGAGGAGGTTCATAAAAAAAACTTGAATTACCAATGTTAAAAACAAGAAGAGATGTTCATTTATTAACCCTGGCTTTCACTAAATCTCGAGATATAACGATAGGGAACTTTGTTACTGTATAACCGAGTTGTTGTGGCAGCAGTATTATCAAAGAAAATAATGTGATGTCACTTTGTCAACATTAGGGGAGGGGTTGTTTCTTTATTCAATCAAGTTAATAATGTAAAAGAGTTAGAGAAAAGAGGGGATACTAAAGATTTCTGCCTCACTAATACTGAACTGAAATTGCTTAGTGTACTCTAGGCAAAACCGAACTGTTATTATCAAAATGTAAATATCTGCCTATAGACACACATGTGCTTAATAATAGTATGTTACCACGAAAATTCATATGTGATAAGCGACATGATGTAATATTCTTGAAAGCTGATTAATGTGTCTAATGCCAATGACAAATTGTTGTTTACACCTTCATTTCCCATTTAGTTTGGGCTTGCTGGAAGATCTATTCGTAGATGTATTCGTCCAATTCTGTAAAGTTTATTTACTGAATTAAACTTCTATATATAATTCAGATAAGGCGGGTGAATGTCCTAGGGTGGTAGATGTCTGGGATAGTAAATGTCCTAGTGGGGGGGTCTGACTAAAAGACGCACAGCACCGAAAACCCGCACAGCATCCGCATAGCACCCGCATAGCACCCGCACAGCACCGCCGCTATGTGTGCGACTTATATTGGACGCACACCTTTGCCATTTTGTACAGGAAATATTCTTCTCATCACCATGATATTTGAGGATACAAATTATTGAATGCGGATCTCAAAAGGCTGTAAATATGGGTTTTATAACTGGTATAGTTTTACTGCAAATAGCTGTTGAACTTCGTGATATTTAGATTAATCTACTGTCATTAAATCACTGTCCCAGTCATATATATTGTAATATTTGTGGAAACTACTGGTTGTTTATTTTGAATTTATGCTTGCGAGAAAGGGCAACGTTATTAAATACTCAACTCAGGAGAATCAACGCAAATTAATGTCTTATGACATATATGGTCAATTCTATTTTTGGCGTCCACGAGGTTTTCACGTAATATCTGAAGGAATATTGATTTAGATATGATTTATGTGGTTCATTAAATCCGCCATCAAAAATGCAAAAATCCGAATCCTACTTGGATGTGTGTGTGGGGGGGGGGGGGAGGGGGGTCTAAAATGATATTGACAATTCCAGCTTTAAAAAAACCTCCTAAAATAGGCCATTTACATTAAGGTACAAATAAATGTACATTACTCCTGTAAAAAATCATGATGAATGTAATGTAATATATGTAGATCATATTTGTAATAACCTTTGCGTAATATATAATGTTTTTAGAGATTCTATTTGAATATTTTATGTATCTTTTATAGGCATACCATGCATAAACATAGACTTTGTGTTCTCAATTTCATATTAAACATAAAGTTTGTATAGGCAAATATGTATCCATTTGACAGTAGAACTACTCTAATTTTGAAGGAAACCAGAACTAATTATCAATCTACAACCATTTTCTGCTTATCAATGGGGGCACTTACAGGGGTATTGATGGAATAATCGTGGAATAATCTTCCTGAAACATTCAACAATTCTGATGATATTGTATGGTTTGGCAAACAGTTAAAGGACTGGTACTGGTCAAGACTGTAGTTAGTAATTGAAATTCTAAAGATCAACAATGGTAAAGATTGGATGAGTAAGGATTAGAGGCGATGCAAGAAAACATCCACATGGTGGACAGGCGTTTTTTGTTAACCATTCATAATTGTACGGCCATATTGGTAAAAAAAAAAAAAAAAAATGAAATAGTAAAGAGACAAACCCTATAGCCAACGTTTCTGCATACCATGCGTATGCACTATGTATCCATATCTCAGCAAATTAACATATTTAACCTTAAACATGTACATACATAAGTTGGACCATTATTCAAGGTAATAAACAAGGTATCTCCTGTTTATGTTGCTAAGGCATCCTAGCCACTTTAAGTTAGGACAGTCAGACCTTCTATTAGTGGTATTTTTTTCTATTTAATATCTCTCAGATATAGTTGTTTTGCTGTCCTCTTGCGCTTTACTTGTCCTGGCTTCTTTTTAAACATCACCGTAAGTGTTTGCAACTTCGACAGTTAATTACAGTACAACTATTCAGCTATTCAATCCCATATTTACTAGTTTTTGAGTTCCACCAATCATTATTGATATCCTAAAATTTCTCGGTTATAAATTGAATATTTCATGTGAAAATCTGTGAAGAGGTACGTCTAATATTAGTCGTGCAAGTAGCGACGGTGCTGTGCGGATGATGTGCGGATGATGTGCGGGTTTTCGGTGCTGTGCGTCTTTTAGTCATACCGCTAGTGGGGTAATGTCCAGGATGGTGGATAAATGTCTGGCGGATAGCTGTCCTAGAACCAATTGAATTTTTAGTAATTCATTTAGATATTTCACTAATTATTCAATATCATGTATATGAATGCATTCATGCATATATAGGCCTACACTCTAAGAAGAAAGAGTTCTTTCAAGAACCCTTATGGGTTCTTCGGCTTGTCGACATGGCAGAACCCCTAATGGTTCTGAAAAGAATCCTTTTTTGAAGGTTCTTAGAAGAACCCCCGTTTGGATAATAGGTAGGGTTCTACAAAGAACCCTGGATTTGAAGAACCCTCCAGCCAAAATAGGTATGGTTCTTCAAAGAACCCAAGATTTGAAGAACCCTCCAGCTGGAAATGTCTGGGTTCTTTAAAGAACCTAATGGACAAGGTTCTTTGAAGATCCCTCATCCAGACATGAATATGGTTAGATTGAACATCTACAGCCCAGATAGCTTTTAAAGGTACATAGCTGCATCCTTTGATTCATCATTTATCATCAGCACTGGCCCTGCATGTTTACAGACCTTTCCAGCTCTCACCTTGCAATGATGGAAGTAGATGATGGAACCTGAGCCCACTTAAGATCCTATACAATATGGATGTGCATGATGAAGGGGTATTGTTATTACACCCTCTCTAAAATATCACATACATAAAATACACGAATAGAATATATGATAATGATATCCAAAATGTTCTTAATTACAGAATAATATATTTACTTTACTAGTGTTTTCAATATAAAGTAATAAGTAACAAGGAGGGGCTGGTTCATGCTGCCATCTAGTTATTAGGTGGCGCCATCTAGTGTGATAAGGTTCTTTGGAGAACCTCCATGAGCTAAAGAACCCTTTAACTTTAAGTAGAACCCTAAAATTGACAAAGAACCCCTATGGTTCTTGACGGAACCTCTGGTGGTCCCGAAGAACCCTTTAAGGTGTCAGAGAACCCTTAGGTTCTTTGGAGAACCATAAGGTTCTTCCCAGAACCCAAAAGAACCCTTTTTTCTTAGAGTGTATATTGTTATATCATGTTATGTAATGATGATGTAAGGATGAGTAACCATTTTCATGACTATAATTATCATTAATTAGTATTGTTATATTTATGACCATAATTAAGGAATATGTCCATGATATATTTCTACAATTATTTGAGTTCCAACATAGCCTAGATCTTCATATAACAATATTTACCACTGACTTTTACCACTAAGAAAAATACAAATATCCGCCTGGAATCGACCTTGATTGAATAATAAAGTAATCTAACTATAATGACCCTCTTAATATGGCTCTAGGACAGCTAGTGGTCACCGTTGAACAGCAATCTAGTTACTGAAAACATGAAGTCTTGATAATGTGAATTATTTATCAACTGATAGTTCTAGAGAAGATGCTTTGTATGAGGGGATTCTGGTCGGGACATATATATGGTCAAAAGTAAAAAAAATGGAGCAATTCATTCTCAGAATCCACTTTATCAATATTTCATCAATCAAATTCATACTTTGGTAGTGTATTACATCACTATTCGTGCACTTAATCCCGAAGAGTGCCCCAAAAAAATCTCAATATTTTCCACTTAGTGATGAATTGAATGATATGACTTTATACTAGAGATACCAACGTGTACAGCCCTATATAATGAGTATAATAAATATTTTGGGTGATCTTTTCTTTTATGTTTTGCAGTTTTCACAGCTAAGGTTTAAAGAAGATATAATAATGTTCATGTTTAGCCATTAATAGCAAACTTACCCATGACAGAAAAAAAGTTATGTATATCTTAGTATTTAACAAGTATACAGAATTTTGAGTGTTTATTATGCCATATCTCTATCTTTACGTCTAACTTTACAACCCTAGGATTGTACTGTGCCAAAATTCATCAGCTTAGTGAGGCATATGTTTCCTTTTACAGTGTAAAATCCCAAGGCTATATGTTCATAACTTTGGGAGATATACATATTTGACACTGTATCACGTTGGTATCTCTGTAATTGCAATCTATACATTTAATGTATTTTGAAGTCCAGTAGTTTGATTATAATATTGTTGCTCTGGTTCAATATAAATACCCATTCTCTGTTAATTGTGGGTCTGATGCTTTCATTACTACCATAATTATTGATAATTACACAATTTTTCATTCTGGAAACACATTTTATTTAAGGGAAAAAATAATAATTAAAATCCTAAATTTAATAGGTGAGCAGAAGGAACTTAATTCTGGATGAATCCATCAGTAATGCACTGGACTACATCTAACTAGGTGTTGAGCTGCATATTAAATAATTTTTTCACAAATCTTTTTTGTTTTATTGAAGGTTTAGTCCTAATTATCACATGTACACGTGGGTATCCCTGTACACGTTGGTATCTCAGGCATGGTAATTAGTGGTGTTTTCTTTCCCAAAAACATTTTAGACAGAGAATATTTTTCTATTTTGCAATTCTTTCTATTGTCTTAACTGATTGGTACGTTTCAGGAAATTATAATTTGATATGTTATCTCATTTTTATGATTATTGAATTATCTGATCTTTCTATAATTAGTATAACCTTCTTTACTTAAGATCTAAAATCAGGACAAAATTGTTGACACTCGGAATTACTTGCAATATGTATAATGAATCAATTGAGCATTAAAACAGAATCATTTGCATTTTTTTAAAAGAATTATGAGTGTCCCATTGGGGTATCACGTGAGTATTGCATGTACACATTGGTATCACAATCCTGATAATGATTGTTAGTTCTTTCCCAAAAATATCTCAGTGATAGAATATTTTACAATTTTGACTTTCTTTCAACTGTCCTAGCTAACTGGTACATTATGGAAGTTATTTATATGTTCTGCATCTTCATCATTCATTGAATTATATTATTTTTTGTAGTAAACCTGTCCAAAAGAACTATGAAAACATTTTAACAAGGGTTCTTGTAGATACCCATGAATAATATACATTTTGCGTTTGGTGACTCATTGTCCTGTAACACATCACATGTGTTATTGCCCTGGGGCATCTTAATTATAGTTATAATTTATATGTTAATGTTAATAAGCAGAACACGATGGTAGATTGATATTCTTTTCTGATGTTCTTTAAAACTAGAGTAGTTCTTCTATCATATGAATATATTATATTCATGCACCTAAACTAATGTTATGATTAATATAGAATTGAAAAAGCAATGTCTAGGCATACACACAGTATACCTAGGTTGGATATTACATACCTATCAAAAAGATATAAATGTATAAAATATTCAAAGTCGTGAAAATGATATTTTTCAAATGTTTGTTCCACAGGAACTAATTGTGCAAATGTTGTGATTATAGGGGTGTTTAAATTTCACACTTGTTTCAACATGTGTACCAAATTCATGACTGTATATTTAATAATGGTTTTGCATTTAGAGAATCGTCCTAAAGTGTATGTTTAACTACATTACCAGTGATTGCCTATCCATACATATTTTTCAATATCATTTTTGATACATACATACATATAAAAGTACTTATTAGATATTTTATAACGGTTAACAACTGAATATCAGCCTAATTCCATCTTTTAAAATATGATCGTAGCATCAGAATCTATTTGTTTACAGCTTGAGACTCATTTATCTCTCACACATCACATAGTATTATAAAATATGACATTAAAGAAGGATTAGTCTAATATATTTCAATGGGAGATCTGTTAATAACAAAGCATTGATTTGATGATAAAGCCATTGATATGTGATATCAGTTATCCCAAATACCATTCAGTCCAAGACCCATCATGTATCTAACGATACATGTTAAATTCTGCAAAAATATCCCAGCTAAACTAGAGTATATGAAACCAATGTGTACACCAGATACCAACGTGTACACCAGATACCAACGTGTACACTCAATAAACAAGAAAAAATAGCTTTCGAAATGCAGAAAATAACCTGATAAATTATTGTTTAGATGCACAAATCCATCCACAACACATTTGGGTAGGATTAATATGTTAACCTCTTACGAAAAAATAATATTCAATTGTTTAGCTGGAAGTTCTTTTTTTTAAAAAAAAAGTATCATTCAATGAAAAGATAAAACATGTTTAAGTTTGCATTTGATTCATATCATTTAATTGTATGTATGTAATAGATAAATTCCATGCAAAATCACTAGATTCTGATCGAAATTGATCATCTAATGAAGGTTTATGGTTGGAACAGAGATACCAACGTGTACACCTGGTACCAACGTGTACAGTCAGTAAACATAGAAAAATACCTTTCAACTTGCAGAAAATAACCTGATAAATTATGGTTCAGATGCACAAGTTCATTAACAACATCGTTTGGTAGGATTAATATGTTGACCTCTCACAAAAAAATAATAGTCAATTGTTTAGCTGGAAAATATTAAAAATTAAAAGAAGTATCATTCAATAAAAAATAATAAAAAACATTTAAGTTTCCAATCAAATCAAATCATGTGTTGTAAGTATGCAATAGATAAATTCCATGCAAAATCACTGGATTTTGATTTAACTTGATCACCTAATGAAGGTTTATAATTAGAACAGAGATACCAACGTGTACAAGATACCAACGTGTACATCATGTTTTGCCACATAACAGGGTTATTATTGAGTTGATTTAAAAAACAATTCTTCGGACATATCTTTGTATTAAAGCACACCACCCCATAACAAAAAAATGGCTTAGGAGTGGAATCTATGGACAGGGGGACACTTGAAGGGGTACACGTTGGTATCACCACTTTTTGGAACATTTCTGACTTTTTGAAAAAGAACTAAAACGTCATAGAAATAATTTTCACAGGAAATTGATGTTATACATGTACAATGACAACTAATATAGGAAGACATTGCAATGCTAAGAGTTAACATGAAAGAATTATTTCTGCCAATTTTTATCACGTTGGTATCGCACCAATTCTTCCGTTATTAAAACCTCCATAACTTTTTTTAAGAATTGACCCGACGTATATAAATAACACCCGATCTTCCCAAGATATGGGACAGCAACTCAAGCAAAAATGAAAAGGATCGTACAAACAGATTTTGTTGTATGAACACTTAAAGTCAAAAATGCTGAAAATCAAAAAAAGTGCTCCATTTCTTTGACTTTTGACCATATATATATGCCCTTATTTCTGGGCTAGTTTCCACTTTACAATTTTAATTTCGGCAATATATCTAGGAATAGGCATTCTCTTCTAGAATTGTGATATTCCATTCCCTAATATCAGTAAGTTTTACCTCATAAAACTTAGATTACTTAGATCACGGACGGGATACATTTCAATGATTTCTTTTAATTTCCTGTCAATTGGACACACAAAACATAATAACACATGTAAAGAAAATAATTCATAAGCTGAGTACAAATAGGAAATTGATGGCAAAAAAGGCCAGTGAATTACTCTACAAATCAGCAATATTATAAATATAATAGTATATAGTTCTGCCGATGGGAGGAGATATTATGGGGAAAAGATATGGATTAGGAAAGAGATATAACCTCCAGGATATATTTTTTATTGCAGCTAATACCTCGGAGCCTATAATTCAATCCCTACAATATGGTGTTATCCATAATACAATATGCTGTAATGTATACCTGAAGGATATTAAGATTAAAGATAGTGATAGTGATTCTTGAATATGGGATCATTTGGGAGGAAAGAGATGGTTTGTGCCAATTTTTTGTTAAATGCCAACGAACCAGTGGATTTTGGACTAAAATGCGTGAACAGGAATTTAACAGGAATGATATATTAGGACCTGTAGTGGCAGGAGGTATAAATAAATGTGATATATTGTTAGGATTTTTAGAAAAAAAAAGAGGTATGTCTGGTTTATTGATTGGAATATACAAATGACTAAAAATTATATACATAGGCAGTAGTTGTTTTATGAGAACGATATTGTCTTTAGAGCGTTTCTAAATGAAATTAAAATTAGATATCGTTCCTTATGGTATAATGCTGCATTTGGCCATAGAAGCAATAAATGGTTGAAGAGAGTGGATAAATATGTCGAACAAATGTATAGATTGTAGGAACAAAACGGTAACGATATGAGGGCAGATAATAATTGTTAAAGGATTAAGTAATGTTTAGTATGTCATCTAATTTTCAAAAGAAAAAAGTCAAAGTATGTTATGTTTAAACGAACTGTTGGCGTTTTTATGTTGTGAGAAAATGAGTGGTAGATTTTTAATGAAGAAGTGAAGATAGACAATTCAACAACCCCCCAAAATACAAAATAGGGTCAACGTAAAATGTGTCTTGGCTATGTAAAAGCCTAGATGAGGTATGTTGGAAGGTATGTTGGTATAAAAACCCTTTAAAAAAAAGAAATATTCCGACATTGAGCATTTACATAATATGTTATAGCATATCCAAAGAGGACATTGTCATTTGCAACACAGGTCTTCCTGACCACCCATATTGAACAAGTAACAGCAAATGTGATTATAACTCAGACAAAAATATCCAGTATTTGTAAGCCAGTGTCAAAACTGCATTAATTGAGATAAACTCCATGAAGATTTGGTCACATTTGGGGGACCTCCGGACACCCTTGAAATTATATTTTTCGTGGCAGTTACGCTCCGTTTCTAATTGGGAAGGCAGTTATAATTTTACTCCTCTCCACTAATGCTCAATAATTCGCTTGAAACCTCACACTTAAGGAGTCATAATGCTTATGAAGGTGCTTTAACTTCTAGTTACACTTTTAAAATGTTATTATTATGTTATGAACATATAAGACTTATTATGAAGTGGTTTCATGTACAACATTGTTCATCAGACTCATAAACAATAAGTACACAAACAATACACACATGTGTACAAGTAGGAAAAATATTACAATAAGAATCTGACCTTACTGTGACCTTCAGTGACCTTCAAAGATGAAATAATTGAATGCGGAGGCAAATTCTTGTGCAAACCGAATTGACGTGTCTTCTGCTGTCTCAGATAGAGAATGATCGTCTGTAATAACACTTAAATGTCGCAGTGACCAGATACCATGGTGAAAAATCAATAGCTGTATTAATCTTATACAGCACATGTATACACTATACATTCTAGAGGTTAAGAGATAGAGCGTGGATGGGAAGATTTCAAGATAGGATATATATGGGATGGGTTCATGGATAAGACATTAATGTATTTATTGTTCTGGGCTCTGAAAAACCAATGTTGTTTTATAAAGATTGTATTACACTGCGCGACAATACCTCCTTGCAGGGTTTTCCGTTAGGCCAAACTTCTGCAGACATTCACAATGACAGGTTTATGGTTTTAAGTAGTCCCTCATTAGACAATAATCTAACATAAAAATTATAAATGCCCCATGAACATTCAATACCTGAGTATCTAACAACGAGACTGTAGACCTGTTTGGTAATTATAGCGCAAACCAACGAGTAACATGGAGTTATAAATAAAAGAACCATAAACTTACATTTCTATCTTTGGGTTTGCTTGCGATATTCCACCTGAGTCAATATTAGATTGGACCTGGAGAAACCAATCTAATTATACCATAGATTTTGGACATATATAATAATGCTATTATATTATATTATATTTATTAACGAAACCCAAATATTTCTGTGCATTAAGGTTCCATTTAAATAGGATTTTATTTTTTTTTATTTTTAGGTGTAAACAGAATCATTTCTTTTATCTCATCAAATAGCTCTAGCCGAATTTAACTGCTACTTCTTTAGTATATTAATGAGTTCGATTATACCCTCTTTCAACCTTCTCCATAGGCTATTTTCTTCTTTACTGACATTATTTATTTTGTGCATATGTTAAGTTACTGTGCATCTCATTTTTAATTCACTCATTAGATATGACATCGAGATTGATCCGTTGTCAAAGAGCTTCTGCCTGTGAATAAATGTCTTGGTTTGGAGTAATAACCAATTTATTGCAGTTCTTGAAGTTGATTGTGTTTGGTTTCAATTTAAATTTAGTATTCGTTATTAAATTCAGTTGGATGTGCTAATTCATTTGTCTGTTCACTGACTGTTTTTGAACTTCCACTAATGCTTTAAATATTGTCTCTTTTCATTATGTAATCTGTTTATATTCCTTTACATGATTCATATACACTATCCAGCCCGTATCCAGTCGTACATATTCAGCAATTTTGTTTTCAAAAAAAGCTATAATGTTTTCACCAAAACCATACCTAGGGTAAATAATCTATAAAAACGAAACGTGAGGTGGGAAAGATAAGGGCTTTTGTAATGGATACATATATACTTTCTTTACAAAGCCCGAAATTCCTGGAATAAACTCAGCACAAAATATGCAAAATCTTGAACTAAGAAATGAATTTCGAAAAAGCATACAAAAATCAATTAATACACGAGTTAGTTAAGTATTACCCTGAGATATAACTTCCTTCTCATTTCTCATAATATTTTTATAAATCGTATGACACTTTATATCACTGAACCTGTATACCACTCTCGTCCCACTTATGCTGAGATTATACTGTACAATTATCTTCTATTATCATGTTATTCCTTACTGTTAAAGATTGATCAAAATGTTAATATCTCTCTAAAAGATCCTGGTGTTCTCCTTGATCTACCACTAGGAAATAATGTATTTTATTTCCATTCTCTAGTTTATATCGATCAGAAATCATGGTGTACTCTTACATTTATGTCAAACGAATAATGTCTTTTATTCCTATTGTTTTTCTGGAAATATGTTACTCTATCATGTTTGAGAAATAATGTATTTTATTTCTTATGTTATTTAAAGAAAAAGCAAACAAAAAGAACTTATTGTTCTAGTCTGTCAGACTCTCGTTCAAAGTCAGCCAAGGCCCATTGGGTTCTTACTGTAGCTTCGTAAGAACATTGATATATCTTCTGCCAGTTTTCAGTAACATAGAAACTACTGTAGCATGTACTTACTAAACTTTAATTAATTTTACCCATTTATTATGTTCTCTCTGTATCCCTTTTATTAATTGTATCACGTCTTCCAAATTCGGTAACGGCCGGAAGAGGTATGTTACATTAGTATGATGGAACTGGCATGAAACTACACTTTCACCTTGGACTCTTTTTCTAAAGGAGGTTCAAGTTCAGAAATAAGGAAATTTAGTTCTAACGATTTTGCCATTTTTGTAATACTTATTTGAAATTTTACCCTAATTCAAAGCTCATAGGATCCTAAGATTTTTAAATCTAGAGGTATGTCACGTTAGTATAATGGCACATGCATAAAACTTCACTTCCACCTTTTATTCATTATGTAATGGAGGTTCAAGTTAAGAAACATAGGAAATTTAGTTCAAACGATTTTTGCCATTTTTATAATACTTCTTTCAAAATTTCACCCTGAATCAAAGCTCATAGGATCCTATGCTTTTTAAATCCATAGGTATGTTACATTAGTATAATGGAACATGCATGAAACTACACTTTCACCTTTAATTCTTTTTGTAAGGGATGTTCAAGTTCAGAAAAACGGGGAATTTAGTTCTAACGATTTTTGCCATTTTTTTTATACTTGTTTCAAAGTTTCAACCTGAATCAAAGCTCATAGGTACCTAAGATTTTGAAACCCATATGTATGTTACATTAGCAATTAATTCTGTTTTTTGCCATTTTTCTAATACTTATTTCCAAATTTGAATAAAACAAAACTCACATGACCTCAAGGTTTTTACACTATCACCTTCATTACATCAATATAATGAAACAATCAAGAAAATAGACCTTGATGTCTGATTCTTTTTCTACAGCAGCTTCAAGTTCAGAAAAATAGCAAAATTAATTCCAACGTTTTTTGCCATTTTTCTAATATTTATTTCCAAATTTCACAATAAAGCAAAGCTCACATGACTTCAAGGATTTCACACTATCAATATCAATCCTTCAATGTAATGAAAAAATCAAGAAATTAGACCTTGATGTCTGATTCTATTTCTATAGCAGGTTCAAGTTCAGAAAAATAGCAAAATTAATTCCAACGTTTTTTGCCATTTTTCTAATACTTATTTCAAATTTTCACAATAAAGCAAAACTCACATGACCTCAAGGCTTTCAAAATATAATCTTCATTACATCAGTATAATGAAACAATCAAGAAATTACACCTTGATGTCTGATTCTCTTTGTACAGCAGGTTCAAGTTCAGAAAAATAGCAAAATTAATTTCAACATTTTTTGCCATTTTGGTATTACTTATTTCATATTTCACAATAAAGCAAAGCTAACATTACTTCAAGATTTTCACACTATCAATATCAATCCTTCAATGTAATGAAACAATCAAGAAATTAGACCTTGATGTCTCATTCTTTTTCTACAGCAGCTTCAAGTTCAGAAGAATATCAAAATTAATTCCAACGTTTTTTGCCATTTTTCTAATACTTATCTCAAAATTTCACAATAAAGCAAAGCTCACATGACCTCAAGGTTTTCACACTATCAATATCATTACATCAATATAATGAAACAATCAAGAAACTACACCTTGATGTCTGATTCTATTTCTACAGCAGCTTCTTCTTTCGAAAATTAGCCAAATTAATTCCAACGTTTTTTGCCAATTTTGTAATAGTCATTTCAGAATTTGACCATTAATAAAAGCTCACATGACTTCGAGGTTTTTAAACTATCAATATCATTACATCAATATAATGAAACATTCAAGAAATTACACCTTGATGTCTGATTCTTTTTCTATAGCAGGTTCAAGTTCAGAAAAATAGCAAAATTAATTCCAACGTTTTTTGCCATTTTTCTAATACTTATTTCCAAATATCACAATAAAGCAAAGCTCACATGACCTCAAGGTTTTCAGACAATCACCTTCATTACAAGAATATAATGAAACAATCAAGAAATTAGACCTTGATGTCTGATTCTTTTTCTATAGCAGGTTCAAGTTCAGAAAAATAGCCAAATTATTTCCAACGTTTTTTGCCAATTTTGTAATAGTCATTTCAGATATTGACCATTAATAAAAGCTCACATGACTTCGAGGTTTTCACACTATCAATATCATCACATCAATATAATGAAACAATCAAGAAATTACACCTTGATGTCTGATTCTATTTCTATAGCACCTTCTTGTTTAGAAAAATAGCAAAATTAATTCCAACGTTTTTTGCCATTTTTCTAATACTTATTTCCAAATTTAACAATAAAGCAAAGCTCACATGACCTCAAGGTTTTCACACTATCAATATCATTACATCAAAATAATGAAACAATCAAGAAATTACACCTTGATGTCTGATTCTATTTCAAATGCAGGTTCAAGTTCAGAAAAATAGCAAAATTAATTCCAACGTTTTTTGCCATTTTTCTAATACTTATTTCCAAATTTAACAATAAAGCAAAGCTCACATGACTTCGAGATTTTCACACTATCAATATCATTACATCAATATAATGAAACAATCAAGAAATTACACCCTGATGTCTGATTCTATTTCTACAGCAGGTGCAAGTTTAGAAAAATAGCCAAATTATTTCCAACGTTTTTTGCCAATTTTGTAATAGTCATTTCAGAATTTGACCATTAATAAAAGCTCACATGACTTTGAGGTTTTTAAACTATCAATATCATTACATCAATATAATGAAACAATCAAGAAATTACACCATGATGTCTGTATCTATTTCTACAGCAGGTTCTTGTTTAGAAAAATAGCAAAATTAATTCCAACGTTTTTTGCCATTTTTCTAATACTTATTTCAAAATTTCACAATGAAGCAAAGCTCACATGACCTCAAGGTTTTCACACTATCACCTTCATTACATCAGTATAATGAAACAGTCAAGAAATTTCACCTTGATGTCTGATTCTTTTTATATTGCACCTTCTTGTTGAGAAAAATAGCCAAATTATTTCCAACATTTTTTGGCATTTTTCTAATACTTATTTCCAAATTTAACAATAAAGCTAAGCTCACATGACTTCGAAGTTTTTAAACTATCAATATCATTACATCAGTATAATGAAACATTCAAGAAATTACACCTTGATTTCTGATTCTTTTTCTATAGCACCTTCTTGTTTAGAAAAATAGCAAAATTAATTCCAACGTTATTTGCCATTTTTCTAATACTTATTTCCAAAATTAACAAGAAAGCTAAGCTCACATGACCTCAAGGTTTTCACAACATTAATACCATTACATCAATATAATGAAACAATCAAGAAAGTACACCTTGATGTCTGATTCTTTCTCTATAGCAGGTTCAAGTTAAGAGAAATAGCAAAATTAATTCCAACGTTTTTTGCCATTTTTCTAATACTTATTTCAAATTTTCACAATAAAGCAAAACTCACATGACCTCAAGGCTTTCAAAATATAATCTTCATTACATCAGTATAATGAAACAATCAAGAAATTTCACCTTGATGTCTGATTCTTTTTCTATAGCACCTTCTTGTTCTGAAAAATAGCAAAATTAATTCCAACGTTTTTTGCCATTTTTCTAATACTTATTTCAAATTTTCACAATAAAGCAAAACTCACATGACCTCAAGGCTTTCAAAATATAATCTTCATTACATCTGTATAATGAAACAATCAAGAAATTACACCTTGATGTCTGATTCTCTTTGTACAGCAGGTTCAAGTTCAGAAAAATAGCAAAATTAATTTCAACATTTTTTGCCATTTTGGTATTACTTATTTCATATTTCACAATAAAGCAAAGCTAACATTACTTCAAGATTTTCACACTATCAATATCATTACATCAATATAATGAAACAATCAAGAAATTACACCTTGATGTCTGATTCTTTTTCTACAGCAGCTTCTTCTTTCGAAAATTAGCCAAATTAATTCCAACGTTTTTTGCCAATTTTGTAATAGTCATTTCAGAATTTGACCATTAATAAAAGCTCACATGACTTCGAGGTTTTTAAACTATCAATATCATTACATCAATATAATGAAACAATCAAGAAATTAGACCTTGATGTCTGATTCTTTTTCTATAGCAGGTTCAAGTTCAGAAAAATAGCAAAATTAATTCCAACGTTTTTTGCCATTTTTCTAATACTTATTTCCAAATATCACAATAAAGCAAAGCTCACATGACCTCAAGGTTTTCAGACAATCACCTTCATTACAAGAATATAATGAAACAATCAAGAAATTACACCTTGATGTCTGATTCTTTTTCTATAGCAGGTTCAAGTTCAGAAAATGAGCAAAATTAATTTAAACGTTTTTTGCCATTTTTCTAATACTTATTTACAAATTTCACAATAAAGCAAAGCTCACATGACTTCGAGATTTTCACAATATCACCTTCATTACATCAATATAATGAAACAATCAAGAAATTACACCTTACTGTCTGATTCTATTTCAAATGCAGGTTCAAGTTCAAAAAATAGCAAAATTAATTTCAACATTTTTTACCATTTTTGTAATAGTCATTTCAGAATTTGCCCGAAAATAAATACTCACATGACTTCAAGGTTATCACACTATCAATATCATTACATCAATATAACGAAACAATCAATAAAGTACACCTTGATGTCTGATTCTTTTTCTACAGCAGCTTTTTCTTTTGAAAATTAGCCAAATTAATTCCAACGTTATTTGCCATTTTTCTAATACTTATTTCAAAATTTCACAATAAAGCAAAGCTCACATGACTTCGAGACTTTCACAATATCTCCTTCATTACATCAATATAATGAAACAATAAAGAAAGTACACCTTGATCTCTGATTCTTTTTCTATAGCACCTTCTTGTTCAGAAAAATAGCCAAATTAATTCCAACCTTTTTTGCCATTTTTCTAATATTTATTTCCAAATTTAACAAGAAAGCTAAGCTCACATGACTTCGGGATTTTCACAATATCACCTTCATTACATCAATATAATGAAACGATCAAGAAATTACACCTTGATGTCTGATTCTATTTCAAATGCAGGTTCAAGTTCAAAAAAATAGCAAAATTAATTCCAACGTTTTTTGCCATTTTTCTAATACTAATTTCAAAATTTAACAATAAAGCAAAGCTCACATGACTTCAAGGTTTTCACACTATCAATATCATTACATCAATATAATGAAACAATCAAGAAATTAGACCTTGATGACTGATTCTATTTCTATAGCAGGTTCAAGTTCAGAAAAATAGCAAAATTAATTCCAACGTTTTTTGCCATTTTTCTAATACCTATTTCCAAATTTAACAATAAAGCAAAGCTCACATGACCTCAAGGTTTTCACACTATCAATATCATTACATCAATATAATGAAACAATCAAGAAATTACACCTTGATGTCTGTATCTATTTCAAATGCAGGTTCAAGTTCAGAAAAATAGCAAAATTAATTCCAACGTTTTTTGCCATTTTTCTAATACTTATTTCCAAATTTAACAATAAAGCAAAGCTCACATGACTTCGAGATTTTCACACTATCAATATCATTACATCAATATAATGAAACAATCAAGAAATTACACCCTGATGTCTGATTCTATTTCTACAGCAGGTGCAAGTTTAGAAAAATAGCCAAATTATTTCCAACGTTTTTTGCCAATTTTGTAATAGTCATTTCAGAATTTGACCATTAATAAAAGCTCACATGACTTCGAGGTTTTTAAACTATCAATATCATTACATCAATATAATGAAACAATCAAGAAATTACACCATGATGTCTGTATCTATTTCTACAGCAGGTTCTTGTTTAGAAAAATAGCAAAATTAATTCCAACTTTTTTGCCATTTTTGTAATAGTCATTTCAGAATTTGACGATTAATAAAAGCTCACATGACTTCAAGGTTTTCACACTATCAATATCATTACATCACTATAATGAAACAATCAAGAAATTTCACCTTGATGTCTGATTCTATTTCTATAGCAGGTTCAAGTTCAGAAAAATAGCCAAATTAATTCCAACGTTATTTGCCATTTTTCTAATACTTATTTCCAAATATCACAATAAAGCAAAGCTCACATGACTTCGGGATTTTCACAATATCACCTTCATTACATCAATATAATGAAACGATCAAGAAATTACACCTTGATGTCTGATTCTATTTCAAATGCAGGTTCAAGTTCAGAAAAATAGCAAAATTAATTCCAACGTTTTTTGCCATTTTTCTAATACTAATTTCAAAATTTAACAATAAAGCAAAGCTCACATGACTTCAAGGTTTTCACACTATCAATATCATTACATCAATATAATGAAACAATCAAGAAATTAGACCTTGATGACTGATTCTATTTCTATAGCAGGTTCAAGTTCAGAAAAATAGCAAAATTAATTCCAACGTTTTTTGCCATTTTTCTAATACCTTTTTCCAAATTTAACAATAAAGCAAAGCTCACATGACCTCAAGGTTTTCACACTATCAATATCATTACATCAATATAATGAAACAATCAAGAAATTACACCTTGATGTCTGATTCTATTTCAAATGCAGGTTCAAGTTCAGAAAAATAGCAAATCTAATTCCAACGTTTTTTGCCATTTTTCTAATACTTATTTCCAAATTTAACAATAAAGCAAAGCTCACATGACTTCGAGATTTTCACACTATATACCTTCATTACATCAATATAATGAAACAATCAAGAAATTACACCCTGATGTCTGATTCTATTTCTACAGCAGGTGCAAGTTTAGAAAAATATCCAAATTATTTCCAACGTTTTTTGCCAATTTTGTAATAGTCATTTCATAATTTGACCATTAATAAAAGCTCACATGACTTCGAGGTTTTTAAACTATCAATATCATTTCATCAATATAATGAAACAATCAAGAAATTACACCTTGATGTCTGATTCTATTTCAAATGCAGGTTCAAGTTCAGAAAAATAGCCAAATTAATTCCAACTTTTTTGCCATTTTTGTAATAGTCATTTCAGAATTTGACGATTAATAAAAGCTCACATGACTTCAAGGTTTTTACACTATCAATATCATTACATCACTATAACGAAACAATCAAGAAATTTCACCTTGATGTCTGATTCTATTTCTATAGCAGGTTCAAGTTCAGAAAAATAGCCAAATTAATTCAAACGTTATTTGCCATTTTTCTAATACTTATTTCCAAATATCACAATAAAGCAAAGCTCACATGACTTCGAGATTTTCACAATATCTCCTTCATTACATCAATATAATGAAACAATCAAGAAATTACACCGATGTCTGATTCTATTTCTATAGCACCTTCTTGTTTAGAAAAATAGCAAAATTAATTCCAATTTTTTTTGCCATTTTTCTAATATTTATTTCCAAATTTCACAATAAAGCAAAGCTAACATGACTTCGAGATTTTCACAATATCACCTTCATTACATCAATATAATGAAACAATCAAGAAATTACACCTTGATGTCTGATTCTTTTTCTATAGCAGGTTCAAGTTCAGAAAAATAGCAAAATTAATTCCAACTTTTTTGCCATTTTTGTAATAGTCATTTCAAAATTTAACAATAAAGCAAAGCTCACATGACCTCAAGGTTTTCACAATATCACCTTCATTACATCAATATAATGAAACAATCAAGAAATTACACCTTATTGTCTGATTCTTTTTCTACAGCACCTTCTTGTTCAGAAAAATAGCCAAATTAATTCGACCTTTTTTGCCATTTTTGTAATAGTCATTTCAACATTTCACAATAAAGCAAAGCTCACATGACTTCAAGGTTTTCACACTATCAATACATCAATATAATGAAACAATCAAGAAATTACACCTTATTGTCTGATTCTATTTCTACAGCAGGTTCAAGTTCAGAAAAATAGCCAAATTATTTCCAACGTTTTTTGCCAATTTTGTAATAGTCATTTCAGAATTTGATCAATAATACAAGCTCACATGACTTCAAGGCTTTCACACTATCAATATCATCACATCAATATAATGAAACAATCAAGAAATTACACCTTGATGTCTGTATCTACTTCTGCAGCAGGTTCTTGTTCAGAAAAATAGCAAAATTAATTCCAACGTTTTTTGCCATTTTTCTAATACTTATTTCCAAATTTCACAATAAAGCAAAGCTCACATGACCTCAAGGTTTTCACACTATCAATATCATTACATCAATATAATGAAACAATCAAGAAATTACACCTTGATGTCTGATTCTTTTTCTACAGCACCTTCTTGTTCAGAAAAATAGCAAAATTAATTCCAACGTTTTTTGCCATTTTTGTAATAGTCATTTCAAAATTTCACAATAAAACAAAGCTCACATGACTTCAAGGTTTTCACACTATCACCTTCATTTCATCAATATAATGAAACAATCAAGAAATTACACCTTGATGTCTGATTCTTTTTCTATAGCAGGTTCAAGTTCAGAAAAATAGCCAAATTATTTCCAACGTTTTTTGCCAATTTTGTAATAGTCATTTCAGAATTTGACCATTAATAAAAGCTTACATGACTTTGAGGTTTTTAAACTATCAATATCATGACATCAATATAATGAAACAATCAAGAAATTACACCTTGATGTTTGATTCTATTTCTACAGCAGGTTCAAGTTCAGAAAAATAGCCAAATTATTTCCAACGTTTTTTGGCAATTTTGTAAGTCATTTCCGAATTTGACCATTAATAAAAGCTCACATGACTTCGAGGTTTTTAAACTATCAATATCATGACATCAAAATAATGAAACAATCAAGAAATTACACCTTGATGTCTGATTCTTTTTCTACAGCACCTTCTTTTTCACAAAAATAGCAAAATTAATTCCAACGTTTTTTGCCATTTTTCTAATATTTATTTCAAAATTTCACAATAAAGCAAAGCTCACATGACTTCAAGGTTTTCACACTATCACCTTCATTACATCAATATAATGAAACAATCAAGAAATTACACCTTAATGTCTGATTCTATTTCTACAGCAGGTTCAAGTTCAGAAAAATAGCCAAGTTATTTCCAACGTTTTTTGCCAATTTTGTAATAGTCATTTCCGAATTTGACCATTAATAAAAGCTCACATGACTTCGAGGATTTTAAACTATCAATATCATTACATCAATATAATGAAAAAATCAAGAAATTACACCTTGATGTCTGTATCTATTTCTACAGCAGGTCCTTTTTCGGAAAAATAACAAAATTAATTCCAACGTTTTTTGCCATTTTTCTAATACTTATTTTCAAATTTCACAATAAAGCAAAGCTCACATGACTTCAAGGTTTTCACACTATCAATATCATTACATCAATATAATGAAACAATCAAGAAATTACACCTTGATGACTGATTCTTTTTCTATAGCAGGTTCAAGTTCAGAAAAATAGCAAAATTAATTCCAACGTTTTTTGCCATTTTTCTAATACTTATTTCCAAATTTCACAATAAAGCAAAGCTCACATGACCTCAAGGTTTTCACACTATCAATATCATTACATCAGTATAATGAAACAATCAAGAAATTACACCTTGATGTCTGATTCCATTTCAACAGCACCTTCGTGTTTGGAAAAATAGCCAAATTAAATCGAACTTTTTTGCCAATTTTGTAATAGTCATTTCAAAATTTCACAATAAAACAAAGCTCACATGACTTCAAGGTTTTCACAATATCAATATCATTACATCAATATAATGAAACAATCAAGAAATTACACCTTGATGTCTGATTCTTTTTCTATAGCAGGTTCAAGTTCAGAAAAATAGCCAAATTATTTCCAACGTTTTTTGCCAATTTTGTAATAGTCATTTCAGAATTTGACCATTAATAAAAGCTTACATGACTTTGAGGTTTTTAAACTATCAATATCATTACATCAATATAATGAAACAATCAAGAAATTACACCTTGATGTTTGATTCTATTTCTACAGCAGGTTCTTGTTCAGAAAAATAGCAAAATTAATTCCAACGTTTTTTGCCATTTTTCTAATACTTATTTCAAAATTTCACAATAAAGCAAAGCTCACATGACTTCCAGATTTTCACAATATCAATATCATGACATCAATATAATGAAACAATCAAGAAATTACACCTTGATGTTTGATTCTATTTCTACAGCAGGTTCAAGTTCAGAAAAATAGCCAAATTATTTTCAACGTTTTTTGGCAATTTTGTAAGTCATTTACGAATTTGACCATTAATAAAAGCTCACATGACTTCGAGGTTTTTAAACTATCAATATCATGACATCAATATAATGAAACAATCAAGAAATTACACCTTGATGTCTGATTCTTTTTCTACAGCACCTTCTTTTTCACAAAAATAGCAAAATTAATTCCAACGTTTTTTGCCATTTTTCTAATACTTATTTCAAAATTTCACAATAAAGCAAAGCTCACATGACTTCAAGGATTTCACACTATCACCTTCATTACATCAATATAATGAAACAATCAAGAAATTACACCTTAATGTCTGATTCTATTTCTACAGCAGGTTCAAGTTCAGAAAAATAGCCAAGTTATTTCCAACGTTTTTTGCCAATTTTGTAATAGTCATTTCCGAATTTGACCATTAATAAAAGCTCACATGACTTCGAGGATTTTAAACTATCAATATCATTACATCAATATAATGAAAAAATCAAGAAATTACACCTTGATGTCTGTATCTATTTCTACAGCAGGTCCTTTTTCGGAAAAATAACAAAAGTATTCCAACGTTTTTTGCCATTTTTCTAATACTTATTTTCAAATTTCACAATAAAGCAAAGCTCACATGACTTCAAGGTTTTCACACTATCAATATCATTACATCAATATAATGAAACAATCAAGAAATTACACCTTGATGACTGATTCTTTTTCTATAGCAGGTTCAAGTTCAGAAAAATAGCAAAATTAATTCCAACGTTTTTTGCCATTTTTCTAATACTTATTTCCAAATTTCACAATAAAGCAAAGCTCACATGACCTCAAGGTTTTCACACTATCAATATCATTACATCAGTATAATGAAACAATCAAGAAATTAGACCTTGATGTCTGATTCCATTTCAACAGCACCTTCGTGTTTGGAAAAATAGCCAAATTAAATCCAACTTTTTTGCCAATTTTGTAATAGTCATTTCAAAATTTCACAATAAAGCAAAGCTCACATGACTTCAAGGTTTTCACAATATCAATATCATTACATCAATATAATGAAACAATCAAGAAATTACACCTTATTGTCTGATTCTATTTCTACAGCAGGTTCAAGTTCAAAAAAATAGCCAAATTATTTCCAACGTTTTTTGCCAATTTTGTAATAGTCATTTCAGAATTTGATCAATAATACAAGCTCACATGACTTCAAGGTTCTCACACTATCAATATCATCACATCAATATAATGAAACAATCAAGAAATTACACCTTGATGACTGATTCTTTTTCTATAGCAGGTTCAAGTTCAGAAAAATAGCAAAATTAATTCCAACTTTTTTGCCATTATTGTAATAGTCATTTCAAAATTTCACAATAAAACAAAGCTCACATGACTTCCAGATTTTCACAATATCTCCTTCATTACATCAATATAATGAAATAATCAAGAAATTACACCTTGATGTTTAATTCTATTTCTACAGCAGATTCAAGTTCAGAAAAATAGCCAAATTATTTCCAACGTTTTTTGCCAATTTTGTAATAGTCATTTCAGAATTTGACCAATGATAAAAGCTCACATGACTTGGAGGTTTTTAAACTATCAATATCATCACATCAATATAATGAAACAATCAAGAAATTACACCTTGATGTCTGTATCTATTTCTGCAGCAGGTTCTTGTTCAGAGAAATAGCAAAATTAATTCCAACGTTTTTTGCCATTTTTCTAATACTTATTTACAAATTTCACAATAAAACAAAGCTCACATGACTTCAAGGTTTTCACAATATCACCTTCATTACATCACTATAATGAAACAATCAAGAAATTACACCTTGATGTCTGATTCTATTTCTATAGCAGGTTCAAGTTCAGAGAAATAGCAAAATTAATTCCAACGTTTTTTGCCATTTTTGTAATAGTCATTTCAAAATTTCACAATAAAACAAATCTCACATGACTTCAAGGTTTTCACACTATCACCTTCATTTCATCAATATAATGAAACAATCAAGAAATTACACCTTGATGTCTGATTCTTTTTCCATAGCAGGTTCAAGTTCAGAAAAATAGCCAAATTAATTCCAACGTTTTTTGCCATTTTTCTAATACTTATTTCCAAATTTCACAATAAAGCAAAGCTCACATGACCTCAAGGTTTACACACTATCAATATCACTACATTAATAAAATGAAACAATCCAGAAATTACACCTTGATGTCTGATTTTTATTCTACAGCAGGTTTAAGTTCAGAAAAATAGCAAAATTAATTCCAATGTTTTTTGCCATTTTGGTATTACTTATTTCAAAATTTCACCACAAAGCAAAGCTCACATGACTTCATGGTTTACACACTATGAATATCATTATGTTGGTGTTTGAACTGCTTTTAATAGAAAGATGTGTTGAATATGTACAAAATGCAACTTTAAGATGAGCGACCTATGAGTCATCAACTTCTTGGAAGTGGCTAATAGGATTAATTAGAGCTAATGATATGTCAATTGGATGACGCATTTGATGACGCACATAGTATTGATTGGTCATGTGACAGGGTTATCCTTTGGTCAAGGGGGATAAGACCATATCTAGGATTGTGTTATAAAAGGAGAAAAGACTTAAGAGACAGCTAGTTCTTCCCTAGGAGAGCCGATTCAGGAACATCAGGCAGAAAGGATTGGAAGGACTGAAAGGACAGACAGAGAAGGAGGAGGAGAGACAGCAGTTTCCAGCACCAAGCTCCAGCACTTCATAGGACATTATAGAATGCAACCATTCTGACATAGAACATTTAGGAGCAGTCATGGAGTGGAGACCAAATATTCAACTGGAGTTGGAACATCAAGGGAAACAATACTGTTCTCACAGAGAACTGATCTGCAAACACTCACCTCTGATAGCTAAGTAGACATTATTCCAATATACATGTGTGGTATAATTATCTTGTTTGAGAAGGTTATGATAGAAAGGGCTGTGTCACAAAACCATTTGAATGAATAGGTATTGATACATCTATTGTGGGGCTCACCACAAGAGCAGTAGGCTGTACACATATTGTATGATATTTTTGTCACTCTATTGATATCTAATAAATGAATATACAAGCAGAGAAAGCCTGGCTTCGATCCATGGGGAATGTAGTGAGTAGGCACTATTGTAAGGGGTATATATAGACTCATTTAGCAGAAGGAAACAGAAGTAGAACAATCAGCACAACCAAGGCCAAGCGAGTTATGCAACATCTACAGGGGAGCTATAGATGGATATTCTATAGTCAGACACTTGTTCGAATGATCTATCTAGATAAGCAGAGATTGATATACAAATGTAATAATAATATATAACCCCAGAGCAAACCTACACTTACATCAATATAATGAAACAATCAAGATATCAGACATTGGTGTCTGATTCTTTTTCTAGAGCAGGTTTAAATTCAGAAAAATATCAAAAGTAATTCCAACATTTTTTGCCATTTTTCTAATACTTATTTCAAAATTTCACAATAAAGCAAAGCTCACATGACTTCAAGGTTTACACACTATCACCTTCATTACATCAGTATAATGAAACAATCAAGAAATTACACCTTATTGTCTGATTCTTTTTCTACAGCAGGTTCAAGTTCAGAAAAATAGCCAAATTATTTCCAACGTTTTTTGCCAATTTTGTAATAGTCATTTCAGAATTTGATCAATAATACAAGCTCACATGACTTCAAGGTTTTCACACTATCAATATCGTCACATCAATATAATGAAACAATCAAGAAATTACACCTTGATGACTGATTCTTTTTCTATAGCAGGTTCAAGTTCAGAAAAATAGCAAAATTAATTCCGTTTTTTGCCATTTTTCTAATACTTATTTCCAAAGTTAACAATAAAGCAAAGCTCACATGACTTTGAGATTTTCACAATATCTCCTTCATTACATCAATATAATTAAACAAGCAAGAAATTACACCTTGATGTTTAATTCTATTTCTACAGCAGGTTCAAGTTCAGAAAAATAGCCAAGTTATTTCCAACGTTTTTTGCCAATTTTGTAATAGTCATTTCAGAATTTGATCAATAATACAAGCTCACATGACTTCGAGGATTTTAAACTATCAATATCATTACATCAATATAATGAAAAAATCAAGAAATTACACCTTGATGTCTGTATCTATTTCTACAGCAGGTCCTTTTTCGGAAAAATAACAAAATTAATTCCAACGTTTTTTGCCATTTTTCTAATACTTATTTTCAAATTTCACAATAAAGCAAAGCTCACATGACTTCAAGGTTTTCACACTATCAATATCATTACATCAATATAATGAAACAATCAAGAAATTACACCTTGATGACTGATTCTTTTTCTATAGCAGGTTCAAGTTCAGAAAAATAGCAAAATTAATTCCAACTTTTTTGCCATTATTGTAATAGTCATTTCAAAATTTCACAATAAAACAAAGCTCACATGACTTCCAGATTTTCACCATTACACCTTCATTACATCAATATAATTGAACAATCAAGAAATTACACCTTGATGTTTAATTCTATTTCTATAGCAGGTTCAAGTTCAGAAAAATAGCAAAATTAATTCCAACGTTTTTTGCCATTTTTCTAATACTTATTTCCAAATTTCACAATAAAGCAAAGCTCACATGACCTCAAGGTTTTCACACTATCAATATCATTACATCAATATAATGAAACAATCAAGAAATTACACCTTGATGTCTCATTCCATTTCTATAGCACCTTCGTGTTTAGAAAAATAGCCAAATTAAATCCAACTTTTTTGCCATTTTTGTAATAGTCATTTCAAAATTTCACAATAAAGCAAAGCTCACACGACTTCAAGGTTTTCACACTATCAATATCATTACATCAATATAATGAAACAATCAAGAAATTACACCTTATTGTCTGATTCTATTTCTACAGCAGGTTCAAGTTCAGAAAAATAGCCAAATTATTTCCAACGTTTTTTGCCAATTTTGTAATAGTCATTTCAGAATTTGATCAATAATACAAGCTCACATGACTTCAAGGTTTTTAAACTATCAATATCATGACATCAATATAATGAAACAATCAAGAAATTACACCTTGATGTCTGATTCTTTTTCTACAGCACCTTCTTTTTCACAAAAATAGCAAAATTAATTCCAACGTTTTTTGCCATTTTTGTAATAGTCATTTCAAAATTTCACAATAAAGCAAAGCTCACATGACTTCAAGGTTTTTACACTATCAATATCATTACATCAATATAATGAAACAATCAAGAAATTACACCTTGATGTCTGATTCTATTTCTACAGCAGGTTCAAGTTCAGAAAAATAGCAAAATTATTTCCAACGTTTTTTGCCATTTTTCTAATACTTATTTCCAAATTTAACAATGAAGCAAAGCTCACATGACTTCCAGATTTTCACAATATCTCCTTCATTACATCAATATAATGAAACAATCAAGAAATTACACCTTGATGTTTAATTCTATTTCTACAGCAGGTTCAAGTTCAGAGAAATAGCAAAATTAATTCCAACGTTTTTTGCCATTTTTCTAATACTTATTTCCAAATTTCACAATAAAGCAAAGCTCACATGACCTTAAGGTTTTTACAATATCACCTTCATTACATCAATATAATGAAACAATCAAGAAATTACACCTTGATGTCTGATTCTTTTTCTACAGCACTTCTTGTTCAGAAAAATAGCAAAATTAATTCCAACGTTTTTTGCCATTTTTGTAATAGTCATTTCAAAATTTCACAATAAAACAAAGCTCACATGACTTCAAGGTTTTCACACTATCACCTTCATTTCATCAATATAATGAAACAATCAAGAAATTACACCTTGATGTCTGATTCTTTTTCTATAGCAGGTTCAAGTTCAGAAAAATAGCCAAATTAATTCCAACGTTTTTTGCCATTTTTCTAATACTTATTTCCAAATTTCACAATAAAGCAAAGCTCACATGACCTCAAGGTTTACACACTATCAATATCACTACATTAATAAAATGAAACAATCCAGAAATTACACCTTGATGTCTGATTTTTATTCTACAGCAGGTTTAAGTTCAGAAAAATAGCAAAATTAATTCCAATGTTTTTTGCCATTTTGGTATTACTTATTTCAAAATTTCACCACAAAGCAAAGCTCACATGACTTCATGGTTTACACACTATGAATATCATTACATCAATATAATGAAACAATCAAGATATTAGACATTGGTGTCTGATTCTTTTTCTACAGCAGGTTTAAATTCAGAAAAATATCAAAAGTAATTCCAACGTTTTTTGCCATTTTTCTAATACTTATTTCAAAATTTCACAATAAAGCAAAGCTCACATGACTTCAAGGTTTACACACTATCACCTTCATTACATCAATATAATGAAACAATCAAGAAATTACACCTTGATGTCTGATTCTTTTTCTATAGCAGGTTCTTTTTCAGAAAAATAGCAAAATTAATTCCAACTTTTTTCCCCCTTTTTTATTAAACTTATTTCAATATTTCTCTATGAAGCAAAGCTCACATGACTTTAATGTTTTCACACTATTAACTTCATTACATCAATATAATGAAACATTCAAGAAATTACACTGAAATTACATTGATGTGTTAGTCTTTTTCTACAGCAGGTCCAAGTTAAAAATAATAATAAACTTAATTCCAACAGTTTTTGCCATTTCTTAATTACTAATTTCAAAATTAGCAAAGCTCACATGACCTTCATATTTTTCAACTATCAATTTCTATCAATGTTCACATAACCTTAAGTTTTTTCAAAATATCAAACTACAGGCATTTCAAGTTTCGAAAAATAGCTAAATTAATTCCAATGATTTTTGTCATTTTTGTATTAATTATTTCAAAATTTTACCATGAAACAAAGCTAACATAACCGGAAGATTTTCAACTTCATTACATAAATTCAATGAAATAAACAACAAGAAGTGTATATATATTCTCAACTTCTTCACAGAGGCTCATCAATGGAGATGGTGGTCACTATAGTGGGCAGTATTAGAATGGTCATTTTGTCAGGTCAGGACCAGGCAGGATATACACCACTGAAGAAATGGAGTGCATCTAAAGAAGAGAAGAACCCTGAAAAATTAAAATGGAACATTGTTAACTTTTAAATGATAATTTATCAACGAGCAAATCACATTGGCAAAAGCAGACCGCTGACAGCATGTTCAATCTGACCTGATAATTGGCAATGTACTTATTGCCTCCAAATTATAGTCCATGCAACTTTAGGCTCATAAATAACAGTAAATTTCCTACTAGTGATAGGGCATTTCAGCCTATGGGGAAAGAACATATTCATAAAGGGTTCTGACTTAAGTCTGGCACCGGTGCACAGCTCTGCATTAAGGGAAGCTATGGCCGGGCTGAAATATTATTTTCACAGAAATTGATGAAGCATCTGTTATCATACTATGTCTAGATATATTTGATTTCAACATGACATGATTATGATTTCAACATTACAGAAAAAAAAAGATATTACTCATTAATTCAAGGAGGTATAATAAAGAGCCTGAGAATGTTATTTTCAATATAATTGCATGGTCCATGGTGCAGCGTGTATCAACCGTATCTAACAACTGCTTTGTACTTGCGATGTTAGAATGTTGGAAAATCATTTATATATATACATATATATAATTCGTCGTATCTGATACAGTTTTCTTTAAATCCATTGCATTAAATCATGTTTTGATGAAGCTTTTTATTTATTTAGCAGTTGATAAATGCTACATGTACAGATACTTGAAGTTCCTTGCTACATGAATAGGCACTTGAAGGGTTATGCCCAAGCTTCCCCCGCTCTGAGAAATCTTTCTTGTTAGAACACTTTAATATTGACCTTATTTACTTTTACTATCAACAAATGCTCATTAATAAGTTTATTTGAGTGGGGACAAATGAGTTTAGAACTAAAATCAACATTTGTTGCAATGATTTCAGTATTCGGTTTTGTTATTCATAAACTGACCAACCAATGATGATGATTCTCATGAGAAATATTTGGCAGCATACCAGGTCTGGTGCAAGCCACCATGTTGTTGTTGGGAGTGTGTGTGTGTGTGTGTGTGTGTGGCGGGGGGGGGGGGCGTCCATGGCCGGGCATGCTCCCCTTGAACAAAAATAAATTAAACTAATGCATTCTACTGATTACATGGGCCTTCTACATTAATTTTCAGTCACATTAATAAAATTGTTTTGATTTAATTCAGTTATCAAAGGCGATGGAACTAAATGTTGATAAAAAATTTGTTTTGAAAAGACTTTCAGTAATAACAAGAATGTAGGCAAATTATGTATTGGGGGACTGTTTGCTGTTTACATACATTTGATTACACAAATTATATATCTGTATACACAATTACCATACCAATTACCATATCCACTTCCATGACCGTTGTGGCGTTTCTGGACCTCTGTGGGATGCAACATGATAGCGGGTCACTTCCAATCCTGAAGGTTTCAGTCATACTTTCCCTTAAAAAAGAAAAATTTCAGCTTGTTTTCATATCGTTAGGCAAATGTTTTTGTATATTTGACTGTCATGGCTAGTGTCACACAATTACGCAATCACAAACAAAAAAACCATTGCATCCCACAAGAAGACATTGCACAAGCAAACTTCAACAGGGCGCATTGTGATTGTGAAAGAGCCGTCAGTTCACTAAAACACCATTTTCATTGCCTGGCGACTCTCCTGAAAGTCAACAGGAGTCTGTTGTGCCATGCTGCACACTTACAGAGGCACACCTGGTGATACATCAGACCCCCATGATGGTATAGAAGATGTCTCTCATGACATCCATAGGGCGCGTAAGTGTCATGCGGGTGGGGCGCAAATTAATTAAAATTAGTTGCATGATTGTAGCAATGTGTGGACTGGAAGTGAATAATCACCGTAGAGTTAGCATTGGGGTGATAAATAATCAATCTATACATATAGTTGTTTGCCTCTAAAGATGGATATATGTAAGTTAGAATTCATAAAACTATATGATCGGTGAACAAACAGAAATTGTTTATCTCCGCAATTGTGGGGCTATGGGAGTTTTGCGCGACATGTCCATATTACGTCATGAAACTGCTACAGTAGCGTGACTCAAAAAATCATTGCCTTGGACTACTTACACTCCCTATTAGAACTTGGGCAATGAAACATGTCATTATGTGACCTATAATTATTTTAATCAAATTTCATATCCTACTTAGTTTCAATTCATGCATTTGTAATAGGTAGAAGGTGCTTCCTTTTATCTTAACATAAACAGAGCATGTGCTCCTTCTCTAGATTGTGAATCACTTGGAGCTGTTATTATAACTCCTGATTATGTATGGAAACACTAGAAAAGTATTGAGAATTCTCTTCTCTTTTATAGTTACACTTTGCTTGAACGTGTTCAGTGATGCTGGGCATTTTTCAAATTTAGCTGCGCTTTTCATTCTTGAATTGGTTATGTTGGGCATGGCTTTCTGTTGGCCTGGAATAACGAAATAAGATATTATAAAGATGTCTTGAGATATAGAATATAGAATGACAAGCAGTTATATTTTTATAACGTTTTTAACTGGACATATATTTGCTCATATACATTTGAAAGGCAGTACAACATAAACACATGTACACAGACAGATCAATACACAATATATCTGCCATAGTCTTCTTTCAGTTGGGGGTATGATATTGGCGGTTTGCATAGCTGAAAATTGAAATTATTGGACGGGTGAATATGCCGTTAAATGTAAATAATATTCTATTAATTCAACAACTCTAATTGTTATCGTCATTAGAACTATAATGCCCATCACTACAATAGGTGTAACAACATTTTATATATGAAGAATTTTAACAAATGTATCATTCACTATAACGTTACTAATAAAAGTATGACCAACTCTGTTATAAGATTCATTATTAATAATTATATCTAATGTGTCAATACCCACCACACCCACCAACCGCTCGTCTGTCCCATGGCGGTGCAAGGAGTAGGATGACGCAGTCCCGTTCAGTGAAGTAGATGAAGCATTAGCAGGAAATCCTTGGGTACAGGAACACCTGGAAATAGAAAATCAGGGAATACTGGAAGTAGTTGCAAATCAATAATTGCAAGAAGGAGTTTCGGTTTGAGGTTGTGCCCTGTGACATACCTGACCAAGGCAATCAACTGCTTATAGTATACCTTTACCACCGTTATATGCTGATGTAGGGCTTCCTGGTGAGGAGGAGGGAGTTGTTGGTGGAATGCCTCTGCTGGATAATGTTCCAGCAGAACGGGATAGTGTTGCTGGACATTTGTAGCTCGCCCCTGAGGTAGAAGATTTGAGGTCTGACTTGGATTCACAGACCGGGTTGGAACATTGGGAAGATGCAAGGGAATTAAGTGAGTATAGAAGATGGCGCGCTTTGACCCCTGTACCAGCTGTGAGGGCTTATGTAGTTCCTCCTCTAGCTCGTCTGGCAGTAATTTCGCTTCATTGTTTTTACTATTTAGCTGGTAGGTAGTATACTACTCCTAGGGATCGTGAAATACCAGTGTAGGGGCTAAACTAGAAATTGCAGGGTAACAGAAATAACATATCATCATGAATATATGATATCATGAAAAATTCCGAAACGAGGAAACCTGCGATCAATTTTCCTTTTTTTAATACTGATTATTTCTCGACAATTTCACAAATTGTTATATGCTTCATGTGAGAAAAAGAATGATAATTATTATACACGCATTCAATACTGAGGCCCCGACAGCCGCACATTACTTGTAACGTGGTATTGGACTAGTACATTACCGGCGCGTTGTCATGGCAACGCAAGTTTGGTGGCGCAAGATTGCCGACGCAAGATTACCGACGCAAGGTTGCCGATTCGTTGACCTGCGGTCTCGTCCTTTATTTACGCTCCGTGCGGCAACTCGTCCTATAAGTGCTAATTAATAAATGCTGCATCAAGATGAAACAGAATACTGAACAATGCATGATAACTTTATATTTATAAGATATCCAGGCCTTATCATGAACATACAGCCATGCTCGACATGCTCTACATTGTTTACCCTAATGAGCATTAAAATACAAAAGACCCACCTGAGGAATTATCCAAATATCCAACGAGAAGGATTGCAAACAGACATAGTGTAGACATGTCTGTATATATATATACCAGTGACAGACGTGTAACGGTTTACGTTACAATATTCAGTTGTAGGTGACCTACACATGAGGTGAGATAAGAGCCCTGTCTGCAAAAGTAAATATTAGAGGAGGACTGGGTCATAGGTTATCACAGATTCATTGCTTGTCTAGTCTATTTATTACCTGAATATATACTATATACTCACTTTACTGAGATCTCACCTATTGAATAATGGATATATTGTAGAATTAAACTCTATTAAATATTGGTACTGTTATTATAAATGATAAACAATGATCAATTAACACCTATATACTAATTAATAGGTAGGAGAGGCCAGGCATTATGTAACACTAAGTAAGAACCAATGTTTTCTAGAGTCAGAGGAAAGTTACCCTCCGGCCGAGCTCACCATAGGCCTTGAGGATGGGTCAGGAGGTCAGGGCTCACCTAAAATAAACAATCAAATTGATGTATCTAAATTACCCGAAAAATATTCACAAACCTGTAAAAATATGAATGTTTTTAATAGATTAAACATAATCGACAAGATCAACTCACTCCACAATTTAAATTTCAACCTCCTATTGTGCTGTTCTAGGAAATGTTCTCTCGGCAATGCCTGATTAAAGTTTCTTCTCTGGGCAAATTATGAATGTTTCAATACTGTAACAGTCCTTAATCTGTCCATAAGACATGATAATACTTTTCGGGTGGGAGAGTAATAAAATATTGCATGTTCACTGTGGATGTGTGGTTGCCAATGATATCCAGTGAGAAGCTCCACATTGGCTACACCGTTCTCTGATGAGCAGTTCCTTATCCTAGCACACCAATAAAGTCTTTTATGGAATCTTGTGTTATCTTCAAGTACTCACTGCTAGCTCTGCTGAGCTTCTCACCCAAGGCTCCAAGAGTCTGTCTACTCTAATAACATCTAAGTATTATACCTAATCCATCCTATGATATAATCCTAATCCATCCTATAAGGGCCCCTGTAACTGTGGTCCAACCACAATATAAAGGAGAAAGCCAAAATATACTTGATTACTTGTAGTTGTATTGCCGTTGATGGTGTTACGTTTATAGAACCTGGTGGTCTGCCAGCTGCGCTGCTTCTCTTCTTCTTTTATTTCACCTCTGGAACAGAGTGTCCATAGACTTTGTATAGACTTGGTATATGCAAGTGAGCGGGAAGAAACATTTCTCATTCCTCCCTAGGGAAGAAACAGATGACCCAGTTTATCCTTCTGTGTTTTCATTGGTTATTCTGAAAGTAGGGCAGCATTGTCATAGAGACACACCATGCCATGACGTTGCGTTGTCTGCTAAGCATTGAAACTGTGGTGGCCTTCAAGGGCACGACGGCCATCATAAATTAAAGCGTTGATGGAATCATGCCACACCCTCGCTGTGTTTCTCTTACAACAAGTTACCGTAATTAAAAGCAATCTAATATGTTTAAAATCGTTTGGAAGAGGTCAAATAAATCTTGAACTAATCTCACTTATGTCTTTCTGATAGTTCTTCCCCTCGTTTCCGGCGTAGGAATCCCTGGGGTCTACGCTATGCTCCGACCCCTCAGGATTCCTCCTACCTCCAACTTGGGGAAGAACTGCGGTCAGTTCTACCTATTTATGCCCACATCACAAACATTATTTGCTTGGCAGTATTCCCTGCAACCTGCCAATAGTCACTAGCCTCACTAACCCGCTGCAAAATGAGTATTCAAAAGCAAAATACTTACTTTTTTCTTGATTATGGGGACATCGTCTACCACAACTCTCACAAGGGAAATCTTGGAAAGCTTCAAAAACTGCAAAATACAATACTACAGCCATACTCAATATTGATCCATACCATCGCACTGCATTTTCATTAGAGCTGTCCTCATTGTCATTTTGATTAGAATCATTAAATTGCATGATCTACAACTGGAAAGGTTGTGCAACAAAATCGATTTAATATTATGCTGGGCACATTTGAAAATCCTAGGAATCTGGGAAATGTAAACCAAGTTGAAATATAATCTTTAAAAGAAAAGAAAAGTTTGGTTCTCTCTCGATCTCGACATGGCAAAGTAAAACCAGACATATGACTTTAGTATCAGAGCTTTATTCATCGGTTATTCACCAGTGGTGTGCAATCATCAGGCTACAAAGTAAAACGGCATATGCTATAGTCACAAATGTACACAACTAGTGTAAATTAAGGGTAGTTAGAGAGAAACAGATCAACTATAGCGATAGTTTTTATCGATGCAGTAGTAAAACCAAACTAAAAAACAACCTAAGCAGAAGTACAAATACCAGTGAATATAAAAGAAACATAAGACTACAGGCCCTCCACAACCGTAGAGAACATCATTTACTGCAACTTGTCAAAGCATTAATAGTAACTGAACCTGGAACACTAAAACTAAACCAAAATACCAGATCAAGACATATTATAGGAAAGTAAATATAAACCTAAATTTGAATATGGTACAAGGGACACTATTACACTGGCCTTGATGTTTTGTTTTTTTTCATGGGTGAGTGGGTTAAGAAAAAAACAAACATCAAGTCAGTCTAACTCAGACAGTGCAATAGTATCCCTTGTACCACATTCTCATCAGGTTCTATCTATTTATCATAAACTACTGGACCCACTCCAAATCCCTCAGGAATCCTCTTCATTAGTTATTCAAAACTCAGCCATTAGGATTATTAAGAGACTTGACAAAAGAGAGAACACAGATCAAGCTCACAAAGACTTAGGTCTTTCAAAACTAGAACATAGAAGAAATGTCCATCTCCTAGAAATAGGTTATAAAATGGCTCAGAGTAAAGAGAACTTAGATCGTAGAAATCTCAATCTTAGAAGTCTAGTGAACGGGAGTAACCTTAAAACGATAACTCCCAAAATGGAAATGGTTAAGAAGTCGTTTATATATACAATCCCTAAATTATGGAACAGTTTGGCCCCAAGGCACCAATGCTATGCAACAATTGAAGAATTTAAAAGATACCTTAAAAAAGAATACGACCCAGGTTAGGTCACTTACAAAAGTATTTAAGATACAATGGTTTAACGGAATAAAAGGAAAAAAGCAGGGTTTGCACCCATAGCACTTGGAAGAAATTGTAAAATGACTCTGTAAATCCGTTTTCTAGTATAAATACTGAAAACACGGATAACACAAACTATAAATTGCATATTCAGAAATTGTAAGATATTTATATCATGGAGGTTACATGAAAAGGTCTGGAAGAAAACTTGAAAATATAAGAGAAAATAAATAGGTTGTAGAAATAAACTGGGTAGTTTGGTTATTAACAAACTAATGTACGTGTGGTTAAGTATATAACTACGCATGAAGAAAATAGTGATAGGAATGATTGTACAGTAAATCATCCCTCTAATGTTATGAACTTCTCTCTTAAGTAATTAAGAAGGAAGAATTCAAATAGATGACGTTCTTACTAAATTGTATTAACTAGACAAATTATTAGGAGTAAATTGTTCAAAAAAATTGTTAAACAATGTATAATATTGTGTAAAATTTATTATTCAATGATTATTGATGTAATATCACTATCAAGGGCACCTGGGAACACCAACTGAGTTGACAGGAAACAACCCCCTTTTTCTCTGTAAAAGTTTGTAATTGTATGTGATGAAAAGAGAAATAAAAATTCTTATATATATATATATATTTCTTAGCAATATTACCCTCATAGAGATGAGTTACAGATATAGAACAAGTGTACAGTAGTTTAACATTTATTATCATGAAATCTAGATTGAAATAATCCTGTACATTAGTATAATAGATGATATAGGAATTGTATATTAGATTAAAGGTAACAATGGTTAATGTAATCCAGGATACTGACAAAAACAGGGTGTGAAACCGGAAGATGTACCTTCTAATAAGAAATAAAAATGTTTTCAAATCAAAATCAAATCAAATCAACATGACAAAAGGTCTCACACAACAGGTTGCAATTGTAAGTGGTCAGATTTTTCAATTGTTCTATTTTGCCATTGTCAAAATTGTACTTCAATAATTGGGAACATTTTTAACCCCTAATTTCACAAGGATATAGTGAATAGAGGTATTTTTCCCTTATATTTCAATTCGAGTAACTCAACACTCGCTGTTTTTTAACTTTCCAATACATCCAACCTCATTCCTGATCCTGGCACCCTGACACCCAACCTGCAAATGTTATTTATTTTATAGTATTATGCCTTTTTATTATGCCTTTTTTTAAAAAATAATAGCACCCCCTCTTATAGCTCCCAAATCCGACACCTCCCCGATCCCCCCACAATAAACCCTTTTGAAACAAAATGTATTTCCTACCTCATAGGCAAACAGCACAACTGGAAAATCTGGCCCAAAGTCATACACATAGATGATATGAGAGTGATGTGATAAAAGGGCAAATAAACTATTAAACGCTATTAAATGAATAATTATACATCAGAAATCATCATAATTAATGCAATAACCATCTCTTGATAACAAATTCATATGCCATATGATCACACCAGTCCCTTTTCTTCTTGAGTTATTGGCCATACTCATTTTGGTTTAAAAGTGAATGGAACTTGAAATGATGAAATAGATTGCATCTTTTGGCTACTGGACTATTTGGCTTCTGGTCAGCTGATTAATCGACGTCGTTGATGTTGGGGCGAGAGCCTCCAGTACCAGTTCCAGTAGGACCTCCTCCATCCTTGGCACCACTGATGGTCTTGTTCCTGAACTCCATGAGTGTCCTCTTCTTTTGGTAAAACTCTTCCTTTGTTGCCGACTCGTTGGCTTTCACCCAGTCAATCACTTCCATGCATTCATCTATTACCTTCTTCTTGTCCTCCTGGCTGATTGCATCTTTCTGGATTCTGGACTTCATGTCATAGGCGTAGTTCTCCAGTGCATTCCTGGCCGTGACGCGGTCTCGCTCAGCGTCATCCTCCTTCTTGTACATCTCCGCTTCCTTCACCATGCGCTCTATGTCCTGCTTGCTGAGGCCACCTGAGGGGAGAGTAACAGACAACGGACATGGATGAAGGAATAGTTTGACTCCTTAAACATATGTCCAAACGCACGCCTCTATGTGGCTACTGTTTGAATAATAGCCAGTGGTTGTTCTATTATAAATGAACCAGCTAGTGTCCAATTGCCTCATTCAAAATCCCTTTCCATCATTTTTGACCAGATCCTCTTTTTGCCCTGACAAATGAATATTTGAAAAATGTAGGAAGTATAATCAGGATCATATTGATGCAAAACCCACATCTGCCTATGATGTTCAGTAAGAATCAACCAGTTAGAATTGTGAAGTTAGAACTTAAGTGCCCACTAACTATTTTCTTTTGCAGGGCAAGATATGGTTTTTTTTGGTGCTAATCTATAGCACAGGACTCCCAAATGAAGGTGCCATCTAAACATATTTGAACTGAATTCGAAGAAAAACCAATGTGGCAACATATCTATTTGTTCCTTTATTTGTTATAAGTAGTAAGGAACATTCCCTGAAAGCCAGAATGTGAACACTATTATGTAGTAAATAGGGCTACTGTGTGAGTGTTGACATAACCTAGAGTTTGGGTGATTACCACTACAAAGATATCTGGTGCACTGGGGTGAAACCTTTGATATCTGGTGCACTGGGGTGAAACCTTTGATATCTGGTGCACTGGGGTGAAACCTTTGATATCTGGTGCACTGGGGTGAAACCTTTGATATCTGGTGCACTGGGGTGAAACCTTTGATATCTGGTGCACTGGGGTGATAATTGTATCACTGCCTCTAGTCCTTTATAACTCCTAAACATTCAAGGCCATGATTAAAGGAGTTTACATCATAGGTAATTGCACTAAATAAGGCCCATGACTTGGACACTTATAGAAATGTAAAATTCAACGCTTTAATCTGAAGAATGTGTAACTTATAATTTGGTATACTTATAATTTTAGAGCCATACTTGAGATTTGAATTGTTTTTCTTAATTAATATCACTTATGTAACCAAGATGACCAACTAAGCCTAACTATGCGCTATTATTTGGTAATGTCATCACTCTGGCCATATTTTGGGCTATACTTGCCTTTCAACTAATATTCCAATGAATTTACAATAGTTTAATTGCATTTAATTTCTTCTTAGAGCTAATTTTTTGAGAATTCAATATCTACAATACATCATATCATCAATGGAATTTGGACATCAGCCTTATGAAATAATCTGGGAGGTCTATCATTCTGATTAAAGGCAAGATGTTTCCTTATCTTCAATGTCTCCCCAAACCAGGCCAAAATTGGTAATTTTTTACCATTTCGTCACTCGACTCCTACTGTTTTTATTGCTTGGGACAATATCGGAATCACACATGTGATATATCATCAGATGCAGAAATTTGTTAATCACATTTGCAGAGATAAAATTAGTTTTCATCAATTTTTTGTCAAATGAGAGAGATTTGATTGCCACAAGGTCCTTATGTTTTTACAATTTCAAAATTTGTCAGAAACAGTTGCCATGGCAACATGACCATCAAACATAATTTCTAAAAAGTGACAGTTGTACAAAACCCTTCCCCACATTGTAAGCTCTGATAATATATATACTTGTTCAGAACTTGTATAAAAAAATAAAAAGGTATCAGGGTTCAATTGGAGAGATGTCTGGAAACATAATGTTTATGGGCCTTATTTAGTGGTTCGGGTTTATATAGCTACATATCACATTATTTTGGGCATACTTAAGTATAGTTATGTATAACAACATCACAAAAATACTCACCCTGATTGGTGATGGTGATCTTGTTCTCATGACCAGTGCTCTCATCCACAGCCTTCACATTAAGGATGCCATTAAGGTCAAGGTCAAAGGTCACCTCAATATGTGGCACACCATGGGAAGCAGGAGCAATACCGGTCAGCTTGAACTCACCCAGCAGGTTGTTGTCCTTGACCATGGCACGGTCTCCCTGATAAACCCGAACATCAATAACTTCTTGATTGTCTATGACAGTTGTGAAATTCTTAGTCTGCTTGATTGGAATGTTGGTGTTGCGCTTTACTATGGTGGACATCAATTCCCCTTTTACACTAATACCCAGGGACAGTGGTGTCACATCAAGGAGAATCATATCCTGCAGCTCCTCAGACTTATCACCATTGAGGATGGCCGCCTCGACAGCTGGAAGGGTGAGTGAAAGGTAATATTATTGTTGATAACTATGAAGGAATGATAGCACTCATGGGGTCATGCAATGATATTGAGTATTACTTTCATGCAGTCATTTCTATCCCAATATTACGACAATGTTCAATGCTACCTGATATAATGGTTAACTTGAATAACTTAACCATGCTGACCCAAAATATCTTTGTTACCGTATTACAAAATTTGTGGAAGGGAATTCCAATTCGTAGGGCTATTCAGAATCTTATATCCAATTGCATGTAATCACAGTATTCTGTGAAAGATTTACAGAATTGGACAGTCATTTCAACCATGTAGATCCTCCAGTAGGCCCATTAAATCATACAAATAAGAATAAAGTTGTATTAACATCGTTTCACATCTAAATGTTGCTAAATAATATCAATGTAATGTAACTTTGGCCAAGTTCAAAATTTGCTCATTGTCAGTTTGTGTTCTTTTGTGTCTTAGTCAATAGGGGTCTCTGGGGATATCTCTTACATAACAAGCTGGTAACAAAACTTCTGGGCGGCATATACCGCTAGACACTATTTGAGTTAGACTCAATCTCAAATTCAGAAAAAATCACAAATGATCTCTTCATCTACCTAGATAGTCTAGTCTAGTAATTCTGTTATATTGATGGTTTGATACCGGAGTGCTAGACAAACAACTAGCTGATTGGCCAATGAAAGTTAATTATTTCCTGGGGGCAGTCAGGGAAAACACAATGTTTGCAGTCACAGTTGTAAATCACATAATAGTTGCTCAGAATATAAAGAGAAAATAAAAACTTGGCTATGGCTGACTGCCAAATTTGATCAATTTGCATTCAAAAGAGTGAATTGTCCCTCCATATTCTTGTGTGAATGTATAATGAACAGGTAAAATATAGCATCAATACAAAATCAGCAATACCAGGAGGAACCACTGCATCACCTTTATAACTTGAATGACCCCAGTGTCATCCATATACAATTTAACTGGTGTACAGTGTTTATTATCAAGATTGATGAAGTCAAACAGGTCCACCTGAAATGTTTTTCAAGAACAAGAAACTACCTGCACCATGGGCGACAGCCTCATCAGGGTTAATGCTCTTGGAGATTCTCTTGCCATTGAAGAATTCCTGAAGGATCTTCTGGATTTTGGGGATGCGTGTTGAACCTCCAACTAACAAAATTTCCTTGATGTTGTTCTTCTCAATCTTAGAGTCACTGAGAGCCTTCTCAACTGAGTCCAGAGTCTGCTGGAACAGATCAGAGCAGAGCGCATCAAATTGTGCGCGTGTTATTGTGGTGTACAAGTCAATGCCCTCAAATAGGGAGTCAATCTCAATGCTAGCCTGGGTGCTGCCAGTGAGGGTGAGCTTGGCACGCTCACATGCTGTGCGGAGACGACACATCGAGCGGTCATTGGTGGTAATACCCGGCTTCCCCTCTTTTCCCTCGAACTCAGAGACAAGGTAGTCCACCATACAGTTGTTGAAGTCCTCACCTCCCAAGTGGGTGTTGCCAGTAGTAGCTAGAACCTCAATGATATCATCATCAATGGTCAGGATGGACACATCAAATGTACTGCCACCCAAGTCATAGATGAGCACATTGTGTTTACCATTGACTTTTTTGTCAAGACCATAAGCAAGGGCAGCAGCTGTGGGTTCATTGATGATACGCAGGACATTGAGACCAGCAATTGTTGCAGCATCTTTAGTGGACTGGCGCTGGGCATCATTGAAGTAGGCCGGTACTGTGATGACAGCATCTAATACTGACTGTAAGGCAAAAAGGGTGCACCATAAGTATGCTAATAGCAATGTTGGGCAACAGTCAATGGACAACAGCAATACTGTAAAGGTATATAATTTTTGCGTTCAAAAGGGGCACCAGTTCCCAGATGTGTGGTCAAAACCTGTCTGTTCTTCAACAGAAACTTTGCATTCATAGCCTAAAAAGAAAAACCATCAAAAACATTGTTTGAAACAGATGTCAAAGTGCCTCGCAAGATTGGAAACAAACAATACAAAAGGCAAACTTAATACTACAAAATTATCTTTAAGTGGTCTGACATTAAGAATGAAGAAGATATTCCACAGAGGGCTACTACAGAGTATGACGATTTGTTGACTTTTACAGTGATTCATCAGAAGAAAGACAAGTTGGAAAAGGAAGTCATGCTTTTGTCCCTTAATTGTCAATGGTGGTTGTGGACAAGTCTGATGCCGGTGCTGGACTGGACTGAATGGTGAGCCTCCTGATTTTTTGTTGATTTTAATTCAGGAAGTGGCGCAGCTAATGTGCTGGAAAGTTATACGGATGATATTAGAGGTAGACCTTGACCTTGACATGCACACACGCTAGGTACGGCGCTCCCGTTTTTCTCGGGAAAATGGAACTTACATCAAACAAGGAGAGATAAGGACATGTAGGATACATTATAAATGCCTACAGATGCTACAAATCATGCCACTACACCGTTGACAGCTATATTGGCGATACTACAGACATTTTTCACCTACATACTACTGAAACTAACTGGAGTAAACATGGCGTCCCATGGCCACGCTACATCGGCGGGAGACAGCCATATAAACAATAACAACACACTCACTGGTATTGGACTAAACAATTCCATCTCTGAGGAGGCTGATACCTCAAGGGAAGGAGAAGTAGTGTTCATGAGGGATATACAATGGAATGTGTCCCCCAATAAACCACCTTATGGAAAACTACCTCCAGGGGAACAACAACAACACATGTCCAAAATGGCGGACAGCACCATGTTGGAGCAACCAATTGACGAAGAAACCCCTGAGTGTGGTTCACCTAGTAAGGAGGGCGAAATGGGAGAATCCCTAGAAACAGTTGAAACCCAGAATAAACTCATAAATTCATCAACACAAACGGAAGCAGAAACAGACGTTTGGAATGCCTATTTCGACAATGTAGTGGAGAGGGTGGTAGAGAGACTAACTGTGATCAATGACGAAAATCAAGACAAGAACAAGCAGAACCCCAGCCAAGGGGATCAGGAAAAAGAGAAAGACATACAAGAAAGGGTTGAAGCCCTGGAGGAGATACTTTGTGCGAAACTGGCAGAGGAGATGGACCCAGTAAATGATAAGCCAGCCCCAACGGTGAATGACTTGATGGAGAGAGTGAATGCATATAAGAACTCAATTGAAGCGAAAGAGTTTGAAATGACATCAACAGTGGGCAGCCTAGGAGATACATTAGGTAGTACCATTAGCGAAAATGACACAGACCACAAAGAATTTAATGAAAGAATCAAGAAGCTGGAGGATATCACCAAAGAACTAGCCACAAAGATACAGCAGGCTGATCTTAAAATTAAGAAATCTGTGGAACCCCCCAGAGGGATAGAAACAACATATGTTCTCATGGAAGGCTTGCCAGAGGCGTGGATGGAAAAGGATGGCTCAATAGACCCAAAGCTAAGTCAAGTTAACATCAAAAACTACACAGAAGACCTAACGTCACGCATACAGAGCATGTTATTGTCAGTTATCCCCGACATAACAAAGGCAGAACTAAGCAAGGCATATAGAATAGGGGTCGCAAGGATTCAGCAAACCAGGTCAGTTTTCATAGAATTCCTCACAGCAGATAGAAAGAAGCAAGTCACAAGATCTTTTAGGCTAATCAGAGAACGAAGCCTATATAATAAAGTCTGGTTGAATAGACAACCAGGAACTGGTGCTGCACATGATACCCAGCTTCTCAAAAACTGTCAAAAGCTCCTACAAGCAAAAAATATAAATGCTCACTTTATTATTAACCATCTTTGCGTTGGCGAGAAAGCATACACAGTAAATGACCTCCATCTCCTCCCAGTGGAGTGTACACCAGAGCAGGCCAGTCATTATCCGTTCACAAATGGAGGGCTGGGCTTCCATGGGGAGCACTCACCACTGTTGAACTTCTACCAGAGACCTTTCATATATAAACGGCAAAGATATGCATCAGTAGAACACTGCTTCCAGTATGCTAAGGCAACCTATCATGGAAAAACTGAGCTCGCAGAGGAGATATACAAAGTAGCGAGTCCGTCCATGGTGAAAATTCTCGGCGGAAAAGTTCCCACAAATGATAACTGGAAAGCCATCCAGGAACAAATCCTTGAAGAGATGGTATTGGAGAAATTTAGACAGCACCAAGTCCTCAGGGACAGATTAATAAATACTGGAAACAAACCGCTATATGAACTGACTAGTTCACTACAGTGGGGAATAGGTATGCGACACCCCGGAGTCACACTCACGAACGGCGCCAGGGATGTAATACCACTTCCTGCAAACATCGGTGAAAATCGCTTCAGGAACATCCTTATGAGAGTTAGGCAAAGCCTCACGCCTAGAATAAGGAAATAACGCAGCACAGCAATATCACACACTAGTCAGGGAGAAAGATATAATACTTGCAAACTAGTCATGAGATTGGATTTACTGATTCTGGGAGATTCTCGCGCTCAAGGTATGGATGCCATCATGAAACAAAAGTTACCGGAGAAGCATATCCACACTGCCTACTATGGCGGTGCGACTCTGAGTGGAATATGTGAAATGTCTAAGCGGATCACGTCGCTCCGGCGGCCAAAAGTTATTGTATATCTCAATGGTATATGTAATATTACAAAAAGGAGTAGAGGAAACCCGAGTAAACAGATCAACCTGAAATTCAAGACAGCCATTGACCTAGAGGAAGATGTGCGACAAACTATAAATAGAATTGTAACAGAAACAAGAGACCTATATAGACTAACCAATGAAAAACCAGTAATTATGTTTTCCACGATATTCGGAATCGATCTGCTAAAGTATAACACCCATTTGGCCACACTTGCCGGCGAATCCGTTACTACAACAGGCATCAGAGAAGACCAGGATCTCCTAAGCATTATGATTGGCACATATAATAAAATAGTGAAGGAAATAAACACAGCAAACAGAGCCCCAACACCATATATTGGGCAACTGGTACACAAGAACAAGTCGAATAAAAAGAACAAGCTTACAGGAGAAAGTAAAGTAATCCACTATTACTCGCTCACGGGCAGCGATACCGATGGGTGCCACATCGACGAGTCGATGCGTGACAGAGTGGCGTCACAAGTCCAGAAAGCGGTGATGAAACTCCATTGATTTAGTAATGATTTCTCGGGTGCTGAAAATAGTATATGTATCAATATATATAACAACTGCTTTGCAGGACTGAAATATTAAATAGTAAATCGGTGCTATATCACACTTAAAACTCTGATGCTAATACCCACCTGGGACCTAATTTTGGTGCTGACTTTGGTGCTAATTGTGGTGCTAACACTTACCTAGGATGACCAAAGTTAAATGAAATCCTGCCAGGAACGATAACAATTCTTGCTAAAAGAATATAACCTTGCCATACTATCTATAAGTTTCATTGATCTCAAATGAATACATATTGTCCTTATTGCATTATTACCTTTATTATCATCATTACCCTCATGTGATTTTAATGTATGTTTACGACACCTTTCCTGCAGTATAGACCTTTGAACGATTGTAACCCGAGGTTATCACACACCATAATACTCAAGAGCCAAGGTGGTGGTCAGAATAAGGGTGACAGATAAGGTAACGTACGGTTCTGACTCCTTCGCCCCAGGGATCTGGTCTTAAGAACTGTCCTTGGAGGGAGGGATCATAACCATTGATTACTCTTAGATTAAGTTACGATATGAAGAACATAACCCATACTTTTCCATTACCACCCCTTGAGCTATTAGCCTCACATGTAACAGATAAAGTAATGTAAGGTTCCGACTCCTTCACCCTAGGGGTCTGGTCTTATGAACTGCCCCTGGAGTGCTGGATCTTAACCAGTGGTTTTTTTTTTTTTGAACAAATCTTTATTCAGGATTTATATAATAGTGGCATAAGCCATGCTATTTTTTGAGGGGCTCGGGTTATACCCGGTATTCCGCCCAACCCTGAACTATCGCTAATACATGTATCTATAATATAGGGTGTTGATCAATTCAATTGAATGGTTTCAATGTGAGTAGGTTGGATAATAATGAAGAAAAATGAGATGAGATGAGGGTGAGTAAATGAAGAGTTGGATGTCAGATAACATTTGCATTAGGATTAACGAGACTGATAAATAGCATTTCTGTAAGAATTAACGAGACTGATATATAACCTTTCTGTAGGGAGTTTAAGACTCAGAATTTTTAGGATTTTAAATTTTAAATCTCAGGTATCTGTATGGCATTGGCCAAGATGTCATTCTTTAATCGATATTTGAAGTGCAGGGGATCAGGAATCTCTTTGATGTTGTCGTTCAAGCCGTTCCACCAGAGAGCACCAGTGAAGGCGATCGATTTCTGGTATGCTGCACATGTTGGTCTCAGGACTTCAAAGTTCAGGTTTCTGTTGCCACGTAGGTCGTGAGTTCCTAGTTGTTCGCTCCGGGTAATCCAGTTTATGCGGCAAGCATGTAATTGTTTATGGTAAAATTTACAATTATTAAAAAACATTCTTTGTTTAATAGACATAGTTCGTGTTTCTAAATGGAGCTGGTCAGTGTCATAGGTTACCCCTATATCAAGCAATGGTATAAGGGGAGAAAGTACTTAGGGGAGGCTGTGTACGTATGAATATCACATTGCGGTTCCATTTCCCGAGGAGAACTCGGGGTATAAAAAATTGTATTGAGATGACACCTGTGTCCTCTATGCTGACCTCAGGTCAGATGTGCCTTGGAAAGGGTGGCTGTACTGCCCCCTTAGAAATTAGAAAACCTAGAATAGTAACTATTAATCATATCGTAGAACATGTAATTAAAACATGTGAACACCGCAAAGCAAAATGCCCGGATAAGGGCGCAAATACTGAATCATAATGGTAGAAACAACTGATTCGAAAGACCTGGGTAAACTTAAGGGAACAACCTTGTTATCCTGGAATATCAGGAGTATTAAGCAAAAAACTGACTTGTAAAACTTGTAATAGCCGATGCTCATCCAGATGTCATTGCAATCCAGGAATCCTGGTTGGGAAAAACCACTACTGATGGGCAAGTCCAGATAGATGGTTATCAATCTTTTCGCCAAGATAGGGAATACAAAAGAAGGGGAGGAGGTCTAGTGACATATATTGAAGACTCATATATAGTGGATACAGAGAAATATAGACACCTAAACAGCTCAAACGCTGACACTGAAATCCAAATTACACAGTGCTATAAAAATAACTCAAAGAAAATGGTCCTGGCCAATGTTTACAGGCCGCCAGCAGGATCAGTAAAGAACACACTCCTAGCCCTGGAGAATGTACTACAAAATCTTAGCGGCAGAGAAGAGATATATGTCATGGGAGACTTTAATATAAACCACTCCGACCCATGTTGTAAGAGTAATGATGAACTGAAATCTTTGATGGCAAAGTTTGGACTGAGCCCTGAAATAAGTAACCCAACCAGGATATCTAGTAAATCATCAACCCTTATTGACCAAATATATACTATTGCCAAATTTATAACTCATAGAGGTGTCATAGAAGAGAACTCTAGTGACCATATGCCAATCTTTATAGTCAAGAAAAAGGCGCGTAACAAATACATGAGGGCTACTTTTAAAGCACGGTCAATGGTAAACCTAGACATAAAAATCCTACAGGAAATCCTGGTGGACCTGGACTGGCGGGAATATTACTCATTATCCTGTGTGGATGCATGCTGGAATTTTATCATAAATAGGATTGAGTTGTACCTGGATAGGATGTGCCCCCTGAAGAATTTCAAAAATGTTAAGGTAAAGCCCCCTTGGCATACCGAGGAGCTACGAAGATTGACTCGAGTTAGGGATAGCCTATTTAGAAAAGCGAAAAAGTCAAAAAAGACAGAACACTGGAATAGTGCAAAAATAGCCAGGAATCAGGTTAACTCAAAGTTATTAAAATTGAAAAATGAGTACATCAGGCAAAAGATAGTGGAAAGTGGGGGAGACACAAAAAAGATCTGGGATACATTCCGCCCGATTCTTTCACCAGAAAAACAAAAAGACTCCCCAGTCCTTAAGTTAACATCTGATGAAGGCACAAATATTACAAAGGAGCAAGTAGCAAATGCTTTTAATAACTATTATATAAATATAGGACCAGACCTGGCAAAACAGATTACCCCAGTCACAGAACAAACTAATGAGGTGCATACCCACACAAGTAACACCAAAGACACAACAAATAATATGTTTGTGCTTAGGGAAGTGGCACCGATCCTAGTTTGGAAGGCAATAAAATCAATTGGCACCTCCAAGGCATCAGGGATCCCCTACATGCCATCAAAGGTGTTGAAACCTTGCCTCTGTGCACTGGTCGACCAATTCACCTACCTTTGCAACCTATCGCTTAAAACAGGTGTGGTACCTGCTGACTTTAAGGCAGCAGTGATCACACCCATATATAAAAATGAAGGCCCTAGGAACAAAACAAATAACTATCGTCCCATCAGCTCGGTAAAACTACCAGCAAAAGTCCTAGAAAAACTTGTGTACCAGCAATTAACAACATACCTAGAAAGCAATGACAAATTCTTTAAGCACCAGTTTGGCTTTCGGGGGGGCATGTCCATCCAGGACGCACACCACAAGATGTTTAATTATGTATTTACAAATATCAACAGCAGAGTTAGTACGGCAGTCGCCTTCTTAGACTTTCGTAAGGCGTTTGACACTGTAGATCATGTTATCCTCTTAAACAAGTTAAGGGTTCTGGGGGTTGGTGACTCAGCTCTGGGATGGTTTAAAAACTACCTACATAACCGACAACAGACTGTAATGGCTAACAATATAATACCATCTAATGAAACAATATTATGCGGGGTACCCCAAGGTACCACGTTAGGACCTTTAATGTTCTTAGCTTATATCAATGATATACATGAAGAGATAAGAGGGTCAGAAATTCAGCTATTTGCTGACGACACTGCCCTATACAATAGTCTCAATGGTGATAGCATGGAGGGTGAACAGACCTTGCAAGGCAACCTAGATAAGATTGATAAATGGTGCAGGAAAAATAAAATCTCCCTAAATATAAAGAAGAGTAAAATTATGATAATCCCCCATAGTAGGATAGCAAAGAACACAAGAACTTTCAAGATAGGAACCCAGGAATTAGACACCACACATGAGTACACATATCTGGGCTTAAAAATAGATGATAAACTAACACTCAAATTGCACCTGCAGTCAAAGCTAAATCTTGCAAGGTCAAAACTTAGATCCCTATCGAGACTACGGTATGTGGCTGGTGAAGAAACCATTCTCATGCTCTACAAGGTAGCTGTTCGCCCAATCTTTGAGTACGGAGATATTGTATATAATGTTGCACCTGAGCACTTACTCAAAAAACTACAAATTATCCAGAATAGTGCAATCAGAATAGCTAAGAAACTTCCTAAAATGACAAATGTGGATGCAATACAACGAACCCTAAAATTAGCCCCATTATCAGTTAGAAGGGAAGTACATCTACTTGACCTAGCATACCCACTAAGTAGAAACAACCAAAATATAAATAGTAAACCCAGACCCCTAAGAAGCACAGATGATAGAAGACTCCTGAAAATAATAACCCCCCGTACTGAAAAGATTAAAAAATCACTCATTTATCTAATACCTTTCTACTGGAACAAAATGGAAATTAGAGGCTTCAGGTGCAAATCTAGAAAAGACTTCCGTACTTTCATGAGAACAGTCTACCTCCAGGAGACATGGGATGGGGTAGAAAAAGAGCCAAATGTAACCCAGAGCTGAGCCAAGAGGGGAGGGGGGTGGGGGGGAATAGAAAACAAGTATGAAACCATGAGTCCTGTACTAAACTATGGCTCACATACTTAATTACCTTAGACCAGACCGTATATAAAGCGGAGCTGCCACGATCACTCGTGTAAATAATGTAAACCCAATCAGAATGGAACTGATTGGGAAGAGCGGGAAGAGGCAAAATCCTCACTGTGTACCTCATATACAAATTGTTTACATTGTAGCTAGAAACCATATTTTAAAGTCCGAGTACGCTATGAGGATCAATTGGAAGATCTGCAGGTTGCAGATATTGTACTCAGATTTCGATGTACATGTACTTTGAAATAAAACTATATATATATATATCAGTAAGTTACGCCCACAATTTCATTGATATCATCCTTATAACTTTGCCAATACTTGAATAAAGATTATATATTTCAATGCTTCATGTAATACGCCTCATCTAATCAGGGGAAGCCGGTCATTTTGGATTCAGGTCCCAACCCCTGTACCCTTGTCACAGGTGTCATATTTCTTGCAAATATCACAGGGTAGAAGATTTTCACGGCATGAAACATAGAGGTGAGCCAGAGGACCTGGATAAAACTAAAGCATATACAGGCCTAGTTGGACAAGGCGGGTTTGTTGGTAGAGGTGAGCTTTCTGATTCTAATCTTGCTGTTGTTACTGACAAGGACTTTGATGATTCCAAATCATGGAATAAAGCCTATAGGTACAGCTGTTGATTAAACATGTTGCCTGTGTAACTCACCAATAGTCGTGAACGGTAGTGACGTCACTGCACAATTTTTTTTTTTTTTTTTTTTTTATTTTTATTGACAGTATGTACAATCCATGGGCTCGCCGGGGGCGATGTTCCTCCCACGCTGCCGTAGGGTTACGTCTTAGTGGGTTAATATGCTTAGTTAGTAAAAAACATACTATGGGTTAATAACGTTATTGGGGTATGAGGGTAGCGGGAGGCCAGTTGAGGCACCGGGGGAGTTTTATTCAGTATTTCTATAGATCGGTATGAGTCTGATTCGTTAGTGTTATGAACTTTATTCTCTTTTTTAAGTCTAATAAGTTCAAATTCCTGATTTCTGGGGTCAGGTTGTTCCATGTGCTTGCCATCTGGTATGAGAAGGCTCGTCTGTCACTTTCCGTGCTCGGACGATATAACTACAATGTGTCCGCATCATGCAACCTCGTGGGATATCTAATAGTATCGCTCTTGTTATTGTATGTAGTGGTCTTTTTGCCCATTAACATAAGCAGGAATTTTTGTCTATTTTTTACCGTCATTATTTTAAAATTATTATGTAGGTCTAATCTCCCTGTTTGGTAATTAGCCCTAATAGCTATTCTAATGGCCCTATTTTGCAGTCTTTGTATTTTCGCTAGTTTGTATTTTCCAATATATGTCATGAATGGTAATACATAGTCAATGATCGGGAGTATGAAGGTCTTTACTAGAACTATGGCCGCATGTGATGTTAGAAATTTTCGAATGCAGCTCAATTGGTATATTCTAAAGTTTAGGTTCCGTATCGTTATGTCCAACTGTGGTAGCATGGACATCCTTTCATCAATCTTGACTCCTAGGTATTCGTAATTAGTGGTTCTTATTATGGTTTGATTATTCACCATTAAGATAGGCGGGTTTAGTTTCTTTTGTCTGGTGATAATCATATATTTTGTTTTTTTCATGTTCATTAAAATCTTGTTTCTGACAGTCCATTCGTGGAAGATCTCAATGTCAGACTCCATTTTTTTACATATTTCATTCAAGTTCTTACCTGCGCTAAATAATACCGTATCATCGGCGTAGAGTATGTATTTACATTTTAAGTCTAATTCTTTCATATCATTTGTATACAATAAGAACAAAATCGGCCCCAGTACGGAGCCTTGTGGGACTCCACATGTGATTTGTCGGTCGGTTGATTCCTCAGTTCCAATTCTTACTCTTTGGCTTCTGCCTGTGACATACGATTTCACCCACCGTAGCAGATCGCCTTTTATCCCAGCATGCTCTAGTTTCTCCATTAATATATTTAAATTTACGCTATTGAATGCCTTACTGAAGTCTACGAATGTGGCAATTCCTATCTCTTTTTTATTTAACACTTCATCCATATAACTAAAAAAATTTGCTAATGCGTCCGATGTACCCTTACCCGGCCTGAATCCAAATTGTCTGTCTGATATTATGTCATTCTGGTCCAAATGATGGTATAATATTTTGGATATTAATCTCTCTAGGAGCTTGCCCGCAATATGAATTAATGTGATTGGTCTTGTGTCATCAACTTTTCTAGGTAGCTCGGTCTTTGGAATAACTTTACACATGCTACATTTCCAATTATCTGGGAATATGCCACTATTGATCGAGGTGTTAAATACATGCGTTAGTTCTCTATCAATTAACCTGAATATATCTCTATAAATTCTACTATTAATGTCATTACAGCCTGATGGTTTGTTTATGTTAATACTCTCAATCTCTTCCGATACTTCTTCCACTGTAAAAGGCGCCATCTGGAGGGGAGTTGTTATATTCTCTCTCGTATAAGACGGTGCTCTATGAGGGATTTTTTCTTGAATTTTATCGCCAATACTACAAAAGAATTTATTTATATATTCCGCTAGTTCTACTCCTTGCAGTGTGTTGTCATTATCATCTAATAATTGTTTAATTTCTGATTTCTTTTTTCCTTGTAGTTCTGATATTGTGCGCCAAAATTTTTTCCCATCGTTCTTATTCAGATTCAGTAAGTTTATATAGTAGTCCTGCTTTGCTCTCCTCTGATGCAGGTTAAATTGATTTCTCTTCTGCTTAGCAGAGCGAGAATCTTCTTCATTGCCAGACCGTTTGGCAGTTTTGAAAGCTTTGTCCCTATCAGCGGCCATTTTTGCGAGTTCATTAGTATACCAACTAGGTCGTTCTGCTCGAATTTTATAGGTTTTTATGGGGGCAATTTCATTCGTTATTTGCTTAATATGGTCAAACATAAAGTTCCATTGTTCATTCACGTCCTGTGTTGTATATAAGCTATTCCAGTCTATTAAACTTAACTTCTCCTCCAGTGTATTTGTGTCGTATCTGTTCATGTCTCTACCTTTAAATTTAGTTTTTTTAAATATCCGTCTCTTTTGCTTTATATTTAAATAAATTCCCTGATGATCTGATATGTTATAGATTATCGTTCCGGTGCTGAAGTCTTTTTTGATTTTAGTTAAGAAGAAGTCAATTACACTGTTTTTCGTCAGGCCAAATCTAGTAATACTGTTCATGTTAATCTGTAGGTCATAGTCTTTACAAAATGTATCCAGTAATTTGTACTTCGGATCTTTCTTTTCTAACAAATCAATATTAAAGTCACCGCATATTATGGTATCATGTATCTCATGGTCATTTTCATCTAGTTTACTCATAATAGTCTTCAATCCTTCTATAAATCTTGTCATGTTAGAATTTGGTGGTCTATAAATACATGAGATAAATTTCTTCCTTAAATTCTGTTTGTCTATTATAAAAGATTGTGCTTCAATGTCGTTATTTATCACATCTTCTAAGTCAATTTCTCGGGTAGTTAGATCGTTTCTGATATAACTACATATTCCTCCGCCCGTTTTTCCTGATGTACGATCCGTTCTGATACATGCATATCTATTATCTGATATTAAGCTGCTATCAATCAGTGATTTTAACCATGTTTCGCTTAAACATAGGATATCTGGCTCCTTATCCAGTATATCAATTCTAATCTGGTCTATTTTCTGTAATAGTGATGTGATATTCAAGTGTGTTATTTATCCTTGAAAAGACTTGGTTCAATCGATGGGTCTCCTATCTGCGTGGTTTCCTCAATAAGAAAGCAACTGGAAATTGGTACCTGCCACGCCCTCCTCATCCGTCTTAATGTACCTCCACAGTGGTTGGCTGGTTCCTATTTTGTAAAGGTAGGTACTGGTTTTCCTCAAGGACATAGTTTTGAAAATAGGCCTTTCACTGGTGTGAGTGTTTTCATTTGTATTCTAAAATCTTCTTGGTGTAGATTAAATATTTCATTTAAAAACGGAGAAGAAGTGCGTCTAATATTAGTAACGCAACTTGCAATGATGCTGTGTGGCTGCTGTGCAGATGATTGCAGGTTTTGGGTGCTGTGCGGGTTTTAGTCAGACCCGAATAACATAATACAAAAATATGATTCATTATCACAAAGGCATGAATTATGTTGATGTGAGTCAATATCTTTTGTTATCATCAGAGGTCAAGATGCCTACTTAAAGGTTTAGCTAATACAAAGTTCCCATTTGGATGGAACAAAGTTACACTAACACCCTAAAACGGCTGGACTGGGTATAACAAAAAACTCCCAAAAATACTCACAATTCCAAGATAAGCTTCTGCAGTGTCCTTCATCTTTGTCAGCACCATGGCAGAGATCTCCTGGGGGAAGAAGTTCTTGGTCTCTCCCTTGTGCTCCACTTTTATCTTGGGCTTGTTGTTATCAGAGATAACCTTGAATGACCAGTGCTTCCTGTCAGCAGCCACGGTGGGATCGTCATAGCGGCGACCAATGAGGCGCTTAACATCATAGACTGTGTTGGAGGGGTTGGCAGCCAGCTGGTTCTTGGCTCCATCTCCAATGAGACGTTCAGTCTTGGTGAATGCCACATAACTGGGTGTTGTGCGGTTGCCCATCTCATTAGCGATGATTTCTACCCTGCCATGTTGGAAGACGGCCACACAGGAGTATGTGGTGCCCAAGTCTATACCAATTGCTGGTGCCCTTTCCATCTGGGAAATACATAAAGAGATATTTAAGAATTTGCCAGTGTTTCATCACCACTAGCTTCCATTTTAAAGTGTCACTGAATCCAAAAATATTAGGAGATTCCACTAAGTATTTTCGTGAAAAAAGAACATTTCTTTTATAGAAAAATGAGTAAGGAATGCCAGTTGTGCACGGTTAGTCAGGGCTGAGGTTATCTGAGTTAATTTTCAAAGTGCAAACAAGCCATGAAATGAGGGCATATTGGAATACAGCTTAAGTCCCAACAGTGAATCCTATAATTACCTTATACCAAGTTTTGCAAGGAGACAGGACCATGTGCTTGACACTATGGGTTTGTGTCTGGGAGGCCTGAATATTCTGTTGTTTAATTCAAGTTGTTTATTGCTTTGACCTGGGAGTAGAGTAAATAAAACATGGTGCAAACATATATCGCCTCGTTACTGGTTGTTCTTTCTTGAAAGCCTCAACTCGTACCCCTTACAAATCTGTGGTTCACTACAAATGTGTATTTCCTTTATTTGATTAATTGTGGACCTGTGTACTAACAGTGATGAAGATTTATATATATTCTATCACGAGTGCACATTTGCATACTTGGCCAACAATAACAACAGCATGTGCATCGCCAAACATCAACAAACCTCCCCTACTCGATAGTTACGCCCATCTGCATAGGAAAACGGGTTCCGCAAATGTGAATAGTGCCAAGAATGGATTATCGACAAAACAAAGCCAATTCTCCACCATCTCTGCACTGCCCATGGCAATACTGACTCGACAACAAACACACATGGTAAGTTACTGTGCCCCCTGTGTTTTCAGACATTTGCCCGACCTTACACCCTTAAACAACACCAGTTGAAAGCCCACCAACAAGTGACTTCGGACTCCAACCCTGTTCTGATCACAACTACTAAACCACCTCCTTAAACAGTCCTCCAGGAAATCCCGCCTCCTTCTTTAGTACGCTTCAAAATCATTTATGCTGATCAAACATGCTTTTGCAGAAAAGCTGGATGTCGGCACTGCGAGAAGTAGTCCGCAAACAGACAAAAAATGAACACAAAAGACCCCAACAATGAGAGACTAAAGAATATTCCAAAACGTTTTAAGGCCAACTCAGAACAACGCAAAACGAAAATTATTGATTTATGTGAGGCAGAACCATCGTCCAACCCAACTTGTAAAGTCAGAAAATTACATCGACACCCATTAAATGAGATAGTAAAACGAGCTCTAGAGAAAAATCCGTGCAAAATTGAAGCCAAGGAAGCAGAAATATACAAACATTTAGCAAGCATGCCTATCTTCAACACTGAACCACCCGCCACACCATCTGCGGAACCATATTCTGAACCATAATCTGACACTAACGAAGAAAACCCATCACCTGCAACCATGGCCGAGCCCATGGAACAGGATAACAACACAGCACCAACACCCAACCAATCTAACCCCGAAACAGACAACACCACCCCTGATATCAGCAACATTGCTTCTGACACCACAAAATTGACTCCAGACAATGATCAGGCCCCTATCAGCAAACAACAACCAGCTAACGAAACACCATCTCTACCCTCAGCAGCGATTGACAAAGTCAATAGAGACCTAGAGCTTAGCTCAATGGACAGCGAGATATCTGGGAGAGTATTGTGGCCCCAGATAGCTGGTCTATCGTCACAATTTGATGGGAATGAGTAGAAGTCTTGGGCTATTTACGTTCATAAATATGGAATGTTTTTGTATGTTGACATTGCCCACCATCCTGCCGACTGTCCCGCCCTCCTCCCGTGGCTAGTGCGTTTAAAATCGTTTTGTTTTTGTGTTAAATTCGTGCGGGAATCATCGCCGATATGCGATGGTTCCCGCACCTATGTGTGGTGGAATCCCCGCTGCTATGACGTCATTACATGGACCTTGTTCTGGAGAGGGTTCCTCTGGGGAATCCCCGTGACTATGACGTCATTACCCGGGCCTCGTGTTAGACAAAGCTCAACAATAGTCAAGCCACCGATGTCGGATTTCAAATCTTATGCATAGGCATAGGCGAAAGCATGTAATGCTGGAACTGCGTAATTATATGAGTAAGAGCTTAAAATCTTGGGTGAAATGTCTCTTATAATCAATAAGCTTGAGACTGGGACAGGTTTGAAGTGTGTGTACATATGGGAACGTAGGGATTTTTGGAAATTATTTTGCAGATTTCCCCAATAGTGTTGGCCCAATGAGCTTGGGTCGAATTGCCGAGCTGAGGTGTTTTATGCATGGCATGGCCACTTGGCGACTTCTCGTCTAGCTCCACTGACAGTACTCCTGAAAAGCAAAACACTCCGAGAGTTGCTAGTATCATCACCAAACCAACACCAACTGCAGCAGCACCTAGACAGAGTGGACCATACACAGACCATAACGAAGAACCCATCACCAACAGGATCTCACCATCCAATAGCAGTACCACATGCAGTACCTCCAGCAGCCAATACGACCCCACACCTGGGTACAAGCAGCTGATAACGCAAGCCCCAAGATACAGACCAACAAAACGTATCAAGATCAAACAGAATAACAGACAGGACAAGCATTATACAAATGACATATATATAGAATTTTTATTCAGTAAATAAAACTTTTACAGAATTGGACAAATACATCTACGGATAGATCTTCCAGAGAAGCCCAAACTCAATGGGAAATGAAAATGAAATCGTATACAACAAATTGTCATTATTTTGATACATTGGTTATTACATCGCATTACTTAGGTCGTTTTTAGAATTATAACGTATCACTTAGGGTGATTTCTGAATTTCGTTTTACACTTTATACTAAGACTCCTGTTCAATTTTTACAGAGTATCGAGACAAGCATTTGTATAACATTCGAATTTAAATTTTTACGTTGAGTTAACATTACTCTTTGTAGAAGTGTATCTAGTATTACATATTGTCTATATGATGCCCAGGGTACGCTAGGCATTTACATTTTCATGAACATATTAGGAAACTGTAACTTTAATTCACTTCACCAAATTCATTACCATTGGCAACAATAAACGATTTCCCACCATCCCCAATGTTGAGATGTGTTGATACAGAGAATAGACTACTTTCTCTTATTGTAATACTGCTAACATATAACATTAGTTATACAGTAATAATCTCCCCTATCGTTATATCGATTTTATTAACAGGGCTACAAGCCTGTGAGATGACCGTAAGAAGAAAATGAATCCTCTTTAAGTAGGATTGTAAAATTAAATTTACTCAATGACCTCTTCTTGACTCTGACTCAAGTAAGGGTCAAACTCTGAAAAGTACTTGTTTTTCAGATAGTTTTTAAATTCTTTCATGGAAGGGATTAGTTTAACTTTCTCAGGTAAGTCATTCCATAAGGAAGGCATCTGGTACAAATAAGATTTCTTGAATGATTCTGTATATGGATGGGGAACTTTTAACAATTTCCCTGATTTTAGTCGTCGGAGGTTTAGATTTCTGTTATCAGTGTAATTTATATCGCGAGATTTAGTGTAAGCTAGGCCTAGTAGATGTGCGTCTCTTCTAGTTTTCAGCATTGGTAAACCAAGTTTTTTGTGTACTACTTCTGTGCTTGTCAGCTTTGGAAGATGTAAAATAACTTTGAGCGCTGAATTTTGCAGTGATTGGAGTTTTTGCAAGTGGACTTTAGTGGCAGATCCAAAGAATAGGTCGCCATAGTCAATTATGGGTAAAACCATAGTTTTATATATTAATAGGAGTGTATCCTTATTACACGCACCATATAATTTAGCCATTGCTCTCACTTTACCTCTCACAGTGTTTGTTTTTTTCACCAAAAACTTCTTAAAATCTAACTTCTGGTCGATCTCAATTCCCAAGTACTTGTAGGCATTTACTCTCTCTAATTCTTGATTATTAATTACATATTTTGATACAGTATAATTTTTTACACCAGTACTGATAGTAACTGATTTACATTTGTTAATATTTAGTGAGATTTTATTCTTAGCACACCACTTTTCTATTCTATTTAGATCATGTTGCAGGTCATCAATAATATCCGATCCGAACGGTTTTTCTTTATAGATTACAGTATCATCTGCGAAAAGTTGAATAAAGCTATTTTTTGTAACGTCACATAAGTCGTTTATATATATAACAAACATTAAGGGTCCCAAGGATGTTCCTTGGGGAACCCCGCATGTTACTGGTTTCAGGGAGGAGAGGTGCCCATCCACTATGACCCTTTGGTTCCTATCATGGAGGTAATTTTTAAACCAATTTAAAGATTTTTGGTCTACCCCTATATTTTCTAATTTTTGTAATAATAAAACATGATTCACCGTATCAAAGGCTTTTTTAAAGTCTAAAAATATTAAATCAACCTCTTTCTTGTTATTGATACTGTTATATACTCTTTCTAATAATTGGTCATGGGCTTCCTAAATGGACTTCCCCTTCCTGAATCCAAATTGATCTTTACATAGTAAATCATTCCTTTCAACCTTGTAACCAATATCCCGGCCAATGAATTATCATATGATCTTTAAAATATTGTCTGAAATATAGATCAAGATATAGGAATGTCTATGTACCTAACCATGGTAAACAAAGGTTATTTAAGACCTAACAATAACTCATTATAATTTATACTGTGTATGCGAAAACATTTTTTTGTCAGATACCACACTGTGATTCAATGTTCCTGTAATATTAATTGTACCTGTTGAAGTTATTTATACCATGATCGGGGGTTGTACTCGCTGCAAATGAGTGAACACATGCCATTGTGTTTTGTTGAAAGGATCCATGCGTGAAAATATGAACCTTTTTTTAGCCTAAGTGTAAGAAGTATTCTTGTTGGTTGATGTTACAAGCTTAGTGGTCCTGTCTTTTCGTGTTACGCTGCAGAGACCTCCTAGCATAAAAATATATCTTGGTCTGTCTCGTGCGACACTGTCATAGGCTAGGTAGGCGGCCATTTGTAGCGAAGCGCCGGAGAATGAGTGAACACGGTAGATTTCTCTATCCAAATACTGATCGAGAAAAGGCTCTAGGCCCCTGGCCCTAGAATCACCTATGAAGTAGTACTTTATGCGTTCAGACATGTTGTTGTCGAGCTTGTACTAATTCCCTTTTCAATTTAGAGATAAGTTTCCCTTGTAGATTCTCTCCCGTGTAATCGTTAGGGTTGAAGTTAGGGTTGAAGCCGGTGTCCAGTCCCCCACCGTTTTCCAGCCGTCATTTCGTAGTATGTAGTGATCGGCGTGGAGACCAATTTATCATGTAGGTCTTTATTTTGGGCGAATTTCTCTTTGACGATTGCTTCTAATTCATTTTCATAATTAATGGCCAAATAATCCGAATCAGGCACCTTATCTCCGATCGATTTTATTTCGTATGGGTTATCCGTATTCAAGACGGCCAAGGCTAGCTCTGTACAGCTCGCTGACAAGGCCTTTCAGTATTGGTAGGCCTGTTCTACCGAGGAGAATCTTGGGCCCGCATACCAGAATTCACATGGGTAAAAATTCGATGTGAATACATGCTCACCTTGGTAGCCCAGGCCAAGGCCGTTGTCAAGAGATATTGATTTTACATCCTCAGGACGAGAACCCTCTGGCAGTTTCATTAAATCTTTGGAATAATACCTAGTACCAAGATAATCGATGTATGAAGAGGAGAGAAAAGGTGCTTTTTCTTTATCTTGTTCTAGATGGCATAGCTTCTTGTAGCATTTCCTCATCATTTGGAACCTATGTCTTGAATCATCAGGGATGTCTTTGTTTATCCAGAATAATTCATTTTGAGTGTTCTGTTTGATGATTTTTGCTTGGCTGATTATCTGATCCCTGATCGTCAATGACGATAGGGTGCACATAATAGATCTGGTCTTGTTAGCTTTAAACTTGCCAAGGCGATAGATTACATCGATGTCTCCCTCATCAAAGCTCTGTATAGTAGGGTTTATGATACCCACTATAGTTGCTTCCAGGTTTTCCTTCTTTTTGTTGGGGACTCCATCAATTATAATATTATTTCCACAAACCTTGGTATCTAAGGTCTCTACCTTCTCCGCATGCGACGATATGGAGGTGAATGCCTTTTTGATGGAAACTGAGTTTTGAGTCATGATAGCATACATATTGGTTAGATGCTGGTTCATTTTATCATAATTTTCAGTTAACGTAGCAATCTGTGTTACATGGGGTTGGAGTTTATCGTCAATAGATGATGCCATGGCCGTTTTCCAATTTTCTAGTACATTTTGGTTTGTGGCCATTGCATCCAAATCTGCCTTCAGTTGGTTCAAGTTATTCTGTCGAGCAAGCTTTACTTCACTGGTAACTTTTGCGTCCATTTCACTCTGCGCCTTTTCAATCTTGGATACCCTATCTCCAAATACCGATAGCTCTGCAGTGACGTTAGTGCCAATGGTATTGATCATCAGTTAGCTCATTTAACCTCAAGTCGATTGCAGCATTTGCTTGTTTAGCTGTTTCTTTTTGCTCATCATGTAATGACTGGAAGTATTCTTTCATTTTGTCAGCCAATTCTCTCAAAGAGCGGAGTTCACCTGTAGGATTTGAGTTTTTTGGTGACCCTAGATGGCTAGATTGGGGCACATTTAGCTTTTTATTGAGGTCTAGTGTGGTAGTGCTGGGGCGCGGGGACAATGGAGTCGCAGCTTGTAACAAAGGCTTTGCAGGTGTACTATGTTGGAGCGGCGGGCCTATAAGTCTATTTGCTGGTGCAGGGGGTTCATTTTGGGACTCGCACGCAGAGACAATATGAACTGATGATGATAAAGAAGGTAACATCCCCTCAAATAGTGAATTAACAGTTTGTTTCAATGAGGTACTACGGGATGGATTCTGTCGATTAGGTGTATGGCTGTCATTTCCCTCAGCTCCCGGTGACTGTGATATAGGTTTTAACGAAGCTTGGGCAATGTCATTTTCACCAGATTCTATGGAATTGGATTCCACAGATTTTAATAGAGTTGGCATTTTGAGAACGTTATTTATCTGCCACTTGAGTAGGGAGGTATCAATATGGTGAAACTAGTGATGAGACAGTCAATATAGGTTCAAATACTGTACCGGTGTCAACACTATCAAGTGTTTACGTGTAGGGTGGGCGATATTAGGAGAGCGTCCATTCATTTCCACCGGCACAGAAAGAAGAAACACAATTAATCCCAATATGTCACAGGTAGTTCACAAATAATTGTCCCACAGTTGCAGTATAAGGTTGCTATTGGTTGTCTATTGCGTAAAGATCCAGTGATAGTTGTTTGGGGTTTGTATCCCTGAAATATTCGTCTAGTGCTCTGATCGGCGACTCGTCAGTTTGGACGCCATATTGACTTTTGTTAGAATGGTATGTTTTTGGTGAAAGTAAATGAAGAAAAATGGAAGAAAAATAGGTCTAAGAATACTCACTAGTATTGATTTTCTTTTGGCGGGATGGGAACAACGGTAGCCTTTTTCCATCTATCCGGCATCAAGGTTGTTAATTAATTCAAGGAGGGTATTTCCTGTTAACAGGACATATTCATTCATAGCTAATATAAATCGTCATTACTAGATGTACACAAGTTAGACAATATAGTGTAGCTTTATTAGTAGGGAGTAGATTTACGTCTTTCCACAATAGTCGATCTTTATCATATCTGTAATTGTAGTCCAGTTGTGGCATCAACTGTGACGATTCACAATAAGGTGAGAATAAACTTAAACATTACACAGGTATGGGTACCAGCTGATGTGTGGGACACCAATAACAAATCATAGACCATCAAGGTCGTTGTTGTAACAAGAACAATAACAATAGCAAATACAAATACAAGTGCATCTCCCACTAGGTGTGTTTGGCCGCTATAGGAAGTAATAGGCCTATATACACAAATCAAAATCAGTTGTGGGAACGTGTATGTAACCCAGTGGTGTTCTGGGCTAAGTATAGGTTGTGGCTGTGGCCACGGTGAAACAACAATTTGGTGAACGGAATAAAACAGTATAACAATGGCACGGGTAATATACCTTCTATGCATGGATAAGTGATTATGTCTTACACATAGAGAATGCATACATCTACACTGGTTGTATTTGAGTAGTATTATTTGATACATATCTGTGATTTTCTCTTTACAGAAGCTGGTACAAGGAAGAAATATATCAACAGAAATAATGAATCAAAATGATGATTTTCAAGGGAATAATACATTTGCCCTCCCCAAAGTTGATGAATGAATAACCAAACATTCAATGCGCAATGTTGATTCCCCCAAACCCCACCACATGCACCCCCACCCACCCCCTAAACCGCCTAGCTTTTACACGCACCACTGAGCAAGCCAAGCCGCCATCGCGCGACTGATTTTACACGCTTAGCACGTGGTCACGTCACTACACATTCGCGGTTGCGGTACGCGAAAAGCCAATACAGACAAGCGCTATGAGCGTGCAACAAGTTGACCCGCCTTTCGTGTACTTTCACTAGGGAAATGCGTGAACTCTTACTACAGTGTAACTCGGTTAGCCACTCGGTTTTTTTTCCAACCAGGGATCTCACTCGAAGCCTGCGGCTTCTCGTGACATCCCTGGTCAAAAAAAACTTGTGACCATTGTGTACAGTAAGTCAGAAACCAACCTCGTTACATCCTATCATAATATATAATCCATATAATATACGGCTAGAGCGATTTCTGGGAAAGGAGGTAGAAAAGAAATGGTAGAAAGAAGGTTTTCTTTGTCCGGAATGTTCTCGGAATTTGTTGAATAGCAAACTACTTTACTCATCTGTAGATGTCAATCCCCCCTCTCTGGATGTCGTTGTATGTGATTTGTGAGGGTATTTGGGGTGGAAATGTGATTTTGAAGCCTTTTTTAAATTGCGAAAGCCTTTTTTAAATTGCGATTTCTACACTCTATTTATAGCCTGGGAAAGCCCTGGTGAGTCACTACGTCATTTCCCACAACCTACTTCCAGGGGCAACCTAACTACATGCAGAGGAGTGGGAGAGTTAAGAAGAGGGGGTTTAATTATGAAGTTACAAAAATAGACAAATATGCAGAGGGAGTGGGATGAATCAGATAGGGACAGGGAGAATAGGATACAGAGAGAGGGAAAGGGCGGGAGAGGGAAGGAAAGAATGAAAGAAGCAGACGGACAGGGTGAGAGAAGTCTGATAGAGTGAGGAACAAGGTGACCATGTGAGATGGGAGGGAGAAGAGGTGAGGAGGGAGGCTGTGGGGAATGAGAAAGTAAGACAAAGAGAGTGAAAGAGAAGAGGGACATGGGGAGAGGACGGGGGAAGAGAGGAAGAGGAAGAAAGAGAGAACACAGGGACGACAGGGGGAGAGTGAGTGAGAAAGGAAGGAGATGAAAGATTTCTTACAGTTCCTGCCGATTCTTGACCATACCACCCCCTAGAGAACCTACCTGTTCTTAACCGTCCAGAGGACGGGTATATATACTATGCTAGTGGATTAATAAAAATCCACTTAAAATAAAAAATACATGAGTAATCTATGTCTTCAGGGGTAGCCCCAGGCCTTAGACAATTGGCAAAATAAAGGCAAGTAATGAGACCCCACCTAGGGACCAATTGGGACAAAGAAAGTGACCATGGCAACTACAGTGCACATTTGCACACCTCAGAGCATCATTTAAATGTAAAATCAACCTCCTTGATAAAGGGCAAATGTCGCCCGAAACGTCGGACCCCCAATAAACAAACCTACAACAAATTTCTACGTCCTCGTCCTGCTTCCGTTTTGGGTAAACTATTCCATCTAAGATTTATATAAAACCTTCCCCAACTGGGATGGAATGTGTTTTTCTCGCATCATTTAGGCTACACTAATTGTAAGAATATCCCCTATTGAAATGCTGAAAATAATAGGTCGAGCACATGTACATACCAAAGCCACAACGATAATTATTTGTATATTATTGTATAATTTGAGAAAATAATAGCAAATGCAGGTTACTGCAAATAATATGGAGGAATCTAGTAAATGCAAAAAGGTTCTCAATAGCCCCCTTTACGAATTCTGTCTCCAGTGCGTACCAGTAACTGCGGGATGAACTTCTGTCATTCTGCGCATGCGCAGTCCAGTTGACTCACCTAGCTATGCGGGCCGAACCGCACCCGGGCTACCGCTGGACGTGCAGGGGTGTGTGTGTGCCTAGGAGCACACGGCCGCTGACCCCAAGCAGCCCGTACACCTATGCTTGCTTGTTTTTGTTGATACACTGTTACGAAAGTTGCTATATGCTAAAATCTAGCGGATAAAATGTCCTCTTGTTAAGCATAACCAATCTTAACATGTCATTTGATAATATTGGATAGCTTACAGTATCATACAATAACTCAAATTCTGAGAGAAAAAGCAGAAAGTTAGAAGCCTATGGTTAATACATAAGGCTTTTGTGACTTGCCCGCCTAGCTCATAGTTCAGCCGTTTTCCGCCGCTCTTGGTATGGCGCTACTGTTAATATGTAAAGTACAGTATTCATAACATACTAAGAATGTCACACTAAAATGAGTGATTTCCATAACCAGGAAGCGCCATGTTATGCATACGTATGAACATGCAAGGCTTATAACAATGAATGGGTAATATTAGCATAGAAGTGGTTCCACATACAGAAGAGAACAACATTGTTCTTTACACTCATATACACAATGATACACACATTAATACACACATAATGTACAATCATATAAGTAGGAATAAATAGTTCAATACAATTTCAATCCAAAACTAACCGTAAAGCCTGAAATAATTCACTGCAGAAGATCTGTGTGCTGATTGGAAAGGTATCGCTGTGGTTTGTCTGTATATCAGAGCTGCCAAGTGCGGAGATCTCTCGATCAGCTTGGGTATGAGCACTATAGTCATGAGTACTGTCCACTAGGGGGGTCTGCGGGGTTTAGCCCAACCTCCATTCCACACATTACTCTATAACTGGTCAAAAATGGTCCATCCTTGTGGCATCCTCACATCATTGTGTGTGGAAGCATACTGAGGATGTTGTTAATTGCCAACACAGTAAAACTTATACTGTACCATGCATACTGATATGTATATTTATTTGTTATATTTACCTTATTATTACTGTATTTCTTGCCAAATTATCAGAACTTTGCTTGATGGAACGCGACTAAGGTGGCCCATGGGATGTGGCTCAGTCAGTATGACACTGGCCTGCAGATTGAAGGTTTGGAAGTTCAAGCCTTGGTCCGGGTACTGTGACTTTTTTTTTCTGTGGGTTGCGTAGATGCTCTCATTCTACACGACGGGGACGGTGGGTGGGTTGGCATGGTGGGTGGTGATGGGAAAGGCAGGAGAAACAACATATCCATATAATGTTTTACACAAAAGTACCAACGTCGCCAATGAAATTGCGTTATTTGGGTCACATGTTACCATGGGAAGTGTCAGAGCACAAGTGTGATTACAATAAGCTGAAAGCACCCCGGAACGGCACAGTAGTAACATATCTAACTTGTAATAATACTCTACACAAATCAGCGCACCAGCAACCCTCCAAAGTCATCATTAATCAAATGATAATGCATGCCTTCAAGGGCCCCTATAGCCCAAAATCTTCCCAAAGAAGGACTAATATTGTAGGCAGAATCTGTAGTATGGCGCGCTTGCCAGTTATGTTCCACTTGAGTACACATTGCTGACCGCACACTGTTTCTCGGTTTGTTTCGTGTACAGACAGTGATAATACTTCATACTTTTCTCAGTCTTAGTATCAATATCAGATTACTCAAATGAGGAAACAAAATGGACGATATCATTATGGACAATCAGCATTTTATTTAGTTAATTGTGATGTGTTTCAGGAAAATGAGTCATAAGTTACAAAAAATAGATTTTGAGATATCCCCTTATTTGAAAAGATGGGATCAAGCCGATTCCAATGATAGTAAACAGTCTAATAATCTTATAGGTATTTCTAGATTTTAAGTTTGATATTTTCGTTTTTTAAAAAAAGTTTCCAATATTTCTGGGGGTTAATAAACAGTAAAGTAACTAAATGTAGTCCATATGAGGACCTTTAAAACGAAAGGATATATTCTATAAATTGTACTGATTTGATACATCGATTGATATAACTGTAAGTGATAAACCCCCCAAAAATCAGAACATTCCAATAATGTGATCTTGTGAAAAAAACACTTTGAAAAGTATCAATTTTGCGACTTATGACACACTTATGAAACACATCACAATTCATTAATTATAAGTACATCCATTACACATAACATGTACCGTTCTTTAACTAATAGTAAGAAAAATATAAGGAGATTCACAATTATACCAGAGTTGATAATTATATGGGTCGGATTTTGTGAAAATGTACAATTCACCTTCCCCAATCCTCTCAAATAATCCAAATACAAGAGAAAATTACGTTCAAAATACAGTTCAGACGAAGGAAGAGATATATAAAGCATCACAATGCCAAAATTACTCAGACACACAAGATAACAGCCTAACTTAGCAGAAGTTACCAAATTTGTAGAGCTGACAATTGTACATTTTCACAAAATCTGACCCATATATTGCCGCACTCAAAACCCAACCTAAGGCAAGTGGCATCATATTGTCTGAGTATCATTAACGTCTCACAAGAACGGCAAATATCTGCAGTAAGATTATAATATTATTTCTTTATAACATGAAATTCTTTCGTTTATGTATTGGTTTGCTAAATGGCTGATTTATTGGATAAAACCTACCAGGGAATAATGTACAGCCAGTTGAAATAAAAATGTGTAAAATAAACATTATAATCGGTTCTCTGCACAAATAATTCTCAATACTCAAACTCAATACTATGCTAGAAGTCTAGCGCAAATATACCAATTAATCTAACTCTAACTAGCACCTAGTCGTTAAGTTATGCATGAATGCCATCACTGAATGGCAGTAATATATCTTACACCTTTAATTGCACGAAATTTATACATTGGTGTTGTGTATACGTGTGCATGTAATTTGGTAATCTCTAAATGTTCTATTATTATCACACATACAATGTATACAACTATAATATTATCTGTGTTGTGAATGAATCCCAGTTCCTGATTCTGTTTTGTTTTTATTCATTTATTTCATTCAGGCCAATACGATATTTAATACCTTACAAAATACACACTATCCTTCAGGGATGAATCTCAGGTGTTGCCTACCAAAATAAACAATCAAATTATATCTAAACTAATTTTTTTTTTTTTTTTTTTTTTTAAAGCTTTTATTTATTCTGGGTAGATCAAGTCCCAGATAGTTTAGGGCTTTTCACTTGTCCCAGACGTGTTTCTATACATAATGTGCTGAGTGCTTAGCTATATACATATATCCATTTGTAATTACACAGTTTGTTTCTCGGTTGAGGTTTACATATCTAACCGATTAAGAAGATTATGTACAAGTATATACTGAGAGAGCGTTAGGGTAATGTAGGGTATGCTTGAAAAGAAGAAGAAAAGGAATAAGAGAGCCTTGCCACTTTGTTCGTTGTGAACATGTGTTGACTTCAAATTTCACCTTATTCGGTTAATACATCCAGTTGGTTATAGGTTATGTACATGCATAATTGTGCGAGAGTTAGGGTAGTGTAAGGTATGGTGAGGGAAGAGAACCGTGCCACTTTGTTCATTGTGAACAGGTGTTGGTTTCTTCTGTTTATCCTTACTTTGGCTAGAGGTTAGTAAAAATTAAAAATATAGGGCAAGAGAATGAGAAAGTGGTGTATCTAGTTTTGTTCTGGAAGTGGTGTATATAGGGTATTTAGCCATAATTTCTGGTTTGATTTGAATATCTCGATAGTGCCTATGTTTCTTTGCTTAGCCGAGAGTTCGTTCCAGGACCTCGCACATTTTACTACAGTGGTGTTTTCGCCAAATCTGGTTCTGAATTGAGGAATTTTCAGGGTTGGGGCTTCGTTTTGTCTGGTGTTTCTATTATGGGGGTTTGCATAATCTGGGTCATTTTTCCTTTTATAAGCTAGTATTCTAAGATGCGTTAGCCTTCTATTTGCTAATAATGGTACTCTGGCTTTGGAGTGAAGTATATCAGTGGGTGTGTCAAAAGGTAGGTCTAGTGATAGTTTTAGGGCTCTGTTTTGGAGTCGTTGCAGCTTGTCTAAAAGGGGTTTGTGGGTGTTGTGGACGAGAATGTCGCCATAGTCTAGAAAAGGGAGGACTTTTGCTTTGAAGATTTTTAAGGCTGCTGAGGGATTAATGAATTTTCTTATCTTGTGTAACTGGTGTATCTTGTACGTTACTGTTTTTATGAGTTGAGTTGTTTGAGTTTTAAACTTCAGTTCATCGTCAATAGTGAGTCCTAGGTATTTGTAGGTATTGACTCTTTTCAGTTCTTTTCCTTCATAGGTTATAGTTTTGTTTGTAGCTAATTTTTTATTTCGTGTAGACCTAGAGAAAAACATAGTGTTAGATTTAGCAGAGTTGACTAAGAATAGGTTCTTTGTACACCATTTGTGTAGATCATCAATGGCTGATTGCATCAGCCTAAATGTTTCGTCTAACTGGGTTCCATGTATGTAGATGATAGTGTCATCCGCGTAGAGGGATAAATGTGAGTTTTTTATATTTGGAGCAAGGTCATTAATGAAGGTCATTATTGATCCTTGTGGTACACCTGTTTTTACTGCTATGGGAGGGGATGAAAGGTTGTTCACTATGGTTAATTGCTTTCTATCTTTTAAGTAGGAACGACACCAGGACAGAAGGTTGCCTCTGATTCCGATGTGTTCAAGTTTTTGGAGGAGTATTTGGTGATTGACCATGTCAAAAGCTTTTTTAAAATCTATATATGAAACTATTGTGTCAGTGTTAGTATCTAATTTCCATGCTACATCATCTGTGAATTTACTAATAGCTCCTATTGTCAATTTTCCTGGTCTAAATCCGAATTGTTTCTGGTTTAGAATCTCATGTGTTTCGAGGTAATCATAGATTCTTTTGTGAACTATTTTCTCTATTATTTCACTGGGGGTGGGTAGTAGGGCTATGGGTCTATAATTGTTTATTTTATTTTGGTTTCCTCCTTTAAAGAGTGGGACTATTTTTGCCAACTTCCATTTATTCGGGACAACATTGGTGCTTAGGGATAAATTTACCTTTTAAATTATCTATCATAGTTATATATTATATATTCAAATTACCATGGAATTGGATCCCAATCGGTTTCTCCTGGCCATATTAAAATTCCCATGCATACATCCCAAGCCTTATTTACTATTAAGCCTCATACACTGTTACAGTATAAATATTCCTTTAGTAGAATCATAAAGAATTTTTACATCATAAAGTGGTGTTGATTAGTGTAGAACATTCTGAAATAATTTTCCATATGAACGTTTTATCTTATTTTGTTTCAACTGATATTCAAAGCTGACGAAGCAGTGACAACACTATTTTTAGTGTTGCCATTTATAAAATAAGAATTCTTTTTTTTTCTTTTTCATTTTAAAAGAATTCTAACAGGGGCTTTCCCGTGCTAAAAATAGGGAAAGTGAAATATGAGGATATAGGACAAGATATGAGCAGATACAAGACAAGATAACGAAGATGGCAAGAACAGCTAGACCAATCGGGCCAATTCCGCCTTTTGCAGGCAAAAGCGCTAGCTCCTCCTAAAAAATTTCACATGGCCCTCCATACATCCAAAAGAACAGCACAATGACAAGGACCGCATTTAAAACACTTTACTTCGAAATTTTCCCAGGGTTCGTCACCAACCGCCCGCCGATTCACTCTATTTGGACCTACCTATACCGAACAAGCCAGTCAGACTTACTCAACAATGCCGTTGAAAAAACTGCTAAATTTACGACCGACGACCCGTTAACTGTTTTGAATAGCCCACCATTACGTACGCCCGTAATGATACATAAGGATTTCCATATGGAGTAGTCTCCTCTGCGCGTGCGTGATGCTCTTGTTCTGGGTTTACTTCCGGCGAGGCAAGCAGTCAGCCACGCTCGTCAATGGCGTCAAAACAAACGTAAAGAATCTAGGATTATCACATTAAAAAAGGTAACAAAATATATAATCTAATTGTCTGCGTCGTCGTATGGCTGTGCCATAGATCGGCGGCAGACATAGCCAGGCAAAAGACTTGACAACCCTTCTTTGTGAGCACCAAAACAACGTATGTTAGGGGCCAGTCTCCCAGCCTGGCAGTAGCGGTGGGGACGGTGGGCAGACAATGCGCTCATTCAACAATTTATAAGGTTAACTATAGGCCTACGTCACAAGCATATCACCAAAATGACCAGGAAAACTATATTCTGGCGGCTAAACTACTCTGGATAACAGATGACAAATGGAGAGCAAGGAACGTGAGGATAGAAAGAAGACCTGGAAATTAGAAATAAAATAAGAGAAAAAGAAAGAATAATAAGAAAGTGACAATAAAGGAGTGTAAAAGTCTTCAAAAAGCTTTCTTGGCCAGACTGGATATGCAATAAAATGTTTGTTTAAAAGAATCTAATATAATCTCAAAGGACAAAGCCATGATACTTGAATATTTACAGTTTTATTGCTGTTGATACAACAAACAACAAATACATAATATTCACATGGCGTCACCCTTGCAGCCAGTTACTCCACTGGCAGCCATATTGTGTGTCTATGCAGAGAGTGGTAGGCATTAGTGTGACAGGCTTTCCTGTTTCAAGGGTTAAAAAAAAGATGGCGATTATACTTATTTCCCCATCATGACACACTAAAAGATGACCGACTAACCTATTAGCATACATTTATATATTACATTGCCTAAAACTTGTGGAGGTGAAAACGGACGGAAAACGACATTATCGAGTCATGGAGCACACATGTCCAGCTAACGTTCACATGGTGAGCCGTGGCCAGCGCCGTGCAATCAGTGAATACTATGTATTCCGGGCAATTTGAGGATAATTTATGCCATAGAGATTCAAGCTAGTGAACCATTTGTCTGCCCTATATGATATAGGGAGCAATATTGGCCAGGATGTCAGACTATATCAAAAGTCACAACTATAACCACTGCTAGGTTCATTGTACCAAGATGTCATGAATGTCAATTTCTTTCATCACCAATGTCTTGAATAAAATGATGTTAAAAATATATATAGTCAAGTGATCCCACTCATAATTAACATAAGATTACAGTTTATAACAAGGGCCCTTGAATCATGTAACTACATATATCTCTAAGTGCTTAATTTGCTGTAAATGAGTAGCATTAACTCCAAATTAACTTAACAGTCCATAAAGGGTTATTCCCTCTTTCCCTTTTTGTTTATAAACTTTCTATTAGTTTTTTTTTATTCTATTCATAAAAGGTGTTGTTATATTATAGGGAGTCGTGGAAGAACGTCTGGTCAAAGCAAGGATGTTGTTATAAAGTGATTTATTCAGTATCGTTAGGGGTGACACAGAGGTCATCCACGTGACCAGGCACTCAGGCAGGTCACACGCTGTGAGGGGGTTACTACCCAATACATACCATCACATAATAAAAATGTGAAATAAAGTGTGTTATAACCTATACATAGCAGTGTGTATTGCATGTTTTCACTTCAGGGCCAAGGGTCAGCTGTTCAATCAAGGCCATTAATGGTGGGGCCAGAGCCTCTAGTTCATGCTTTGGAAGGACCACCACCAGCTTTGGAACCACCATTGTTCTAAAGCTTCTTGAGTGTTTTTAGCTTTAGGTCAAATTTGTCCTTCTTTGCAGACTTGTTGGCTTTGACCCAGGCCATAACTTCAATGCACTTGGCTTTGATCCTCTTCTCTGCTGGGATGATTGTGTCTTTCTCAATTTTGGTCTTCATGTCATAGGCGTAGTTCTCCAGTGCATATCTGGCCGTGATGCGGTCTCGTTCAGCCTCATCCTCTTTTTTGTATTTCTTTGCTTCCTTCACCATGCGCTCTATGTCCTTCTTACTGAGGCTACCTGAGGGGGGAGGGGAGAGAGAACAACAATAATTGACAGTGGATGTTAAAAAGTGAATAGTTAGACTTTGACTCTGAAAGTGTAAGAAGTTGAGAACTATTCTTTGAGACGGGAAGTCATGTGATTGCAGGTGGCGCTGCGAACCAGGGGTTGACTTTTGAGCGGTATTGGGTGCATGTCCCATAGAGTCCCATAGTACAATTTTGAGATTTAAGCCCCCCTAAAATATAGAAAACATTCGCCAAAAATTAATTGCTTTCATTGAAACAAAGTTTGATATTGTAAGTATCACATATGTTGAGATCAAAACAATTTCTCATCGTTATCATGTAGAAACAGGAGTATAAACTTGGTGATTTTAATATGGGAGTCTATGGGGGCCGATGCCTGTATGCAATCCCTGCCGTATCTGTTACCCTTTCCAACGCACTTTATTCAAAGTTTAAATCTCATCTTTCCTGGACAAACTATGTTGAAATTAAAGGTTCTCTGGAAAGAGATATTCTTATTAAGATACATGTAAAAGAATTTGACCTGATAGACAGCATAAATGTTTGTAAAATCCAGAATTAATTCTATGAAAACAGTACCCGTTGCACCGCTACCGCTACCGGAACCTGCCTGCCGTCTCAAAGAATAGATGGAAAAGAGCAACCCAATTAGAAATAACTATAACATATTGCACATTATGTCGTCCAGTAGAGCATGAAGCATGCACATCATGGCCTGGACTGGGAGAATCATGGTCTGTGACTCCTGCTCCCTATACAAGGTGCCATATATAGCCCTGTTGACTTAGTGAACTAGTACATTAACTACTCGTTCTTTTAATGGCTCAGCTTGCCTCCCTCACCCCCACCCATGACCAAAATTAATATTAACACCAGCTACATGGAATGCAAAATTCCTGACAATAATGATATATCTAACATAACAGGAACCTAATCCAACAAAGACTAATGATTGCTATTCGAAAAAAGCAATAGAAAGATAAATCATCAAAGGATTAATGACAGATATTAAGGTGCTAATAGTGCACTGTTAACAATCCTGAGGCAAAGATTTAATTATTGCCTAAAATGATTCATAGCCCAAGCCATCCAAGACTGAAATTAATCTAAGTAATTATTCTATGATTTTTTAAATAATGACTGGTACTTGAATAGCAAAATATAACTTTACCTTGGAAATACAAAAGTATGTATACTCATTTAAAACAACAACAATACTTACTGTTGTCAGTGATGGTGATCTTGTTCTCACGGCCAGTGCCCTTATCCAAAGCCTTCACATCAATGATGCCATCAAAGTCAATGTCAATTGATGGTACCTTGCGAGGAGCAGGAGAAATACCGGTCAGCTTGAACTTGCCTAGTAGATAATTGTCCTTGGTCATAGGACGCTCACCCTGATAAACCTGAAACAGAATAGCTTCTTGATTGTCTAAATGGGTTGTGTAGTTCTTGGTCCAGTATGTTGGAATGTAGGTGTTGCGCTTGATGATGGTGGTCATCACACCGCCCGCAGTTTGTATACCCAGGGACAGCGGGGTCACGTCAAGGAGAAACAGATCCAGCAGTTCTTCTGACCTGTTGCCATTGAGCATGGCAGCCTGGATGGCTGAATGGAGGAGAGTGAAATAGAAAATATGAGAAATATTTATGAGGGGAGCTCAACACCCGGGGAAAGTTGGGTCACATCAAGGAGAACCAGGTTATGGGTCAGATTTTCAGAGAATGTACAATAAGCAGCTGTACACATTTTGTAAATTCTGCTAAATTAGGCGGCATTTGGGTCAATACTATGTAAGTTTTAGTATATTTGGCATTGCATGGCAATCTGTTTGCTTATATCATGAAGGTTATCTTTGATAGATGGCAATTGTCATAATTCTACTGTAGAATCATCAACAGATGCCTATGTATTAGTTAATGCTGTACTGTAGGCTGTACCTGAGTTATGATATTTAATATGACCATACTGAAACAAAAGATTTCATTGTATTCCTGGATGAAAAATCCAATTCATGAGGCTATTCAGAATCAAGATTATCACATTCTACACATTACAGTGTAAAATTGACAGCGCAAATTGTCTAATTTTTAAGTGAAAGTAGTCTCATTCAGACACACATTTGTCATGCCCCTACTGGCCAGAAGGCTCACTACACTTTCTTACCGCCACAACACTCACGGATTTCTTATCACTCCAAAGTCCAAAGGTACAGGTGAGGTCCAGGTCTGACCGTTATCTCAAAGTTGATCACATGGGAAGGGAGGGGAGGGGCTGACCACCAGGTCAGGGGAGGGGGTATTGATTAAGAGCAGGAGAGAGAGGGGAGGGGAGATAACACCGTGACCTGGTCACCATCCAAAGAGATTGGTCAGAGTGGCAGTGGTCACTCTGAACCTCGTTTTGATATTTTCCTGTCATTGTTATCCTGTGGCTGATTGGATCTCCAATCTAACCTGTTAATTAATTGGTCCAGAGAGACCTTAGCCAATCAGCGCAGGCCCAGTGTATTCGTTCTAATCTGTCTAGTATAAAAATAAAGACCAGCTATTAGTTTGATCTCTTTTAAGTGATCCTACTGACTTGAAGCATACATCTCTGTGTGTTGCGTTGATTAATTTCTCGCTCAACAACTGACCCTGAAATATTATGAAGAATGTCTCGCACTTCTTCAACAGGAATAAATTGAAAAATGCCATAAGAAGTTATAAATTTAGATGTTATATAATTAAGAACATTATTATATCTAAAACTCATCATAATTTATATAAAAAATTGTATCTTGCCCAATATTAATCTACATATCTTTGTTGTTTTTTATAAAGAAACGTCCATATCAAATACTGATGTTTTTCAATGATATTAAACTACCTGCACCATAGGCAACAGCCTCATCAGGGTTGATGCTCTTGTTGAGTGTCTTGCCATTGAAGAAGTCCTGGAGCATCTTCTGGATCTTGGGAATACGAGTTGAGCCTCCGACTAAGACAATTTCCTGGATGTTGTCCTTGCTACGCTTGGAGTCACTGAGAGCAGTCTCAACAGGCTCAAGGGTCGCCTGGAACAGATCAGAGCAGATGTCTTCAAACTTGGCACGGGTTATGTTGGTGTGGAAGTCAATGCCCTCAACAAGAGAGTTGATCTCAATCCTGGCCATGGTGGTGCTGGAGAGAGTGAGCTTGGCATGCTCACAGGCGGTGTGGAGACGGCACATGGAGGTCTTGTTGCTGGAGGCATTCTTCATGTGCATCCGCTTGAACTCAGAGACAAGGTAGTCTACCATACAGTTGGTAAAGTCCCCACCTCCCAAGTGGGTGTTGCCAGCAGTAGATCGGACATCAATGTAGCCGTCTTCAATGGTCAGAATTGTCACGTCTACTGTACCACCACCCAAGTCATAGATGAGCACATTGTGTCCAGGACTCACTGTTTTGTTAAGACCATAGGCAATGGCTGCTGCTGTGGGTTCATTGATGATACGCAGGACGTTGAGACCAGCAATAGTTGCAGCATCTTTAGTGGACTGGCGCTGGGCATCATTGAAGTGGGCAGGTACTGTGATGACAGCGTTGTGTATGGGCTGTAGAGGAATAAGGAACCCAAGTGTCAGAGAGGAAGAGTATATTAGTTTTAGATATCAATGGACAACAGTAATACCACAATGGTAATCATGATATTTGCATTTGAAAGGGATACCCTGTTCCAAGATGTGTAATGAGAATCTGTTTGTTCAACCAGAACTTGATAGCTAAAAAAACATTGTTTATGACAGGTGTCAAAGTATTAAAGACAAAGGCAAAATTAGGTCATTAAAAACAAATAAGAATGTGTCATAAATGGAGACATTCAGCATACATTCTACTCTTGCATGACACCAACATAACAGAATCAGGGAAGTCATAATAGGAATTACCTTACCTGTTATTCAAATGATTGGCTCAAGGTGTACCCTATACTATTACTAGTGTCACTAGTATTGATGACGTTGATGTTATCTTATATATTTCTATTAGTAACTTGTACACTTAACAGTTTGTTGTAGAATGTAACTTTCTACACCCTTTATGTAAATTCATGCTGTACTGCTTGATTACACATGATGTGAACAGTCACGCTGTATCGCTCGACTGTGCCTACTGGCTTATTAACTAGATAAAATTAATTATTGGTTCCTTAATTTTTAGTCGTTCCACTTCTAAGTCAACTTTTAGTTAGTTATAGCCTGTCTTCTAGTCTCTAAATTCTGGTAACTACTGGAAGAAATGGTACCCAGCTGTACCATAAAAGTATGTCGACCATTTTGTCTTTTTTGATTCATTCAACTGTACTTACTCCTGTACTCTTGATCTCGACAAATAAAAAACTCCTTATCTTATCTCATCTTATCTTATCTTATTTGATAGATAATCTAGTGTGGGATGTATAACTTAGATGCCTTAAGCTCAGTTCAATTCTACATCTACTTAACATCCAATTTTATAAACTAACCTCCTTGATGAAGGGCACACATACCCATATTTGGAGTAATAATGGAAGGCAATAGTAGAGTAGTGTAGATAGTATATTGTATAATCCAAACAGAAGATGTAGTTTACAAGCAAGTTGAAAGTAAAGAAGTGAAAGTCCAGAGATTTAGTCAGTGTTCTGTCAGTAACTTATTCTGTCTGCTCTCCTTGGTGGGCACATGGTACTTATAATTTCAGAGAATTTTGTTCCTAGAAGTATTGACAACTTCTAATTCTAAGAAGGAACCTTCAACTCCCCCACTGGAAACAATGACAGAGTTTCGGTAGTTAGGGTCAAAAGAGAGGGTAGCTAACATAAATCATTCTTGCTTCCCCATGTGCTCACCAAATCTAGCCAAATATCTCAGTTAAATACACAGTAAAGCTAACATTATACAATAACTACAATAGATACATTGTAATAGAAAATACCATATGAAATGATAACATAATGTCTGTTTACTCATATCTTAATTTCACTAATTGAGTCATTATTAATTTTGGACATAAATAAGTCAATAACAAACAGTTAGACAATCATTAAAACATAAAGCATAAATTAAAATAATTGACAGTCAAAATCATAATAATTTCCCAGTAAATAAACTTTAAAGATGAAAGTTCTGGATCCCACCCTTATATGTATGGCTTAAGAGCAACTCAGAAGATTTATGAGCAACACAGCTGGTGTACTCTTAAAATCTGTTACAGAGAAAAGGGTGCATATACTGAGGAATGAGGAGATGAGGGGGTGACTGTCTCTGACTCAATTGTAGCCTAACATATTCAGCTTACCAGGAAGTGAAAGTTCAATAAGAATCCAAAATGAGAGGCTCATTAAAATATTAATTATATCATTAATCACTTAATTAAATAGGTTTAACATTTAAACCTACTTACAACGTTGGACCCCCTATAAAACAATCCCACAGTGAATTGCCTCTTCTCTTCTCATTATCTTGGGTTTTTTACAACATCTTGACTTTCCTAATATATATTTAGAGGTATCTCCGGATAATAAAATCAATGTTTCCTGAATGTTATTCATTTATTGCTCACTTTTTGTTATTTCATTTGTTTAAATGGAGAAAATCTAGATTTTATTGGAACCAGCCATAAATCACAATCATAATAAAGAGGTAAACTGGTATGATACACCAAAATTAATATCAAATCATATAATTAAAATGTGACAAATAGGATCTATTTTTACACACATATCATTATGTACTTTTTGTGTGTAAACTGACGTATTCTGTTATTATCACAGGAAAAAATGCCTACTTAGAACTTGAAGTGATACTTATCATCCATTCAGAAGAAACACCAACAGCTAAGAACCTAAGTACTCCTAAAAAATACTCACAGTCCCAAGATAAACTTCTGCTGTTTCCTTCATCTTTGCCAGCACCATGGCAGAGATTTCCTCAGGGAAGAAGTTCTTGGTCTCTCCCTTGTAGTACACTTGTATCTTGGGCTTGTTGTTATCAGAGATTACCTTGAATGGCCAGTGCTTCCTGTCAGCAGCCACAGTGGGATCGTCATAACGGCGACCAATGAGACGCTTAACATCATAGACTGTGTTAGAGGCATTCCAGGCTACCTGGTTCTTAGCAGCATCACCAATGAGTCGTTCAGACTTGGTGAATGCCACATAACTGGGTGTTGTGCGGTTGCCGACCTCATTAGCGATGACCTCCACTCTGCCATGTTGGAAGACGGCCACACAGGAGTATGTGGTGCCCAAGTCTATACCAATTGCTGGTGCCTTTGCCATCTGTGAATTCAAATATATAAGAAATATTTAAGACTCCGGACGGTCACCCTCTCTCCCACCACTTCCCCCTCCCTCTTGTTCCCCTCCCCCTCTTCTCTGTCATTCATACCTGTTTTTCTCTCCCAAACCCATCTCCGATTCTCCCCCGTCTCCCTCCCCTCTTCCTCATGCTCCCCGTCCCCTCTCTACCTTCCCCTACATCCGCTCTTTCACCTCTTCCCCCCTGTTCTTCCCCCCCCCCCTTGATCCTCCTCTCCTATTCCCCCACCCTCCCTTTTCTTAACTCTCCCCCTCCTACAGCCTCTCCATCCCCTCCCTCTCTCCAATACACCCACCATGTCCCTCCCCTCTTCTTCACTCTCCCACCCCTCTGCATGTAGTTAGGTCCCCCTGAAAGATTGTGGGAAATGATATAGTGTCTCACAAGGGCTTTCCTAGGCTATAAATAGAGTGTAGAGATGCCAATTTAAAATAAGGATTCAAATTCACATTTTCACCCCAGATACCTTTACAAACCATATATAATGTCCTCCAGACAGGGTTAACAGAGCTGTAGAGACCAACAAAGTAGATGGGGAGACCCCAGATTTCGAGAACATGTGACACAAAGACATGCCTATTAGTTATAAGATATAACTAAACGCGAGCTGCATATGGGGCAACGTATTCACAAAACGCAAGTGCCTTTTGGTGAGTGTCTGTCACAAGTGCCGAAGGCACGCGTGAAAGACACTCACTAAAAGGCACAAGCGTTTTGTGAATGTGTTGCCCCATATGCAGCTCAAGTTTAGTTCTATTTTTATGCCATGATATATATTTAAGAGTTATTTACCTTCATTTCATGTCTCGCAACCCTCTGACTCGGCAAAAACAAGCGCCTACAATGTTGCGTCATGAAATGAGCGTCATGAAATGAGCGTCATTGATTGGCGCAGCTAGAATTACGTAACCAATCAAAATAGAGGGAGTAAATTGGTTGCATTCGAAAAGCGGATTCCGCTAGTGCAATCCAGGCATGTTTATGCAATGGTCTAATCTGGCCATGTTTTTGTGGATACGCACAGCTATCATGGCATAAAACCCCATATCCACTACATACACATATAAAATGTTGCACTGCAGTGAGTGATTTCCATAACCAGGAAGTGTCATGTAACTTACATGTATAAACACATAAGACTTAATATGAATATAGAAGTGGCTTCATGGACACTTTGTATACAGAAGAGGTAAATATTGTGCTTTTGACTTGTTGCCAATGATTACACACACAGTACTGTGATGTTGGTGTTTGCCGTCCTGGCAGCACCAGTGTGGGGATACATGGAAAAGGGGGAGGGGCTTACATTCATCATACGGGGAACTTATTATATTATTCAGGGAAGTGGGGCTTTGTTGGAAGGATGTATTGTGAATTGATTCATGTGAACGAGCTTTAATAAAGACAGTTTCGGAACAACATCTCAGTGTTTTACTCATAGCAGTAGAACCAGTAGTAGGCCTACGAGTGGAAACTCTAGACTGTGAACCTACATATGTCATAAGATCTAAGTACCTGGATATAACACACTTGTAACAGTACACACTTCCATATCATATATGATGACTATTTCAATAATTATTTAACCTAACACTGACCTTCAAACGTGAAATAATTCACTGCAGAAGCTTCTTGTGTGAACTACTGATAGATCCGTGTTCAGTCTGTATATCAGAGCTGCCAAGTTGGAAGATCTCCCGGCTTGCCCCCGGGAGGTAGAAGCACTATATATGCACGAATACTGTCCTCAAGGGGGGTATGGGGGTTTCCCCGACCCCTGGATGTACTGGGAGTGACATGAGTCATCCTTGTGTCATCCTCAGATCATTGTGTGTGGAAGCATATATACTGACTGAGGATGTTGTTAATTGCACAGTAAAACTCATGTTACAGTTATTTCACAGCTTTGTGCTAATCACTCTTATATATTCTGTCTTATTTCAGGCAAAAAAAAACGGTGTGTTTCCGATTTACCACTCATACCTAGAAAAACTTTCCCCTACCTAAAACATTGTTTTTGCCATACCTGATTATTTTTTACCATGCCTTAATTTTGGGGGGAGATTTTTTTTTATACAAAACCCAGCATTGTCAAAAAAGCACATCTCCCTTGTTTAAAATAACAGTTGTTATGAAATAGACATTTTGTTCAGTTCCTGGGAGGCGGTTTCCTAAAAAAGAAAAAGAAGAAAAAGTTACCCCCCCCCCCCCCCCCACACACACACACCTTCATTTCAGCCAGATAAATCGGAAACACACATGGGTAAGATTTTCTGAAAATGTACAATTCACCTTAACCAATTCTCTCAAATAACCCTAATTTAAAACAGAAATCAGCTTCAAAATGCAGTTTAACATAGCAAAATAAATACTATAAATCAATGTGATCCCAAATATATTCAGATATACCTGGTATTCGCCATTTTTCAGCCTAATTTAGCAAAATTTCCTAAATGTGTAGAGCTGACAATTGTACATTTTCTGAAAATCTGACCCACATATTGTTTTCCCTCATCAAACTCTTACTTCTGTCAGGTAAGATTGACCATGAAAGCACATGTTGTCCACCATTATCCATTGAGGGGCTGCTGATTCACTGTTTAGTGTATAATCCTGAGGCGAAGCCGGGGAATAATGCACAGACAGTGCAGACAATATTGTTAGTCCCTCCTTGAGTGGTTATATGTCCTTATGTGCTTATGTATCAAATGATGAGAGGGGATTGATTAATTCACCCTATCGATGTTCCTGTCCATCATGTGGCATCATAAGGTGTTGCCTTTGTCTTATTATTGAGGGAGATATTCATGTATAAGTGGGAGGTCAGTTGCCAATTTTTTTCGAAAAATCGGGAGATCGAGTCACGATGTCTGGCTGCTTTGGTGTATGGCCTGTTTTGTTTACATTATCTATAATGCAATAATACATGTTATGTAAATGGGTCACATTTTCAGAAAATTCGCCCTCACCAATCCTCTCAGATAACATTTATGAAAAAAAAATGAGCTTCAAAATTCAGTTTAACATAACAGAACTGATACTTTAAATCAGGGCGATACCAAATATAATTTCTCTGCCTAATTTAGGAGAATTGTCTAAATGTGTAGAACTGCCAATTATACATTTTCTGAAAATCTGACCCATATATGTGTACTCACTGGCTCTGTGTGTAGTCTTGAGTTGTTCCACTTGTGTGCACATGGCTGATTGCACATGGCTCCAGTCCCCCCCCCCCCCCACCCACACCCCCACGGGAGGGGAACGGTTTAGTTTCTGTTTCGCTTAGTATCAATAGTTCACACTTTTCTCATTGTTAAAGTATGAATATCATATTTCTCAAATAAAGAAACAAAGTCGACAAATAGTCCAAGAGCATGTCTTTAGGCTTTCAATAGAAACCTATTTCCTTCAAACCAATCACAAAAATAAATGTATATTCAAGTCATAAGGTATATCATGTCTTTAACATTTCACATACCGTATAGTGGTCCGTTCATAAACCCAGGCTTTTCATTCTTTCAAGGTCCCTTTTGACCCGGCTTGTAATTGAGATTGGCTTCTATTCGAGATAGGCTATATCATAAGACATGATAACCCTTAAGAAGAAACCATACCATACCCATCATACATTAGATAATATTTTTTTTTAAAGGTTTTATTCAACATATCCTGCCGACTAGGCTCATACAATTCTAATCAACGTTCAATTATCGTTTCCCTCTTTATTTTATATTTTTTTTGTATTTTCGGTTTTTCTCTTTCATCTCATCCCTCCTGAACAAACAGGTTTCATACGAAGCTTAATATTCAAAAGGGAAGATGACTCACTTGACTTTATGCTGTATTAGGCATAGACAAATCAGACAGACCATGCTAATATTCAAGACCCCATTTGACAAATTTATATCAGCTTTATTGTTTTCATGCCCCCAAATCAATCAATTTTCACATCTTGTTACAAAAGGTCATCAGCATATTTGAGGCATTCATGGGAAGAGCTGGCACGCCAGATATGACCAACCATTGTTTGTAAAGATCTGACAATAAAGAATATGGGTCAGATTTTCAGAAAATGTACGATTGGCAGCTCTACAATTAGGCTGAAAAATGAAGAATACCTGGTGTATCTGAGTACATTTCGTATCACATTGATTTACAGTATCAGTTCTGTTATGTTAAACTGCATTTTGAAGCCCATTTTTGTCTTAAACGTGGGTTATTTGAGAGGATTGGTGAAGACGAATTGTAATTTTCTGAAAATCTGACCCATATATGAATTGAATTGAATATTGTATTAATTCACAACTTTAATAGCTTAAGTCATATTAAAATTGTTTGTAATTATAACATGAAGGACCAGCACAGAATTTTGATCAAAAACTGCAAGAACGAGACCATCAGAACAAGCCTTTTTCTTAAAATTATTACCTTCTGGAAAAAGCCTTTAAAAGTTATCTAAGGTTTTGAATAATAGTTTCCAGTTGAGACACGTTTTCCGGACAGCTGAGCAAATATTGTACGAGCCTGAATGATACATGCTCGCTACTGTTTCCTTTATTTGAATATTGTAAAAATAGTACAATAAAGAAATAGTACATACATAAAAAAAATATAAGCGCGAAATTTTAGGATATCAAAATGTCTTGCTAAATGGTTTGTCATGAAAATGGACGTGCCTGGGTGTTTGGTTATTTCTAATTTTTTGCGTTTGATACTATAACAAAGCGCAAGATTTTTTTGTTATTAATCATGTTCATTTACATAATATACTTTTTTGGTAATTTTGTATGTTCAATAAATACAGCGTGTACTGAGAAAAGTGTTAACTAATTCCTGTGGACCACCATAGTTCAGGCAGAACAGTCAGTGGTTAATAACACCTTTTGCTTCAAATATTCCAGATTCTGACTATTTCATGTGAGTTGCTTGCTTTGATTCCGTTGTCGAGGTGAGATCCATGGTTTGGTTGTCAAAATATAGCTATGAGTTTGGGATTCGTGTTGGTCTTCATTATACGTTTATGTCTTTTTTTACTTAAGTTTGGGAGAATTCAGATATGATTACCGGATATGGAATGTCACAGTATTTACTATTATAAAATCTAACCAAGCTCTTGAGGCAAAGCTGCGTAGTGTTATGAGGCTAGTAGTGCACGGGAGAATCCACTGGGTGGAGCCACAGTCAGACAAAGGAGTGGCTGTGGCTCCTAGATTCCTAGAATAAAATTCCTGGAATAAAATTCCTGGAATAAAATTCCTGGAATAAAATTCCTGGAATAAAATTCCTGGAATAAAATTCCTGGAATAAAATTCCTGGAATAAAATTCCTGGAATAAAATTCCTAGAATAAAACACTCTACTCCAGACCATCAAGCTATACAGATCGTTGACTTATTCACTCTTAATGCAGTATATACTAGTATACACAATAGTATAACAGTAGGGTATCTGTCATCTGGAGTAGCAGGATAGAAGCAAACTTGGAAACTTTAGCATAGGAGGGCAGCGTTAGCAATACCAGCCATCAACAAGGACACCTTAATATCTTCAACTTATTGACTGAAGAAGGAATTGAGGTGGGAGATATGGACACAAGGGGCAATGGACCTACAGCCATGAAATTATGCCATACATCAGCTATACAGTGGTCGAAATAAGGTGAAAAAATAGTTTGCCCGCCCGGGCAAGGTACTGACATAGTCAGGTTGCCCGCCAGAATTTTTGGTTGCCCTGAAAAATGACACCATTTTTGACATATAGGACAAAATGGGTTGCCCGGGTGGACAAGCTCATGGCCAAAACAGCTTGCCCGCCACGATTTTTACTTGCCAAATGGCCCGGGCAAGTATTTCGATCACTGCTATAATATATTAGGAGTGAGGAGATTGGTTGCTTTACGCCCTTATCAAAACATTTGATATGGTGATATCAAGGGCGGGAGAGCTGAGAGGGAGTGAGTGAGATTAGTCGCTTAACGCCCTTATCAACACATTTAATATGGTGATATCAAGGACGGGAGAGGTGAGAGGGAGTGACTGAGATTAGTCGCTTAACGCCCTTATCAACACATTTAATATGGTTATATCAAGGGCGGGAGAGCTGAGAGTGAGTGAGATTGGTTTTGCCCTTATCAAAACATTTAATATGGTTATATCAAGGGTGGGACAGCTGAGAGGGAGTGAGTTTATGATCATACCCAGGAAATAGAGATAGAGAAGAAGGGAGAGGGACAGAGAAAAGAGACAGAAAGGCACTTCATGGTCATACCCAGGAAATAGAGATGGAGAAGAATGGAGAGAGAGACAGAGAAAAGAGACAGAAAGGCACTTTATGGTCTTACCCAGGAAATAGAGATAGAGAAAAGAGACAAAAAGGCACTTTATGGTCTTACCCAGGCTTAGTGTTTAGGGTTAGACTTCATTATTAATTATTTCATGATGTTTAACCCATTCAGGGCAGCGCTGCCAATGTTGCGTTTGGCTTGACGACCAAGCGCGGGAAAAGAACATTCATTGGATGACGTCTGTGTGAAATATACACGTCATATGAGGACGACGCTCCACCGCATCCACTTTTCTCCGGATGACGCACATTCTAATAACGTCATGTAACTTAAGGACAGCCCATAACGTCGTCACCATTAAATAACGTTGTTATTATGATGCTTTTTGGCAATACGCGTGCTTTCCCATGGAGTGCTTTTTCGCATTACGCGTCCTTGCCGTGGGAGTGCTTTTACGCACTACGCGTCCTATGCATAGGAGTGCTTTAAGGCAATATGCGGCCACACCCGTGGGAGTGCGTTAAGGCAATACGCGGCCACACCCGTGGGAGTGCGTTAAAGCAATACGCGGCCTGAATGGGTTAATTTCACAGCTGCATTTTCCCCATGTTCTGTAATGCGCATGTAGCCTACGACATCAAACAGTCATTTCATTTTCTGTTTATTTTGCTCCAGGAAACAACTGGTAGGATTTAAATCAATACCTCATCGAGCTTTGCCCAGCAAATTGACCAACAATTATTTCAAATCTCAACGTTATTCGCCAGCAAAATGAAGTAAAATATAATGTAATCTTATTTTGTTTCTAAAGCACCAAAAATAGGCAAGTAGTTTCATTGAAGTTGCATTTATTATTCTGTGGTTGGTGAAATATTTTGATTCCAAGTTAACGTTGCGGTTCTAAGGTTGAACCTTCTTCAGGTAATATTTTACATGCATGCCAATTTTATAATGTAAAGCCTATGAACAATATTTCTCACAGAGAAAAACTTTATCAATTCCCAGTATTTTAATCAAGCAACGTCAAGATATTTCTACAACGTACTGACTAGATATGGAACAATAAGATCAAAATTGTGTAATACTAAAAGAATTAATTTTGAACATTTTAATCAATTTTGAGCAATTCCCTCCAAATGTTTAATCAACTTCATTGATGTTGAGATGAGAGCCTTCATCTTCGACACCACCAATGGTCTTGTTCCTGAACTCCTCAAGCGTCTTCTGTTTCAGGAAAAACTCATCCCTTGTTGCCGACTCATTGACACTGATCCAGGCAATAACTTCAAGGCACTTGTCTGTGACCTTCTGCTTGTCCTCCTGGCTGATCGCTTCTTTTTGGATTTCGGACTTCATGTCATAGGCGTAGTTCTCCAGGGCATTTCTGGCCGTGACGCGGTCTTGCTCAGCCTCATCCTCCAGCTTGTACATTTGTGCTTCGTCCACCATGCGCTCTATGTCCTGCTGGCTGAGGTTACCTGAAGAGAGGTAGACAACAGTGAAAATCAATAGACTCAACAAGTCTAGAACCATTACTGGAAAAAAGCAACCAGATTAGGAATAAATACCTTTATCATTTATACACACATTCCAAATATATTATGGGCTTCAATGCAACTGAATGATATAACACACCACAGATATATACGATTATGTAGTGTTCTTGAACACCACCCAGGTTCGGACTTACGATATTAGTCAGCAAAAGCTGAAACTGAACGCTATACATGTCAGCGGCAGCAGCAATGTTTTGACACTTTCACTCCTCTCCCCATAATCCTCCATCGCTTTAACACCTTCCTCGGCATTTGTTTGTGGCTTATTCAGGCTCAAGGGCAACCAGTAGTACAATGTTTATCATTAGTTCATACAAAACTAAATAAAGTGAAAAAACTCAGGCAAGGCAGGGGCACAAGGCCTGCCCCTGGTTGTGAGTTGTGGGCATCATACGTCATCAGAAGTCACATGACTTATACCAATGGCAGTACCCACCATGTTTACTTGCCCGGGGCAACTAAAAAATGTCTCTAGGCAAGTAAAATGTAATGTTAGTTGCACAATCGGGCAACTAACATTAAATCGGGCAATCTGACAACTAATCGGGCAACTGAAAATCTCTACGGCACCTATATTAAACCCCTGTCGTGATATCTACTTACAATGAAACAAGATACATAGTAACATACAGATCAGTGTGATTTCGTTTATAATTCTGCAAATAAATTTGGGCAAGTGAAAAATGATGTGGGCAAGTAAATCTGAGGGAAGTGAAGTTGGTAGGGTTTTTTCCGAGCCCTGCCCCATGCAATCATCTGCTATAACTAATGTCCATGTAAAATACCTCATTACTTCTTTAATAACAATTACATTTATAAAATACATGTGAGATCATTGGTTACGATAACCCCGCCTAGAAAATGTATACATGATATCTTATGAAGTTTAGGCTTTAACGACCGACATTGAGGGGCTGCTGGTGCAGTGTTAAGGGTATAATCCTGAGGTGAACATTTCATGACTGCCTTATAGCCACAGGCTAAGGGTAATTATTTTGTAGAATTTTAAGTAAAACACAGGGAAGGGACACAGCGACCAATGAGTGTAACTTAGGCATTGGCCATGTATAATTAATTAAGGTTTCAGCCTCATTGTCATATTTATATCTTATTGTATCTGGATCCCTGCTTATGTATTATTAATCATTATGTAACTCATCATGTGTGGGTATTCAGGTTGTTATGAATAATTGATTAGCTCTGATGTATTTTTAGGCTTCAGAAATAAATGATCTGCTTGTTTTGCTCTGGACCGAAATTCCACATCTGTGTTGCATTACTCTTTCTCTCCCAGCTGAATTAAAACCAATCTTAGTAAGACCCAGTTTCCTTCGATTTCATCACTGGTTCGTGAAAAGCTAGATATAACTTTATCTTGAGTATAACAATGTAAAGAATAATATATAGAAGTATTCACAAAATACTCACCATGGTCGGTGATGGTGATGTTGTTCTCACGGCCAGTGCCCTTATCCACAGCCTTCACATTAATGATGCCATCAAGGTCAAGGTCAAAGGTAACATCAATTGATGGTACATGGCGGGGAGCAGGGACAATACCAGTGAGTGTAAACTTGCCCAATAGCTTGTTGTCCTTTGTCATGGCTCGCTCACCCTGATAAACCTGAAACAGAATAGCTACTTGATTGTCTAACGTGGTGGTAAAATTCTCGGTCTGCTTGACTGGGATGGTGGTGTTGCGCTTTATGACAGTAGACATGACTCCTCCCACTATGTCAACACCCAGGGACAGCGGGGTCACATCAAGGAGAACTAGGTTCTGCAGCTCCTCACACTTATCACCATTGAGGATGGCCGCCTGGACGGCTGAAAGAAGCAATAGAACCGAAGATATAGAAGGTGTTAGGGATATATTAATGACTAAAAAGTCAGTCATAGAAGTAGTTGTACAGTTGTAAAAGTCAGTTATACAGTCAAAAGTCAGTGGAAAAGTAAAAAAATTCGGAAAGTAAAAAGTAAGTAGTCAGGTAGAAACAGTCAGTCGGAAAGTAGAAGTCAGTGGAAAATTAAACAAGAAAGCGTTGTGAATTTAATTATATTATTAGTCTAATTGTTTTTTTCAGTCAACATACTATTATTATATCAACAGTGTCTCACGACACAAGGATGCGAGACCGGATTTATTTAGTTGTTATTCTATTATTTAACCATTCTGTTTTATATTATTAGTTGTTATTCTATTATTCAATTATTCAACCAGTCTAATTTCTAATTTGCACTGTTCCTGTTCCCGAAATCGAATTAAATCTAACCAACCTTTTTATTTGTATATCTTTTACGATTTCACCGATCGCACATGCTTCGAGCAAACCTGGTGTGGCCGCCATGTTTCCGGGCACTGACACAATAATATCCGTATAATCCGCGTAAATGAGTCATGTCGACTTCAAATACTATCCCAAACAATAGTTTATGAACATATTAACATGTGGCAATATTCCTTTGGTGGAAATATCACGATTTTACCACCTCCACCTCGTCGGAACCATGCTTTCTGTCGCCATATTGTTTTTGACTTTGCCTCATGCGCATGCGCATGTCTACCTACGGTAAGGCGGTTGTGTTCGCGGGCCTTGTCGCTGTACACGCCGTGGCGGGCCTTGCAGCCGGCACAATAGACCTTCCTGCTGGCGGACCCTAATGTCCACCATAGTTCAGATCATTAGAGCCCCTATGCTTGTGGACACTACCGAAGCTGTAATGATTAACCATCAGATTAACTACCATGGCCGCCATGTTTTCGCTAAGCCTGGGCAGACATGGAGACGTTCTAGAGGCAAACACAACTGACATTGGCTTAGAAATCGAATGAAACAACACATAGCGAAAGAAATCTGACCAAACTCTTTATTTGTATAATCAAACCAGTATATCTTTCACAATTCCACAGATGGCACACACTTTGAATGGGCCCTGGCCGTTTAGACTTTGGCGCATGAGCGTGACTACCTACTGTAAAGCGGTTGTGTTGGCGGGCCTTGTCGCTGCATGCATGATGGACCTTACTGCTGGCACGGTGGGCCCTATGTCCACCATATCTCAGATCATTAGAGCCCCTATGCTCGTGGAGAGGTTCTCAAGGCAGAATATAAGGTTACACCACACACAGCCGGTCACACACAGCAGGTGGCACAGTGGTCAGGCCATACACCCTCGGTCACACACAGCGTGTGGGACTGTCAAGCCATACACCCTGTCCAACCTCTGAAGAACCTAAAAACTCTTTGAAGTCTAGGTTCTACAGAGTGTACAGATGGAAACAAACGCACGAGGAACCTTGACTTGTTTTATCCCTAAGCGATTCCAAATCAAGGGATCAGTGGTTTAATGGTTATATAGTCTAATGACTTAACACTCTAGTATCCTCCCCTTGAAATAACATGTGGTGTGGTTATATATGGACCCCCCCCCCCTGTCTAGATATCTTAGACAGTGCTGCCACCTCGTGGCAAGAGAGGGAGGAGGAGTCCCGCGCGTACGGGAGGATTAAACAGTTGAACTTAACCTGAGCTTCTGTGTGGACGTCTTACTTAACTTAGAGCTAATCGATACATGGTACCAGAAAAGAAAGGAAGAAAAACTCACGATAATGGAAGGGATACGGCCACCAGACAGAATGGACTTCCTCATGGGGAATGTGGCAGAGAGATGGATCATATGGAAGGAAGACTTTCAGTGGTATGCTGATACCATGGGGGTGCGTGAAGCGAGACGAATGACTTCAATGTTCCTCCATGTGGCTGGACCGGACGCGAAGAGGATATATCGTCAGTTTAGATGGGCTCCTCTAGTTCCAGGAGTAGCACAGCAAGTGGGACCACCACCAGTAGCTGCTGTACCAGAAATACCAGCTGAGGACAAGAATGACTTTCCCACTGTGATTCAAAAGTTTGATCAATATTGTATGCCACGCAGAAATAGGTTCTTCGAAAGATATAAATTCAATACTCGCAATCAGGAGGAGGGAGAGAGCGTAGACGCCTATGTGACAGAGTTGAGACTCAGGGCAGCCACGTGCGAATGGGGTGACGCTGAAGAGGAATTTGTCTTGGAGAGAATGGTGGTGGGAATGCGGGATCTGCACATGAAAGAGAAGCTCGTGCAATAAGAGGAACTCACACTTGATCAAGCACTAATCTACTGCAGAACTCAAGTGCAAAGGAAAGCGGAATTGGATGCTATGGATCCAGGAGCACACACCACAATTAACAGAGTAGCCAAGACACGTGGCCAGAACGACTCATACCCACACCAAGCGACAGCTCCTCCTAGGCAGAGGCAGCAGAGGCTAGTAGGACTGACACACGGCCTCCAGAGTCCACAGGACACATGATAGACTGTAGGAAGTGCGGAGCGAGACACGCATTGCGAAACTGCCCAGCATATCATCATTGATGTGAAAGGTGCAAATGGAAGGGACACATTGAGTCTAAATGTTATGGAAGGGTTGAAGAAGTAAATCAATCGGTGACACAGGATAATCAGCAGAGTGAGATTGATACCGTATTCATAGGGACAGTAACAAACGAGAAGGTATTAACGGTTTCAATCAGTAGAAGCCACAAGTGGGCCGCTCACGTGGAAGTGGGTAGAGACACACTAACATGCAAGATAGACACAGGGGCAGGAGCGGACTTACTGAACAACCAGGAGTATGAAAGGATGCAGGACAAAGTGCCGCTCAAACAGATAAAAGTGAAATTGACGGATTACAACAGAGCTGTTATACCTGTGAGAGGATATATTATTAGGCAGGTGACCGTTAACGGCAAGAAGTTCCCAGTGAGGTTTATAGTATGTGATGGAATAACACTCCTGGGAGGAGAAACCTCAGAACGGCTTGGTCTAATTACACGGAATTTCTCCACAGAGGAAAAGGCGGTAGGTGTACACAGCATTAATATTGATGAAAAACAACAAATAGACATGAAGCAGTGTATTATTCCTGAGGTTAAAGTGCTATCGTCCATTCCCTACATACATAAAATAAAATTGAGGGAGGGAGCAGAATCAGTAATCATACCAGCCAGACGAATCCCAATAGCAGTCAGAGACAGATTAAAAAAGGAATTAGAAAGAATGGAAGGATTAGGAGTCATTCACAAAATCTTGGAGCCAACCGAATGGGTTAATGCCATGGTGGTAGTAGATAAACCAAATGGGGCACTTCAAATATGTCTGGATCCAAGAGATCTCAATAAGTCGATAGCCAGGGAGCATTTTCAGCTTCCTACTAGGGATGAGGTGTTCTCAGAAATAAGAAATGCCAGGATCTTCAGCAAGCTTGATGCATCTCAAGCATTTTGGCAGATAAAGCTTGACGAGGAGAGTAAGAAACTAACCACATTTGCAACCCCATATGGGAGATATGCCTATGATCGACTTCCATATGGTCTGTGCTCAGCACCAGAAGTGTTTCATCGTTCGATGGAACAAATGTTCGAAAACATACCAGGTGTAAAGGTTTATGTGGATGATATCCTAGTGTGGGGTTAGAATAAAGAAGAACACGATGCTAGACTACAAATGGTAAAAGAAAGAGTCAAGAAAAACAATTTACTGATGAATTGGACTAAATGTGAGATAGGGGTGGACAGAATAACATTCATAGGAGAGGAGCTAACAGCTGAAGGGATCAAGCCTGACAATGACAAAGTAAAGGCGATTGTTAACATGGAGAGACCCACCACCAGAGAGGAGGTACAAAGAGTAATGGGCTGTATCAATTTCGTGGGAAGATATATTCCGAATTTAGCCAGTTCTTGCGTGAACATAAGGTCCCTGCTTAAAAAGCAAACAGAATGGGTGTGGGATGAGGCCCATGAACGAGAGTGGAACTATATAAAGAAGGTGCTTAGCTCTGAACCAGTCTTGGCATATTATGATGTAAGAAAACCGATAAAAATAAGTAGTGATGCCAGTAAGCAGGGCCTCGGGGCCGTGCTCCTACAACAACACGAGGGCACCTGGAAACCGGTGGCATATGTGGCCAGGTCACTAACAGAGGCAGAAAGAAACTACGCCCAAATTGAGAAAGAACTCCTGGGAATTGTCTTTGCATGTGAACGGTTTCACAATTTTATATATGGGACACAAGGAATAATTCTGGAAACGGATCACAAACCGCTGGTGCCTCTCTCTAAGAAATCACTCCAAGATATGACACCTAGGATACAGAGAATGATGATGAGGCTCCAGCGTTATAGCTTTCAAATGATTTGGGTTCCAGGGAAATTATTATACCTGTCAGACACATTGTCACGTGCAAAATTCGGAAATGGCGAGATTAACAACAAGGGCCATTTGACAGAAGAGGAGATACAGTCACAGGTTAACCTAGTATATAATAGTCTACCTGCTTCCAAATCAATGCTAGAAAGGATAGCACAAGAGACAAATAAGGATGAAATGCTCTGTGCAGTGAAACACTGCATCATGAATGGGTGGAGAAAAGGGGCGTGCCCGGCTTATGCGTCGTTTAAGGACGAGCTGTGTGTGGTAAACAGGGTCAAACTAAGGCAACAGAGGATAGTGATACCGGTGTCAATGAGACGGGAAATGTTAGAGAAAGTGCACAAGGGCCATCTTGGCATCGAAAAGCAGAGAAGATGGGCGAGACAAGCTATTTACTGGCCCAGGTTGAATGCAGATATTGAACTAATAACAAAAACATGTGGAGCGTGCTTAAAATATCTCCCTGACCAACAGAGGGAACCCATGATGGTAGACAAAGAACAGTGGGGACCTTGGGAAAAGGTGGGGATGGACTTGTTTTACTGGCACAACAACGAATATCTAATTGTAGTCGACTATCACTCTTCCTACCCAGAGATAGTTAAGCTAACAACCAAGACGTCAGAACAAGTAGTGATACACATAAAAAGCATCTTTGCCAGATATGGTATTCCACAGATTGTCGTGTCGGATAATGGACCACAATTCTTTTCTGCTCATTTCAGAGACTTTGCTGAGAAATACGGATTTCACCATAGAACATCGTCGCCAACGTACGCCCAATCAAATGGGAAAGCAGAGAGGGCAGTCGGCATAGTAAAGAATCTTCTGTCAAAAGCAACAGAAACAGGAAAGGATCCGTACCTGGCTCTGCTAGCTTACAGATGTGCACCGATGGAGAATAATGTCTCACCAGCAGAGGCATTGTTTGGGAGAAGAATTAGAGGCCCCCTCCCAATACTAAGAAAAAGTCAAGAAAAGGAGAGGAGTGATCCAGTGAATATGAGTGATCCAGTAAATGAAAATTGTGAGAGTGATAAATGTGTTAAGTATAATGAAAGATCTAAAGCTCTCAGTCCCTTACAGCCTGAGGACACAGTGCTGGTAAGGGACAAGAAATGGGACCATGCAGGTATTATAAATAAGGTCCTATGAGGTTAAGATGGAAAATGGAAATGTTATACGTATAAATAGAAAAAACTTATTACAAGTGCCCAGAAAGGTAGTCGAAGACAGGTTTCAGCGAAACAGACACTTTGAAGAAGAAGATGAAACAGTAGAAATTAGAGACTTAGTCCATAAAGAAATTATGGGTTCAACCGAAAACGTAAGAAATATGGAAGCACAGAGAGAGACAAGTAAACGTGAACTTCCAGTACCAAGAGTACACGATAACCAGTCAGAGACTATGCAGAAACAAGTAGTACCAGAGACACTAACGTATGAAAAAGAGTTTTCCAAAATTGAACCTAGAAGATCTAGCAGACCTTCTAGGCCGGTTAGGAGGTTAATTGAAGAAACCTAATAATTCACCTTTATCATATCAACCTTACTATTGATCTAGATGTAAAACATTGTACTTTCTAATAACATTACATTCATGTACAAGGGGAGATGTCTAGATATCTTAGACATTGCTGCCACCTCGTGGCAAGAGAGGGAGGAGGAGTCCCGCGCGTACGGGAGGATTAAACAGTTGAACTTAACCTGAGCTTCTGTGTGGACGTCTTACTTAACTTAGAGCTAATCGATACACCCCCCCTGTGGAGAGATGACAGGACAGATCAATGAAGATTATTGGGGGGGGATTAGTCTAGTCTAGAATAGCGTGCGGCACCAGTAGCAGTGCGATGTGTGCTTTGCTTTTCTTAGGTAGAACTATGAGTTTTATGCTTTTCCTAGGTAGAACCAAATATTATTTCTGTTGTCATTGTTTATACTGCTATGCCTTAACCCTCCTGCCTGGCCCACCCCCCTTGCACGTAGCTGTCGTTACGGCCCTGCATGGTCCATGTCCAGCTTTACAAGTAGGTCTATTTCTGTGCATAAAGCAAAATACTGTTGAGAAGGTACATGTAATGCATCTAAACTTTTAGTTCTGTGAGATTGTTGGTATAGTATTTCCGCAGTCAAGGAAAGAGCCCACAGGAGGGTTTTCGAGTTATTTGAGATTCCTGCATGTCCAGATACCTGATAAAGAGCTCTAGGTGGGGTGTGTGGTGACCCAATTGTTGGTGTTATGGTTTGGTCCTCCAGCCCTGGGGGCTGCATTGGGGTCGCTACGTCTAGCCTTTGAACTTCAAGGGAACACATGATTAGCGATTTCACGGGTCGTAAAAAGAGCTGGTAGGAAGATGTGAAAAGAAGCCCGTTTGAATAAATATTGGTCATATAAGAGATGGAAAAGCATAACGGTTAAACTATTCTTGGCCTCAATAACTACCTACCTGCACCATATGCAACAGCCTCATCAGGGTTGATACCCTTGTTGAGATTCTTCCCGCTGAAGAATTCCTGGAGGATCTCCTGGATCTTGGGGATACGGGTGGAGCCTCCGACTAACACAATGTCCTGGATGTCATTTTTATCCATCTTGGCATCCTGGAGAGCCAGCTCTACAGACTCCAGGGTGCTGTGGAACAGATCAGAGCAGAGGTCATCAAACCTAGCACGGGTTATGGTTGTGTCAAAGTCAATGCCATCAAAGAGAGAGAAAAGCTCAACCCTAGATTCTGTGCTGCTGGAGAGGTTCAGCTTGGCACTCTCACAGGCAGCGCGGACACGGCACATGGAGCGCTTGCTAATGTTAATATCAGGCTTTTGCTCTTTACACTTGAACTCAGACACAAGGTAATCCACCAGGAGGTTGTTAAAGTCCTGACCTCCCAAGTGGGTGTTGCCTGCAGTGGATTTGACCTTAAAAACACCATCCTGGATGGTTAGGATAGACACATCAAATGTACCACCACCCAAGTCAAAGATGAGCACATTGCGCCCTCCACTGACTTTTTTGTTCAGACCATAGGCAATGGCTGCTGCTGTTGGTTCATTGATGATGCGGAGGACGTTGAGACCAGCAATAGTTGCAGCATCCTTAGTGGACTGGCGCTGGGCATCATTGAAGTAGGCAGGTACTGTGATGACAGCATTGCGTACAGGCTGTAGAGGAAGAAAGGAAGAGTGTAAGAGTATTAGGTAGAAAGGAACAGTATAATAGTGACAGTTATCCATGGGTAGACTAGAGCAATACTTTAATGGGAAATTTAATTCTTGCATCAGAAAGGGACACTTGGTGTAAGATGTGTAGTGAAAACCTGTAAAATGTCACTTCCCTGAACAGGTGCAAGCATTTAGTCCAAAACGTTGGAACATGGTCCACCAACACACATTACTAAGTATATTGCATCTTCAAAAATGCAGAAACATACATACTAAACATAGCCCATTTCCTAGCAACACAAAACACAAATCTGGATAAAAGAAAATTAAAAACAAGGAGACACTCAGATCACAGGCGAAACCTAGTGGTTATACAACCCAGTTAATCCAAAACCTCTGATTTTATCATCGAAATATTGCCTTATTTCAATGTCCAACTTGTAAATCCTAAAATTGTTTGCTGCTACTGCATATGGTTAATTCTATTTTTGGGGCGTCAAGGGGGGTGAAATATTGTCATTTTTCAAATAGGTCTGATTTAGTGGTGTTATACCATGAAACTCCAAAGTGACCCTGAAGAAATGGGGATACCAGGAAGACGAGGAGGATGTGACCTGTGGATGTGGTATGGAACCCCAGACGATGAAACACCTCCTGGAATGTCCCCTGCTTGAGCAGGAGTGCCAAGTCAAGGACCTGGCCTCTTTCAACCAGAGGGCCAGGGACTGTGTGTGCCTATGGTCTAAACAGGGTATATGAACTCTATGCAAATACGAGAAGAAGAAGACCATGAAACTAGATGATTTGAAGGGTGTTCGTGCATAAATTGGTAAGGTATCTCTGGATATTAATAATGAGCTATAGGCATGGGTCAAGTGAAAGCCAATGTAGTACATACATATACTGTGCGTATGCTATTATGATTTATTCAAGATCTTGCCAATTTTACAAAAATAATTATGTCTATACATAATTTGATTTCTTTTATTACGATGAAGTAAATAAATATATATCTATTTGTCTCAAAGTTACAGATTTTTGATCAAATTATTTTTATATAGTAATGATGGATTGGCATCTGGGTGTTTTTTGTGTGGAAATCACCCATTTTGAGTATATATTACATAGTTGTGTTTAACTTTATAACATCAATGACAGATAATAATTGGCCTGCTTTTTCTTCATAGGTGGTCTATCATATATTGTAAGAGTTGAGAAGAAATATACAGACTTTTTCAATAATTTATTAACTCTTTTCCTAACGGGCCACCGGTATAACAGATGAGAAAAACTAACTGTTTCATTAAGTTTAGAGAGCAAGTGATAACAGTATAGAATTCTATGGATAACTATTTTAGCATGATCCCTAATGACTGATGCATATTTCCCATTCAGAAGAAAACAAATTACACTGCACCCTACAACCTAAATAAAGGTGGAGTGTAAAAAACAAAAAACTCCCAAAAGTACTCACGGTTCCAAGATAAGCTTCAGCTGTTTCCTTCATCTTTGTCAGCACCATGGAGGAGATCTGCTCAGGGAAGAAGGTCTTGGTCTCTCCCCTGTGTTCCACTTGTATCTTGGGCTTGTTGTTATCAGAGATAACCTGGAATGGCCAGTGTTTCATGTCAGCAGTCACGGTGGGATCATCATAGCGACAACCGATGAGGCGCTTAGCTTCATAGACAGTGTTGGAGGAGTTCCAGGCTACTTGGTTCTTGGCTGCTTCTCCAATGAGTCGTTCAGATTCAGTGAATGCCACATTGCTGGGTGTTGTGCGGTTACCTCGGTCATTAGCGATGATCTCAACCTTGCCATGTTGGAAGACAGCCACACAGGAGTATGTGGTGCCCAAGTCTATACCAATAGCTGGTGCCTTTGCCATCTGTGAAGGGAGTAAATATATAAAGAAATAGGTGAGTGACATTGGTTGCTTATATGAAGTAAATGTATATATATAAAGGTAAATGTATAAAGAGATAATTGAAATTATGATATAATTGACATTATGATATGTTTTTATGAATCTTATAAGCTAGCACTATCCCAACATATGAAATGTTCCTCGAGAATAGAGTAAAACACCCACTCCTGGCTTAAACTTCTCCAACAAGCCTATACATAATACTACTGTAGGATGCCAAGGAAACTCAGAATTGACTCCAGTGTCCCTAGTGTTACACTGTATGTAGGCCTTGGGTGAGTTGCATTCAATGCTGGACAGAGAGTGCAGCTAACCATGCTATATGTCTCCAAGGAATACACCAAGGGATGAGGACTGCATCCAGGGATGCAATTTGCGGTATTCAAAGTTGACGGAAAAGGTTCTCAGGTGTAAACCAAATGTGAAACATTAAGATATAAAATACCAAGTGCATATAACTAAATAATGAATGTATTATTTGGGGGCGAGAAACTGTCGGTCTCTGCCAAATTGTAACAGTGGAGACCAAGATGATTTTACAGAGACCAAAAAAGAGTCTGGGTCATAGACAGGTGTTAAAATGAGTGTTGTTTGATTGCATTCTGCTGATTTTAAAGGCCATTTAAATTAGTTTTAGTCATCATAGATATACCATTAAAATGCTTAGATTTCATTTAATTATTGAAGTAGGTAATGCAAATTCAAATTTGTTTTACAAAGATTTTCAGAATCAACAAGAAAATATAGAAATAAACATTTTATCACTTGGATATTTCATTGGAGACCGTCGGGCCCTGACAAATATCAGAGACCAACAAAAATTTGGTGGAGACCTGGGCATCGGTCTCTGGGTTATGTCGCACACTGCATGCTGCCTTCCTACATAGAAATTCCGCTAAAGCCCTGATGCTATCCCTCCACAGAGTTGCTTGCAGAACCTTGGCTGACAAGGGGCTGATGTAGGTGGCCACTGGTACATAGCTCTCTCGTGTTGTTGTAATAGTTTTATTTCCAGACTCTTTTTTTACATTTTTTTTCCAGAAATAGGACAATCATTTCACAGCTTATTACTAAGTCATAGTACAATTGCCATCTACGGATTAGCATTTGCAGGTCTTCCAGGGCGTTCCTGAATCTCTGATTAGTTAACAAATTGTTCTCATTTCTCGTATATTCCAATGCAAGGGTTGGGTAGGTGGACATGCTATTCAGTTAGTCCGTCAATGCAAAGTATTTTTAAAGGTTTTTTATAGGTGATTGGAGTCATGTGGGAAATTAATAACATATTTTGGTAATGACGGGTTTGAAGGAAATCCGTCAACTATAGGACAAAAGGGTGTTGAGGTATACGCACTTCTGCCAGCTTACGCACCAATCGCCTCTTGTTAATGCTTTCATGGAGGTCATCATTTTAATCACACATTAGCCATAGCTCCTGAAGCTTGTCTAGCATAATCAGAGCAGGTAAATTCCAAACTCTAGAAATTTATTACCGTACAGCTTAAATTTTTTTGCAGGCTAATATTTCGCGGACAAAATAATTTGCAGACAAACAATTTTGTGGCTGAATGCCTGCTCCAAATTTAAGCAAATATAATGAAGATATTGTTCCATTTGTTCTCAGGATATACCCAGAGAAAGAGGAGGAGGGGAGAGGGAAAAGAGAGAAGGGAAATTACATATCAAACCTGCTCTATCCCATGTGCCGAAGGCACATATTGGGGTACTGTGTTGCCATTTCTCAAGGGATTTTGATGATTCAAAATTATCTTGTGATGCTGACATGTTTGGGATTCATTTGGTATAATTATAAAATACAAGTTTGTTGGATGAATTAACTTTCCTGCAAAGTTACATGCCGTTTTAAATGTATTTACAATTAAAAAGGCTAGAATATAGCGTCAGGGTAAAGTTTTCTGACCATTTTGTCAAATATTTTCCACATAATTGAAGGATGCTCAGGTAGGCTTAGAATGATCTAAGGCCTGTTGCACCAGATTTGTTGATATCGTCTCCGTTAAAATAATATTAACGGAGCGGCAGCGGAACGACGTTCACAGTGTTGCATGAGAACTGCCGCTGTCGCATCGTTCCGTTATTGAAAGAGGGAAATTGACGCCTCATAACCAACGTTATTAGGCCACGCCCCCCTAACAACGCTATCCCAACATAGCAACCTGAATCTTTTTTAATCAAGTGTGGCGGAAGCACCAGGCGTTATTTCCGACATGGATACTTCTCATAAAATGTCTGTTGTCGTCGTCAATGATTACTAAACTTCTATTCACTACTTTTTAAAAATTATTTTAGATTCTGAAAGGGAAGAGTTGAATCTATAATTCGAGCAAATTCTGTAATTATGTTACGCTTGTATCCTTTTTATTTAGTTGATCTAAAACGGCAAAAGTTATGGCGAATTTACTATATTTCCGACGAGGATTTCTAGATTCATAACTTGTCCAGTTTTTAGAGTAATATGTATACAAGAGGAGAACAAAAAGAAAATGGGGGGTCATCACTGAAAATCTCAAGTTTTCGATGATAAGACAGGTGGGGGCATTTGCATTGCACTACCTTGAAATTCCCATAGGCTTCCATATTGTTGGTAACGATACGGAGTGCTCCAAGGCTCTCCGCTAAATAACCTCCACTAAAACAACATAGCGGAACGGGGACGACTGGTGCAACAGTAACATGGAGTTTAGCGGAACGGAATTTATTTAACGATACCTCATGCAACAGACTTCAGGTAGGCTACTTTAGTTTAGTTAGAATATCTACCTCTGTTATTCCTGTCGTCAGACAGAGTTAGATGCAATTTCATACGTATAACGAGGGCGTGGATGATGTGGGAAGGCAAAACTCAATGGGTACATGCAAAGTTGTTCACTTTTTAAATGTTGTCTCTAGCACTATTTCGCCGCAATATTGTAATGCGCCGTCGAAGTTTACATGTTGTTTGGTCTGATACAGTTCTGAATCGGTGACCAAAACTCCATGCCGTGCTGCGCCATCTTGCACTGGGGTCACGTGACCGCAAGAGGCAGAAACCTACCATAACTAGTGACCAATAACCAGCTACAACACTGCAGACATGTTTTACCATTTTCGCTGTCTGTTAAGCGGATTGGCTGAGCTTCATTCTGCCAGCCTTTGTCAGTTTGTAAGCTTCTGCCTTTAGCAAAGTAGCGCCATTCCTTCAAATATACATGGCGGCGATTCCATCGCCTCACTAGCAGTTTAGTCTATAATTTATTTAATATTGCAGTATGAGCAACGCACAATGACAATATAAAGTAAGTTTTATCATTGCTGAAAGGTAGGAGATAAATTCGAGAGATTGTTTGTAGTTTGTGGACGTTATGAGCTGTTAAGGGCCGTCTATGGGACTCTACTATAGAAGACTGTACAACTCCACCTGCGGTGGATTTGTATGCTACGAATACTTTAGTTGTGAAAGATAAATAATAATTCATAATCTTTTTAATTTATTAGCTATGTTGGGCAATCAAATTAATACCTCCTACATATTCCCAAAGAAAACGTTCAGTAAATTGTCGGATTACTATAAGAAGTAGAAACAAACTGCCTCTACAATCCAGGTGCCGAAGGCACTTGTATCATTGGTTGGGGGTTTCCCTACACTACGGTACGGTACCCGAAACTAATGTCTTTCTTCCCGCTTTCTTCGCTCTAAACTGTTCCCATCGCACAAAGTTCTACATTACCATTCATGCAGATTTACAGGTTTATATTAAACTCATCTGGTGCTAGTGTCCTATCCATGTTCTTACCTTTCCTGCTTGCTTGCCTGGCGATCTGGCGATCAAACTGACACGAGGATGAGCTTTTTTTTGTGCGCCTTTATTTGATTTGGTCACTCGCCTCCAGGGGCAGGCTAGTCAGCTCATTTACATAAGTTCTAAACAAAGTTACCAACTACCAACAGAAGTAGGCCTACACAACATTCATATGAATATATGAGATAATAAAACCCAAGTAAGCCTACATCTCTAGGAGCTGCATTCTAGTTGCTAAAAGTTTCTTTTTCCCCTGAACGGAACGAACCCGGGGGCCACTCATGCACGGCCGCATGGCATCATGGTCGACACAACCCACAGCCAGAACAACCAATGTTTTCTCCCTTACTACGACATGACAATGCGTATACCCGACAGGACAGTAGAATACAATAGTATTTATAGTAAAGACAACCTCAAAGATGAATTCTGTTAAGTTTTCATCTTGAAATTTGCCAACACAAAGTAGCGAGAAAGCAAACATACCTTGAGGTTCTGGTGAAAAGTGGGAAACACAAGCGGCGGTACCAGTTATAACGCTCGGGCTGACGCTAGCGCCACCACAATAGTTTCATTACTAAACAAGTGCCTTCGGTATAGAGCAGGTTAGGTCTTAGCCATCTCAGACAACCGAGTATATTAGCAGTGTATACTAGGTTGTCAGTTGGACTCGCTAGAATCAGGGTAGCTGAAAGTTCTCTAGTTTTCCCAGACAAAATACTCAAGCAACGCCTGTCATATATATGTGTCCTGAATCAGTAACGTTTTGTGGTGCTTAGAGTAGATTCTTGGGAGAGGATGTGCTCCACAAAACAGAGAACTAGTTGGTTTATTATCAGCAAAACCTCTCCATTCTCCTCTCGATTTTGAAACTCGGCGCTCCGACTTGTTTTTGTCTCAGTGCGCATGCCCAAAGGTATGTAAATGAGCAAAAAAACGGAGGTCACGATTTAGGTCACGGTTACAACGGTAGGGGCAGGGGAAAACAATGGGCCCGTCTCAGTTGTTGTTTTTTGCCATTTCATTTAGTGGAAACAGAATGGCTCACTCACCGTTTTTTGGGGGAGGAGCAGATGAAAACTCTGCCCGCAGTTTATTAATTCTTCACATCAAGCATTGAAAGGTTACAAGTAGGGAGATAAGACATTAAACATTGATTTTATTATCATAGTGAAGGGTTATGAACTTCTGCAACTCTACACAAACTACAGCAAATCCACCTTCCCCATTTCAAGCGCTTCCTTCCCGTAACCCTGATCGTGAAGGGTTATGATCGTAGCTAGTTAGGTCTGTAATTTCCCTTCTGTCTTTTCCCTCACCAATCTTCTCTCTTCCCTCCCCCTCTTTCTCTGGGTATATCTATTGAAATATGGTTACAAAGTGCAGAGAGCAACAAGGACACATCCTTACTGTTTGGCGTCAGTCGTACTAAGGGACGCTGAGCAAGCTTTATTTGAACAGGAGAGCATCCTGCCGTAATTGGGTCAGTGATGACGCAATAGCAAAGTCGTAAAAGATACGAAACTAAAGTGAATAATTTTAACACTCCTTCTCACTTGCTTGTGAAGTATCCTACAGTTTAAGATTACACACAATTCATATTTGCTATATATATGTTTTACTCACAGAATTAGTAACAGACCTTTCAATTATCCTAGAAATACTCCTGGTATTAGCACCTTATTATTTATCAGATCATTAGTCAGAATTTAAACACAGTAGACAAACTACCTGACTTAGCAATAACATTTGACTTAGGACGTGACTTAGAATTATAGCATCTTTCAGTTATAATGAGAGTTCAGTTAAAAAAAAATAGAGATTTTGAGAAGAAAGTCTCTTCTCAGTGTTAGAGTGAAGTAGGTTTGACAAAAACTAATTGTCACTAGGCCTCTTCACTCCAGTCATGGTGCGGAGCTTGTGGAACTGCTCCTTATTCAGACCTTTGGTTAGGATGTCTGCGACCATGTCCTCACTGGGACAGTACTGTAAATCTACGGTACCGTTTTCCACTTGCTCACGGATGAAGTGGTACTTAATACCAATGTGTTTTGCACGACCATGAAACTGGGGGTTTTTGGCCATGCAAATAGCTGATTGATTATCCTCGTAGATCAGCATTGGTGTGGTTGGTGCGTTTGTTAGGTCACCAACGAGTTGCCTCATCCAGACTGCTTCCTGAGCAGCACTTGCCAAAGCCATGTACTCGGCCTCAGCGGTGGAGAGAGCTACACAGCTTTGCTTCTTACTTCTCCAGCTGACGGCGGTTCCACAGATCTGGAAAATGTACCCTGAGGTGGATCTGCGGTCATTGATGTCGCCGGCCCAATCAGAGTCGGAGAAACCAAGACAGTCGCCTGGATTTCCCTTCTCGAAGCATAGACCATAGTCGATGGTCCCCTTCAGGTAGCGCATGACTCGCTTCACTGCCGTCCAGTGCTCGTTTGATGGTTTCGAGCAGAACTTAGCTACATTACTCACAGCATATGTGATGTCTGGTCTTGTCCATGTAGATAAGTACAGTAGGCTGCCAACAGCTGATTGATACAGCGACTGGTTGACGGCCTCACTATCTTCATTAGATTTGGTGAGTTTGACGCTAGTGTCCACTGGCGTCGCCACAGGTTTGGCCTCGCTCATCTTGAATTTCTCAAGCACTCTCTCAGTGTAAGCTGATTGACCCATCCAGATATTCACAGGATTTGTCTCTTGGTCAACAGCTACACCCAAGAAGTATTTGAGTTTACCCATGTCGGTCACAGTAAACTCATCAGCGATGGCCTTCTTCACCTTCCTCATTTTGTGTTCATCTCCTGCTGCTATGATTATGTCATCAACATAGACAGCAAGAATCACCAATCCTCCTTCTGATGTGTATATACACGGGTCATTAGTAGATTGGCTGAACCCAATCTTGCACAAGTGTTCGTCGAGTGCAGCATTCCAGCAGCGTGGTGATTGTTTAAGGCCATAGATGCTCTTCTTTAGCCTACAGACGAGATCTTCTTTGCCTCTAACCTTAAACCCTTCTGGCTGCTTCATATACACTTCCTCCTTCAGGGTGCCATTTAAGAAGGCTGTTGTCACATCCAGTTGATGCAGATGGAGATTATCTCTTGCAGCTAGTGCAATCACTGTGCGGACTGACTCTGACCTCACTACTGGACTGAAGGTCTCATCATAGTCCAGTCCGTACTGTTGGGAAAAACCTTGTGCAACTAGCCTTGCCTTGAACCTCTCGATGGTTCCATCTGCTCCCAACTTCTCCTTAAATACCCACTTGCTGCCGACAGTCTTCCTGCCCTTTGGAAGTTGAACCAAGTCCCAGACTTGATTTCCATGGAGTGAGTCCATCTCCATTTTCATGGCATCCTGCCATTTCTTCTTGTTTGGTCCTGACACTGCATCCTGTAGAGAAGTTGGTTGGGGATTAGTGTGAGTCAGTTGCACCCATTCGCCATACATGTTAGGTGCTCTCCTCTCACGACGTGGCCTTTGAGCTGCTGGCTCCTCTGGCTCTATCACTTGCTCAACTTCCTCTACCACTGGCACATCTTCCTCTACCACAGACTCGTTGTCACTGCTGTCAAGGAGTATGGTTGTCTCGATAGAGCAGCTAGGCTCCTTCTTAACCACGGGTTCGGGCTCCTTCTCCACAGCAGATTGCTCCTTCTCAACCCCATGCTTTGTCTCATCAAAGATGACATCACGACTGAGAATCACCTTGGAGCGCTTCACATCATACAGTCTGTATCCCTTGGTAGTGGTACCATAGCCAAGAAAGATGCACCTCCTGGCTTTAGGATCGAATTTCTTCCTTTCATCCTTAGGTATGTGAGCATAGGCTAGACAGCCAAACACCCTCAGCATACCTACATGAGGTTTCTCACCAGTCAGAGACTCATAAGGGGTCATTCCCTCAACTGCAGTGGTTGGGCTCCGGTTTCTCAAGTACACAGCTGTAGACACAGCTTCTGCCCAAAACTTGCGGGGGAGTGTAGACTCAGACAGCATACAGCGAGCTGTCTCGACGATCGTGCGGTTCATTCTCTCCGCAACTCCATTTTGCTCCGGCGTTTTTGGTACAGTTAGCTCCTGTCTGATTCCTTCCTTCCTTAGATAGGCTTGAAACTCTGTTGAGGTATACTCGCCACCATTGTCAGACCGAAGTGCCTTCAATTTCATGCCCGTAGAAGTCTCTACCTGGGCTTTCCATTCCAGAAATTGATTGAACACTTGGTCCTTGTGTTTTAGCACATACACCCAGGTGTACCGAGTCTTGTCATCAACAAAGGTTAGGAAGTATTCACAGCCACTGAGTGATTTGGTACTCATCTTCCCACACACATCACTATGTACCAAACCCAACACTGCTTCACTTCTCTTTGCACCACTGGTAGGAAACTTGGTGCAATGATGTTTTCCTTGAACACATGGTTCACACACACTTACATCACCATTCATAGCACAGTCCAGTCCAACAACCATGCTTTCTGCGTTTAGTTTCCTCATATTCTGATTGCCGAGATGTCCATATCTCTTGTGCCACAGTTCTTCAGTGGGCTTGTTCCCTCTCTGTGTCACAGCTGCAATGTGGTGGTTCTCCTTACAGTTCACATAGTAAAGATCTCCTACTCTCTCTCCTGTTACCACAATCTCATCATTAGAGTCAATAAATTGGCATCCATGATGAGTAAATACAGTACGCTCTACATAGCGAGTGGCCTGAGAAATACTAAGGAGATTGAAAGAGAGCTCGGGCACATATAAGGAATTTCTCAGTTTAGCAGTCTTCACTTTACCTTCAGGGAGTTCCATTTCCAGTGAGACAGTTCCAGTCCCTACTCCAGGTAGATCATACCCATCTCCCACTGTAACTCCTTGTGGTTGATCAAGAGGGGTATAAGTAAGGAACTTAGACCTATCATTGCACATATGACTCGTGGCTCCAGAGTCAATGATCCATCCTCCCAGTGCTGCCCCCTTGACGGACAGAGCATGTATCACAGTCAGCCCGACGTAGTCACTGTCAGAGCCGCTGTCCTCCCTGGCGCTGTGCGCTCTGTGTGGCTTGCTCTTTCCTTTGTCCTTACCCTCGGACTTCTTAAGCGCGGGACACTCACGCTTAATATGGCCAATCTTTTGACAACCGTAGCATTTAGGTCCTTTAGCAGTCGCTTTCTGACCCTTTTGCCGCCTCACAAACATTGCCTTCTCCGATGCTGTACTGTGTGAGGAAGTACCATCCTCATACTTTCTCTCCTCATGGAGCAGTCGCTCCGTGACTACTTCCATCTTAGGCACATCTGTACATGCCTCGAACGCCGTAACAAGCATGCCGTAGGAGTCCGGTAAGCTGGCGAGAAGGTGCACTACTCGGTCCTCATCAGTAATGGCGTCCCCAACTACTGATAGTGCACTGAATGTTTCAGTCATTGTCCTTATGTGATCCTGTACAGAATCACCATCCTTCAGCTTTAATGAATACAGTTTCTTCCTCAGATGAAGCTTGTTGGCCCATGACTTCTTCTGAAACTGATCCGCTAGCTTGGTCCATACTGCGACAGGACTTGTGGGCTCTCCAACCAAATACAAGAGAGCTGGGTCAATTGATAGAACTATGATGGCCAAGGCTTTGTCCCATCTACTATCAAACTTTACCCTAGCATCACCATTCTCTGGAGTTGGTCGAGTTTCAGTCCCTTGTACAATATTCCACAGCCCATCCTTCATCAAGGCCATTTGGCACTGTAACTTCCATGTTGGGTAGTTACCTCCCTTGAGTGAAGAAATAGATGCTGTATTTGCCGCCATTTTCAATTTGAGTGTACACAGAAAAACTCCAAACTTCTAAGTCACATAAAAGTTCTTTCCTGCACTCAAAAGTTCACAAAATTTAGCTCGGCATCTGCACAAAGTACTCACTGACTATTTCGTCCACAGTTGAAGGTGTCTGGGCCCATAACCTATTGAAATATGGTTACAAAGTGCAGAGAGCAACAAGGACACGTCCTTACTGTTTGGCGTCAGTCGTACTAAGGGACGCTGAGCAAGCTTTATTTGAACAGGAGAGCATCCTGCCGTAATTGGGTCAGTGATGACGCAATAGCAAAGTCGTAAAAGATACGAAACTAAAGTGAATAATTTTAACAATATCCTGAGGAAGAAATGGAACGATACCTTTTTTGATATTGAATGTTAGGCTTGCCGAATTTAACACAGTAAACCTATTTGAAAATAGAAATAATGAGGATTTGAGATAAGCATTTTAAGATTTTTTATTTCGTTTTATGGCCAATACAATATTTAAATTTTTAGAATGAAAATTTTTAGGAAATAAGAAATAAACTAGAGAGAGCAAGAGATAGATAAAGAAGGGAGAGAGATAGAGCACAGTTGAGGAGGGAAAAGGAACAGAGCTGATGAGAAGAGAAGGGAGAGGAGAAATGAGAGAGACAGATAATATAGGAGCGTTCATTGGAAAGAACTTGCACCCCAACCTCACCCCCACCCCCACCCCTTTATTCTAAATACAGTAGATGATTTAATCTTTTCATTGTTATTCAAATCTTACTAAAGACGAACTTGGCAAAGGCAGGTTATATTTAATCAGAAAGCTCACATAATAAGGTTCCAGTTTGTCGGCAAGAATATAATATATTGTTTTATCAATTTTCTTTCTCCTCCCACTTTCCTTTCCCTCCCGACTACCTGTTATATACACCCACTTGCTCTCCCTCCCCTTTTCTTTCTCCACTACCTGTTAAATACATCTTCTCCCCCTCCTTCATCCTCCTACCTTGCTGTCCTCCTCCCCTCACTCTGCCATCCCCCACGAGAAGGAAGAGAGATGGAGGAGGAGGAGGAGGAGGAGGAGGGGTTGGTAGCAAGTACGGTTATGAGGTAGGACAGGGAGGAGGAGTAAGGGAGGAAACGGAGGAGGGGGAGGAGAATTTAAGGAGGTGGAGGACAGAAGGAGGAGGAATGGAGGAGAAGGGTGGTGCATGTCCATGGTGATATGGGGCTGGTTATCTATTTCAAAGACTATTATGATTTTCTAGGCATATATCTTGACGAGATATGACTAATCCGCTTTGAAAGAAGCGTGCTATCAGCAAAACACCCAAAACATCATACCCAATACATCGTTTCAAATACCACCGTTTTCCTTTCAAATTCTTCTGAAATTGATACATTAATAATAATTATCAAATAGTGTATCCGCCAAGAAATGGTGTTATGTTCTGAGCTTTACTGTGTAACATATACGTTCATTGCCTGCACTAGCTTCTCTCCACCACACACACACACCCTGCCATAGTCATGCATGCGCTGAAAGTAGCTGTTGTTTCGAGGCGGACTGGCGCTCGTTTTAAACATTCAGTACCAGTCCTTAATGGCTAAATGTGACTCTTGCTTTGTTTGTGTGCATTATTTAGTAAAGTAGTTAAATATACAACAAATGATATCAGAAATATGGATTTCCCAGACCTTAAAACATTGGAAAACTGGTGTCACACAAGGATATCATGCTAGCAGGAGCTGAGATATGATATAGGTTATGATTTGACCCTGAGTTATAGTGTGTACAAATTCAGCAGCAGCAATTCTCATTATCCCAGTTAGGCCAATTTGAGCAATACGCCACCTAGTGTTTCAAATATGACATCATCAAACGCTGTCAGTTCATATTCAAGGTTCGGGAATGTAGAACATGTTTATGAATACATTTATTATGAATAGAGGATCATGATGGTATATAGCTAGGAGTAGTAGAAGGGTAGGGACTAGCCCAAAAGACAAGTGACTTGGAGCAGCTGCTGTTAAAGACTGTTTAATGGTGAGTCAAAAGGATACATTCAGGATGCATGGCTCACCACCGGTAGGTGTAGGTAAGCCCTGAATGGTTGACACCTATGTCCAAGAAATGGGGAGCTAGGGACATCAAACCCAACATTTATGCCTTTAATCAACCATAACTTAAGACATAAAGGCTTCGCAGTTTAATGGAGTATTTCCCGCCTCATCAATAATAGCAGAGAGATTGCTACACAAGTGCATTTGTGGTGTCCTGGGTGGTAGGATCTGGTTAGGAGGGGCTGGATCCATGATGCCTCAATAGCTCAAGTGGTAGAGCATTGGAATGTAAATTCAAGGTCCAGGCTTAATTCACAATTTAGATTAAGTAATTTTAAAGTTGTTTGGACATCAGCCAGAAAAGTGGTCCTGATATAGTTTATTTTCTACCATCGGCGAAAAGAAGCTAGAATTGGCTTGGTCGCAGTAGCTGGCTAAAGTAAATAGATTTCTCCTTGGTTTAATTTACTGTTTATTTATTTGTACACATAGGTGCAATGAATATATCCTGAACTTGTTGTGCAGCATGTTCCTTTTTGTCTCCTCTATATTTTGCAGACTTATATCATTGAGTAATAATTAATCTGATAAACAATAATTAAAAAAACATTTTGACAAGATCTCACAATGATGCCTATGGAAGCTGCTATTTTCTATTGCTTTTTTCAAGTGAAAAACAATATGATAATGCAATGATGCTATGAATACGGGATTTTATTGTTTGTCTTCATTATTGTCACAAGTTAAGGATCATTCATTGTACAAAACATTCAGTAAGGCATTTGCTCAATAAATACAACAAATTTGATGAAGCGCTCATGTTGCTCATGTCAGTATCTTTAATAAACAAACCTCACATGAACACAACAGTCTCTTGTCCACTTCTTCTTGAGTCATTCCCTCTACAGATACAAGGTGCTTTTTAACAAAAAGTGAATGGAACATACATCGCATGTTTCAGATTGAGGACTATGGGTCAGCTGTTCAATCAACTTCATTTATGTTGAGATGAGAGCCTCGATCTTTTGCACCTCCAATGGTCTTGTTCCTGAACTGCTCAAGCATTTTCTGTTTCAGAAAAAACTCATCCCTTGTTGCCGACTCATTGACACTGATCCAAGCAATAACTTCCAGGCACTTGTCTTTGATCTCCTGCTTGTCCTCCTGGCTGATTGCTTCTTTCTGGATTCTGGACTTCATGTCATAGGCGTAGTTCTCCGAGGCATTTCTGGCATCAACGCGGTATCGCTCAGCTGCATCGTCCTCCTTGAACTTCTTTGCTTCCTGCACCATGCGCTGTATATCCCCCTTACTGAGGCTACCTGCAGAGAGGCAGACAAGACAGGAAATCAATACACTCATTCTTAAACATGTATAAAATTTTAATTCTTTAACCCCTCCCTTGGCCTGGATGATAGCTAGTGCAATATGCATTAATCTTTTTTATCATATCATTTATTATATCATTCTTAAATCTGTACAAGTCTAGAACCATTAATGAAAAAGAGCAACCAGATTAGGAATAAATACAGGTAGGCGGTTCCAAGTCGATTAGACTTATCAGGGACTTTCATCCCCATCGGGTTGGATGCAAGTCCAGTAGCTGTGGTGTATCAATTTATCCCAGTACAGCTGAGAAAGTCAGTCATAGAAGTAGTCGTACAGTTGTGAAAGTCAGTTGTACAGTCAAAAAAGTCAGTTGTAAAGGCTGTGGAAAATACAAAATGTTGGTGAAAAAGTTGAAAGGTCAGTCAGAAAGTAAAAATGTCAAGTCATAAGGTAGAAGAAAACACCCTGAGGCGAATTTGAAGAGCTCTAAGTCCCTAGTTTCCACTACACCTTGGTCATTAATTTCTTGTATATTTCTTGTTGTATGAACAAACTTTTTACAAGGGTTGGAGTCACACATCGCCTTGTCTTTCACCATATAACTCATTGGTTTCAGTTGCTTAGAATATGCATATTGCTCCTTCAACCAACTCATTAGTTACCTTGTATTTGCATATATTATGATCTGGTTTTGTTGATGGGTAAAAGAAGATTTACAAAGCAAGAACAAAAAAAGAAAAAGAAAGGACACATTTTGAAAAGCCAATGTTGATGCACCTGTTTAACAGGAGTATATTGTTATAGAATATTAGATATCAAAGATGGTTTCAGGTGTCATCACGGCACCTTTTCTAGAATCTATAATTATCTCCGAACAATCATTACTCCAGGGCCTGATGGACAAGTTGGCCCAACAAAATAGAACTAACATGAAAAATTACAAAAAAAATAGGGACTAGAGAAATCCTGTTGGTCATAAAGCATTCCTCTGACACTTGGACCTGAACTTAACTCCTGTTACTAGTTATTCTTTGAGTCGTTCTGTGCTGTATGCTACTATTATGGACTTAGAAGGTTGTGGTTTGGAGCGAAGAGTCTTATGGCATGGGATAGAGGACCGGACGAGCGATAGCGAGTTCTCTATCCCATGTCCATAAGGCTATTCCCTCCAAACCACAACCTTCCAAGTCCTTTAGGGGTCGACCACAGACTCTATCCGCTGGTAGGATTGTCCGTTACAAGGGCAATTTAGGGACAAAACTGGACCAAAGACCCCTAAAAACAAGTGACCAACAGTTACCTAGATTGACTGATGTGACCTAGATATACATGGACACAAAAGCCAGGGACGGAGACTTGGGAAAGCAGCTACAGGGCTAAGCAAGTAGATAACCTTGAAAGTCAGCCAAGAGAAGTTATGAGATCATTCAAAGCCTGTTGATAAGTCATAAGCTAACTGTAGGCCCCCAGGGGCAACTACAGAAAAAGGGAAAATACGCTCAAGAAATGTGTACCATTTTAAGTTTAACGGGGAAAGAAATTCATTATAGGATTAACGACCAACATTGAGGGGCTGCTGGTGCACTGTTTGGTGTATAATTCTGAGGTGTTGTCTATCTCCTCAGTACTGCTGTCTGGCGATGGAGATGCGAAGCATAATCTGGCGCTGGAACAACTTCACACCTCGGGACTGTTATGGCTGGAGATCCCCGCTTAAATAATCACTGGCAATACAATATATATATACAAGTATGTCACATTCATATTCACAAAATACTCACCATGGTCGGTGATGGTGATGTTGTTCTCACGGCCAGTGCCCTTATCCACAGCCTTCACATTAATGATGCCATCAAGGTCAAGGTCAAAGGTAACATCAATTGATGGTACATGGCGGGGAGCAGGGACAATACCAGTGAGTGTAAACTTGCCCAATAGCTTGTTGTCCTTTGTCATGGCTCGCTCACCCTGATAAACCTGAAACAGAATAGCTACTTGATTGTCAAACGTGGTGGTAAAATTCTGGGTCTGCTTGACTGGGATGGTGGTGTTGCGCTTTATGACAGTAGACATCACTCCTCCAACTATGTCAATACCCAGGGACAGCGGGGTCACATCATAGAGAATCAAGTCCCGCACTTCCTTGGACTTGTCACCATTGATGATGGCAGCCTGGACAGCTGAAATAGAACAGAAGATATAAAAGGTATTATTATATTGATAACTAGCAAAGTACCTGTCAAACTTTTGGACAGTCCCCCTCTCTCCCCATACCTTCCCCTCTCCTTTTCCTTCTTTGCTCTCCCTGTCTCCCACTGCCTATTTTCTTGATCGTTTGTGAAATGGATACAAAATGGCAGAATTAATTCTTTTATTTTGAATTATTTATATTTTTTATTTATTGACAGGGTGTAACAAATAAATGAACCCTCGTGAAGTGCAGAAGGTTCTCGAGCTAAAGTCCTTGAACCTCCCAGCCTCACTCAGTGCGTAACTAGTGCTCAAACTCCACCCCTGGGGCATTCCATCCATTTCCCCTTTGTGTTGCAGAAGGCATGAAGGCGTGATGTCAATAAGTTTTTAGTTTAACAGGCGCTCATGTGATGGGTTGTGTGCTCTTTACTTTTGGCATATTTTGTCTTTACAAAAGCTATAGAATGTGGATATTCCGGTTAAGAAGGGCTTGAAAATCACTACTTTATCAAACTCCATATATTCTGGTTGAAAAAAGGGTCAACGGAACTGTTTAAAGCAGAATAAAAGTTAGAAACATGACAGATTGAACAAGGACAGGTCCCCCTGGAAATGGCGTAGTTCATAAGAAGTGCAGAGTGAAGTAGTCCCTGGGGCGCGTTGCATGAGGTATAGGTTAGGTAAAAATCCTGTCCTTAAAATATCCTTAACACTTTACTGTTGCACCAGCCAATATCGTGTCTTTAAGTCATGTTGCGTGTCCTTAAATGGGCGTTTTTAACGACGTGCCTTTGAGCATGGGATATCCTTATCGTAGCGCTAAATGATTTCCGTTGTCTGTTATACAATACTGTGAGTATATACAAAAGTATTTTTTGTCAGAAATGGTGATGATACTTATGATAAGTGGATTCCACGATTTAAAATAATTTTCTTATGTACAAAAATGACAAAATGTATGGGTATGTTGCTACCCGCCGGGTTACGGATACGACAGGTCTCATGCAACATTGGCGTATCCTTAATATAATGTTAACGCTACGATATCACCAAAAAGTGGTGCAACGGGCCCCAGAAACGCTATCCCGACAGGCTTCCCCAGCTCCCAGACTAAAAATAGTTGTACAGAATCACTTCCAGGGCTAAAAAAAACTTTACTTGCCCTCGTAAAAATTGCAAGTGAAAAATGTCTCTGGGCAGGTAAGATTTAATGTTAGTTACCCGATTGGGCAAGTGAAAATCTGTTGGACAAGTGAAAAATGATGTGCAAGTAAATCTTGGCTGCCACTTGCCCAATGGACAATTGAAGTTGGTGGGTTTTTCAAGCCCTGGTTTCAAAATCGCATACCTTCCTGAACCACATAATTATATTATCCACCAGAAAGGGTCGACGGAACTGTACAGAGCAGAAAAAGTTGATTGAACAGATTCCAAGAACATCAATGACAAAAAAATTGCCATTCCCTCATTCCCCACTTATATATATGATGATGAAGTTGTCACAGTCATACCTCAGATACCTATGCAGTTCAGTATGACTTCCATGAAACCATTTCTATTACTTTATTATTCAAATATTGTACTCTGTGGTACATGAATTATGATGGCTAATGGAGAAACATCTTACCATGCGAGACCAAAAGATCTTAGTATGAGCAAATTTATGGATAAGAATATCAATTCATGAGGCTATTTAGAGAGTTAAGATTAGTTTTATGCTCCCCAATCTACAGGAACAAAATTCAAAACTGGCCCATGAATTTATGGATATAATATAATTGATAATTCTGCTGAACCCAGTAAGTTAGATAACATGCAAATTTAACACCAGTAGCGCGGTAGGCTGAGATATCTCCTAATAGGCTAAGACGGAAGCCGCCACTCTGTTAAGGTGTTCGCACCGACCGCCACCCATGAAAACGGTTATAATACCAGCAAAAAATGTAAAGATGGTCACAGGATTAAAAAATATAAAAAGAGTATATTATTCTCAGCTATCCATAGGTATATATTTTTATGTATTTGAAAGAGTAGAGCCAGAGCAATTTTAGGCCTACTCTTGTTTCTTAGGTTGTGGGAGCCATAACTGGAAGCTCCCGCCTTAGCAAAGCTAGAAAAGCTAGGTATCATGACGGTCGGATAATGTATTTTCGCACTATCAAGGATAGGGAGAATTGAGAATATCATAATAATTTACACTAAGCAGTGGTCGAAATAAGGGGAATACAGAGGTTGCCCGCCCAGGCAAGCTACTAACAAAATCAGGTTGCCCGCCAGAATTTCTGGTTGCCCTGAGAAATGACACAATTGTTGTCATAAAGGACAAGATGGCTTGCCCAGGCGGGCAAGCTCATTGTTTTGCCGGCCACAATTTTTACTTGCCAAATGACCGGGGCAAGCTCTTATTTCGATCACTGCTAAGATTTGAACCAAATAGCAATTATCATCTTGGTAGACAATCTACAATTTAGTTGTTTATGATAAAAACTGATTAAGTCAATAGGATATATCTGATATCTCCACTGTGAATAGATGATTGTCAATAATAACCAACTACCTGCACCGTAAGCCACAGCCTCATCAGGGTTGATGCTCTTGATGAGGTTCTTCCCATTGAAGAACTCCTGCAGGATAGTCTGGATCTTGGGAATTCGGGTTGAGCCTCCGACTAACACAATTTCCTGGATGTCGTTCTTGTCCATCTTGGCGTCCTGAAGGGCCTGCTCTACAGATTCTAGGGTCTCCCGAAACAGATCAGAACAGAGGTCATTGAATCTGGCACGAGTTATGGCGGTTTGGAAGTCGATGCCATCGAACAAAGAGTGGATCTCAATCCTAGCCTGAGTGCTGCAGGAAAGGGTGAGCTTGGCACGCTCACAGGCAATGCGCAGACGGCACATGGAGGTCTTGTTGATGGTTATATCTTTCTCTTCCTTATGTTCCTTACGCTTGAACTCAGACAGAACATAGTTCACCAGGCAGTTGTTAAAGTCTTCCCCTCCCAAGTGGGTGTTGCCTGCAGTGGACCTGACCTTAAAGATGTTGTCCTTGATGGTTAGGATGGACACATCAAATGTTCCGCCACCCAAGTCATAGATAAGCACATTGCGCATGTCACTGACATTTTTCCCTAGACCATAAGCAAGGGCAGCGGCTGTGGGTTCATTGATGATACGCAGGACATTGAGACCAGCAATAGTTGCAGCATCTTTAGTGGACTGGCGCTGGGCATCATTGAAGTAGGCAGGTACTGTGATGACAGCATTGTGTATAGGCTGTAAGGCAGAAAGAAACAATATAATAAGTGTATAGAACAGGTAGAGAGGAACAGTATAATTGTGTTGAAAAAAATGAAAAAATATTAAAAACATGAAATATGTAAAACTCTCAGTGCCTCTATTATAATCAATCCCTGAAGGGGGACACCCATTTAGTCCAAAGGCACACTATATACTTAAATAAAGTAGGAACCAGTTTCTGTTTAAATGCTCATACTCAGCCATTATAATGCTTGATAAAAAGTGGATGCATAAGTAGAAGATGGCCCAGATGATGTACAGGTGGAAGTACCCTTCCAAGGCAGGCCCACAAGTAGGTTGGTATTGGCAATTTGACAATACTTTTGCACTAGAAGGAGCACCTTGTCCACGGTCTGGCACTAGATTACTCTTGGAATATCCTGAGAACCTTTTAACTATGATTACCCTTGTAGAACACATGGTGAATTCTACTTTTTCATTAGAACTCACTTTCTGCAATTTTCTGTGCATTGGTGTTTTTTATGGAATGTCATTCATACATGTTATTAATAAACCACAATTCAGGAGTATTAGTAGGCCAACCCTGGAAAATGAGTTAAGAATTAACCATACAAAATACATGCAAATTTGGGAATTACGGAATTTCCAGGTTGGCCAACACAGATAGCCTACTTTGGTATCCTCCTATAGGACTCGAAAAACTGTTTAGTTGCCCGGGGCGAAAAACTCTTGAAAACTACTCACGGTATCAAGATAAGCTTCAGCTGTTTCCTTCATCTTTGCCAGCACCATGGAGGAGATCTCCTCAGGGAAGAAGGTCTTGTTCTCTCCCTTGTGTTCCACTTGTATCTTGGGCTTGTTTTTATCAGAGATAACCTTGAATGGCCAGTGTTTCATGTCAGCAGCCACGGTGGGATCATCATAGCGGCGGCCGATGAGGCGCTTAGCATCATAGACTGTGTTGGAGGGGTTCCAGCCTACCTGGTCCTTGGCCCCATCTCCAATGAGACGTTCAGATTCAGTGAATGCCACATAGCTGGGTGTTGTGCGGTTGCCCTGATCATTAGCGATGATCTCAACCTTGCCATGTTGGAAGACGGCCACACAGGAGTATGTGGTGCCCAAGTCTATACCAATTGCTGGTGCCTTTGCCATCTGTGTAGGTAAATATATAAAGAAATATTTATGTTAAATTATGTTATCGCTTCATTTTTAACTGTATCACATCTTCCAAATTCGGTAACGGCCGGAAGAGATGGTACCAATGTTGTATCATAGGCATGTAGACCTATTTGTCACCTTCCATTTTAACTGAAGCTCTGTAGTTTCTATTTGACAAATAAAAACATCTTATCTTATCTTATCTTAAATAGGCCACTTTACAAATTGACAATGGCGCCATTGAAGGAGCGGTGGAAACGGCCCGAACTATGAGCTAAGCGGGCAGCAGCACATAAGTCATATGTCTTAACCATATGCTCCTAACTTTCTCCTTCATTTCCCAGAACTGTAGTTTTCGTATAATACTGTCAGCTATCTATTATTATGAAATGACATGTTAAGATTGGTCATGCATGATACCAGGATATTTCATCCGCCAGATTTTAGTATATGGCAACTTTTGTAACAGTGTATCAACAAAAAAAAGTAAGCGTAGGGCCGGGCATAGGGGTACAGGCTGCAGTGGGTCAGCGGCCATATGCTCAGAGCCACACACACCTCTGTCCGTCCACTGAGAGCCAGGGTGGAGCGTACACGGTTTAGCCCGCATAGCTAGGTGAGTCAGCTGAACAGGGCATGCACACTGAGATAAAATTTAATCCCGCAGTCACTCGTGCGCACTGGTGACGGAATTTGTGAAGCGGGCTATTCAGTTCATTTTTATCAAAAATTCTGTTCATTTTTATCAATCTTATCAGCTAGCTGGCTGCCAGTACAATTTGTTACAATCAAACTATCAATGTACAACTTGATCTATCCAAAACCACTATTTCTGCTGTCAACTTGGTCGATTTGGATATGGCCTCAGACATAGGTAGACATCGCTTGGTGACCTAAAACTTTATAAAGGGCTCAAATTTATATCTTGGAATATTAGAAGTCTTTATTAACATTTCAACCAGATAGAGTTATCCTCTCTCCCTCTTCTCTTTCTCGGCAAAAATCCATATTTCTTGATTCACTTTCCCTTCTTCTGATCTTAAAATTGATTATTCTCTCTGCCCTGAGCAGCCCTCCTCCCAATCCCTCGCCGCCCTCCCTGAACTTCCCTGTCCTCCTCCATCCCCGCACCTCCCTCCCATTGTGTTGTGTTTTTGTTTTATCCGACCCCCTATGATTATGGATCCCTGGAAGTTGGGAGTACTGTATGATGATCTTCTTTATCTTCGTTCTAAGCCGCCCCCCCCCCCCCCCCCCCCCCCCCACCCACCCACCCCAACTGACAATGTAATGTAGGCAGTTTATGAGCCCCGGGGCCGGGTTTATGAGGCATTACATTCACATTATAATTGCTCCATGGAATATTTAGTCGGTCCATGAACTCACAAAAAGTCACGACGGCCCGACTGTCTATGGCAACCCAATCCACTATGTCGCATACTGTGGACAAATATGTTCATCAACTTCAATGATCAAGAAAAAATAAGTTCATCAAGAAAATATTCAAATCAAAGGGGAGTCACCATTAATAGATTAATAGGGTCCTGGGCTTAGGCCAAGTCAGGGTATTCCCCAATTCCCCCTGCCCTGGGCCTGGGGGCCTGGGGTATTCCCGAAACTCTTTCTTCCCGCTTTCTTGACTGTCCCGGGTTGACTGTAAACTTCTCCCATCCAACATGCGGCTACATTGCCATCTATGAAGGTTTATAGGTTACATATTTACTTTCAACTTACCTGGTGCTGGTATGCTATCCAATGTCTTGCTTTCCCGCCGATTAAACTGATAGTTTCACTCCTAAATCCAGACTCGAGGATGAGCTAGTGTTGTGTGCCTTGTTCACTCACTCGTCTCCAGGTGGCGCGTTATTCAGGTCATTTACATGAGTTGTGAACAAAATTACAAACAGACGTTCATATAAATATAAATAATAATGCAATAGTACATCCCTAGGAGTATTAGTTAAGGAGAGAATTAATAATTTTAAAAAAGTATTTTTTTTTTATCGAACGGAACGAACTAGCCCTAGTCTAGGTCTAGTCGCTTTATGAACGGCAGCATGTTTTTTGTCCGACTACCTTCAAAACAACCAATGTTTTCTCTCTTATTACAGTATGACAATCCATATAACCAACAGGACAGTAGAATAAGATGTTAGTCATAGTAGAGACAACCTTAAACATGAATTTTGTTAAGTTTCTATGCTGAAATTTGGCAACACAAAGTAGTAACAGAGCTACTTAGAGGTTCTGTTGAAAAGTGTGAAACACAAGCGGCGGTCGCTATAATAGCTTCATTACTACACCACATGACGGCAGCACCAGAGTTCCCGCCACGACCTGTTGGGCCACTCTCCGCTTGTCGGCCTCCATTTCCAGAAGGTGTGTGTGTGTGTGGGGGGGGGGGGGGGGGGGGGGGGGGTGTCGCTAGGGTCTGGGGCCCGTTGTACAACTCATTTGTATTGTCTTAATATTGTGCAGGTGTTGCCTGAGATATCGTTAACATAAGGACGTGGGTGCTCCAGAGCACGTTGTATTCTTGTCCTTATTTTACTACTAAATCCAAGGTAGTCAAGATATTTTACCCGCTAGATATTACGATTTGTATAGGGTTTGCTATGGTTAGTGTTTGGTTATATGAATAAAGAAAAACAGTTGCCGATGAACTACCCAACACCCAGCCGCCTGGTTCTCCCCCCACACCCTACCCGGGCCTAGGCGCTGTTCACTCAGTCAGTGAACAGCGCCCCTGGTGTCAGTTGATGCAACTACGGAAGTGTTGCCGACGGTAGCGCCGGAGCGGATTGTGTTGGAACTAAAATGCGTCGAACATGCCGTGAACGATGGCGCCGATTGTATGCCTACCGTAAAACACCCAATGGATTATTACAGACTGTGTAAGTGTTGAGAACAGATTACAAAATTGGAGTAAACTGAAGTGTACAGAACTGGTATCTAGGACGATTTGAATAAGTGAAAATGTTTGTCACCGGGAAAAATAAGGAGAACGAGCCAATAAGTATAGGAGTCAGTAGACGCTAAGCGTACAATTATTATGGGGGTTGCAACAGGTATTGAGATCGATAAGAAGTCTTCGACTTTTTCCCTGGGAAAAAGCGGAAAGGTTGCCGTTCGTCCAGTCATAAAAGCATGAAATTTGGCATAGTGGTACTTTTTGATGTGCTGATCATTTCTAGCTATAGATCCAATCTGGAATTTTGTTTCCTTGATCATGGTTGCTATGGAAATATTCTAATGAGTAATTTGGCATAAATTTATATAGTTCCATCAGCCCCATTTTACGCTTGAATGTTTTGGGTACAAAATGAGAAATATTCTGTTTTTATTATCATGTAGCATATCAAAACAAGGCATTCTAAGTTAAAGATCAATCAAACTATGCTCATGAATTAACTCCCGCCACCATTACCATTATGCCAAATTTCATGCTTTTATGAAAAAGTGCACAATTAGTCCTATATTTTGCACAAATTGACTGGACTAATGGGGCAATTAGGGATTAGGATACGTTTATAGTTATGGATACAGTAACCTGGATATGTTAACAATATATGGGAATTCCCATGCGTCTTCTCGGCAATCCATACATGTGATAATATTCTGTCCAGTCAAGATCTTCTAGTTCATCATTCAGTATTTTTCTAGTCCAGGTTCTTTGTGTTCCTTGTCCAGAAAGGTGTCTTGTTTTATATTTATTTCGACTTTTTCCCTGACCAATGATCAGATGTTGAATCTAAAATGATGCCTGATAAATTTATAACTTCTGAGTTGGAGTAGAAATGAGCAATTACTGTTTTTGATTTTAGTGTTGTTTTTGTTGAAATTGTGATAAATATGCTGGACATGATTTTAAAATCCATCGACAGATTTGTTACTGAATGTTCAAAGACATTATAGTCCAAGACTATTCTACCTTTGCTTCTTTTTGCGGGTAGCACCCTGGCAACATATCACAGATGGTAAGGTGAATCTAGATGGATTGTGGCCCGTGCGAAAACCATTTTCGCCAAAAACGACTGCCACCCAGAACTTTTTTTTCCCACTAGGAGGGACCGGACCTATCGCCTCGTCACCTATATATCTCAAAACCCCATCCAACAGACTTTTCTCCCTTATAATTCGATCTTGGACATTCTAATTCTTTCACCAATCAAAAGGGAATTGTATCAATAACTACATGTGTGAGTTTAAAAGAAAACCGAGCCAAGATATGAAGATATTAGTGAAATTAAAAAATAAAATGACTCGAAAATCAGACAAATATCAAAAGACTGCCTGCTCTGGGATTCGAATTCACAATGTTTTTTTTTTTGATTTCACAATGTTCAGTTTCAGTCTTAGATGCTAACCACTTGACCATAGGGGATTGTAGAGATGATGCATATAAACACTGGGCATAGCCATTGATGCATCACATTTTAGGTCTACTTTAATCCCCCCATTCTCCTCATGGTGATTGAGGAGAATGGGGAACTTAATTATGAAGGTGCCTGTGTTCGCCAATGATTCAAATTAGTCATAAAATTATATGTTGCATCTTCAATCTATTTCTATAATCTGCAATTGCAGGACTCTAGATCTGCATGCTTCCTGGACAGTAGCTGGCGAAAATAAAAAAAGATTTTCGTTGGTTAATTTTACTGTTTATTCATCTGTACAAATAGGTGCAATAAATTTATCCCGACATTGTGATGCAGCATCTCCTTGATTGTCTCCTCTATACCTTTGCAGACTCATCATCAAACAATAATTTAAACGAAATAATTAATCTGATTAACAATAATTAAAACACATTTGTTGACAAGATCTCACAATGATGCCTTTGGGAGCTGCTATCTCTGATTCCTTGTCTGACGTAGGCTCAATGTATTAGTAGTTAAAACATAAAATGATAATGAAATGCCATGAATACAGGAGTTTATCTTTTGTCTTCATTATGACATTTATGTCTTCATTATTGTCACAAGTTAAGGATCATTCATTGTACAAAAGTTTCAGTAAGGCATTTGCTCAATAAATACAACAAACTTGATGAAGCGCTCATGTTGCTCATGTCAGTACCCTTGATAAACAAACCTCACATGAACACAACAGTCTCTCGTCTACTTCTTCTTGAGTCATTCCCTCTACAGATACAAGGTGCTTTTTAACAAAAAGTGAATGGAACATACATCACATGTTTTGGATTGAGGACTATGGGTCAGCTGTTCAATCAACTTGATAGATGTTGAGACGAGAGCCTTTAACTTTGCGAGAGCCTTTAACTGTGCGAGAGCCTCTAACTTTGCGAGAGCCTCTAACTTTGGCACCACTGATGGTCTTGTTTCTGAACTCCTCAAGCATTTCCTGCTTCTGGTAAAACTCCTCCTTTGTTGCCGACTCATTGGCATTGACCCAGGCAATGACTCCACTGCACTTGGCTTTGGTCTTCTTCTTGTCTGCCTGGCTGATTGCTTCTTTCTCAATGTTGGACTTCATGTCATAGGCGTAGTTCTCCAGTGCATTCCTGGCAGTGATGCGGTCTTGCTCAGCCTCATCCTCCCGCTTGAACTTCTTTGCTTCCTTCACCATGCGCTTTATGTTCCTCTGACTGAGGCTACCTGAAGAGAGGCATACAAGACAGGAAATTAATAATCTTAACTCTTAAACATGTACAAGTCTAGACCCATTAATGGATAGAGCAACCAAATTAGGGATAAATATAACTATAGTGAAAGTATTAATGTTTGAGCAGTATTTATATCGGATATTTTAGCGCACCAACCTTTGTGCATGAAAATAAATCCTGTGCTAAGGTATAATTATTTCATTAACCCTTACTGCACAAATAAAAATCCACGCGGAAATGTGTCAAAGTACTTAGTGCGCAAAAATATATCACAAGCGTGAATAGTTTACAGATAGGTCATAAGGATAAAGTGAATAGGTTTGCAAGGTATGCACGCTGGGGATGGTACACTTGTTTTATTTTTTATTAAAGATTTTATTTCAACTGGGTTTACATTTCCCAGATTCCCAGATGCGCCCAGGATGTATCACATCGACTGTGTTGTGTTACAATTTCATAGTATTTATATATTAATATTATACTTATAATGTATTGATTTGGTCATTTGCAGAGTTTTAACGATTTTCAGATACTTGCAGTGTGTATAGGTTGTTTTATGAAGTTTACAATGTTGCCGTGAGGTTTTAAAATGTATTTCTATTAAAAAACTAGTTATACTGAGCATGGTACATGTGAGCAGGCTTGACCGGAAACAGTATATGCAGGAGCGCGAATAGCTAACTCCCTATCCCCCAATACCTGCCTTAGCACTGGTGTCCCACAGGGATCCATTCTCGGCCTTCTACTCTTCAATCTCTACATCAACTCTCTCCCAAACTATCTCAACTCAGTAATCTCTCTTCCTGTCTCATGCCAACTGTATGCAGACGACACTGTAATTTACACTTCCTCCAAATCCCTCAACAATTCAATTACCTCCCTCAAATCTGCCATACCAAACTTAGAGGCCTGGTGTGCAATGAACAAACTATTAATGCCCCAAAAACTAAGGTAATGGTCTTTTTCCCTCCAACCTCAAAATCAAATGCCATCTCCAACTTATCCATTAACAAACACTCCACTGAAAGTGGTGACCGAATTTAAGTACCTAGGTTCACTGCTGGACACCCACTTGAGAGCTCACCATCAAGTAAAACTCTCGGTACGGAACGCTAATGCTGCCATTACCACCTTTGCTTGTATCCGCCCCTTTCTATAGAAAAATATCGCTATCCTCATTCTAAAAACAATGGTCCTCCCTCATCTGGAGTTCAACTCCTGCTTCCTGGATATGGCCAATGTCACTTCAAAGGATAAACAGGAGAGTCCAGAAACGAGGTCTCCGCATTGCCATCTTATCTAGCCTATATGTATGTATCTCCAATCTCATGGAGGCTCACTACCTCCTCCCCCTCCAAATCTGTCGCACTATCCAGATCCCACTCCTCATGCACAGAAGAGCCCAATCCATGACTTCACCTGTTCCACCACAGGGTTGACCAACCCGCTCCTCCTGTCTTCAACCTTCTGGTCTCACACCCCCGGCTAGAAGTATGGAGCCCCTGCCTACTCAGGTGGCTCCAGATGGAGTGCTCTACCAAAAAAATACAGGAAGAACCTGACATTACCAGATTGAAAACCAAAGCCCTTGCACACCCCAAAGTATACCCCCTAACCACAACTACATGACCAAGACCCTCTGCCATCCATCTTTCCTCCCTATCCCCTATCCTATACTATCCCTCTCATCTACCCAAATCTTTCTGACCACCCAGTAATAGACAGGCCAAGATATACCATATCTCGCCAATGTTACAATCCTTTGCTTACCTCTCTATCTTATGTACGCTTGTCATGTTTTATCTATGCCAACAGTACACTTGGCTAGCCTATTACCACCTGTGATATCCTCTGCCATTATCCCGACATAGTACAATGTCAGATGGAGCGATAAAAAACCCCAAACCAATCACATTACAATCGCATAACTACTTACCCAGTAGCACAACTGGGTGAGCTAATAAAAAAATAAGCTAATCATATTATTCTATATTATATTATACTCACCTTGCTATTAACATATATTATCATGTGCCTTATTACCTATTGAATGTGTTAGTTAGTTTTGTTAGTTGATTTTTTTAACCTGTTATAAAAATGTAGAATGCAGCAGCGTTACCTGTTTTCGACTGTTTTACTGTGATTCATGTCTTGAGATGCTGGATAGATAAAATCTTAAAAAAAAAATTCTTAACATTGACATACATAATATATGGGTTAGAGGGTGAGTTAGTGTTCCATCTCCCTGGAGTTCTGTGACCAAAGTATATTCACTTAATACAAGTATTCATTAAATACTCACCATGGTTGGTGATGGTGATCTTGTTTCTATGACCAGTGCCCCTATCCACCGCCTTCACATTAATGATGCCATCAAGGTCAATGTCAAAGGTGATATGGATTACTGGCACCTTGCGGGGAGCAGGATCAATACCGGTCAGCCTGAACTTGCCTAGTAGGTTGTTGTGCTTGGTCATGGCACGCACACCCTGATAAATATCAACTGGAATCACTGTTTGATTGTCTCTGTTGGTGGTGAAGCTCTGGGTTTGCTTGGCTGGGATGGTGGTGTTGCGCTTGATGATGGTAGTCATCACTCCTCCAACTGTCTCAATACCCAGGGACAGCGGGGTCACATCATAGAGAATCAAGTCCCGCACTTCCTTGGACTTGTCACCATTGAGCATGGCAGCCTGGACGGCTATAAGGACAATAGAACAGAAGATATATATAAGGTATTAGAGATATAATATTCAGTCAGGTCCAGAAGGACACTTTTGCCCTGCGTTCACTGGTGTTGCCTTCATAACCCATTCATAGAGAGCCTCACTGGCCATCACTGGAGGCTGAGTGCTGGGACTAGAAGGTTAATTGGATGCAGCTGTCCCCTCAAACTTAGAGGTCAAAAACTGCCTTCTGGACCTGACTGAATTAAAAAATATTCAGGAGATATTAGAGATATATTGATAGTGATGAAGCCTTTATTTCAGACATACCTCAGATACCTATTCAGTTCACTATTACTTCCATGCAAAAGATCTTTGTATGAGCGAATTCATGGATGAGAATACCAATTCATGAGACTATTAAGAGACAAGGCTCCTCAACTTACAGGAATTGAAAACTGGCTTATGAATTATGAACATAATATAATCAACAAGGTTTGCCATTAACGCTTGCCTGCTTGTGATCAAACTTTGGTAAGGACTAGTAGATATCAACTGGCCACTCGTCCTGTGGGCGAGTGGAAACTTTGGGCGAATTTTCAACCCTATTTATAGACTCTTAACTGGCCTTGCATTCTTAAAGTTTGGAATGCGGCACACTGCTGGGGTAAGATCAAAAGGCCCTGACTATATACCATGGTTACTACAGCCCTACCAACATTACAATTACTGACTTTTACTGTCTAAAATAGGTTATTGCCAAAATAAAGTGATTAAAATAAAAGGCTTTACAATACACAAGAATGCTTCATTCCATAGAAATAATGCAGACAACATTGTTAAGTTTAAAGATTTTAGAGATTAGAAAGTATAGAATAAATTAAAATCATAGACCTCTGAATAGGATTCTCGCAGGAAATATTTGAGATTAGGGAGTGCAAACCCCCACATAGGGGCACTGGATTTTTTTTTTAGTGCATTCTACTTATTTTAAGGGCCATCTAAATTTATGTATTTTAAAAGCCACCATTTACATATCATTAAAAACTGATGGTTTTATTTCATTCAATTACCAAAGGTCATGAAAATAATTCAAATTCAAAATTTGTTTGGCAAAGATTTTCAATATAGACAAGAATTTATAGAAATTATTAAATTATCTAAATATTCGAATATACTAGCTCTTTGTCTAGCTTAGGCAACGTTTATGTTTCTACAGGACTCAGATTGAAAATTACTGACTTTTTACTGATGCACATAAACAATTGCCGAATTCTAAGGTCCTTTAAAACCCAAAATCAAAATTACTGACTGCAGGAAACCAATCTGTGGTAAAAAGGAGAGCTTTGAAACCTGAATCTGACAACAGCGAATATCAAGAGGAAAGATTAGCTTATCTTTTAATTTTGAAGAAAGCTTTGTCTCCAGTATTCATAATGAATCAATAGATTCACTTTTCATTGGCTTCAAACAATTTTGAGGTACTTTTAATTTCTTTTCATACTTTTTTCATCCTCTCCCCCCTACCCCTTCCATCTTTCAACAAGAAATATGCTGAAATGTATCGACAAATATTGCAAGGACTACCAGATTCATATAAGGACTAGTGGTTTTATACTCTACTAGTCCTGTGGGCGAGTGCATGATTTCAGTTAGTGGAGACCACTGATTAAGAACATTATGATATTTCACACTAAGATTTGAACCAAAAAGCAATAACCTCTTGGTAAACAATAATCTACATCTTCGTTATGTACAATAAAGATTAATTGAGTCAATAGGATACATCTGAAATCTCCATTGTGAATAGATGATTGTCAATAATAACCACCCACCTGCACCGTAAGCCACAGCCTCATCAGGGTTGATGCTCTTGACAAGTTCCTTCCTGTTGAAGAATTCCTGCAGGATCTTCTGGATCTTGGGGATGCGTGTCGAGCCTCCAACTAACACAATGTCCTGGATGTTGTTCTTGTCCATCTTGGCGTCCTGGAGAGCCTGCTCAACTGACTCTAGGGTGCTGTGGAACAGATCAGAACAGAGGTCTTCAAACTTGGCTCGGGTTAAGGTGGTTTGGAAATCAATGCCCTCAAAGAGGGAGTGGACCTCAATCCTGGCTTGTGTGCTACAGGAGAGGGTGATTTTGGCATTCTCACAGGCAGCGCGGAGACGGCACAGGGAGCGTTTGTTGCTGGAGACATCCTTCTTATGCTTACGTTTGAACTCAGAGACAAGGTAGTTCACCATGCAGTTGTTAAAGTCCTGACCTCCCAAGTGGGTGTTACCAGCAGTGGATTTGACCTTAAAGACACCATCCTGGATGGTCAGAATGGACACATCAAATGTACCGCCACCCAAGTCATAGATAAGCACATTGCGCACTCTACTGGTCTTTTTGTTTAGACCATAGGCAATGGCTGCTGCTGTGGGTTCATTGATGATACGCCAGACTTTGAGACCAGCGATAGTTGCAGCATCTTTAGTTGACTGGCGCTGGGCATCATTGAAGTAGGCCGGTACTGTGATGACAGCGTTGTGTATGGGCTGTAGAGGAAGACAGGAACAGTATAATAGTCAGCAGGGTTGACAAAAGCAATGCTATAACGGAAATATAATTCTTGCATTACAATCTTGAGGCGGGGCAGTATTATACCCCAAGACATTTTAACATTACATAGTTTATATACTATATTCATAGATACATGTGTACATATATGCACACATACAGGCATACACATACATAAGATACCCACACATGGCCAAAGCTGACGTGGATCTGCCACTGACACAAACACAATCTTACACTTCAATTGTATAGAATAAACATTTACATATAATCATGTATCACTCAACTCTTAATACACATTAACAGGTTCCATTACAAACCCCAAGTTGTTACTTCATTGTTACTACAAACGTCCTGGCACAGTGCAGCCTATGTATAGCCAGGCAAACAGAGAAACATACATTTGTAGATGTCAGTCTTTATGCTGTGGAGCTGGGTGACCAACATTAAAATAGGGCTTCCACTTACACGTCAAACGTGACCACCGTCAAGAGTGGCCAGTGGCGACGGTCGAACGGTGACCACCCATGGCCATTTTTGACCGTCGCTCTTGACCGTCCTTGGTATACACATACACGTCAAAAAGTGCCAAAATGGTCACCGTCGGACGGTCCCCTAGGGACCACCAGACTTTTGATTCATTAATGTATGGACATTTCTGGTCATATTTCTACATATATATTAACAAAGCATCGATCTCCAGACTCTACCAAACTCTTGTACCTTCGCAATGATTATTATTTAAATCACTAATTAATTCGAATTCTAAATTAATTGTTTTTTCTGTTTTTTTTTTCCAAACCAAAGGTGCTTATAATCTTGATGAGCCTCCTGTTCATTACTGTACACTTCTGTGAAGTTTAGAGTATATGTACATTTATTTTTATCGTTTAAATTGAAAAAAATCATTGTAGTCGGTGCAAATTTATTTATAAACAATCCTTACAAAAATCCACATAACTCTGTTCAATTAAAACATTTAGCAATGAACTTTTGAATATTGACAGGAAAGGTATTTGACTAAATATATCCGCAATATGAAGTATGTAGAATGAGATTAAAGGCAATCCGAAAGGGGATGTTATTAATTCAAAATAATCAAAAAAAAATTACATTCATTTACTATATCTAGCTATTATTCATTATAATTAAATATATCAAATATAGGTGGAGAAAATCAAAATTGTTGCTTCTCAGACCTACCAGACCCCCCCCCCATATTACCTTTTCAGAAACTCATCGTTTTTAGCATTTTCAGACATAAGAGCAGCCGTCACAGCCAACTAGTGGCTCTATAGTGTTATATATATAATAATTATATGAGTAATTCTCCCAATCCAACATCATTTGGTTTGCCAGACTAGGGTCTCTAGGGTGTTTCGATTTGTTTAGTGTTTATACAATCCAATTTCAATAGCTAAACAATTGAAAGAGCTATGATAGCGCATTGTTTTCCCCTTTATCCCACAATCTTATACAACATGGTAATTACCCAGACGATTCTATTACCGTTCTATGCGATCTATACCCTTCTGTTTCAGTATTTCCCAGCTGTTTGTACATTCTCGTGGCTAATCTTAGGCATTGGTCGATTTCGCCGCCTGGTTAAAACAATTCATGTTTATGTTTCCGCTATGTTTTCTCTATACAATTCTAGTGAGGAATATTTCAATTGCTGATGTTCGGCGATTGTTTTTAGGTTACCTGCTAGATCATTCCATAGTGGTCTACCTTCGAACATGATCGATTTTCTGTACCTTTCAGTCTTTGGTAAACTCAATTCTATGTTAGCGTTCATATCTCTTCATAATAATCTCTCTTTATTTACTACATTCTGCTCTATCCTCTATACTTTTTAAGTCGAAATAGTCGAAATAATCACTAAAATTACCAATAATTAATCATTAATCAGTAGAAATGATAAAAATAAATGTACAGATGAACTACAAACTATTCAACAAAATGGTCATAAGCATTTCGGCACCAGGAAAACACACACATATTGAAATAGGCAGTTAAATATGGTCAAAATGGCCCTAAATTAATAAAAATCGAATGAAATGATAAAAATAAACTTAAAATAGATGTACAAATGTACTGCAAAATATTCACATGAGTCAACCAGAGGTATCAGAGATAATGACAAACTTCGTTATGACCATAAATACCTAAAAAAAAAAAAAGATTTTGCTTTGGTCACTTTTGACCGTCGCTTGACGGCTGCCCCTCCGGTCAAAGAAGTACCCCCTGACATCTTTGACCGGAGCATGGACGGTCAAACGGGAGGTATGGACGGTCAAACCGTCCCATGCGACCGTCCGACGGTCGCCTCGGTATCCACTTACTCGGTATCCACTTGTAAGTGGAAGCCGAGCTTTACATTCATTACCTCTCTGCATCGGATATAATAGGGAGTTGGGTAATTAGTTACTGGATAATGTAGATTCTTGTGGATTGTGTAGATTCTAGTTGGATCTCGCTAGATGTGTAATAATAACTCTAGTAGAGAGAAGGTCCACGTTTGGAGAGCTGAATATAGCTTTTATTGGGTCCAATAACGAAACATATCAATCAGTCAATATAGTAGGTGCAAGTAAGGACCATAGTCAAAACGCGCAAGTAAGTAAACATCCAAGTCCAGTCCATTCAGTCAAGTCAGAACAGTGTCTCTAGGTCTTCATATCAGCAGTTCTGTAGTCTTCAGTGGACTTAGGAAGTCTCTTAGATGGTAAGTGAGTGTTGGATCGTGACTCTGACAGGACTTGGTGCCTTTATATATTATAAGGATTTCATCATCTTAACTGGGCCTTGCAGCAATGTTCTAGAACATTCTAGCAAGCCCCTAGTACCATTGCATGAGAATTACTTAGTATAGAAGGATTGAAAGGACGACTTGCATCATTCCGGAAGTTCAGAGATGAGTTCATGAGCGACTCATCCCTGATGCAATGTACAGGGTTCTCGCCAGATATATTTGACAGCGTAGCGGGGGCCACACTCCATCTAGACGGGTGTGAGGGCATGCTCCCCCAGGAAAATTTTGAGTAAAATGATGCTGTTTTAGTGTGTTCTGCTGATTTTAAGGGTCATCAGGTCAACCCTTAAACATTAACTTAAAACACATAAAAATAATCTTCAGACATTCATTCAACTTGACTGCTAATACGCAATTAACCCTCTGTACACATGGAAGTGCAACCATGTCAACAACACGGCCATGTGTGCAGACAGCCAAAATTTCTTCTTGCTAGCCAGAGTGCCACCTAAACCTCTCAGCGGGATCGTTTTAACCTTTCAAATTCTTCATATTTTAACACAACCCCACCTCAAGAATAAAATGTAACCCCCTCAGTGCCCATTATAATCAATCCCTGAAGTGTGGGAACTATTTAGTCTGAAACTTTGGAATCAATCAGGATACAAGGCCATGAACTTGAGCCACAAGATTATTCACCAAACAGTGGCTATAAATATTGATATTGCAGAATAAAGTAATATTGAAAAATATCTACATCAAATTATAACTAAAATAGGATTCATTTTTACAATATGACAGTGTGAGGCAATATATTCTGTTATCATCGCAGGAAAAGATGCCTACCTCGTCATATTTCTGATTCAGGAGAAACAAATTCACACTGAGAGCCTCGATCCTAAATAAAGTTGGAGTGTACAGAACATCTGAAAACTACTCACAGTGCCAAGATAAGCTTCTGCTGTTTCCTTCATCTTTGTCAGCACCATTGAGGAGATCTCCTCAGGGAAGAAGGTCTTGGTCTCTCCCTTGTGTTCAACCTCAATCTTGGGCTTGTTGTTATCAGAGATAACCTGGAAAGGCCAGTGCTTCATGTCAGCAGCAACTGTTGGATCATCATAGCGGCGACCAATGAGACGTTTAGCATCATAGACTGTGTTGGAGGGGTTCCAGCCTACCTGGTCCTTGGCCCCATCTCCAATAAGACGTTCAGATTCAGTGAATGCCACATAACTGGGTGTTGTACGGTTGCCCTGATCATTAGCAATGACCTCAACCTTGCCATGTTGGAAGACGGCCACACAGGAGTATGTGGTGCCCAAGTCTATACCAATTGCTGGTGCCTTTGCCATCTGTGTAGGTAAATATATAAAGAAATATTTAAAATTATGATTTGTTTTTATCAATCTTAAAAGCTAGCTGGCTGCTTGTACAATTTGTTACATATTTTCTGCAGAGCAGGTCTTCTAGCCTTACCTTAACCAAATTTAAAATAACAATATTACAATAAACAGATTTTGAAATGTTACAAGTTTGTGGTAAGCTAACTTTACACATGGTCAGTAAACGGGACTCACCGCTTTGCGGTTTGTCCCTTTTACTGATGTGTCTCGATTAGTTGAACCCTCCATTGTGCCCTTTGCTATAATTATTACACACATGAGCAGTTAGAAAGGTGCAGTTCAATTGATCTGAACTGCACACACGATCAGTTTGGGCTTCCATGGTTACATGTGACAAAAAGACACAATCTGGTTGGCACAGCATAGGCTTGACTTACTAATCTGTTACAAATGATGTCATCCCTGACCGAGTAACTTAGACCTACAAATTGTGGACAGTGGTGAATCGAGCCTTTATTTAGGCTAATTTAGGCTAAACATGTTAAATTTACTTTTTAACATCCAAATAACGTTAGAGTGTAATAAATAGCAAATGGCACCTGTTTGGATTCAAAACTGATCTTGACCAATCTTGACCACCTTTTGCAGGCAAAAGCATAGCTTCTTCTAAAATATTACACACGGCCCCCCATACATCAAGAACAACGTAACTAGGACCCAAACACTTCTCTTACGATTCGTAAAAAACTTCAAAACCAACGACCAACGATCTGCTAAATCGATTTGAATCGCCCACAATTACGTCCATCGGTAAGCATACATAAAGATTTCCATAGGCGCTTGTCACCTCTGCGCTTGTGCGATGCTCTCATTCAGGGTTAACTTCCGCAAAGGCAAGCAGTCAGCCACGCTCGTCAATGGCGTCAAAACAAACGTAAAGAATCTAGGATTATCACATTAAAAAAGGTAACAAAATATATAATCTAATTGTCTGCGTAGTTGATGGGTGTCCTGGCATAGGAGTACTATAGGCATATGGTACGGATATGAAATTTTTATATTCTTTTTTTTTATTACATTCAGGCCAAACATTTACTGTGTTACAAGAGATGAATGTGAACATAGTTAACATATTCTCGCGCTGACTCAAAAAATTCGACAGGGTAGGGAATACCTTTTCGGGAACCGGGATTGGGGCTTATTCAAAGTTGGGATTCGGGATTTAAAAGGGCCTACAGGATTCGGGAAAGGGGTTGAGATCCAGATTTAATTTTTCCAAGTAGGGATTGCAAACAGAAAAGCGGGATTGCGAATTGAAAACCTACGGGATTCGGGAAATATGGGGCTTATAAAAAATGGGAAACGGGATTCAAGAGGGGGTCTTCCCTACCCTGATTCTACATAACATGAATAATTAGGAAATTTCTTCTTGATTGTTAACCTTTCCCTTAAGTTATATTAATTACATTTCTAATACTACTTGGTTTCTATCTTTTATATTATTTCTATTATAGTAGGCCTATTTCACCTGCATGTGTTTTTTATATGATGGGTATAATAAGCTCCATGAGGATTTGCATTCCCACAACACACCTTTTGGAACCTTTGTTCATGCAATAAATTGTTAAGAGTATTGCTTAAGGATGCTCGCGGGAATTTCTCAGCGGCCGTTATACGGCTCGGCGGGAGCAAGATTTTACGACATTAAGCATGATCATATTTTGAGTAAAAAAACTAATCTGTTTGGATGATTATGCTAAGTAATTATGGAGAAGTATTTCCGATGGTTGAGTGAATTAAATTTGTTATTTTCCCGTTTGTTGTTCTATTTTTGCGGCACTTGTAGCAAGCACTCATGCCTAGCATGGCAACTTGTTTATGATCGTTGAAATGAGTTCCATCAAGCGATTTCGGGACAAGCAGGGTAAATACATAAGGAAAAAAAGGTTTAACAACCGGGCAAAGACTTCTGAAACTCAAGAGGCAAAGGCATGACCAAAAAACAGAAGCTGATATGCCAGAAGATAAGAAAAACACCGATTCGAAGTTAGCTGAACCTAGTTGTGCAACTCATGATACTGACGGCCATAGTGATAGAGGCAGCGTGACTGGCAATGTGAGTAGGCCTACTGGAAAAGGAGTGGACCACACTTACAGTTCTAATCGACCTGATTTGTCTCATGTTGTATCACATGTAACCATCACTAATGATACAGAGGCAAATTTGAAACCATTTAATCAGGGACGTTATGTTGTAGAACTTGATGTGTTAGCTACGGCTTTGGACGATGGTTGTACGAACTGTCAAGCCCAGCTAAGGTTATCCAGTGCAACTGGGGTCAGTGTGAGAGGTTTAGGAGGATGGATACATTTACCCTGCTCATACTGTAGGCATGTAAATAAACTTTTACTGAGTAAAACGCACAGGAGGAAAGGCAAATCCCGTGGGAGTGTTAGCAACAGGTAGGTCAATTTCTCTTTCATATGATATTGGTCTATTCAACAATAATTTACCACAATATATATATACTAAATAATCCTGACATAATCCGCTATAGAAATTATGCCTTACATATATTTTTATGTATGTTATTTTTTATTCTGTTATTCAGCTATGCTAAATGCCGGATTAGGGGAAATGCAGATCTCAGCTTTATTTGCTGGATTAAACATGAAATCTCCACATCATTCCACAATGAAAGACAGGGAAGACGAAATAGGTGTCTACTTGGAAAACTTTGCCAAAGCCTCAATTACTTCTGCTCTTGCTGATGAAGTTAAATCGACTGAGTTGAATGAAGGTAACAGGACTAAAACAGATATTTTTGGTGGTTCATTTTTTACCGAAGTCACACAGTTGGTAGTATGAATAGAACAACAACAAATATCCTATTTCTCAGTTATTTTTTTTTTTACATAACAAATCATTTTATTCAATATATCAACAAAGCACCGCCGACCCAGCGAATAACATCGAAGTTTTACAGGCACTGTATGGTCCTCAACTCATCGGGGCATCTTGTGTTCTTTACTGAAAAATAAACATGTGTTACACACTAATACTGTTGTTTTTCCTTTCTTTTTCTTTTTGGCAGAAAAGGAGTTAGGTTCTATCACTACCTTACACAGTCGTACTAACTAATATCACTATCATAAACAAATATTTTGATGGTGGTTACAGATCGTTATAAAAGCCTTCCCATGCTTTGAATTCTTTATCATTGGCAGTTCCATAGCTACTACTGTCTTTCATGGCTCTTAAAGCAATTTTTATTTCACGAAGGAATTCAAAAAAACACACTCTGTTGCGTTGAAATAGCCTAACTCTATAAATATAAAACTTTGCTTTTATAAAAATAAAGTTTAGTTTCTTGTGTTTTGCTTCCTGGGATGGAATGCCTAACAGTATGTGGGCGGCGTTGATGTCGTCTACAATTTCACAGTCTAGCCACTTATTTCTGCTTGCCCATTTCACTAAAGTGTGCCAAAAGTTGTTTATATTCTCGCAATCGATAAAGAAATGAAATATATCATCTACTTCATCGCAATATTCACATCTTTCGGACAGTTTAAATTCCAAACTTCATCAGCTTCTGATTACACACGATAATTCTATTGATCACACGATATTGAAAGGCCTGTAGCCGAATATTTCTTGTACAGGAGTATGGTATACAGTACCATTCCTCCGGGTCTACCTTGGATATATCAATACCCTTGTCTCTAAACCATATGTGTACGATGCGACACAGTTCCTTCCTCAGGTGAGCTACCATGTCACTGGAACGTCAATTACGTCACCAGCCGTGGGTTTCCAATACCTACAGAAACCCTGGAAACTGTTTGTTGACAGTATCCAGGGTGTGCTCTTGTTTACAGGTCAGTATGACCCGGTGTGTTGTTCTGTATTTAGTTGTAGTAAATACAGGACAACGAGTAAAAAGTGATGGAATTTATTTTACTACCCCAAACAAGTGATGATAATAAAATAAATAAATACACTGATGACTCCTTTTATCCCCCAATGGGGGTAATTTGGCACAACATGGTTTCGCTTAGTATAGCTCATCAGGCTCATGTGTAGACCCATGTGGTCTCCACATATGAGGATTATATAGGGTTATATACCCTACAGGTGTGTTATTATATAGGATTTATGAGAAACAATTTCCCAAAGGGGCCAGAAATGTGGTATTTCATTGTAAGGTTGGTCCCAAAATATTTGAATGGGGGATGTAGGGGCCCCCCCCATCTGTTGTCCGACCATTGGACAATCATTTTGGATCTGAGGGATCTACAAAGTGATATGGTGAGTAGATATTATGGTGATAATATCTCCAGGAAAAATAAGTTAGACAGTTACGTGGGTTGCTGAAATAACTCAGAGTTTCCTATCATGGATGCTGGGACCTGAGATCATAGTAATCGCTTGGGATAAAGGCCCTTCCTGCTATCGTTGGTTAGAAATTTTTTCAACGTGGCTAGATAGCCAGGACCCTCCTTTGCGATACTAATGGTCAAGTTGAGTCTTCCAGGTGATGGCATCCATGATGTTGAGGCCTCTCGGCGCCATGCTTTTAAGGCGATGGATCCATTTAGCTTCCAGTTCGTTGCGATAGTCCTCGGAAATCGCTTTGTCCGTGCTATACGGTACAAATTCGAGGATGTGGAAATCGACATCGTGTTCCCCATCGTGGTTGGGGGAATTGAAATGTCTTGACACTGAGGTATCATGCAGTGGCAGATCAAAAAAAAACAAAAAAAACAAACTTGTCTCTAAACCACTCAAACCAAATGCCATTTCTCTCTTCTTTCTTAACAACGACACTTTTTATAGCATTGTACATTTCTTTCGAGGTGGTTCTCAGTATGTTAACACTGATTTCATTGAAGTTACATATGAGCTCAGCACTAAAGTTGATTTCTGCTTCGTTGCTTAAAAGAATCCACCAGTTTTTTGGAATAATGTCACGGAATTGGAACCTTTCTACAAAGTTTACTGTGATACCATTCTCGGACTGGAACTCCTTAATTGTTTTAACTTTATTTCCGACTACGATGTTACTTATGTTGTTGATACCTTTGTGTTTCCACTCTTTCCATTTGGGAATCTTTCGTTCTACCATTAGAAATTGATTGTTCCATATTCTTTCGCACAGAACCTCTTTTTTTGACGCCGGTTGTTTCGAAGCATAAAACCTATACCACACCGAAAGTATGTCTTCATAAAAGCATGCGATTTTGACTTTCAACTTTTCTCTGATGCTAAATGCTATTAACAAGTCGTTACCTATTCTGGATTTTATATAAGATGTCCATTTTTTGTCGCATTCCATTAGAATTCTCCTGACCCACATCATTTTGGTTGTAAACACCTTTGTTTCTACATCTTGTAGGTTTAAGCCTCCATCTTCGGTCTTTTGACATAGATATTTCTTGGCTACCATAACTTTACCACCTTTCCAAATGAATTTCTCGATTTTCTTTTGAAACTCAATAACATATCTGTTTTCAACACTTGTAACATTGGCCGCATACATAAACAGAGGCAGAATTAAGACATTCGATATTAAAACTCTTCCTTTAAGGGAGATGTCTCTTTTGCGCCAGTGGGCTATGCACTTGCTTGCTTTGTCTAATATTGGTTCAAAGTTGAGATCATTTTGGGTCTTTCTGTTATACGGATATGTTAATACAACTCCTAGTATTTTCATGTTATTTACCCATTTGATTTCTTGCGAGACCTGTTCGTGTAACAAAATTTTACCAACATTAAATCCCTGAGTTTTGTTGATGTTCAATTTTAGTCCGGATACAGTTCCAAACTCTCTAATTATTTCAAGCATTTTACACATAGATTTTTCGTCCTTCGCCAATATTGTCAAGTCGTCAGCAAATTGTACAATTCTGCTTTCTGTGGGGCCAATACAGATACCATTGCATTCAGGGTCGATTCTTAATTTTTCTGCTAGTTTTTCTATCACAATAATGAATAACAGAGACGATATTGGGTCGCCTTGCTTAACCCCGCGACCTATGGCGAACCAGTCGGATGTAAACCCATTATTGATTACACAAGATTTAGAGCCATTCAGTAAGATCTTTATCCATTCGATAAATTCTTCTCCTATATTCAGATCTTCTAAGCACTGGATTAGGAATTGCCATGAAATTGAGTCATAAGCCTTCTGGAAGTCCAATGACACTATTAATCCGCATTCACCTTTCTCTTCCAAATGGCTTACTGTATCCTCTATTCTACGTATGGCTGTGCCTATAAATCTCCCCTGCATGAAGCCAACTTGGTCTTCACAAATTAGCTTGGGTATACATTTTTTAATTCTTTCAGTTAACACTTTCGACAAGATTTTATAGTCTGTATTTAACAGCGTGATCGGCCTCCAGTTTTTTATCAGCCTTAGGTCACAATCTTTTTTGGGGATCACCGAAATGATTCCCCTGTACATTTCACTGGTTAACTCTTTTTCATTCCTACACTCTTCTATCATATTAGCAAATACCGGGCTTAGCGTTTTCCAAAAACATTTGTAGAACTCGATGGATAATCCATCCGACCCAGGGGTTTTATTGCATTTAAAGGAAGACATTGCTTTCCATATCTCATCCGCCCCTATATTTCTATCTAACTCAGCTTTTTCTTGGTCAGAGCACGTATGTACCGGCTTAACAGACTTGATGAACGTTTCTTGTTCTTTTTCACATTCTTCCTGCCGTTCATACAGCTTATTATAAAATTCTTTTTTGGCCATTAGAATTTCTTTTCTTGATTTTAACTCGACTTCGTTAACTAATAATTGGGTAATTACCTTTTTATTGTAATTTCTTTTTTCCAATGTTAAAAAATATTTTGTTGGTCTCTCTCCTTCGGCCAACCACTTCGCTCTGCTCCTTGCTAATGCCCCATTGGCTCTGGCCAAACCAATCATCTTCATCTCATCCCTGATGGACTCTCTTTCCATTAACAAATTGTCATCTAGCTCAGCTGTTTCATTAATACATTTCAATCGCTCTCTTAGACCTTTTTCATGCATTTTCTTTTCTTTGGCTTTGTTCTTAGCGTAACATACAGATTCAGACCTTGCGGTGTATTTCAGGAACTCCCATAATTTACAGCTACTTGTTATACCACTGTCTTGTATTACCTTAGTAAGTTTCTCGTTCATGAACTCTAGATATTTTTCGTCGTCGAGCAGAGATTTGTTCATTTTCCAGAAGCCAGGTCCTCTTACATTGGAGTTTAGGGTAATTTCTACCTTGATTAAAAAGTGGTCTGAATGCTCGCACTCCATACTGTCTTGCGCTTTAACTAGTGGTCTTAGCGACTCGTCTACTAATACATAGTCTAGCCTAGATGTTTGAGCCTTTCTTCTCCAGGTGATTAGGTTATCGCTTACATTTAGCTCTTTTATAATATCACTCAGCTCAAAGGATTTCATCAGTTCAAAGGCTTCTTTGACGCCTTCATTGCAAGCGAGATTTATGTTTTCTATGGGGTTATCTCCTGTAAAATCATTAAAATTCATATTTAGATCACCCATTATAACTAGACCTCTTTCGCTCCTTGCACTCATGATATCTCTTATTTGCTTACATACTTCGACCTGTTCCTTGTATTTATCTTTAGTTGGGAAGTAGACGGACATTATTGTTATGTCTCTTTCGTCACAAATACAATCAACAAATGCGATTCTACCGTCAGTCTCCTCCTCTACTTACAATTTGTATATCCATACCTTTAGAAAACAATATAGCTACTCCCTTAGAGTTTGTTTTACCATGTACCAAATGGATTGGAGCGTTCCATTGCTGAGCCCATATCTTTTCGCTTTCTTTACAACTGTGTGTTTCTTGCAGTGCGAAAATACAATTCTTATACTCTTTTAATATTTCGAATATTGCCTTTCTTCGAACAATATTATTTATACCATTGACATTCATCGACGCTAAAAAGATAGAATTATTACTTTGACCTTCCATTAATAACTTTTAAGGATAGGGTATGCATTATTCACTCTATACGCGCTTGTCACTGCTAAGAGGGTTGATAGTGAATTATGTTTCTCCATTATTAAGTCACTGTTATAATATTAATTAAAAACCAAAAATTAGTCCAGCGCACTACCACTCTTCCATATCTTCTTCTTCCGTTCCTGTTTCTTTCCTTAGCTCTTCCTCTTGCTGTGCTTTCTTTAGTTGGGCCGTCCGTATCCGTCCTCTGATGTTCATCCAGGCCTTTCCTAGTTTATTGCCCTCAGCTGGCCATTTTCCTTTCACTAGGACGTCTTGGTCTCTCAGGGACAAACCTATGCCCCACTTCTTGTCGTTGGGGGACGCCTCTCCGATTATCTTGTCTCCTGTCCCTAGCAGGTACTCCTTAATCATTGAGTTACTTTTCACTTTGGCCATAAGCCCTTGGTCGAGAATTTCATCTACTCTGGCTTCCCACTCTTCCTCTAGCTTCGGGTCGTTCATGTCGCCGAGCATTTTCTTGCACTCATACGGGTCAGATATTCCCAATATGGTTGCCGATCTTATAGGGTGCTTCTCGAGTAGCGACTTTCTATAGGCCAGATATTGTTCCATGCATTGGAACTGTCTGCCTGCTGCTTCAAAGTCCACTGGGTAAAAGTTTGACAATGGATTCAACTTGCTAAAGAACACGAATATGTTGTCGTTTTCTTTCTTCGATATCATGGAGGGGGCAAGTGACGTAGGTAACAACTCTAACCTGTCGTGAGCATATCTCTTGTTTCCTAGGATAATATTTCCATGGACGTTGTACACCTTTCCATATTTTCCGGACTCTCTGGCAGCTCTTGCAATGGGTCTTGCTCTATTGACTCTTTCTTGGATAATGTCAGGCAGGTCTCTCTTAATCCAGATTGGTATACTTCCTTCCGGCACCACTTGTTTTTCCAGCGCTGGCTTTTTCTTCCACACCTTGTTTACATCTGCTTCACATGTAAACTGCATTAGGACAGGGGGACTAACCCCTTTCCCCATTCTAAAACAGACTTTCAGTTGGATGTCTGTTATTTCTAACGCATTCTGAAAGATTACATCCAGCTTTTGTGCTAACTGTTCCCTGGATTCCTCTTCCTCATCCTCTTTATCTACCCCTTCTATGATCAAGTTCAGGGCTCTTTCCAACAGTTGCTTTTGGATCCTGTCTTCCTCCTCGGCCTTGGCTAGCTTTTCTATGTCTCTGAAGCTTTGGTCTGTTTTTTTAACTACAGTGTCTTCTAGTTTGGTAATCCTTTTGTCTTGATCTACTTCCTTCTTTCTCAATTTCCCTCTTTCTTTGTCTCTCTTAATGTTGTCTTCCTTGATGGACTTAATGTCCACTTTATTCTCGTTGGCCATCGTAGCTACTGGGCCTAGCTGAGTTGTCAGAGTTGTCATCTGCGTGGCGAGGCCTGCACACTGTAAGGCTACGCCGGCAACGAGAGCTTTCAGTTCTTCAAAACCGGACGCTTCCATGATTTTATCTTCCTTGCTATCCTCTAGCCTAAGTCTCTTTCCCCCGTTAGCTTTGTCCGCCGCCATTCACAACTTTTGCTATGTTTTAACTTTGGCAACAGAGGGATTTACTTGCTTTGCGAGCGTAACACTAACACAATGTTTACGTTTTGGTTTGTTTATGTCTTGAATTGTCACTTCCTTTTGCTCATGCGCAAGGGTCACTTCCGGTAATTGACTGGTTGCCCACGTACAATCCGTTCACGACAGCCGAGCAATCTAATTATTAGCTAACATTAACTTTTGAGCGCCTTTCACTAATGCACACTGTCAATTTTCATTCAGATGGTGTTGGAAATACAAACTTTCTTAACCCGACTCCGTTCTTTCTTAGTGTTCCTTCCTCGTGGTCACGCTTACCATACAAGTAGGGAGAATTTCCTCCAGGGTGACGCGGGAGAGCTTTTAGAAGTCGTTTCTTCAGAGATTTTAATGTCAGACTACAATTATTCCTATGATGCAGTTGTATTATGCTTATTTTAAGTCACTTGTGCTGCTCCACTTTTCTTTTAGACTCCTTGTTTTTGGCAAAACGGTATAGTCCTGTTCTACCCACGTGTGCTCCAGGGCGTAATGGCGGTTAGCTTCGAAACCGTCTTCACCGAATTATCGAACCAAGGATATCGTAATATTGTCCTTATCACCATGAGATAGTCCGAATAATATATTTCCTTGAATTCTCTAGTCCTTTATGCACAGAGCAGTCTATTCTTTTTTGGACGATGCGTCGTACAACGCTGGCTGAAAGGAAAAACAACGGGAGCGAACTCCCAAACCTTCAATTGACTCTCCTATCCAAACCGGAAGTCCTTCTCAGTTATTACTTGTGATTTGATTAGCAGAAATAACATTTGAAATAAGAATAGTAATATTAATTTTTGCCTTTATTAGGAATGTCAAGAGCTTTACGCATCTGCCTTAAACTTTTATAAGAGCTTATTTCTTTCTTTGATGCGGATCCGTCATAGATGATAGTAATACTACGCCAAAGAGGCCTATGAATGAAACAAAAATTACTGCTTCTGCTGATGGAACATGGCAAAGAAGAGGTGCGGGGAGGAGTTATAACAGTTTATCTGGTAAGAACATTGCTTTTTTGATATTCCAGCTTGGGCTATGTGCTGCTTATGTTAAGTGAGGTTGCACTATAATATTTCCTACTTCACTCAGTTCGACAATTACTATTAGAGTTTTGTGCTTTTTAATGCAATGGTTACTTGTGGTGATTTGTTGTTTCTTTTGTATGGCATTTCTATTGTTTTTAAAAGGTGGCTGAATCTCTTTTTGATAGTTTTCATTTTGCTTTTCATGCACTTTTACTGTTATATATGCACCAAATGCTTTGGGTGGTGGTACTCTTGTAGATTTTTTTTGCTGCAACTATAGGTGTGGCGTCCTTAATAGGTTCGAAACGTGGCAAGGTCATAAGTTTTGGAGTTAGATCAAAACGTTGTAGGAAGTGCAGCGTAGCTAAGAGATTAGGCAGGCAGCCCAAAAAACATAATTGTAGAAAGAACTGGAATGGCAGTGCAAAGGCTATGGAGCCTGACATTCTTGTGGATATGATAAGGGATGTCAAGTCCAAAAATGTAACACTGGGGACAGTGGTAGGGGATGACGACACAACAGGCATTAAACGTGCTAGAGAGGTTTTTGGAAATGATTTGCAAAAGGCAAGTGATAAAAATCATGTTCGCAAGAATATTGCCAAACAGCTATGGGCTATAAAACCAAAGCACAAGGAGCTATCAACCATGGTCATCAATGGTATCACAAAAAACTTCAACTACATGCTGTCGCAGAATCAGGGAGATGAGGAAGGTATTTCTAAAGGTTTGAAAGCAGTCGTTGGTCATGTATTTGGGAAGCATGATTTCTGCCAAGAAATGTGGTGTGGCTATTTGAAGAATCAAGGCACATTCAAACACAAGAACCTTCCATATGGTCGAGATCTGCAAAATAAAGACCTTGAAACGGCTTTGAAGAAAATATTTGTCACTGGACTTGGCCATCAGGCCTCAAAACTTGCCACCCTCCAGAGCACACAAAGTAATGAAAGTTTCAATAACACTCTTGCTTCAAAAGCCCCAAAAGCCAAACATTACTGTGAATCATCTAGTCTCACATATAGAGTGTGTGCAGCAGTTAGTGAGAAGAATGAAGGTGCTAAATATGTAACGAAAGTAAGTGGTAAAGGTTCACTTCACTTCTGTGACATATCTAATACTAAAAGAAAGATTATTTAACAAAATATTCAGGTAGTGCTTGCATGTCTCATGTCATTTAAGTTGACAGGATATTATATTTCATTATAAGAGTATTAATATTACTATTATTAACTCATTAAGGACGGGATGCTGCCTCAAGGCAGCATTTTCAAAATGGCGTTGGGGACGGGATGATGCCTGCAGGCAGCATGATGTCCTCTCCATTAAGGACGGGATGCTGCCTGCAGGCAGCATATTTTTATATAAATTGAAGGGGGCATAACTTAATAAAAAATAAACGGATTTTGATGAAATTTAAAATATATGTATACAAACACACTAGAAATATCTTTATAGGTATGTTGTCATGGAGACAATAATGATGACGTCATAACTAACATACGTAAATGCTGGAAAGTGAATTTGGAGCAAGGTTGCCGCCATATTGCACCCAATTGTGACCCATTATTCTAATTATTGAAGACCAAATTCTAGAAATTATGAAAAAATATGATCAATAACTGTTTACACCTATTAAACGATGTACATATGACACATATTATTTGAAGAAAATATTCTTAAAGTGTTTTTATACACTAAACCTCATGTTAAACACCCGTCCTGAAGCCCAAAAAGGGGGAAAAGGGCCCCCGTCCACCAGGCAAAATATGTGTAAACTGCCCCTGTCCTCAATGAGTTAAGAGTAATAATAGTATTATTATTTTATAAAAGTATTTAGCTTATTTGCTCTGTCATTTCTAATTGAAAACACATAATTTTTTACACGGGCTTGTATATAATTTATTTCAACAGGTCTTCTCCTCAGCTGGGCTTTCACCTGGGTGTGTAACTTTGTGGTATGCTTCAAAAAAAGACAACAAAAGAACTGCACATGTGTCCAGGTCCAAAACTATCCAGGCCAAGATACGAAGGCTTCAACTAAAAGCAGAAAGATCTTCCCATGAAATCAGCCAGGAAGTTAAAGAGGGACCAACCTATCAGAGCAATATCGGTAAAAAATAATTCTATGATGTACCTATATAATTCATGTGTTGCTAGCCAAAAAGTGACCATGTGAAATATTCTGTCAACTGTTGAAGTAAGAATTCTAGGTCGTTGTTTCTGCACTTACTTTATATTCTATTCCTTAACTTTGATCAGTTACATAAAAAAAAACGCACTTGAAAGGATGTTTACAGGCTTTCATGAACAGAATTTTTGTTAATTTTTAGATATTTCTGAGCCTGAGGCAAATATTCTCGAAATACCAGAACCAGCTCAGCCCCTTTCTGATGTACTAGATCCTGCAGGTCGACCTCTGGTTATTTTTGACCTGGAAACGACTGGTCTTGGTGTGTGCAAATAATTATTTATAATACTAGACTTGTCAGCTTTCCCTAATGTTACTATCTCATTAATAATTTGTATCGAGGTAGATGATTATCGTTTTTATATCGAGAATCCCGGTAGTTTAGGTGGTTTGAAAGGAAACCCTATAATATTAGTTTGGTTTGTTTATTCACTAGCTTTTGGGATGTATTGTGTGCCCTTCATTAATAATTTTCCAATAAAAATGAAGGGCTGACTATCAAGAGATAGGGTTTTGATATAATAATAACACATAATATACGTTGTGTATGATGTGCAGGTTGTCAACTATACATTGTTTGTCTTATAGAGAGAACATCCAGCATAACGCAGATTGCTGCATTTTGTGAAGGAGAGGTATACAACTGTTACGTGACACCAACAAAACCCATATCTTCTGGGGCCTCAGATGCCACTTCTTTGACGTTTGATGGTCAACAGTTATTCTACAAGGGATCTCCTGTGGAAAGTATATGCACCCATGCTGCATTAACAGGACTTGTTGAGTTCATCTCATCCCAGTCACCACCTCCCATCATAATCGGACATAACGTCAGAAGATTTGATTTGCCTGTATTATTTAATGCCATGAAATCACTGAAAATGTGGACGGCATTTAGAGAGACTTGTGCAGGTTTTGCTGATACCCTGGTTATTTTCAAGGCAACACATCCCGGGAGGCGCAGCTACAAACAAACTAATTTAGTTCAGGATATCTGTAACCTCACATATGAAGCCCATGATGCCGTAGAGGATGTGAAATATTTGGCCAAACTTGTTGCCCATGTGCCCTCAGATAAACTAAGACAACATCTGTTTTCGTCTGATGAGGTAGAACGAGACATCAACGCCACAAAAGTGAAGGCAACACTGGAGCCGCTAGTGACAAAAAAGGCACTATCTTGTGCCATGGCTTTGAAAGTGGCCAAAACTGGACTATCATATACACATTTAAGTCTTGCTTACAAACGAGCAGGAATTGATGGTCTTCAAGCTCTCCTAGGAGAGAAAGTCGGACAAAAGGGGGTTGTCAGGGTGACCAAAAGTAAAGCTGTGATAGCAAAACTCGCAGACTATTTCAAGATGGAAAAATAATCAGATTTATGGAGATTTTATGGGCCATTAAATAAATTTGAAATGATTTTCTTCATGGTATTCAGGATAATATTCCATGTTTTAATGTCTTATTCTTTGTATGATTGCCTCAACAACATCCCATTTAAAAGAAATGTGATTTATATTTGAACTGATATTCGACCATATTTCCGTCCAGAAAAACTGTTTTTTTTCTATATTTGTAGCAAGTTTGAAGGCTTACAGCTGCAAAAGTAATCTGGGGACCCCCCGTTTTTTTGTTATTTTCAGAAAGTATATTCCTTAAACTATGATATACTAAAGAATCAGCCAACTGTATTTACAATTCATGGTTTAAAATGGATAAAACGTTTCAAAAACGCCCTTTTCTCCATAGACGGCCATATTAAATTAATTAAATAACTTTTAATTTTCAAACGGAAATAGCAAAAAATCTAGTCTGGGGACCCCCCTTAAAAAAATTATATTTGAAATCAGCATGATTTGGAGTACAAAGTGTGAAAAAATCAGGCTGATCTATTTACTTTGGGAAATACCCTCGATCATCCTTAACTCAAATAACTACCCGACAGGCACTCAGTGCAATTGAATGTGATAGCACTGCAATCATTTTGTGATTGGCTGCAAACAAGTGAAGTGTGATACTTATAGCTTTGAATCACATTGAAATCGACAAGCCATTAGCCATCATTATGTGAAATCCATTGCATCTATTTCCTCTCATGTTGTTGGGGGCCTCACACTTGTGTTGGATCAAGTTCTTATTCATATTCATTTATGTTCATAGTAAACATGTGTTACTCAACCAATTTTATCTGCAAATAATGTTTTCTTCAAAAGTCAATAATAGGCCTATGGGTGTGATATCAATCACGCATATAATGCGCATTCAAAATCGCGCCTAAAAACTCATTACAATGCAGCCACAACAGGACCTGGCACTGCTTACTCACCTAGCATTCACACTCACTGTCACACTCTGACACTCTATTCTCTGACACCTATACTCACTCTCTGACACCAAGTGAAAGAAACCCACATACATTTCGAATCTGCATGCAGATTCGAAATGTATGCACTTACCCTTCCCCATTTTGTGGTTTGATTGATGTATTATATATATTTCTAGCTGAAATAGGTTTTTATCCACAAACCTTGCATGGCGAATATTATTTACAAATATTTTTCAAAATAAAGATGCATTTATCAGAGCCATTGTCTCACTAATTCCCATCCGATTTGAATAATTCAAAATGCACCGTAATGCCAACACTCTTGCGGTTCGTTTGGTGTATAGCTTAGTTCTCCCTCTACGAACGTTACGCGGCAAATATATATGGTCGAATCCTACGAAAGGGGTGCACTTTTGGAAAATTTTGATAACCCAGAATCGTTTTTCTTTCTCATTTATCCTATATTGTTAGGCCTCGAGCTTCCATGGTCAAAATGATATTCACTAAATCCTAATATTGGCAAAGATATGAGGATTTAGCTGAAACAGACTATATTATGCGTAATGCTACGAAACGACCACTATTGTGGCTGTTGAACTTTAAATTAGCTATTAGATATATTTTATCTTGTGTTTTATGTTGAGAACGATTGGTTTTATAATATATATGGCATCTAAAGAAGCATGTATTCATATATACATATACATGGTTGTATCAATGATTACTAGAGTAACAATATCGCTTCTATCAATGACCGATTGAAAGTTATTAAATAAACATAAGTTTCCTAGTAATTACCAAATACAATTTGAGGTTCAGAAATATACATTTATCTATCTTACATTGTGTGTGCGAGATGATATAGGGATATATAGTATATTCACATTTCTGGTAAAACAACTATAGTGAGTTCCAGGTATATACAACAAGATGTTCAAAATATGGTGCGTTCTGAATTGCGCAATAAAAATCGCATCTAAATACTCATCATTTCATTGTCAGCAGGTGGCGCAACTCATAGCTGGGGTGCATTTACAATTGCTTTTACAATGAAAGTGCAGCTAATACACTTGTGGGGCATTTATACACTATAGATACTCCACATCATGTACATAGGTATCTTATAAGTGACATACCTCAATAGTTTATTTGTTTAATTTAGTTGTTTGATGTGGAAAAATGTTTTGATCAAAATACCCCCCATCATTGCATACTTCATTAGCTGAAATAGACTGGGCCACTCTGATTACAGGTAGAACTGGAATAACCCTTCCCAGCAATGTGGCTCTCTAACAGGATGGAAATAATGATTAAATAATTCATGTATTACCATGAACTATTAATTATGAGTAATTCCGAATAATATTATTCTACAAATAAAAGGAATAAAATAAGGTGAAAATTGTGCATAAAATATCCCGCTCAAATGCTATAACAATTTGCTGATTTTTGCACCAATATTGCGTTATACCCTTAGCGCGACCATCACGCAATCATTGCGCAATGATTATTGCGTGAAAAGCGTCCACTCTCATCACAGAACTATGGCGAGATGATTGCGCTTTAAAAATCGCGTAGAATCGCGTTCATTTGCCCGTCGGGTAGGTATCCACTTACACTTTAATTGGGACCGTAAATGGTTTGTGCTTCCACAAAATTGACAAATTGAGTTTGATTTCAACAGGACCATAATATTTTTACATGCACATTAACATCCATTGATATCCACTTGCAAGTAAATGGGAGGAGTGGGACTCCCGGCCGTTTACATGAACCATTTACTTGAAAGTTGATATTGCCATTTAGACTAAAGTAAATTTACTTTTTGTTTTGATGTGTACCCAGATTTTTTAGGGCAGATATACACTTTTGGACCTATATATGATATGTATAGTTTTGACCCCCCCTATTTTACATATTGGTCGATTTTTGACCCGTTTTTGATCATGTAGAGTTTTGAGTCAAATGCTATGGGCCGCGCCTACCTACCCACTTCAAACCCCAGTACCCCCACCCCCACCCCCACCCCCCGGGGACTAGAGCTAGACGTGGAGGTAGAAAATTTGAAAACAAAAAAAAAACAAGAACATGGGGTCAACGGATAGGCCTACTGTCTTTTTTTTTTAGCTACAGGGATGCAAGTCGGGTAAGGTAAAATAATCTGAAGAATTTCCAAGGTCCAAGGAGAGGTATATAAATGCGTACATGTCATAAAAAGGACGTAAAAAGGACCATGTGTGTTTGTATGGCAGTGCGGCCTCACTAGTGGTGGGTATATGGGTCAGACCAAGGGGTGTATAACTATAAGATCGCCACCTGCTGCGGCCTTCCCGGAGTTCTTGAGCGAAGGCACTCGGAGATTTCCGTGGGCCCCATTGACTCAATGTTAAATACTAGCGGAAATATCTGGAATCTCACTTCCGTTACAATATGAGACCGCCGCTCCCCCGGCAGGGATAGGCGGCTCTGTTAGCTCCAGGGCCCGTGAGAACACTCAGATAGACGTCTTTATACATCACTAGCCATTACTCCCCTATGGCATGTGTACCACCTCTACTCAAACTACCTATATTTGTTGGTATTACACAAGATGATCAATGGCAATATTGTCAAATGAGATTTTGAAAAAATTTTGGCATTTATAAGTCAATTTAGTGCATTGTATTGGACATTTGCCGAATTTTCCATATATCTGAAATCAGTCAATAATCTGAGAACTTGCATCCCTGTAGCTATGTTGAAAAACAAAACAAAAATACTACCTTATTTATTTTTTAGCTACATTTCCCCCGCTTGAATCCCGTTTCCATGCTCAGATGCTGTGGGTTTTCTAATCTCACCCCTGCACCCTACTGTAGAAGACTGTATTTCTTGAAACACCAATCGTGTATCGGGACATACGCAGAGGCAGAGTCAGGCTCACCACTAGTCACGAACAACCTGACTCTGCGTATGTCCCGATTCTATCTTAAGATGAAGAGGCAGGTTCGATGACTAGCTCACCACGTACCTTTTAGGGTATTCCCCTACGCGAAACCTGAGCCCAAACTTACGTCTTTCTTCCCGCTTTCTCCCCGACTACGGTCTTCACTCTAAACTTCTCCCATCTAACACAGCTACATCCATGCATACAGGTCACAGGTTTACATTCAACTTATCTGGCGCTGGTATGATCCTTTCCAATCGCTGGCTTTTCCGTTGCTGATTTAACTGATATTTTCACTCCAAATTCAAGACACGAGGATGAACCACTTTTGAAATCGTGTGCCTTAATTTCATTCGGTCAGCCTCCTCCAGGGGCAGGACAGTCATCCTGTGTGTCGGTCAGCTCATTAGCATAAACAAAGGAGTTAAACAGGCCTAAACAAAGTTGTTACAAACGGGAATACACAGTTCACACCAATTCATAAATGATAAATCACTTGTAACACTAGTAACGTTAGTACAGTTGCGGGTACAGTTGCTAAAAGTATATTTTGTTGTTGCACATTTCTCATGAACGGAAAGAACCAACCGCTCACGGACGGCACCATCGTACTTTATGGTGCTTCATGATTGCACCACAAGGTGGCAGCACGCCTGTTCCCGCCACTAGTCTCTCCACAAACCCACACTATCGCAGATCATGTAGCGGGAGCGATATATGGTGGGATAGTGGGGCCATGGGTCTGAAGTGGGTCGGTAGGCCAAATATATATTATGTGATGTGTCATAAGTCACACAAAATGGATTTTGAGATATTGATCATCATATTTGAAAAGTTGGGACACTTAAAATAAAGTTTGCAATGTTTCTGGGTGGGTAATTACTAGTAAAGTAACTAAACATCATCATAAGAATCCATGATACCCTGTTGTTTTTAACAAATCGTACTTATTATTATTATATAGGATATCTTGTACAAATGTGAGGAGCTGATCTACGAAAATCAGAAAAAAAAATATATACATACGATTCGGTTCTGGAACATAAGTTCCATTGATGTGTTAATAACGACAATATAATATACGGTAGCCCAATTTTGGAATGTGGCTAATGTCTGAACTTGTAATATTATTAACTTTAAAATGCTATGTATAATCAAAATGATCTAATGAATAATGTAAATTTAAAAAAAAAAATTCAAGAGTCTGTGAGAATATCAATGTAACCATCGAAACCAGTTCAATAAAATTTCTTTAAAAACAATAAATCAATATGAAGGCCTTCAAAACGCAAGGATATATTCAATACTAGGTTCTGAAATTTGGTACATAGATTGTGTGCTAGACCCTCGAGAAATCAGAACATTTCAATAAAGGAATCTTTCGAAAAAGTCACTTTGAAAAATATCTATTTTGCGACTTATGACTCATTTTCTTAAAACACATCACATATGATCAAAAACAGGGGTTAAAAATCTATAAATAGGCCTATGTAATATTATGATTAAAATAAATACAGGCTCTAGGTCCAAAAGTACATATATATATGTCCTGAAAAAGCTGGGTACACGTCAAAAAGATTCAAAACATAAACAAAATGGCAAATCTAATTTTAGTCTTAGCGATATTCTTAATTTATTACGTGAACAAGGCTGTCAGAAGCTTCCCAATAGACAGGTACATGATAATAAATAACCTAGTTTGTGTGTGAGGGGGAGGGGGCAGGGGGGCGGGGGGCAATCCTCATAGAATCGATCATACGTTAATAGGGGGCGCTTTGTACCCATTCATTCACATTTTGCACCCTGACATAGGCCTTTAGCTACTTATTATTTCAAATAGAGCTTTGTGTATCAGATTCTTTCTTTTTTGAGTGAGTGAGTGAGTGAGATTGGTTGCTTTACGCCCTTATCAACACTTTGAAGTGTTATATCAAGGGCGGGAGAGCTGAGAGGGAGGTAGTTTATGATCATACCCAGGAAATAGAGATAGAGAAGAAGGGAGAGAGAGAGAAAAGAGATAGAAAGGCACTTTTTTTTTTGAATATCGAATATTCATTCATCTTAGCAACACATCCTCCCCAGCCCATTCTCTCTCTCTCTCTGCTCATCTGCGTTGAATATATAATACATTTGTTTCACCCTAGAGAATAAAAATAATGAAGCCGTCCCTTACTCTCCTTATTATCTTTTCCTCTTGAAAAGATGAAAAGAACATTTTTTTTTATCATTTACTTTTTCCCTAGAAAGTGTTAACCTCCATAAAAAGCCTGTGGTCTCCGATAGGTTTCATTCGTATCAGACAACCAATTATCATCATGCAAGTAGGTTCATGTTGAAATGTTCTTGATTTACATTTGATCTCTTTTTCTTGTTGAAAATAAAGCGTAGCGCTGTGTTCTGTAATGACTGAAGCTTACCCAATGAGGCATTTCGGCCCAGAACCATACAGGTTGATCTCCCAAGTCAGAGTGAGATAATATATAGTCATTTTATAAACATCACGTTTGCTTTTTGGTGTCAGTGTCTTGCCCTGTATAATAAACGTAATTTACTTTGTACTTTACTTCTGATATTGGCGATGTGCTTCCTGAATGATAGGTTTGTATTCATAATTAGGCCTAAATACTTATATTCTGTGAGTCTAAAGAACAGTATTTCCTAAGGTGAGAGTATCATCTAAGGTGAGAATATCATCCTTCTGGATATCTGTCTTTTTATTTGATATTGTCACTAAAGTACCAGGAGGTACCTATGAGGGAAAATGCAAATTTTTTTTGTTTCAGTCTCCAATATTTAACACAAATAAAAATAGTTTCACTTTTCACTCACTTCAACCATTGTGAGGTATTTTTCAAGTTTATTCCATTGGACATCCCTCGACCCCCTGATCTTGCAGCAAAAGATATGCTGAAATATACCTTACAAAATGTGGGTCTCCTGGGGCAAGCATTAAATAGCGTATCCAACTACGTGTCAACGGTCAAAGGTGGCACAGAGGGATGGTCAAACGGTGACCACTGATGGCCATCTTTGACCTATGTTGTTGACTGTCCCCGGTATGTACTTGCACGTCAAAAAGAGCCCACATGGTCACCGTCAGACGGTCCCCTAGGGACCACCAGACTTGATTTATTATTGTATCAACATTTCTGGTCATATTTCTACATATATATATTCACCAAAGCATCGATCTTCATACTCTTAGAGTCTATCAAACTGTATAGCCCAAATGCAAAAGTCTTGAGGTTACTCGATGAGTAGTGTCTTTTGGATGTGGTAGGAGCTGTGTACACATACAGGCTCATTAATTATTATTGGAGAAACATGTTGTATCAAATCTCAGCATTTCCTTTGTGTGAGAAATAGCATAATACCAATATTATACCATTTAATGTCTAAAACTCGATAGGAGTGAGTGAGTGAGATTGGTGGCTTTACGCCCTTATCAACATTTTGAAGTGAAGTCAAGAGCAGGAGAGCTAAAACTCAATAAATGAATATAGTTAACATAATAAAGTATTCATGTTTCTAGAGTGAAAAGTAACCCTAGACGTAATGACTAAGAGTGATAATTGGTCTGACCCACTTTTCATGTATAAAATAAGGGCACAATTTGCTACCAGTATGGAATGATCTCAATAAAACAAACCTTGATGAAGCGCTTATGTCATATTTGTTTTATTCACTAGGTCTTTTTTAAAAAAACAAAAAGTGAATGGAACAGTGAAATGATAACATAGATTGCATGTGTTGGCTTCAGGAATATTTGATGTTGGGTCCAGAGCTTCCAGTACATGCTACACTAGGACCGTCTCCAACTTTAGCACCACTGATGGTCTTGTTGCTGAACTCCTCAAGTGTTTTCCGCTTCTGTTCTAACTCTTCCTTCGTTGCTGACTCGTTGTCTTTGACCCAGGCAATGACTCCCATGCACTTGTCTGTGATCTTCTGCTTGTCTGCCTGGCTGATTGCTTCTTTCTGGATTCTGGACTTCATGTCATAGGCGTCGTTCTCCAGTGCATTTCTAGTCGCGATGCGGTCTCGCTCAGCGTCATCCTCCTTCTTGTATTTCTTTGCTTCCTCCACCATGCGCTCTATGTCCTCCTTGCTGAGGCCACCTGAGGTGGGAAGAGACAGACAATGGACATGTTATATTCACGCCATAAATACAACTACTAGGAACACCACACAATGGAACCAGGACAAAGCTATTAGCGGAGCGGGACTGACTTCTCCTACACTCTGGCATGGAATATATACATTCATAAAGAGGGAATGTGTCTCTCTATAGGAAATATTCTGTACTGTTGAATGGATTTTGCTGCAATCGATAGAATAAAATCAGCTACATACAAATGGATTCTCCCTGGCTATATAATACATTGTATTTTAGTCAGTGAAAACACGCGCATGATATATAAGTGGAGGACAAAATTCTATCCACTTCTTTTTTTTTTCGAAATGAACCCCGGCTCGAAACAGGACATGGATGACTGGGGTGTGAATAGTAAAACCCTTACAATTCCTGAACAACTAATGGAATAGAGCGACCCAAGTAAGGATAACTAACATATATGGTTGATGACCTTTTTTTGCAGCATAGGAGGTTTCTGAAGGGCAAAACAATCAATCCTTGGACTTTGTTGCATGTTGTAGATGTTTTGAAGATGTTTATGGTGAAAGTTGTTTTTATGAAGATCGTCAACATTGTCTCTTTTCCCCATTCTAAGGATTGCGAAAAGAATGGGGAAAAGAGACAATGTTGACGATCTTCATAATGATCTATCTATTCCTAAACTCAAAATCAAAAGGGAGGCTCACTTAGTGTTGAGTGTTTACCACTCCATGAGTGGGTATTATTATTGTATAAAATGTACTATACCTATCCATGACTATGTCAAGATAGATGATCACCTCCGTCGCATATAAAGCGTTCTTGCCACGTTGACGTGCTATTCAAACTACCCCAGTAAGGTGGAATACCTGGGAGGAGCAGACTTTTCTGCTATGTGCCTAAGTAGCTATTCTCTGTATTAGGAATTTAGTTGTCATTGTTTATATTCTCTGTATTGGGAATTTAGTTGTCATTGTTTATGTTGTATTGTCATGATTATTCTCGCAGGGATGGTTGGAAGAACTGCTTATAGCAGAAACTGTTAACCTTTTTCTTAGGAAATAAAAGTTATATATTATATACTTGAATTTGCCTATAAACTCTCCCAAAATAATGCATATATAGATCCTAAGACCAGAAGTCTCATATCAGGAGTGGGTAAAAAACCAAAACTACTTGTAATTACCCCACGCACTGAGAAAATTAAAAGGTCTCTGATTTTTTCTGCTCCGTATTTATGGAATGAAAAGAACAATTCCTTTTATGACAAGAAAAATGCTTATGTAGACGACCTGCTGAACTACAGAAATTATCTGAAGAACCAGTATGTGTTTGAGACAGACATATAAATTCATTGCAAGCTTTACTATACTATATCAGATTATATTATATATGTCTCACTGTATTGAAGGTTCCTCCAATTTGGTCTAAACCTCACTGTGATTATTGTAATACCACATCTTGATATGTCAAAATAATTTATAAGATCTAAAATCAAGCAAGTAAGTCTTGGAAAGGATGGATACACCATCAAACACACACCTCTTATTATAACATATTGTCAAATTTAATAAGAGGTTCCTTACTCCCAATAATGTCAAACATTGTATTCTTGTATATATATGTTGTATTTGTATTAAGGAAGAAAGACAGTACAGTCTTCCCACGAATATCTTGGATTGGATTGTATATTGTATTTTTATGTATCTGATGACTAATGTAAAGGAAGGGTAATAGTAGATGGTTCGCGAGGAAGAGATGTACGAAAAATACATAAACCGAATGTCCATTTTCCTGTAAAACATTTGCAAAGTCATGGAAATAAAATTCAAATCAATCAATCAATCAAGTTGGGCACCTTATTTTCATTTACTATATTTCTAATAGATAGATCGAATACAAATAATTGTATTGGTGTTACCAGTCCAATGCACTGAGCTTGTGAGTTGTTATTGACTATTTTCACCTTTATTTATGGTTATTGTTTGTTATTTTTTAGTTTTAAGTTAAGAAAACATGTTATTGTCATTTGTTATTTTATTTTGCATATACAGTCACAAGGTTAAACTTGTTAGGCATATCATTGATTATCAGTACATAGTCATTCACATTTCCTGATAAAAATATATGGACCGAGAAATCTCCCTCGTAGAAATTATTTCCTATGGCAACTTCACTTGTCATTGCTAACTAGCGGCAGTTTACTCTCGACAATTACACTTCAAATTCTTGTTTAAGATATAACAGCAGCAGAATATTGATGAATTTAATCCTATAGGCCATAATATGAGTAAATTCGATAGATTTGTTTTGTCATAATAGCTGAGAATTTAGTTTTAAAGAAGAAACAAAAATACTCACCGTGGTTGGTGATGGTGATTTTGTTTTCATGGCGATTACCCTGATCCACCGCATGCACATTAATGATGCCATCAAGGTCAATGTCAAAGGTCACCTCAATATGTGGCACAAGGCGGGGAGCAGGAGAAATACCGGCGAGCCTAAACTTGCCCAGCAGGTGGTTGTCCTTGGTCATGGCACGCTCTCCCTGATAAACTTGAAACAGAATAACTTTATCATTATCGCTGTTGGTGGTGAAGTTCTTGGTTTGCTTGACAGGGATGGTGGTGTTGCGCTTGATGACGGTGTTCATCGCTCCTCCAACTGTCTCCACACCCAGGGACAGCGGGGTCACATCAAGGAGAACTAGGTTCTGCAGCTCCTCACACATGTCACCATTGAGCATGGCAGCCTGGATGGCTGAAAGGTGGGGAGAAGAGGAAGATATTAGGAATATACTGATGATGATAAAAGAAAAAACTTAGCATGTCACAGTCAAAGCTCAGATACCTATTCAGTTCAGTGTTATTTCTATGCAACCATTTCACTTTATTATTCAAATGTTGTACCTATATTATCATAGTTCATAGAGACATTGCACTATACCAGATCAAATGATATTTGGAACAGTATGAGCAAATTCATGAACAAGAATTCTAATTCATAAGACTATTTAGAGGCAAGAGTATTATGCTCTCCAAATTATAGGAATGAATTGAAAACTAGCTCATTAAATTATTAATGCAATATACTTAAAAACATATATATATATTTCACACTTAACATAAGATCTGAACTAATACAAAATTATTTGTTTATAACAACATTTGGATCTATCTGAAGCAGTGATGTAAATTACCTGCACCATAGGCAACAGCCTCATCAGGGTTGATGCCCTTGGAGAGTTTCTTGCCATTGAAGAAGTCCTGGAGGATCTTCTGGATCTTGGGGATACGGGTTGAGCCTCCAACCAGCACAATGTCCTGGATGTCATTCTTGTCCATCTTGGCATCATGGAGAGCCTGCTCAACTGAATCTAGGGTGCTGTGGAACAGAGCAGAGCAGAGGTTGTCAAAACAAGCGCGGGTTATGGTGGTTTCTAATTTGATTCCTTCAAAGAGAGTACAGCAGTATTCAATCCTAGCTTCAGTACTGCTGGAGAGGGTGAGCTTGGCCTGCTCACAGATGGTGCGGAGACGGCACATGAAGTGCTTGTTGGTGGTAATTCCCTGTTTCTTCTCTCTTAGCTTGAACTCAGAGACAAGGTAGTTCACCAAGAGGTTGGTAAAGTCCTGACCTCCCAAGTGGGTGTTGCCTGCAGTGGATTTGACCTTAAAGACACCATCCTGGATGTTAAGGATGGTCACATCAAGTGTGCCACCACCCATGTCAAAGATGAGCACATTGTGCACTCCATTGTCTCTTTTGTTAAGACCATAGGCAATGGCAGCAGCTGTGGGTTCATTGATGATACGGAGGACTTTGAGACCAGCAATAGTTGCAGCATCTTTAGTGGCCTGGCGCTGGCCATCATTGAAGTAGGCAGGTACTGTGACGACAGCGTTGTGTATGGGCTGTAGAGGAAAAAAGGAAGAGTATTAGGTAGAAAGGAAGAGTGTAAGAGTATTAGGTAGAAAGGATATATATAAAGTGACAGTTATCCACAGACTAGAGCAATACTTTAATGGGAAATTTAATTCCTGCATTAGAAAGGGACACTCGGTGTAAAGTGTGTAGTGAAAGTATGTTCCACCAGGACACTGCATTTATGGCTTGAATGGTTTAGTAAATGTTAAAAACACAACTCCCTCAGTGCCTCTATTATAATCAATCCCTGAAAAGGGGCACCCATTTAGTCCAAAACATTTGAAACCTCTGTACTGAACAATTTTGGTCTTTATGCGATATGTTTGTGATACAACTCGCCACTGAAAAATACTCACGGTATCAAGATAAGCTTCTGCTGTTTCCTTCATCTTTGTCAGCACCATGGAGGAGATCTCCTCAGGGAAGAAGGTCTTATTCTCTCCCTTGTGTTCCACTTTTATCTTGGGCTTGTTGTTATCAGAGATAACCTTGAATGGCCAGTGTTTCATGTCAGCAGCGACTGTTGGATCAGCATAGCGGCGACCGATAAGACGTTTAGCATCATAGACTGTGTTGGAGGGTTTGTGGGGCAACTGGTTCTTAGCTGCTTCACCAATGAGACGTTCAGACTTGGTGAATGCCACATAACTGGGTGTTGTGCGGCTACCCTGGTCATTAGCGATGATCTCAACCTTGCCATGTTGGAAGACGGCCACACAGGAGTATGTAGTGCCCAAGTCTATACCAATAGCTGGTGCCTTTGCCATCTGAGTAGGGAGTAAATATAAAAAGAAATATTTGAAATCATGTAGGGTTCTAAAAAATTGCATATAAAAAAAGGTGAAGCATGGTTGTTTGCAGGAAGCTCAAATATTTTCATTTTGGGTTAGGAAGAGTACCTGGCTGGACGATTTGGCGTCAAAAGTGGCCATATTTATGGCCTATATAGGTCATACCGCTTAAGATTTTAACCACGCCCCCTTTATTATAGAACTGCCAGCTTTATACTCGACTCTGCATCGATCGTCTGAAACTCCTACTTCCCGACTTCCCATGGCCAGAAACAATGTCTCCAGGCCTAGGGGAAACATATACACGGAGATTACATCCAATACTACATGGTCTTTTAGGTATCAGAACTGAGTAATAAGCGATTCCCTGACCCCTATGCTAAAGCATGGACAGATATTTTACCCTGCGTACGGCCACATGGCATCTTCGGTAACGCTCGGCATCGCATCTTCGGTATAACTCAGGGGAAAAAATCGACCAATCACAGGGCGCATTACATCAACCTTCAGCTAGGCTCTCAGCCAATGGGATCACCTCTTCCAAACGTTACTCGGCGTGCCATGTACACGGGCCGACGGGACCGGGTGCATGGCTGCCATGGTGGTGGGGGACGGGGGACGGGGGGACGGTGACGGCGAAGGCTTTTTAAATAGCCTAATGTTTCATTATCAGGCAAACAGTATCCTATCCTAGTTAATTTAAGATTTCTTTGACTTTGTTGTTATCTGGTGCCACTAACCCTCTGGACAACCAGGATGTAACATTTCTTTCAGCCGTATCACGATTTGTTTTCATTGATCTTATAAGCTAGCTGGCTGCCAGTACCATTAGTTACATATTTTAAAAGGTAGGGGAAGGGCAAATACCTAGTTCCATAAACCTAAATAAACCTAGCTATGAAATAGCATTTAACATTGTCTTTTCATTTTAATTTTTCTGCGTCAACAAATAAAAAAAAGTGAAACACATATTTTCATTTTGGTTAGATGCTTTGAGGTAATGTAAAATTGAGAGGATTTGATCATATTGTATTTTGTGAATTTATGGCAATGCGACAAAACATTCACCATGTGAACATTGTCTGGATACCACTGGATGGTGCCGCCGCCTAGTGGCGAGCGCCTGACTTAAGAGATGAAGCTAGCTGAATAAAGCAGTAGCACGCGGGAGCTGATACATACAAGACATGTTGAGTTATTCATACATGGTGCCAGGAGTTAAAACAGAATAACCAGTATGGAAGGGATCAGACCTCCAGATCGGATGGAGTTTGTTGATGGCAATGTGGCCGAAAGATGGACATTGTTCAAGTAAGACTTCAGATGGTATGCAAGAGGTGTAGGAGTTAATGATCAGGAGAGATTGACCAGCTTGTTCCTAACCATGGCCGGACCAGACGCCAAGCGAATATATCGCAACTTCAGATGGGCGCCAGCTAGACCAGCAGTTCCAGCTCAGGCAGGGCCACCAGCGGTGGCTGCGGTAGCAGCAATGCCAGCGAAAAATAGAGATCATTATGACACCGTGATTGAAAAATTTGATCTACATTGTGCCCCGAGGAGGAATTGATTTTTTGAGCGCTACAATTTCTATTAACAGTTTAGTACGGCCTTCAGTAAAAAAAACAAAAATTGTCAGTTGAAAAGTCAAACCCAGTCAAAATTCAGTTGAAAATTCGCATGTCACTTGAAAAGTCATAAGTCTGACTGAATTGGCCACCTTCCCAAATCGCCCGATATCAGTCATCTAAACTTTTGAGTTCCAAACTTTCAGGTTATCCCAAACTTCTGAGTCATCACTTACTTTCAAGTCATACCAAATTTTGTAATCATGCCAAACTTTCAAGTTGCCAAAAATACCCATTTCAGCCAACTGCCGACTTTAGAGTCGTCCAAAACTTATAAATAAAGAGTATGTAGGCCTACTTCTGTTCTATTTGGCCCACAAATAAGTATTGATTCGTGCAATGTGCACAGCACAGTTGTACTGGAATTATACTTTATTTTACATATCGTTTTGATTGTCATGTACATTTTGAATGAAATGAAACAAGAACTAGATATTTTCAAACAAGCATGGGGAGAAATGATGGCTAGCTGTGCATGGCTTGCATTTCATTACCAGGATAAGATAAGAAAATCTTTTATTTGTCCAGTTACTCGAAAATACAATATGAAGAGACACAAAGGTCTGCATGCCTATATGAAAATTTAATTCCATTTCTACCGACTGTTACCTTTAGGCCTAATTTAGATAGCCTTCTTGGGGATATGTAAAAATATAATATAGGGTTAGGATATAGGGCTCTCTTGTTTGTCGCTATATTTTCGTAAAACAACTATTCCCTACCTAGAAAAACCTTGCCCTACCTAATTTATTTTCTTACCATACCTGATTTCTGTTTTACCTTAGATTAAAAGAAACAGATTGAGCTCTCGGAATTTTATTGCTTGCACCCTGCTGATTCCCGGCCCAAAGATGAGGGGGACCTCCTGTGGTGCAAGGGGGCTTTGTGCACCATGATGGTCACCGCCGATGCCCACCCCTCTCCAGAACCTCATGACCTAATTGCTGAAGATAAATTATTGGTACATGATTAATACAAACTATTGAAGAAATGCGGGTCATTCTTCGTAATAATTCAGGGTCAGTAGTTGGGCGAGAAATTAATCAACGCAACACACAGAGATGTATGCTTCAAATCAGTACCAGCCTCGGAAGAGACTGATTTCCATCTTTCCTTTATTTTTATACTAGACAGATTTATGACGAAATACACTGGTCCTGCGCTGATTGGCTTTGGTCTCGTTGGTCCAATTAATTGACAGGTTAGATTAGAGATCCAATCAGCCACAGGATAACAATGACAGACACTTATTAAAACGAGGCCCAGAGTGACCACTGCCACTCTGACCAATCTCTTTGGGTGGTGACCAGGTCACGTGGTTATCTCCCCTCCCCTCTCCCTCCCACTCTTTAATCAGTATTCCCTCCCCTCCCTTGACCTGGCGGTCAGCCCCTCCCCTCCTTTCCCACGTGATTGACTTTGAGATAACGGTCAGACCTGGACCTCACCTGTACCTTTGGACTTTGGGATGATAAGAAATCCGCGAGCGTTGTGGCGGTAAGAAAGTGTGGGTAGCCTTCTGGCCGGTAGGGGCGCGACGAATGTCTGGCTGAATGAGACAACTTTAACTTAAAATTAGACAATTTTGGGCTTGTCAATTTTACATACGTCCCAATCTCATTTGGTTCGGAGAACTGTGTACAACATAGTTCTCCGAACCACTCTAGGAGCAGACAACACATCGACGCAACCCTCATTTTAGTTTCCGGCCGACAACCCCCGAGCAACCCCGAGTATCACCGAGCGGCGACCCCCCTTGGCTGACCGAGTTCTGCCGAACCGGAACCCCCGACCTAGAACCATAAGTGGGCATCACTTTTCTTCCACTCACGAATCCATTGCCATCCCCAGTCAAATTCTACCCTCTTGCTTCATTAGATTTGGGAGTTTTGATGCCCGATATCTAATTCCACATGAGAGACCTTTATTTACGTTGGGGCACCTCGATCCAGTATTTTTATCTACAGGATTTTTAACCTTTGGCCCGCCGGACGAATTCACAGCGGCCATCCCTATGTGGATCGAGGCTCCCTTTCTCCCGTAAGTACATACATGTTTTATACAATTGAAAAATGTAAAAAATAGGACAATCTAGAGAAGTACAGAGAAAGAAATCACTCCCCTAAATCAAAATAATAGCTAAAGATTTTACAATGCCTTAGCGTACAATTATTACTGAGGTACGGCGAACCCGCCTCGGATAATTTGTAACCACAGTCTCTTAAGAGTTTTCACTAGGTGGCGTATTACCGCACTGTCTTTTGAGTTTAATGTATTGTTCATCAATATCTCGGCTTTGCTTGTCTATGGGTTCTCCCCGTAGAAACGTCTCAGGCATTTTCACGCAGTCTTTGAATATTGCCTTATACTTTTACTCGTTCTTGGGCTGCCTATCACTACTTAACGTCCGTAAGGTGGCAGCATGTATCTTATACACTTTCTAGGTACCTGTCGCCGTGAACATCCTCAAGGTGGCGACACTGGTACCTACTTATACATTTCCTTTGGGAGCCTGGCTCCTCTGGTCTAGAAGACTGACAAGATTCTTTTATATTTTCAGCCCTTCTCTCGACCCAAAAATGGCCCGCTGAGGTGTGCACATCGGTCTAGTGACTACCGACCGTTCCTAGGCTGGTCTCCGTGGTATCACTACTCCATCAACAACGTGACAACCTCCCATTTTTGCTTCACCCTACTTTCAGAGAACGGGTCCTTCATCGTCCTCTCTCAAGTGGTGGCTTATTCCTTCACATAACAGCTAGCTTTCTCACCCTAACTTGAGCAGAAGAGTGCGTCCCACTGCAAGCTAACACCGGGCGTACTTACTAGGTAGGAATTGGTGACTAGACCAATTAATTAAATTCTACGAAAGGGGTGAGGACTTTGTCCACAGTCCAGCACTAGGCCTGCTTTAGAGTAAACTAAACAGCTTTCGTGACAACACCTCCTTTGTAATTATTACCATTAGATTCCAATTAAATTAGCACTACAAAACATTTTAAAATCAGAATCTGCTCACATTTGCACTTAAGACTAACATTATATCGGCTTAATTTTATCTCACACCACATATTCATCTGAGTCGTTGTTTTAACACACTACTCCACGGGGTACTGCAGATCTTTGCTTCATATCCATCGATCGAGGGGGTTTTGGGGGTGTATTCTGTCTAAAGGAGGATAAGGGGTCAGTTTGGAGGGGTTGGGTCTCCGGGTTTTCGAGATCGTTAGTACCGCCAAGGGACTGGGGTTCAGAATCTTGCAGTGGAATCTCTTCAGCGGGTTGCTGTTGGGATGGGTATAAATTAGAAAAGACATTGGGGAAGGAGGGAAGAGGGGCAGAAGGTTTACTGGGTAGTCTATCTAGACTCTGGTTAGGACGTTTACCTAAGAGAGGGAGGCAAGAGCCGTCTCTCTTCCTCTTCACATACACCACCACTCCTATCAATCCAATCACGATTGCTAGGGTGAGCATGAGGGTCGCGAATCCCCATGTGGTGGATGCGGAGAAGGAAAAAGGTTGCACCGTAGGAGGAAGGGGAATATCGGTCAGAGAAATTAGGGGGACGTCGATTCTGCTGTTGAACTGGAGTTGTTGCTTCAGCTCAGGATAGTCTTCGAACTTTCTATAGGTTAAGTTGAGAGAGGGTAGGGACAGGGCTTTGGGGGGTGGAATTCTGATCGTGGAATTATGTTGCTCGATGCTGCGCACCCTCCAATCTTCACTATATAAGACGCAGCCACTGTTTACTGTGACCCGTGTGTGTTTGGTAAAAACATTTCTTATAGGTTTCTTACTGATACACCTTAATACAGTCTCGACTGGAAAGTATACTGCAAGGATAACCGATGACAGTTGTTCAAAATCTCTGAATATTTCGTTACTGACATTGCCACGCTTCTTAATCTCTATCTGACACTTTACTGGACCTTTGCCTAAAATTATTTCTGTTTCACATGTTGGTTTTAGGTTCTCCAACGCAGAGGAACATACAGCTGGGCTGTATCCCATGCAGTGGTTAGGAACAAAAGAGGCACCACTAGAGACACTGTCCATCGCTAATTCAGCGATGCCCTTGATGATTTTGAGGTAGGATGGCCCATAAGGGGTAGGAAAATACCTTAGTTTATAGTGTAAATACTTAGTAGCCGAAACTGCAGGGATGACCACCTGATAAACTAATTGCTCGTCTGACTCAGATATGATTTGAACTTGTACACTTCTGTAGTACCAACGAACATCGTCTATTGGTTGGTGTCCCCTCTCACTCAATTGGTGAAGAATTTCATTTAAATGTACTTCAGGTAATATTTCATCAGTCAAGTACCCGTGCTCTAGGTGTGTTCTCTGGCGATGGAATAAATCAATTTGCCTATAATATACCAACATAATGCGGTCAACTTGGCTTAGGGCCTGATCAACCTCTCTTCTCATATGCATACGATGAATATCTCTAGAAAAACCATTTAAATGATGAACAATTTCAGATACCTGGTCAGTCAGATTTTGGCTTATCTCTTGCAGGTTTTGGATGTCGACTCGATTCTCTCGTAGGAACAGACGGGTCTGGTTTACCACAGAAACCATCTCTGACTGGAAGTGAGACATCACACTGAGGCCTGCCTGCGATGCCTCCACTGCCGCTCGGAGCTCGTCGATCTGGTCTGTGGTAGCTGTACCGAAGAGAGATCGGCTGATCATTCCTACCACTCCTAGCAGAGCTCGCTTCGTGCGAACTGGTGGAGTGGGTAGATGATCCTTGATGAATTGAACATGAAGCCGCCATGTTCTGAGGTCGGTGATTCCTACCACTTGCTGCTCGTGTAGTCCTTCCATCTTAGCTTCAAGGATGTGGAGCCACGACTCCATAGGCGGAGGAGCAGGGGGCTGGAGGAACATTAATGCAGTCCATGTTGCTGTGAGGGCCCTTACCTCCCCAGCCGAGTATACCAGCACACCTTCTTCCTCGAAGATGTCTGCTTGGCTGCAAATGAGGTAACAGGTGAGCAACAGTAACCCCTTAGTCACTGTCCCCACCGCCATCTTGTGCATCTGGTGCTGAGGTTGCCTGCGCGTCCGGTACCCGGTCAGTAGAAGCTGATGTTCTTTTTGCTCTCTTTCCAGGTTTAGGCTCGCTCTCCTTCAGTGGACTAGGCTCTCTAGGGCTAGCAGGCACTCTCCGCTTGGCATGGAAACGCCTATGTAAATGACGCTGAGGATTGTCTGGTGGGAGCACAATCCGCGGAGCTGCTATCAAGGCCCTTGTCTGAGACCTGGTGCGTATCTGAGGAGGTGGTAGAGGAGTACTTGGAGTCCTAGGTGTTGCTCCTCCAGTTGGGTTAACTGGAGTCTCTTCTATGTTTGCAGGAGTCCTGTACCTCATCTGAGGTGGTGTGAACGGTGCTGGAGCCGGTGGTGGAATGACCAAGGCTTGGTTCTGGTCAGCATTATAAGGAGGACGACGGGGCGGATCCGGAACCTCTGGTTGGTCCACGTCACTACCCATATCTTCGTCGGCTGAATAGAATTCTTCCTCGACTTCCGGTACCATTTCCACGTCCGCAGCGCCACCTACAGCTGGATCTTCCGCCTGGAGATAGACTTGATTCACAGGTGGAAGCAAAGGTTCATGTATTAAAGCATTGGGGTCAACATTTAGATTTTGCCCAGGAGGTTCAGGGGGGAGTGGCCTCGCTGCCCGAGCCCGTATTCTCGCCCGATTGCGCCTGCCTTGGCCTGCCCTGTTTTGCCTATTCCTAACTGTATCCCAAGCAATATCCCCCGATACCAATTTTATTCTCTCCCGATTGATTAGTTTTCTCTGACCTTGTGGGTCTCTTACGATCACTACAGCTCCCCTTACACCTAGGACTGTATACCCATGATCCCATCTAGGATCTAGGGGCGCTCTGGCGCCTGCTAATACAACTACTGAGTCACCTACACGTAAGTCACCAGCATTTGCCCGAGCTCTAAGCCTCTCATAATTATACTTACGGCTGGCTTCAGTATTTTCTGCAGCCACCCGGAAAGCATCTGTGAGGGCTTGTAATCGTTCACTTAACACTTGGGGTTCTGTACCATCCGGCCCAGGGAAGATCTTAACAAAGGGGACCGGGGGTTGACGACCAAAGGTGAGAAAATAGGGAGTGAAATTCGTGACTGAAGAGGTGGAGACTCTATGGGCCCAAAGTGTGGGTCCGAGTTGATTCTCCCACTCTGCTGGTCGCGCATTGATGAATTTTTTTAGGATATTCTTAAAGCTTTTGTTAAACCTCTCCGTCTTACCGTTAGTTTGGGGGTGCCAGCCAGAAGTATGTCTGACTTGCGTCCCAATGGATCTTAAATAACCTTCGACTTGTTGATTCATGAATTCTAGACCCCTGTCAGTAATGATTACCTCTGGGGGCCCGTACCGGGGTACATATTCATTTGCCAGATAGTCAGCTATATTTTTCCCAGTTTTTCTATCAATAGGTTTAACTTCCGCCCATCCACTACAATGATCAATTACAACTATAATATAACGATTCCCATTGTCTGAAACAGGAAAAGGACCACATAAATCCATTCCCACTATCTGACCTGGGTACCTTGCTATAGGCATAGCTGTGGGAGCAACCTTATCTTGACCTGCACGATTTACTGCACACTTATCACAATTACTCAACACACGGAGGGTATCTTTCCTCATAGTAGGCCACTTGTAGGCCTCTAATATCCTATCAAGGGTTTTTCTCATTCCTTGATGGCCCACTTCAGTGTGTGCTCTTCTTATCACTCTGTAACGAGCTGATTGCGGCAACACCAATCTAGGATAAGCTGGTTTATTGGGTGGGGACATGATTGTAAACAATAATCCGTTGATTAGTGTGTAATCGTCCACCTCCTCTAGGCCCAACTGATACTCAGCCATCTGTTGCTGCTCTGTTCTGACTTGTTCTCGCTCAAGCTGATCAAACTCCCAGGGGATTTCCTCTGTTTCCTCGAGGGCACCTACTTCAAAATTACTGAGAGCGTTCCCCTCCCCCTGGTCATAAGTTTCATGAGTCTTTATGCGAGATAACATATCAGCCCGTACATTGTTCTTACCTTGTCTATATTCGATGGGGGCACCGTATTCTGCTATTAAAACAGCCCAACGCTGAATTTTTGTATTTTTAACCTCACCAAGAAAGAGCGATTTTAGGGGTTTATGGTCAGTATAGATGGTAAAATCACTGCCATATAGATATGGTCTAAGTTTAGTTAGAGCATAAATAATGGCAAAAGCCTCCTTTTCTATAGTCGCCCATTTGAGTTGGGGACCTGAGAGTTGTTTTGAAATATACTGAACTGGTCTTTCCACTCCATTCTCGTCAGACTGGACGAGTATGGATCCCACTGCGTACTGACAGGCATCTGTATAGAGCTTATAAGCTTTTCCAGGTTGTGGATGAGCCATGATTTGGTCTGAAGTAAGAACGTCTTTTAATGTTTCGAACGCTTCTTGTTGTTCAGGACCCCATTTAAATCTAGCATGTTTCTTTGTTAACGCCACCAAAGGTGTTACAATTCTTGCATAGTCAGGAATACACTGACGATAATATCCACAACAACCTAGAAAAGATCTAATGGCGGACACACTGTCAGGCGGGAGCATTTCTCGAATGGCTTTGACTTTGTCCGGATGGGAATTTATCCCTTGTTTAGACACCTGAAAGCCCAGAAGATCAACCTTGTCTTGAAAGAATTTACATTTACTCTTTTTGATGGTAATACCATGTTCGGATAAAGTGTCAAAAATGATTTTGAGATGTTTTTCGTGCTCCTCCCGTGTTTTAGAATAAATCACCAGGTCATCGATGAATATACCAAGAAATTTCCCAATATATTCGGCGAATATCCGGTTCATTGCCCTTTGAAACACAGCCGGGGCATTAGTTAACCCGAAAGGCATTCTACGCCATTGAAATAAACCTCTATGGCAGACAAAGGCCGTTTTCTCTATGCTTTCAGGGTGCATTTGGACTTGCCAATACCCAGATTTGAGATCTAGAGTGGAAAAGATCGCTGCTCCTGTTAGACTATCAAAGATATCTTGTATATTTGGTAGGGGGTGGGCATCTTTCTTGGTGACAGAATTTAATTTTCTAAAATCTGAACAGAACCTGGTTTCCCCATCTTTCTTAGGTACTAAAGTTATGGGACTAGCCCATGGTGACGAGCTTGGTTCAATCACACCTAACTCAAGCATTTCGTCAATCTCCTTATCTACTATCAGCTTTTTGTTTAAGGGAAGGCGATAAGGTCTCTGATTAATAGGGCGGGCATTCCCCGTGTCAATCTCCATGTATACATCTCTTACTATGCCTAATTTACCATTTTTGCCAAAAACTTCTGGGTATCTTTCTTCCCAGATTTCTTCCTCTGTTTTGAGGGAAGCAAATTCAGAATCTATTTCTTCTTCTACCGTTTGACTTTTATATTCTCTACCTCCTAGACGTATGATTCTTTTTCTGTGCCAGATTACTGAATCCAAAATGTCCAGAGCATCGTCCCCTAGTAGGAGATCGTGTTGGAGGTTTTTAACAACGTATACAGGAAGATGACTACCCCCAGCCTTAATTATCGCCCTGCCTTCTGACTGCAAAGCGTGACCACTCAGTGACCGTAATTGTTCACCTTGTTCCAAAATTAACGGTCGGTGGTTTACCTTATTGAAATGTTTCCACAATTCATACTTAACTAAACTTCTAGTGGCGCCGGTGTCGATAAGTGCTTGTGCTTTCCTTCCCGCCACAGGAAGGGCCACACGAAACCGCTTATCCGGCGAATTTATTCCCCCGAAGGGAGAACAAAGGGGTTTGTGGGAACTCTGGGAGTCAATGCTTGTATAGCCGCTATAACGGGTTGCATTTTGTTATCCATTACTTCTTCCATGTCTGGCCGTACAGCCGCTCTCATTTGTGCGAATCGAGTAGGGCATTCTCTAGCAAAATGTCCCTCTAATCCACATTCATAGCAAGTATTCTTACCTCTAAACCTTTTTCCCCCTTTCTGTGCCCCTCCCTTCCTTCTCTGACCCTGTTGTGACTCTACCTGATTAGAATTGGCAACCGGGGCAGGGTTTGGAGCGCTATAAGGCGGAAATGCAGGCAAATAGGATGGTTGCACAAAGGGAAACTGAGTCTGGTTCTGAACTGGTGGTGCATGAACTGTTACCGATGAAGGTTGAGATCTTTCCCTCCCTAAGAGTTCTACCATATTTCTTAATGTTTTTAATTCGTCCATCACAGCTTTTGTTTCCATATTGGTCTCCCCAGTAGGGGTCGGTGGAGTCAGAGTTTGGGTTGGCGTCCGAAGTTTTGGGAGTAAGGCGCCTATTTCCATAGGTTCCTCTCTCCTTTCACCTCTAGCTGGGGCATCGGCTAACGTATGGGTATACGCTGCCGTTGTCGCCAGGTCAATTGCTTCCCCCAAAGTCTCTGGTCTTGTTGAGAATACCTCGCACCGTACCTGTCTATCGGTGAGCCCTTTTATAAAATCTCGAGCTAATTGTGACTGAATTACAGGCAAGGCCAAAATGCCTGGTTCATAAGCCCTCATAGCTGTTTCCAGGTATTTACGGCCATAAATTCGTATGTCTTCGTATGGGAGTTGATGGATCCCCTTCAACTTCTCTCTAAGTTGAGTGGTCTCCTCTTCTCCCATAAACAAGCGAACTATTTCCTGTTTTACACCCTCCCATGTGCGTTCATCTCCCCGTGCTTCTACATAAGATTCGATGGAACGTGCTAATGATCCCTGCGCTAACAATATAACTGCTTCTATGGCTATGTTATCATGTGCCCCTACTGTGATTCTAACTCTGTCCAACCCCTCTAACCACTCTCTGAGTGATTCTTTGTTGGTCCCATCGTTAGGACCCAGCAAGGTTGCATGTCTCTCCATACGCCTTCTAACTACTTCTATTGACGCATAGTGTGCTTTACGATCAGCATCATTGAGTGCATTTACCTCTTCGGCGGTGATATCCCAGTTAATGGGTGTTGTCAACGCCATTTTGGAGGTACTTGACTTAGCTGATTATGTGTAAAGATGAATTACTATTACCTGCTTGATTTGGAATATTCTATTTCTATATAGAGAATTTGGAATATTAATTTTTGCCTAGATCCAACGTAACAATTTTTGTGCAGGTATTTCCAAAAACAAAAATTTTGATCTCTTTAGTCCCTATTCTTACTCATTACATTTTATCCCAATGGTAAGACATAGTTTCTAGCTGTTCACTGCTGAACTGAATCACACTTTCAGAGGTGCCTACGCAGTCGTTCCAATCCTCAGGTTCTGCGATCGGTGGATAACCATCATTGAATATCTCCTCTAGGAAAATATCCTCAGCTTCGAGGTATTGTGGGAACTCTTCCACATACTCAATTCTTTCCGCCGGTGGCATGTCTAAAATACTATCTCTACAGGATAAAGTAAGATAATACTTGTGTGATCAGCTAATGCACCTTCCAATAAAAGCCCAGCTCAGAGTCCCAAACATACAACACCCATAAATACAATGGCAGTTTTGAAAAAGGCACACTCACCTGACTCCTTTTGCTTGCTTCTAAGGTCGGATACCGATCTGACCAACTAACTAGCCCCTAATCATGGTCGCCAATGAAGAAATGCGGGTCATTCTTCGTAATAATTCAGGGTCAGTAGTTGGGCGAGAAATTAATCAACGCAACACACAGAGATGTATGCTTCAAATCAGTACCAGCCTCGGAAGAGACTGATTTCCATCTTTCCTTTATTTTTATACTAGACAGATTTATGACGAAATACACTGGTCCTGCGCTGATTGGCTTTGGTCTCGTTGGTCCAATTAATTGACAGGTTAGATTAGAGATCCAATCAGCCACAGGATAACAATGACAGACACTTATTAAAACGAGGCCCAGAGTGACCACTGCCACTCTGACCAATCTCTTTGGGTGGTGACCAGGTCACGTGGTTATCTCCCCTCCCCTCTCCCTCCCACTCTTTAATCAGTATTCCCTCCCCTCCCTTGACCTGGCGGTCAGCCCCTCCCCTCCTTTCCCACGTGATTGACTTTGAGATAACGGTCAGACCTGGACCTCACCTGTACCTTTGGACTTTGGGATGATAAGAAATCCGCGAGCGTTGTGGCGGTAAGAAAGTGTGGGTAGCCTTCTGGCCGGTAGGGGCGCGACGAATGTCTGGCTGAATGAGACAACTTTAACTTAAAATTAGACAATTTTGGGCTTGTCAATTTTACACTATCATTCATACACATTGCACTCTTCCAGAATTATATTCCCCATGTTGCAAGCATGATTTTGGTATTCGATTTATCTCTCTACTATACTTACAAATCAAGTTACAGTTAAATTTCTTTGGAATACTTATTTGAAAGCACTTTTTCTTTTCAAGATTTCAATATTTCCTAATCCGTCCTAATTATTGGGATTTGAGTATGTGATTCTTGAGAAATGTAGCTTTCCTGTGGTATATGTGGTTAAGGTGTCGCACAATGTCGCATGGGGAAAAAATGCAGGTAAAAATGATGAATTTTGTGTAGTTGGTACTTGATATCTCCACTTGTACTGCATGTATATGAACTGGGGAAGGACATTTTTTCTGCTCATACATTAGGCCTACTTTTTTTTCTTTTTTTTTTTACAATAAAACTAATAAAAGAAGGAAAACAGGTTTTTCTAACCCGGAACTGTCAAACAGCACATCTCTCATGTTGAAAACTGTTGTTATAAAATAGACATTTCTTCAGTTCTGGGAGGTGGTTTCCGGGGGTGGTTTCATTTAAAAAAAAATAAAAAAAAAAGCTACCATCCCCCACAACCTAGTATTTTTCAGCCAGATAAATCGGAAATACACCTATTATTTTTTGGGGCCTAATGCCTTTGTCGATTTGTCAGGCTAAGAAAGTGTCTCTGTCGTTCGTCACTACTAGCTGCCTTTGAAATTTGTCGATCTAAGAAATGCCAGAAAGGCCTTAATTCGACCAAATGACATATGGCCCTTTCAAAGGTCGAATTAAGGCCTCGAGAGCCCTTAACTTGTCCCTATCTAACAGCTACATTAGCTTACATTGCCATGGTATATGCCTAGGCTTTACATTCAACTTACCTTTCCTTCTTGCTTGCCTGTCGATTAAACTGATATAATTATTCCCACTCCTGGTTCCATATTATGAACTTCCACACACGAGGATGAGCCAGTTGTGTGCGCCTTCATTTCACTCACTCGCCTCCAGGGGCGGGCTAGTCAGCTCATTTACATAGAAAGTCCTAGACAAAGAGAAAGTACACGAACGTTGACATAAAATATGTAAAACTGGTACAAGAGCGTTCAAAAAGTATTAGCCTATCTAGTATTTTAGTTTTTAAAAAAAGATATTTTGATTACTCCAGATATCGCTGAAAAGAAGGAACCCACCGCTCACGAACGTACAGCATGGTGCACATGTGCGACTCTCCGGAGGTCGGCCAACAATCTCGCAATGTGTTCTGTCTTATTATGATATGTCAATACGTATAGCCGTCAGAACAGTAGAATAACATGTTATTTATACTAAAACCAACCTCAAACATGAGTTCTGTTGAGGTTCCATGCTGAAATGAGGCCAAATAAAGGAGCGAAAAAGTGAACTTGCCTGTTCAGATGAAAAGAGAGAAACACAAGCGGTGGAACCAGCTACAACGTGCATGAGTTTCACCACTTCACCACATGATGGCAGCACTCCTGTTCCCGCCTCTCGCTCAGCTGGTAGTGGTAGCAAAGATAGTAATACGTACTATAATCTTTGGTGGTAGGCTTATACTTGGACTCCATACTTGGATTTCCACTGAGACAATAAACCAGTTCTTTCACCACTTTATGAACTGCAATTCATATAGGCCTATATATAATATGTACTGAATGTTAAGAAAAAAGATATTATTGAATTATAGAAATTTCCATTTTCCACAAGAGACTTGTTTAGCTTTGTTTAAGCAGACGACAACATTGTTTGAGAAAGTGCAACGATACCATTATAACCATTATAACCATTTATTTATTATTTATTATTATTATAACTCCCATTTCAGGAAATTATGTATATTTGTCTGACTATCTTTTCAGCAACAATCAGCTCGATCAAAATTAATTGTAATTTGCTTCAGACTTCACCAGTTGTTTTGCTATTGTACTTCTGAGTCAATAAATTCAGATAAACAAATCTACTTTTGTTTGTTGATCTTTCACAGATTTCCAAACTCATGCCCCTCATGAATCAGATAAACAAATCTGCTTTTGTTTGTTGTTCTTTCACAGATTTCCAAACTCATGCCCCTCATGAATCTGCAGTTCAGTATTAATTTATTTTAACTTGAGCCATAGGCCATAGCCATAGCTAGCAGCTATACACTCCTACAGAGAGCGAGCTAGAGCGCAGCGGGCTGGACATAATAACATTTCGCGTAATTCAGTACATGATAACAGCACTTTCCCCCCAGAATTAGATGTAAGAGAATATCCAAGGAATAAGATACAAACTGCTGCAGAAAGTTGTATGCTTCACAGTGGCGGTACTGGGGGGTGGGGCTGGGGGGCACCGGCCCTGGGCCCCTAGACCCCGTAAAATGGTCCCTGTGCCCCCCTTAATTCAGAGGGACAAAGGGCCCCTAAAGCACTGCCAGAATTTGCACTTTCCTTCAAACCGCTGACTCTACAAGTATAACACTCCCAATAACCCCATATTTTATTTTAGCTTAATAATTCCTTTAACATTGAACTTTTATTTCTATAATTTAGTTTCAGGGCCTCTATTCAAACAATTAAATTTCAGATGGTCTCAAAATTGTTATTCAAACAAGAATCAATAAGGGTGCACAGTTTACATTTATGATTTGTTCATCATTTGGACAACTCAGGGTTTTCAGTTATTTCCTTTTCCCAAAGGAAACATGACAGGGTCCAGTAAAATCTAAATTCTTGACAAAATAAATCTATACATATACATATGTCAAGAGGGTCTCAATAGCTACAATTAATTCGTTAATTCTATTTTCTCAGAAGGTTTTTTTGTGATGCAAGAAAATTGGCTTATCATTTTTGCTAGACAAATTAGAGTTGTGGGGGCTTTATTTCATTGTCATTAGGCAAATTAACTGTTGTGTGTCATTGCAATGACATTGTAAACAGGCAAATTCTGAAGATTTTGACCTCAAGTGTGCCTCCCTAGGCCTGCCTCCTGGTACTGCCCCTGCTTAGCCTGGCCTGGATTCCCCAATCCATATGCATACAAGACGATTCTCACTTGCAAAAGGTGTAGTATATGCATGCCCCCAATTATGTAATGAAAGGACCATTCACTCCAATTAACTTAACTTTACTCTAATTAATTTGATTTATCGTTATGGTAAATCCACTATGGCCGCAATGAGAAAATCAAACGACAGCTAGGTGTGATCAAAGGAAAACAGGTAATCAGTCCTAGTCAAAACCGGAATTTCTCGGCTCTGATGAGCCGGCAGGTATTACATAACAGGCCATCACAGCACCACAACCGAGGGTCCTGCCAGACCTAACCAAAACCATGTGTTTCATAATTGAGGCACCCCCCTCTCTCCCTCTCTTAATACCCGGCCTCTCTCTCCCTTGTATAAGAATCCATCCAATCACAGTCACATCACAAATACAAAGCTTTAATATCTTTCCTCATATTCGTCACACATTGATGAAATAAAGATGAGAATAGTTCTTAAGGCTAGGAGAATACTTCCAAAAATTATTTAGTTAGTATATTTCACAATTTAAAAAAAAGGTTAAAGATGAGTGGACCACCTGGTTGATACTGACACCACTTGCAGATGGGTACTAATTGATACATGTTTGTGTTAGTGATTAAGAGTCAAGGAACACTTCGCCGTACCGATATGCCCATCCCGGATGGAGCTAGGACTGTAATGGTGACGTCATGTTCACGACGTTAGAAACGCTATTATAGGCCCACAGGGGATCCTTCTTCCCCTTTGTTGCTCACGGAAATGCCTTTTCCAATAATAAGTTTATGAATCATATAGATTTAAAAAATATCGGCCTCGGCCATATTAGGCCCATACTATATCCTTCCACGCTAAGAGAGTTTAGAAGAGATTGACGTCATGCCTCTATGTCCCACCATCAGTGGTAACGTAGGGTTCCCTAGTGTAAATGCCTACAAATCAACACATAGAATGGCCGCTACAAGTGCTGCCACCTGTGGAGGATAGCAAACATCGCCGCCAGCTATGCAGAGCTATGCCTACTGCTGCCACCTTGTGGCGGAAATGCAAATCCCTAACAACAACAACAACGGCCGAAATAACGGCCAGAGTCACCCTAGGATAGTCCTCCACCCAACAACATAGTCCCACATTGTTGCTCATAAATGATTTATGTTGTTTTATTAATATGAATTATTACTATGTACTGTATTGTTTTTATGCTGCTTAACATGCAAAAGGGTTTTCTACTAAAACTATGTTGTATTTGTACTATGTAAACACACTAGTGTAATGATATCAAGAAGTGTGAGCAGGACTTAAAGATGGCTTAACCTATGCCACAAGAAACAAGATTCAAGCAAAGAAACTCAAAGAAATAAGACCAACCTGGTCCTATATATGATGCAACAAGGTATGTGTTCATTTATGAAGTATATAAGATTGTTCCTGTAAGATTTATACTATGAATAATGGTGCTATGTACTATGTAATTGACTAAAGTTTATGAGGCAAGTCAGGCCATGCTGCCTGTAGGTGCTAAGCACATGTTAGCCTATAGGGAATAAGTTATCCTATAGCAGTGCCTATAGGGTTCTGTGCACCTCTACCATTACTGTGTATTATCATTGTATTACTCTAACCTTTTATCATGCTAGAAAAGGGAGTCTGTATTGCTCTCTTATATAAGAATAGGAATCTCATATTGTATTTTTCTATTATTACTTAATGTGCCTTATGAGCTAAGATCAAAAGAAGTGTTTGTCTATAAGATTTTGTTGTTATATGAATTTGTACATCCTTAAAGTTAGGTGAAACTGTATTCTATGTCATTTGTTATTTACAGTTTTCACGGTGTCACTAGGGTGTAATTTTGTGCATCAATAAACATCAGTATTTTAATCAAGAACGTCGTTGCTCTCAAGTCATATGGGATCCGGGTACAGTGAAAACTTGGCTTCAAAGATGAGAGCCAGTGAAGCTAGAACCCAGAAGGACGAAATCTAAGAAACAGCTGATATCTTCAGAGACTCCAAGAAGAAGACATGGGACGACATCTAAGAAACAGCTGATATCTTCAGGGTTCCAAGAACAAGAACAAGTCCAGAAGTATCAAACCGCCCATAATATGTTTTTTCCTGTGATAAATGAGGTGCTTGTGACTGACGTTTACTTTACAGATTGTTGAATGATCCCCCCCCCCCCCCCCCACCTCTCCTGCCCCGTCCCCGCACACACCACCGTGTGTGCGGGGAGCACGCTCAATGCTATAAGCCTGGCCTGGGTGCCCTTAGGGCTCCAACGGGGTGGCGCAAATGGCGGTCGGCAGTCCCAACGCATCCCCATAAGATTAGTATAGAAATATCGAAAATCTATTTTACAGCCTAGATTGATTAGTTCTTCGGACAGAACTTGCAGAGGAAGTCATATCGTTGCGATTTCTGTGTAAGGTTGTCAGCTATCGGTATGTTTAATAGGAAAACGACACGGCCAGGTTGAGTTGTGGAATGTACTGAGACATGGCTGTGAAGGCCCGGGGCGACAGAAAGGTTCGAAATATGCCTGCTTGCGCACCGCCTTCTTAAGGCGGTCATTGGTCGCCTCTCGTCAAGACACCACATCATTGATTCCACAAGAATTCCTGATAAGTGCTGTACAAGTTGAGGTTTGATAGAGACTAAATGAATAGAAGCTGTGCCAAAGACACTCTTAAGACACTTCTAAACAAGTTGGAGGTGAAATGATTATAAGGATCATTTAAAGGAACTGTCAGAGACACAACCCAGTTTTAAGTTTCTTCAAGTCAAGTAACATTCAATTCTAAAGTCAAATTTGAGTTTATAAGAAACTTATAGGTTTTGATAATTTTTAATTGATTTGTTTTGTACAACAATCGTATAACTAAAGGTTTAGTTACAGGTTAAACTAGGTATTTATTGCATTGTGGTTTTAATTTTTGCTTATTGTTGAAATAATAGGTAAACCAGCTAAATAAGGTACTTTTATTTGTGTGGACTGTGTTGTTGGGTATTGGTAATTTTCTTCCTGTGAGCTCATAACCTTTATACAAAATGAGCATCCCCGATTCATCAAGAATAGGTCCCACTGACAAAGAAAAGAAAGAGGTTGAGGACGAACACAAGAACGAAGAAAGGGTACAGAAAGAAGAAGACAAAGTACCAGAACATGGAGGTGATGACAAACCACCATCTGCTATCAATGATTCATCCACAGACAACACACGCCGAGGGAAATGCCACCGCAACCTTACAGAAAAGGCAAAACAAAACAAGATGCAAGAACTCACCAAAGCTTATTGGAAGCTACATGGCACATTTGCAAAGGCCACCAATGAAGCAGACGACCAGCTAAAAGGATTCTGCACACAGGAGGCACTTTGCAAAATAGAAGAGCGTCTCCAAGGTGAGTCAGACAGAATCGAACTTGTATATGAGGAGCTGAAATCCATTTCCACAGAAGCTCCTGATCATGAGATCCGACAGAGTCTAGACAGAATCACGGCAGACTCTGATCTAATTTTGAGTACGGTAAAGGTCCAAGTAGATGTACTCCAAAACCCAAGATCAGTACACTCTTCCAAACGCTCTAAAGCCAGCTCCAAGTCTTCTCATCGGTCCTCTCATCGGTCCTCTCATCGGTCCTCTCATCGGTCCTCTCATCGGTCCTCTCATCAGTCCTCTCATAGATCTTCACATAGATCCTCTGAAGCATCCTCTCAGAGAACACACAGCTCCAGTGCATCACGCAGAGAGAGGCACAAGCCAATACAGGGGCTCGCAAGGCTGAGCTTGAAGCTCAGAGAGAATCAGCTCTCAAAGAAGAGGAACTCAAACGCCTAGAACTAAAGAGACGTGCCGACGTTGAAGCCACGATGGCTAAAAAGAAACAGGAGTTGGAACAACATCGGATCGAGAAACTTCTACGCATAGAAGAAGCGAAACTCAAGGTCTATCAAGATGAGATGGATCGTGAAAGTAAAGGATCACGCCTCTTCATCAAGACGGAAAGGTCATCAAGCAACCAGAGCAAACCGCCTCGTAACACACCTTTGCCCGCATCTACAGACATGGCAGCCTTGGTGGAGGCATTCAGCTCATCGGTAGCTCTAAGTCGCCTACCCGTACCCGAACCTTCAGTCTTCAACGGTGATCCACTGTTGTACCACGACTGGAGCATCGCCTTCAAGACCCTCATTGAGGATAAAGGAATCCCTCAGGTGGATAAGATCCACTATTTAAAGCGCTACCTGAGCGGACCTGCGAGAGACGCAGTAAGTGGATACTTTCTCTTGAAAGGCGAAGGTGTATACGAAAATGCCAAGGCTGTCCTCGAGGAGCGTTATGGCAACCCATTCACTGTCACTGAAGCCTTCCGTGACAAACTAGAGGAATGGCCTAAGATACAAGGAAAGGACGGCCAAGATCTGAGACGATTCTCGGATTTCCTCAATCAATGCAATGCTGCCATGATGGAGATGACAGGACTTGAGGTCCTCAACGACCCCAGGGAAAACAGAAAGCTCCTGCAGAAGTTACCGGACTGGATAGTCACCCGCTGGAGTCGCATAGCTTCAAAAACGAAACGGACCCACAACAGGTATCCATCTTTCGATGAATTTTCTCAATTCATCGCTGGAGAAGCAAGTATAGCCTGTGACCCTGTCACATCCTTAGGATCTCTTAGAGGGAAGGCCGAGAAAGAAGCGAAAGCGAACGATAAGGTGGCATCTAGTGAAAAGAAAAGAAGTCCTACAGCCAGGACACTTGCAACTGAGGGACAGCAAAGTGAATCAGTGCACTGCCTTTCTTGCAAGCGGAACAACCACGATCTAGCAAACTGCAGAACCTTCTACGCGCTTCCTGGAAAAGAAAAGTCTGAGTTCGTTAGAAAGAACGGCCTATGCTTTGGATGCCTCCAAACAGGCCACATGTCAAAGAACTGCACAAGTAGAAAAACCTGCAGCAAGTGCCAGAAAGGACATCCTATGTGCCTTCACATGGAGCAGTCACCTTCAAGTGATGTGAGGAAAGAAGCACAAGAGAGCTCAAATGGTACCAATAAGAACGCAGTCTGTGGAAGCGTGTCACAAGGAAAGGTGTCCATGACCTCCATGATAGTGCCAGTGTGGATATCGTCAAAGAGTAATCCTCACGATGAACATCTGGTTTATGCACTTTTGGATACTCAATCTGACACTACTTTCATCCTAGACGAGACAGCTGATGCCCTAAAGACAAAGTCAGAACCTGCGAGGCTGAAGCTATCAACTATGTCAGCTCAAGGTGACATCATCAGCTGTAAGCGCCTACAAGGACTCCAGGTAAGAGGCTACCACTCACAAGTCATGATCCCTACTACACTAGGGGCTTCATTCCCACCGATAGGTCTCACATTCCGACTGCAGAAACGGCAAGTAGGTGGCCTCACCTCCAGAGAATCGCCAAGAAGATGCCGACCATGCAAGACTGTGAAGTTGGACTCCTAATAGGCTACAACTGCCCAACTGCACTCACTCCAAAATGCTTTATTGCTGGTGAAGGCAATCAACCCTTTGCCATTGAAACTGAACTAGGATGGAGTGTTATCGGAGGTATCGATCCTCATGAAGAAAGTGGAGATGCGATTGGATCAACACATCGTATCTTAGTAAAACAGATCCAAGAAGAACTCCAAACAAGAAAGAATCCAGATAGCGGAGCTTACCACAGTAAGGTATGCTTCACCCAAAGGACAACTGTGAAGGAGATACTCGCACCATCCACCATCACAGGTATCCTCGAAACAGACTTTCAAGATATCTCGAAGAAGGGAGATAAGAGCATGTCACAGGATGACATTCTGTTCCTCCAGAAGATGCAAGAAGGAATCAAACAGGATGTGGACCGGCATTATGTGATGCCACTGCCATTCAAGGAAGCTCCAAATCTGCCGAATAACAGAGAAGTGGTACTTCGTAGATTCCAACATCTTCAGAGGCGTCTAAACACTAACAACAAGTATAGTGATGACTATCACGCTTTCATGAAAGAAATCATTGGTCGTGGTGACGCAGAAAGAGTCCCACCTAACGAAACATCAAGGAAAACAGTATGGTACATCCCACACCACGGCGTATATCATCCCAAGAAGCCTGAAAAGATAAGAGTGGTGTTCGATTGCAGTTCCAGATATCAAGGGAAGTCCCTTAATGATCATCTTCTACAGGGTCCCGACCTCACAAATGGGCTCATAGGAGTATTAATCAGGTTCAGGCAGGAACCTATTGCAATCATGTGTGACATTGAAAAGATGTTCCATCAATTCAAGGTCGCTAAAGAGGACCAAGACTACTTGCGGTTCATATGGTTTGGAGAAGATTCAACCATCGTAGACTACCGAATGAAGGTCCATCTGTTTGGTGCAACTTCATCTCCAGGTTGTGCCAATTATGGTCTCAAGAAGATTGCTGAGGACAATGAAGAAGAGTACCCTGCTGCTGCCAAGTTCATCAGAGAGAACTTCTATGTTGATGATGGCTTGATTAGCGTCGCGCACCAAGGAAGAGGCATCACGATAAATGCCTTAAGAACCAAAGGATTCTGGATCCTGGGCATCAGCTCCAGAGTATCATCCTTCATCTTCAAGTGCGTCCAATGTAGAAAGCTCCGAGGCAAAACACAAGAACAGAAGATGGCAGACTTGCCAAAAGAGAGACTCGAACCATTGCCACCCTTCACCTATTGTGGTTTCGTTTGTTTTGGTCCATTCATAATCAAAGAAAGACGAAAAGAAATAAAGAAGTATGGGCTACTGTTTACCTGCATGTCATCCCGTGCTGTCCACATAGAGATGTTAGACGACATGACCACTGACGCATTCATCAATGCATTGAGATGCTTCATCGCACTTCGAGGCATTGTAAGGCAGCTCTGCTCAGACCAAGGAACAAACTTCGTAGGGGCTCAGAACGAGCTCAGCAGAGCCTTCAAAGAGATCAAGGAGGAGAAAGTACAATCCTTTCTAGCCAACCAGGGTTGCGACTTCGTTCTCAATGTCCCCTCTGCAAGCCACATGGGAGGTGTTTGGGAGCGTCAGATACGATCAGTCCGAAACGTTCTTAAGGCAATCCTAAGCAAAATGGATTCCCGACTAGATAGCTCTTCACTACGAACCTTTTTCTATGAGGCAATGGCAATTGTCAATAGTCGTCCTCTCCCTGTAGATGGCCAAAATGATCCATGTGGACCGACACCTCTTACTCCAAATCTCCTATTGACAATGAAATCAGGAGTTGTAGTGCCACCACCTGGAGACTTCCAGAAAGTGGACCTATATGGAAAGAAGAGATGGAGACAAGTCCAATTCTTGGCCAATCAGTTCTGGACAAGATGGAAAAGGGAATTTCTGTCTTCACTTCAGGAAAGACAGAGGTGGAGCAAAACACGAAGGAACATAGAAGTTGGTGACATTGTACTCGTCAAGGACGAAGATCTTGTTCGTTGCGATTGGAAGTTGGCTAGAGTCATCAAAACTATCCCTAGCCAAGATGATCTAGTACGCAAGGTTCAGCTTCTCATGGCCGATTCCACACTCACCAAGGAAGGAAAGCGCCTGAAGAAGCAGGTACACTTGGAGCGACCAATCCACAAGTTAACGGTGCTACTTGAAAACAGAAAGGAAACATAAGTCATCGGGTATCGTCCACAGGCATCATGTACCTTCACGAGAGGGAGTAACATGGATTGGGAAAATCACAAGCGATTTTGAGTGGGAGTGTAAATGCCTACAAATCAACGCATAGAATGGCCGCTACAAGTGCTGCCACCTGTGGAGGATAGCAAACATCGCCGCCAGCTATGCAGAGCTATGCCTACTGCTGCCACCTTGTGGCGGAAATGTTAGTGTGGGAAGTTCTATTTTTCATTCTATCTCATGGTAGATAGGTTTTGCCTATATATTTATAGTAGTGAAACTAAATAAATTGGTATAAGTGTTTTTCTCTATGTTCCATCTGGGTTCGGGACAATTACTGCTGCGTCATAAGCCACCCAACGCCTCCTCCAGGGCGAGTCACCTGTGGACATAACATTAACATAATGCTGACATCAGCTTCTGCCACGTGGCAGTGTGAGCAAGACCCGGAGGAATGACGTAGGTTTTGGGTTGGTAGAAAAGGGACAATCTATCGCGTATTCGGGGTTCTCTCGAGATATTTTGATACAACAAGGTGATAGCTGACAGGCAGGGAGGAGAGCATTGACAAGAAGGTGAAACTGGACTTAGCGAGTTTACGGGAAAGCCACGTGTGACTTATCCCAACTTCAAAGGACAATAATTACCCCATCGACGGATTGCTCTCACCCAGTGACAGGCCAGTGTATAGACTCCCCGTTCGAAAGGCCTATGCCTGCAGCTATTGTTGAGAGAGAGCCTGAGGGCAGGTAATTACCCAGATGGGAATTAAGTGTGTTACTCTAACCAGAGTCTTGTACCATTGATTGTGAGTATTGTGCAGCACCTCTTCATTCAAGGATCTCTTTGTTGTAATAAATATACTTGCACCGCATTGAAAGCTACTGACGATCTTGAGTACTTTGATTTATGCATTGTGGTGATTATGACTAATTAATTATCCCCCCATAATTATCTACACTGACATTTGGTTGGAGAACCCGATGCTTTCTGGTCAAGTATACATTAATTGACATGTTGAGATTGTCTCTGATTGCCAATGGATGAGTGGGAAGAAACCACAGAAGAGGTCCGATTTTAAATTGAGTGCAAAGACAAGATCTGGTTGGCAGGATCAAAGTGAGAACACACCAGACCATGCAGAATATTTCACGAAGAAATATGGGACTCATGAACGTAATGTGGAAGCATTAATGAGTTCAGCTGAAAAGACAGAAGAACTACCCGGGCCGGAGGAGCAAAGTGAGGCTGAATCCACTGGATCAGTAAGTGATTTCGAGGACAGTTTGAAAAACCCCCTAGTGGGAAGAGACAGTGGTTACGGTCAGGAGAATTCGACATTCTTTGGAGCCAGTTCTCCTTTGGCAGGTGAAGAAGAAATTGTTGAGGACGATTTGAATAAAGCCAGTCCTAAAGTATCACCTGCGGGACGGGCAGCCAGTGTTGTTACATCAGACGAGGAGGAGTTGGTGGATACAGAGGCCTATAGGGGAGTTCACACAGCAACAGCTGTTACTCAGCAGGCTGGCATCGGTAATCCTACTGACACTTCTAGTCATATTGCTGGTGGTGGGGCTTTTGACGTGGCTGGGATTAAGACTCCTGTGATTGAAATACAGACAGTTCCTGAAGATAATCCTTTGCCTGAGACATCTGGGAAGACCCTAGACACCATGACGGAAGCAGAGAAGGCAGCAGCCTTGGAGAAGCGAGACATGGAGCACAAAGATCAAATGGAGAAGTTAACAACTGGTATAACTGGCTTGAAAGCGGTAATTGCCAAGTTGGGTGATAGGCCAGGAGCGGCAGCGCAGTTTCATTCAGCATTGCTGGCTCCCTGTAGATTTGCAGGCGCGCCGGGTGACAGCCCTAGAACTTTTATTGGTGATTGTGAACAGCTGGCTCATGAATTGCATCCTAGAGAGATGGATAAATTTGTGGACGATTTTCCTCGATATTTGAGTGGGCCAGCAAGGTGTTGGTTCCAAATGCTGAATTTTCATTCGAGAAATACATCTTGGGAGGACCTTAAGAATGCATTCTTTAAGAGATATGAACCTTTGTCTGACGCAGACAGAAAAGCCCTTAAATTTACTAATATGAAGGAGGACGAATCACTGAAAGACTTTCTGGATAAATTCCAGGAGAGAATGGTTAGGTCGGAGACCAGAGATCCAGATGTGGTGCGTGAGTGTCTAATCTCCAGTTTGCTGCCCAGATACCGTAATATGATTGCTAATAAGAAGTTAGGCGATGCAAATGAGATAATGGAGTATCTCCTTCAGAGAGAGAGTGTTTCGGCACCTAAGGGACTGGGGGACTCGCTGGGCATGAGGGAAGACATCAACAAGCTTACAGGCATGATGCAGGAGTTGTCTGGGAGAGTGGAGAGACAATCTTCACAAAGAAAAGGAGCCAACGCGGTGCTTCATACAGATCAACCCCGGCAGGCCAGTCGTGACAGCCAGCAGCAGAGGCCCCAGCAGAGATTCAATGGGAATCAACGCCCTCGAAGGGAGCAAGTTAAGTGTTTTTACTGTGGTAAATTCGGTCATTATAAGAGAGAGTGTTACAAGTATAAAAATGACACGGGTACTAACCCGGGAAATAATGGCATGCGCAATAATAATGCCACAACCGATGCTCCTCAGTACAGACAGCAGGTTGGTTGCACTATGCAAAAAGGTGTTGATAATGTTTTTAGCAAGAGCTATAGTGCAGATGGTAGTAGAATGTTGGTTTACCCTGAATATGTTAACCCAAACGAATAGACCTTCCCCTGCGAAGGCATGGTGGGGGAAGGTATAATGTGAGTGTGAGAGATACTGTGGCCTCGGGGTATACAGCTGCAGGGGCCTATGAAGAATTTAATCTCCCTCTTTTTCAGGATCCTATTCTTTTCACTGATATAACTTATGTTAATAATTCGTTTGTGTATACTACTTTGGCTTTGGATAACACGGATCATACCCTCTCAGGGCATATCGGTGGTGTTGAACTTAAAGTTTTGGTAGATACAGGTGCTTCTATTTGTGTTATTGGTTCTGATACCTTTAAGAAAATTAATGGGGGTAGGTACGTTGATTTGGGCCCCAAGAGGGTATGCTATTTAGCAGATGGAAAGGCTATTACTGCAATAGGAACCTGGACCACGAAAATTAGGTTTGGTTCTGTATTATACCCTATTACCATTTTTATTTGGCCATATGTTTATAAAGAGATAGGACTCATCCTGGGTAGAAATTTCCTAATGACACATCAGTTGGTTCTAAGTTACAGGGGATGTAAATTGGAGCCTTTAAGGGTGTTCAGAATAGTTGCTGGGAAGGAGTTCGAAATACCTGCTAAGGCAGAGAGTATTTTGAGAGGTGATGTCTTTGACGATTCTATAGTTGAAAATACTGAGGTTTGGTTTGACCCTTTAATAGAGAACTTAGAGGAGGGTCTAGTTGCGGCTAGATGTATAGCTAATATTACCTCTAACCATGTGCCAGTGCGTGTGTTAAACTATTCTGAAAGGCCAAGGCTAATTAGGAAGGGTTTATTGTTGGGTTGGGTAAGCGTGGACCGTATCACTGAAATGGCTCCTTTGTCATGCATGGTGGGGGCAGGTAGTAAACAGCCTGAGGCATTCACACCGCAGGTTAATGTTGAGACAGACAATTTGGATTCTGATCAGAAAGATAGGGTATTTGCACTTTGCAGGAAATACTCAGATGTTTTCGTAGGAGCAGATGGGATGTTGGGAAGAACACATTTGATAGAACATAAAATCAAGTTAAAAGAGAACTATGAGGTAGTACATAAAATGCCTTATAGACAATCACCTGTGATGAGGAAAATGATGGACGAATTAATTGGAGAGCAATTAAAACAGAAGGTGGTTGAGAGATGTTATGGTTCTGAATGGTCTTCACCAGCTTTCCTTGTAGCTAAGGGGACTGCTCGTCCAGGAGATCATAAGTCCTGGAGAATTTGTGTTGATTTCAGAGGCCTAAACTTGGCCACAGTTGAGCAGTTTACCTATATACCCCGAATTGATGATATATTAGATAATGTGGGACAAAAATCACCAGTAATTTTCAGTTGTTTGGACCTCCAGTCCGGTTTTTTTCAGGTCCCATTGGTGAAGGAAGATAAAGATTTGACGGGGTTTATGACAGCCTCAGGTGAGAAGTACAGGTATACAGCCTTACCTATGGGAATGGCAAATTCCCCTAGGACGTTTCAAATACTAATGGATATGGTAATGGCTGGTTTGAAGTATAAGACTTGCCTGTGCTACATTGATGACTGTATTGTATTTAGCCCGGATTTTGATACACATGTGAGGGACTTAGAGGAAGTATTCTTGCGCCTTAGAGAGGCTAATTTAAAGCTTAAGCCTTCCAAGTGCATAATGGGCAGGGATAGAATAAAGTTTTTGGGACATACTATATCAGCAAAGGGTATAGAACCTCATCAGGATAACATTGGCCCAATACAGAAGATGGCTACCCCCACTAAGGTTGCGGGAATTCAAAGATTTCTGGGTATGGTAGGTTATTATAGGAGGTTTATAAAGGATTTCGCAAACAAGGCAAAGCCATTGACTATGCTTCTAAAGAAGGAGCAGAAATGGATCTGGGGGGAGGAGCAGGAGAAATCCTATGCTCTTCTTAAGGAGGAATTCATCGGGGAAAATGTTTTGGCGTTTCCGGATTTTTCCAGGCAGTTCATTCTCGAAACCGACGCGTCCGGTTTTGGTCTCGGTGCGACGTTATGCCAGATCAACGATCAAGGTAAGAAACGGCCGGTGGCTTTTGCAGCGAAAACCTTATCGGAGACGGAGAGTCGATGGTCAACCTGTGAATTAGAATTGCTGGCAGTCGTTTGGGCTGTCCAGTATTTCAGAGTGTATTTGGAAGGCAGGTCTTTCAAGTTATTCACAGACCACTCGGCTTTGTGCTCATTGCTGAATAATGATAAACCAAAGGGTAAGTTCGCTCGATGGATTATGATTTTGCGAAATTTTCGATTCACGGTGGAGCATTTGCGAGGGACTCAGAACACGGTAGCCGATGTTTTGTCGCGGAGTACCTATGTCGAAAATCCAGATCCCGCCCCTATATCGGATTTGCTTCCAGTCGACGCTGTGACTGTCATGGCCGCGGGATCGCGTGTGGGAAAGAAGAAGAAGAAAGGATCTGCTCGCACGAAGCGAAGCATTGACATTGATTGGGAGAGTTATTCAACTCTGCCTACAGACAGAGAAGTGGTTGCGGAGAAGCAGAGGAAGGATCCAGCGGTCGGGGCGCTAATCAGGTTCATTGAGGAAGGCATTTTGCCAGAGAATCGAGAAGAGGCGAGGGCCATTGTTTTGAGGGAGCCTGATTATTTCATCTCCGAGGGTATTCTATTTAAGTATCCAGTGGTCAAGCCGAATGGAGTGATATTGCGAGCACAAATGGTGGTACCGAGTGAATCGGTGCCAGCAATTTTAGCCCTTTACCATCAATGTGAACTTTCGGGTCATCTGGGACCAAGCAAGATGGTTCCGATTTTGCGCTACAGATTCTACTGGAAATCGCTATATGGCGATGTGCGGAAGTTTTGTCAGTCTTGCGATTCATGCAATCGAATGAGACGCATGACCAGACCTATTAGGGCTCCTTTAACTTTAAGGGACCCAGTGAGTGTGCCTTGGGCTTGTGTTAACATGGATGCGCTGGAGAATCTTCCGAAGACGAAGAATGCGAATAAACATATCATCAACGTAATTTGTTACTATTCTCGTTTCGTCATCTCGATTCCAGTACCAGACCTGACAGCGGATACGCTGATAAAGAATTTTTATAGGGCTGTTATACTGCGTTTTGGAGCGGTGCGGGAGATTATTTCTGACAACGGATCACTTTTTCGAAGTGGCGCTTTTGCGGAGTTCTGTGCGCGTGCTCGGATAAAACAGACCTTCATTACCGCGCTTAACCCTAAAGCTTCGGGATTGGTCGAAAGGTGCAATAAAAACGTCTTAGACAAGCTGCGTTTCATGATTTCTGAAAACCAGCGAGATTGGGACGATCATTTGCCGTTAATCGAACATATTATAAACACTTCGCCAGCCCATTCTACAGGCCATTCGCCTTTTCTCCTCCTGTATGGAAGGCAGGCCACCCTGCCCATGGAAACCAGGTTGGTAAACCCATCAGAGGATCCCCAGACCATGCGGGAGGTATTCGCCGATATCTTGAAAGTTCAGGAGAAGGCGGAAGTAGTTGCGCGACGCATACTGCTCGAAAGGCAGAAAGAGATGAAGAAAGCTTACGATAAGAAAGCCTATTATCCTGCTCTACAGGAAGGTGATATCGTATATCTCTATTGGCCCAGGGTCTCGAAACCAGGGATTAAATTGAAATTAAAATGCATCTATCATGGACCGTACACAGTCTTGCGGTTCGTTACAGAAAAATCGGTAATTCTGAAGACAGTGGCGGATGGCAAAGTTCTGACTAAGCCAGTCACGGTCGATAGATTAAAAAAGGGCGCTCTTAGAGAAGAGGGTATCAGAACGTGGGCACCCTTGACGGGACCTTTCGAAGACAATATGGAGTTGGAGGAATCTGACTTGCCAATTGATTCGGGAGCCCCTTTGCGCGATCTTGACCCGATCCCTGAAGAAATAGAAGGGGCCGAAAATGATGGGGTTTTGACTGATCGGGAGGAAGATGATTCGGTGGAGATTGCCGAACCGCACGGCGATGGCGATCCTCAGGAATCTGCGTCCGGTGAGAATAACGAAGAAATTCCTATGGCAAGGAAAAATCGATTTGATAGTAAGGCTGAATATGAGCAAATCGTGGAAATTTTGGATGCAGTGAAAGTCAGAGGAGAGGCTCTGAGACTGAGGGTAAGGTTTAAGGATAATTCCATTGTATGGATTGATCAGCTCTCTATGAATGAGAGGGCTAGGGAGAGATTCCTGGACCAGGGCTTGGAGGCTCGGGAGGTCCCGCGTCTTTTGAGAAACATGTAATTGTCTGTAAAAAGGATTTTTTTTTTCTCTTGTGTACCATATAGACTAATTATATTGGTACAGATATTGTCACTTGGTATGCTATGTATTCGTTGGTAGATATAGTATGTATTGTTATCATGATTGGTTATTTCGGATATTCTAGAATTTTGCATTTAAGAATTTGGAGTTTTGCATTTATCCTCCTCTAACAGGGAGGTGTGAGAGATGCCAGGCTCTAGCAGTGGCAGTTTTCGCAGGGACAGCTGATGCGGTTGTGGTGACAGGCTGGTATAAAAGAGGGTGTATTGTAGGTAAAATAATCTAATATATGGTTCATGAATGATTCCATAGGGTATAGGTGGACTCTCCATTATTATGGATTGAGATGTACATAAGTTTGATGACCAATAACGAAATTGGCAAGTAAGACATATATAAAGGTTGAAAAAAGGCTACTGAGAGAATGAATAAAACATGCATGTGGGTTAGAATTGGAAATACATAAGAAAAGAGGGTGCACAGGAGATTGTCGATATTATTCGCAGAAGCGAAACGAAAAAGCTGAGCTCAGCATGAAAGGTGACGAAAGTGGGGGACAAACTATTACACAGCTTTTGACAAACATTGAGGGTTTTAGGGCTGGTTATTGCGAAGGTGCTGTGTAAGGGCCCTTTTAACGCAGTTTTCCATGACCATTAGCCATTGCCCTTAGCCTGGTTGAGAAGGTTTGTGTCAATATGGTTTATGATAGAGGTCCCACCCAATACTTTTATGGCCTGGTGCACAAAATTGACGTAACACGGGTGTGTGCAAACAGCATACCCGAAAAGGGGTGTTTGCCCCAATAAAGCTAAAACACCGCAGATAATGGTTTCTCGTAATGCTTATGAGTGTCAGATTAGTTATCGCATGGAAAGATGAGTTAATATAGCGGTCAGAAACCTTTTGACTTTTGTCACGAACAGTAGCAGAAAAGTTTTCACAGAAGTTTTGCGATGACAGATCCAGCTGTAGCAAGTCTCTTGATGAGGGCGGAACGCACCTTGGGTGTTGCCCGTGATATCGTAACCCAGCAAGTGAGGTTGGTGGATAACATAAGGGAATTACGAGATTTGACACAACCAAGAGCAAAATCAACTAAGGTAGGCAGACCACGTATAAGAGGGGAGGATGCCCCAGGGAAGAGAAGATATTGTTGTGAAAGTTGCACTGCGTCTTACTCAAGTAACTCTAACCTTTCAAGACACCGCAGGGCAGTCCACAGGGATAATGTGTTTCTGTGTGATAACTGTGGTTTTGTGTTCAAAAGAAGGGACTACCTCATGGGCCACAGGAAATCGGGAATCTGTCAAGGAACAGCCAGAGCCCCATCCCAAGCATGGGAGCAATCTGGAGACGCTCCTGCGGGACCTGTGCCTGTAGGATCTGGATCAGAAGTGGTGGAATCGGAACAGGAATCAGAGGAGTACGAATCATGTAAGTATTGAAGATTGCAGTCTTTTCGTTTTTTTTTAATCTGGATGACAGAGTTTCTGAGTCTAGAAACAGATGGAACATTGCCTTGGCCTTGCCAAGCAATTTATAGGGGGCTTATGCCTACAGCTGTTGCAATGTATGATTTGGTGTTTGGATGAGAAGGGATTTCTTTGCCTTTTCTCATGTTGCTGGATATTCACTGTTTCCCAAGTTTTGCCTTGCACGAATTATTTTTTTCGTTACATATATTTCTGGGAATGACATGGTGTCATTGGGCCACGCCCCTTTTGCAGGGGAAATGATGTAGTGGGTGTGGCAATACCCATTGCAGCCCTATGTCGGGGGCCAGGCTCCCCAGGAGGGCATTTAATATATTTTTATGGGGGGGCGGGCCTGTTTGGAAACATGGGTTCTTTTACGAAAAACCTATCTTATAATGGGTTGGTATCAGCTTGGGTGGTCACTCACTTGTGAGAATCCGTCAAAGCATTGACAAATCCCCAGAGCCATGTTGATTGTCATTCTTTTGACTCATCTTGCCTTTCGTTGGGCACGGGTAAGTCTTTAACCCCTTTGGGAAATTATTATTTTTGCATGATTATATCGGTTTGGATTGTTGACATTTAAGTTCTGTATCAATTGCATTTTGTTATGTTTGAATTTGCATTCTACCTGTCCCTTTGTTGAGACTGTGGTTTGCCTATTCCAGGTTAATTCCCAGGAAGAGGGACACATCTCTCGAGGATATGTTCTGCGACAGGGAGCGGGGGTGCTTTTTCAAAAGTCACGCCATGCCCTTGTTTCTGAGCAAAATTATGTAGATTTAGCTTTTGTAGTCCCGAAACCCTCATATAAGTCCGGGGAATATAAACATATGCGGTCTTATTGTCGCGAGGGTAATGGTTGGCCCCCAGGCCATCCTGTTACATTAGCTGGGAGGAAGAATAGCTCTACATATAGAATACTGGATAATATGCAAATTGATTGGGGTGGTACGGTCTGCCAGGCATTACAGCCTATTTTCGGTCAGATTGATAAAAGTGTTGAGGCAGCTATTGAAAGACTTAGAGTAGAGGAGATTGGTTTAGAGGCAGTTTTGGGATCCCCTTCTTTAACAACTGGGACTTCTAGACAGCGTAGAGGGAGGATCTTTAGTTTTGTAGGTGAAATGTCGAGGTATTTGTTTGGTACAGCCACATTGGATGATATAAATGATTACAAGGAATCAGTGCTAGCTTTACACGATTATGTGTCAGGGGTGGCAAGTAATTTGAATAACTCTAATGGGGTTTTTATTAGTTTCATGAATGAAACGTCTTCTAAAGTGCAAGGGTTGGCGGACGAATTAGTCAGACAGGGAGGATATATTAAGAAGTTGGAGAATTCACTTGGGAGCGTTTCAGGGGAGTTATTTAAGGACTATACATCACTTAAGGGAACTACTATTTGGTTAAAATATTTTCAGGCTGCCATGTCTCAGAGGCAGCATAAACTTACAGTGGTAACTCAGTTTGAGTCTGCAGTTAGACAGTTTACTGGTGCAGTACAGATGCTTTTGCAGGGGAAAATCTCAGTTGATTTAATTACTCCAGCTGAGATGAAATTAGCCTTAGAGGAGGTAGACGCAGGCATTAAACCCAAGGGCCTTAGGTTGGTAATCACTGATCTAAATTATTATTACAAAAATTTATTGAAATCATTTATTTATTCGAATTCACATTTATACATTCACCTAAGTGTTCCTGTGGCAAGGAAACCTGGTATTTATGAGATGTATAAGATTACCAGTTTCCCTGTTCCTCTAGCAGTAGGGGATGGGGAAGAGAGGGGCCTTTCAGTGATAAAAGGGTTGCCAGATTATTTGGTAATCAATCATGAATTGGGACTATATGCTGAGATGTCAGAGGCGGAGTTATCTTTATGCACTCAGGACCACATTACCTTATGCCCTTTACCATTACCACATAGATCGGTGGTGTCTGTGTCATGCTCATTAGCACTGTTTCAAGGGAATATTGATGCCCTACGACAGATTTGCGATGTGCACATAACACCATTTAAGAAGGCACCTACAGTGTTGAAGGCACTAGACAAAAGGAAGTTTCTGGTTGCTCAGCCTGGGGGGGCAGTTGCTATGGATTGTCCTAATATGCCGCTTAGGAAGATTCTTTGTAGTATATGTGTCTTGGAAATTGCTTGCGATTGTACCCTCCGCGTGGGTGACTATGTGACTGCGGGCGCAGGGCTTGTGTGTTTAAATGCTACTGTAGTTAGGGTTTTACACAGCGTGAATATTCCATTGTTAAAGGTGTTTGATATTCCGGACCCCAGGGAAGGCTTGGCGTTTGCTATGGATAAACCATTGAAGGTGGTCATTCCAAATATAACTGATTACCTAGATAAACTCAGATTGAAATTTGGTGATAATTATTCTACATCGATGAGGGATTTTGCTAAACAGATAAAGGAGGTGAAGGTGTTAGAGATGCCTGGCTGGTTAATTACTAGCTGGTTTGAGAAGCTGCCAGTGTCTTTCAGGTCGGGTATTATTGTGGCAGATTCGTTTTTGACTATAATAACTTTTATTTGTGTCTTATATTTATCTTGTAAGTATTATGGTTTAGCAGCAACATTCACGGGTATGAGGGCAGTAAGAGCTGAGGGATTGTTGGATGAGAGGCAAATTGTGGAGCTAGTTCCTGCACGCCCTACTGGGAAGGCTCCACAGGCTAATGATTACAGCTGGGAAAGCCTAGCTAAGTTGGATTACTTAGACAGTATTGTCTCCATGATTTTGATTATTTTAATTATAGCGGTGGGCTGCAGAATGACTGTGGGTACAGTCAGATTTCTAAGGAAGTGTATCACTAATGGGGGCTTTTGTTCAGCAGCTTGGTTGCGAAAAAAGTGTCATTTTTGTATTTTGGATGCAGATATGAGTGATAATACGGATTTGTTGCTGAGATTCGGTAATTTGGATTCCACAGAGACTTTACAAATAGCAAAGATATTTGATGTTCCTCCACTAACTAGAGTGATTTCGGTTCCAAAAATAACAATTAAAAAGGTGGTTCATACCTGGAGGGGTTCTAGGGTACATTTAAATGTGCCTGGCGATTACATTTATGCTAGAGGGAGATATAGGATTCCTGTCACAATCAGGGAAAGTGTTATGGTTTCATTGGGAAAGGGACGTCGCATTAGAGACTTGGTACGGGCAGGTGATTTGTACTACTCGGTTTGCCTAAGGGCAAATTGCAGGCTGATACAGGTAACACAGACCAGAATGGAAAGGTTTGGGGCCCCCAATAGGGCAGAAATGAGGCTTCTCCCGTCTCTTTCTACAGTACATTTGTTGGATGAATTGTCCACTCCTTCTAGAAGTCGTAGACGTCCCAGTCAGATTTATTCACATTCCCGTTTGACTCCCATGGCCAACATTCTTTCACCAACGTCCCTACTTAGCTCAGGGACTGAGCCACTTATTGAGGGGGAGAGGGCCTTGGGAAGTCTTAATGAACCAACAGGTGGGGAGGTGGGATCACCGTCCCTGGAGGTCGACCCTACTGTGTCTCCGGGATCCACTGAGTAGCTCTCACAAGAATGAAATCCATGCCAAACTTGAACTACGGTGATGGGTATATATGTTTTGATGTATCGCATGTATTATTCATGTTGTTGTTAGAGTTAGTAATTGCCCGCTGACGAAATATGAGTGTGTTTATGATAATTACAGCTATTGACTGTAGGTATATTTAAAAAGTTAAATAAGTTAAATTAGCATATGTCTTTCTGAAGGTATTAATTAGCTGCTAATGATAATTGTCTGAATGTATTAGGGATGACTGAAGCAGTAAATATAGGCATAATTTTGAAATTAGTATTTATGTCTCTATAAAGGCATTATATTAGGGTTGCCTGAATCTGAATGTATTTTAAAGGTAATTTTTAGCCATACTTATGTGCATATATATGTTAATGTGATTGCTCCCAAATCGGGAAGGTATTGGCATTCTGCTTGCATTTGTATTTGTGTCGGTATTAATTGAACAGTACCTCTGATCACGGTTTTTGTTTCTCTTTTCAAGCGGTTGGCGAGGCCCAAGGACCGGGTGGGGCGGCCTCGGAGGTCGAGGCAGAGCGGGACCAGTAGGGACCCAACGCCAGCTGGCGAGGGGGTCGGGGAGAGGTGCCCATGGCCGGGAGACCAGTGCCCCTCAGTCGAGGTTGAGCGACCAACAGAGGCTCTCATGGGGAGAGTCTCATTCCTGGCGGCGGCCAGGCGCTTCTCCCCTGACGCGACGGCGGTCCGGTTCCCGCTGCTGCTGCCAGAGCGCCTGATGCTCAGGGTGCTCTCGGCGTTGTCCACCCGGAGCTCGGCAAGGTCTATGCGGAGATTGGCAAAACTCATCTGTGCCAATCAGGAGGAGGACTGGCTGAATTTTTTCATGTATTTTCTTGACATGAACGTCCTCCCACGAGTCGTCCCCAGACTCATCCGAAGATGTCCGGTTATGGCGGCTCGTTTGGTCACTCAGGTAGTGGGACTGATTGGGGTGAGCATCCATGTTCCCACCGCCGAAGGGGGGTCACTAAGCATGTTCAGCTTGCTTTTGGGGGCTTTCCAGGAAGTTTGTTTAATTGATTATTCGGAATTAACAAGGGCGCTGGACGAGTCAGGAAATGGGTTTGACTCCCAGCTTTTGGCAGAACTTTTGGCAAAAACTCACGGGTATAAATTGGCGCTCTGGCATGGGAACAAGTTCTTTTGTCATTTCTGTGCAGAGCCTTTTCTGGCCAAGGTCTGGGCGGGTTATTGTTCAGATGAACCCAGGGTATTCGACCGAACAGGAGGTAGGCATCCCTGCTGTGCAGTGGTTGTGCACCAACACTGCTTCTATAAACACCAGCTAAGTCGGGACCATTGTATGTTTTGTGATACGCCCCTGTTCGGCGGAAGCTTGTGGACGGTGCCAATTGATGAGGTAAAAACGAAAGATCATCGCCGCTGCGTTCTGAGAGGAATGAATGGCTTTTGCCCAGAGCGGTTCCAATTGGATTCACCCGTTTTCCTCATGAATGAGGATAGCGAGGTTCCCCCTCCACCTATTCCAGACCCAATACATTTAAAATTAATCCCAGTGGGATCCCCCCTTTTGGACGTCTTCCCGAATTGGGATAGGTAAAATTTGAGAAGTGACCAGTATAGTAGAATTGTTCAAAATTTCTTGCTCGATTTTGGTTTTAAGAGTTGAGTTTTTCCAAGGACGGATGGGGACGGTCCCGTATAGACCTCTGACGCAATGGTTCTGTAAAAAGTAAATGTAGTATTTATTGCAAGTTCAAGCTAAAATTATATATTGAAAATTTTGTTGGATATTGTCTTTATAAAAGAACTATTGACGTTGTGTGTGCAGTGATCAATTTTAGTCTCCGGACAGTAAAATATTTTAAATAGAAGGAGAGTTTTGGCTTTCAACAGAGCGGTAAACATCGAACTCCCCACAACTTTGTGAGCACAGGGGTCCAGCGAAATAAAACTTCTGAGAAAAAGTTGGGCACCTGCTGCATTTTGTGCTATGGCTTGACCTAGCGGTAGGGGGAGATAAGGAAAGCTCTGATTCTTAAGTAACTCCTTGTCCGTAGAGCATGGGTTTAATGTTATTTCCCCTACTAGTTTTGGGGTATGTTTCTGAAAGTGATTCTGAAGTATTGTGTGATTTCCCCATTTTCTCCATATTGTGTATAGATTTTTACCCTTTTTGCCCGGGAGTGCAAAATAAGGGGGGGAGAATGTTAGTGTGGGAAGTTCTATTTTTCATTCTATCTCATGGTAGATAGGTTTTGCCTATATATTTATAGTAGTGAAACTAAATAAATTGGTATAAGTGTTTTTCTCTATGTTCCATCTGGGTTCGGGACAATTACTGCTGCGTCATAAGCCACCCAACGCCTCCTCCAGGGCGAGTCACCTGTGGACATAACATTAACATAATGCTGACATCAGCTTCTGCCACGTGGCAGTGTGAGCAAGACCCGGAGGAATGACGTAGGTTTTGGGTTGGTAGAAAAGGGACAATCTATCGCGTATTCGGGGTTCTCTCGAGATATTTTGATACAACAAGGTGATAGCTGACAGGCAGGGAGGAGAGCATTGACAAGAAGGTGAAACTGGACTTAGCGAGTTTACGGGAAAGCCACGTGTGACTTATCCCAACTTCAAAGGACAATAATTACCCCATCGACGGATTGCTCTCACCCAGTGACAGGCCAGTGTATAGACTCCCCGTTCGAAAGGCCTATGCCTGCAGCTATTGTTGAGAGAGAGCCTGAGGGCAGGTAATTACCCAGATGGGAATTAAGTGTGTTACTCTAACCAGAGTCTTGTACCATTGATTGTGAGTATTGTGCAGCACCTCTTCATTCAAGGATCTCTTTGTTGTAATAAATATACTTGCACCGCATTGAAAGCTACTGACGATCTTGAGTACTTTGATTTATGCATTGTGGTGATTATGACTAATTAATTATCCCCCCATAATTATCTACACTGACAGAAATGCAAATCCCTAACAACAACAACAACGGCCGAAATAACGGCCAGAGTCACCCTAGGATAGTCCTCCACCCAACAACATAGTCCCACATTGTTGCTCATAAATGATTTATGTTGTTTTATTAATATGAATTATTACTATGTACTGTATTGTTTTTATGCTGCTTAACATGCAAAAGGGTTTTCTACTAAAACTATGTTGTATTTGTACTATGTAAACACACTAGTGTAATGATATCAAGAAGTGTGAGCAGGACTTAAAGATGGCTTAACCTATGCCACAAGAAACAAGATTCAAGCAAAGAAACTCAAAGAAATAAGACCAACCTGGTCCTATATATGATGCAACAAGGTATGTGTTCATTTATGAAGTATATAAGATTGTTCCTGTAAGATTTATACTATGAATAATGGTGCTATGTACTATGTAATTGACTAAAGTTTATGAGGCAAGTCAGGCCATGCTGCCTGTAGGTGCTAAGCACATGTTAGCCTATAGGGAATAAGTTATCCTATAGCAGTGCCTATAGGGTTCTGTGCACCTCTACCATTACTGTGTATTATCATTGTATTACTCTAACCTTTTATCATGCTAGAAAAGGGAGTCTGTATTGCTCTCTTATATAAGAATAGGAATCTCATATTGTATTTTTCTATTATTACTTAATGTGCCTTATGAGCTAAGATCAAAAGAAGTGTTTGTCTATAAGATTTTGTTGTTATATGAATTTGTACATCCTTAAAGTTAGGTGAAACTGTATTCTATGTCATTTGTTATTTACAGTTTTCACGGTGTCACTAGGGTGTAATTTTGTGCATCAATAAACATCAGTATTTTAATCAAGAACGTCGTTGCTCTCAAGTCATATGGGATCCGGGTACACCTAGCAACACGTCCTGCGAGTCCCTAGCAACAGGGATCGAGAGGGATATAGATCAGAGGGGGTGTTTTGTCCCCAATCTGAAAGGATATAAACGTGAAATAGGAAAAATCAAAAATATCCAAGACTTTTCTTTTTGGAATATCCAATACCTTTTTGTCAACTTTCTTTTCCTTTTTGCCAATGTCCTTTTCCTTTTCGGATTATCCTTTTCCTTTTAGGAATATAGTTTTCCTTTTTAGAATATCCTTTTCTTTTTGGAATATCCTTTTCCTTTTCGGAATATCCACTCCTTTTCCAAATATCCACTCCTTTTCACCCAAATGTACCATGATGTATTCCTACCCCAACATGACTGGGAGGGAGAAGGAGGGTGAGAGGGAGAGGGAGGGTGAGCGGGGGAGGGGGGGGGTTGAGCGGGAGGGGAGAGGGAGAGAGGGAGAAAGAGAAAGGAAGAGAAGATGTATTGGATGTGTTATGTAACACTGCTACACTACAAAGATAGCTGGTGGGCCCCCATTCAGGGGTAGTGGATAATGTTATGTAACACTGAGCCACTGAGTCATGTGGGTTAGATATTCAGAAAATGTACAATTCATCTTCACCAATCCTCTCCAATAACCCAAATTTCAGACCAAAATAAAGTTCAAAATACAGTTCAACCTAACCAAACAGATTGCTAGAATCATTGCAATGCCAAATGTACAGGTATTTACATAATATTGACCAAATTGCAGCCTAATTTAGCAGAATATACTAAATGTGTACAGCTGCCAATTGTACATTTTCTGAAAATCTGACCCATGTCTGCTTTTGTATGGGTAGAAAAGGAGTGTCCCAGGGAGGACACCAATGAGAAAAGATGGCCAAATCTAGACATAGGAGTCACAGCAGCCAGACATGGCTTTTCATGTAGGGGAAATAGGAAAAAGGTGCAGTGATATACTTTTCGGTGGTGAATATCTAAGGGAAATAGTGGAAAAGGAGGCTGACATGGGAAAATCGACACTGACATGGAACTTTTTGTTCTGGAAATAGTAAAATCTTCCCGGAAATAGGAAGAAAGCAGTTGGAAAAGAACTATAGTATGTGAAATAGCATGTACCACAGAGGAAAAGTCTGTGCCGATTTCATCATTTGTACATATGTCTACTTTGGGACGCAACAGGGGGAGGGGCAGAGCGAGGAAAGAGAGAGGCTGAGGAGGAGGAGGAGGAGGAGGGGGAGGAGGAGGAGGAGGAGGTAGAGCGAAGAAGCAGAGGTAGAGGGTGGGAGGAATCAGAAGATTTTTTCATTTAAAACTTAGGAACTGCTCATTTATTAGTGTACATATTGTTATGTTTGAAGAGGAAGACCTGTCTATGGTTGTGCTTTTGTATGGATTATTGCAGTGGAAATGAAGTTTCAAATAGCTCACTAAGTTTCAAATATTGTAAACGTATTTATTTTCTCGCGGATAAATTTCTGTACACTAACTACATTGACACCTTTCGCGTGGATTTAAATTCCCGCAGCAAGGAAGTCTTTTTTTTGCAATAATTATACCTTTCACGCAGGATTTATTTTCATGCAAAACGGTCCCTGCGCTAAAATAGCGGAAATAAATACTGCGCGAAAATAAATACTTTTACAGTTGTAAGAAAATATAAAAGACCAAAACGCTTGGGTTACCACCAACATTAGCTAATATTCAGTAGCTGGTGTAAGACTAGAGCACGGCAACCATGGTAATCATATTACCATGGTTATGGGCGGGTGCGCATGTATGTATGTCCTAATTCAACATAACTCTGCTGTATACAGTGGGCTTTGTGCCTGTCTCTCCTTGCCCTCTCCGCTATGTCTCTATTCTTTCTCTCTCCCTCTATCTTCTTTCTCTCTCTCCTGTGTATCTCCCTCTATCTTCTTTCTCTCTCTTCTCTCTATCTCCCTCTATCTTCTTTCTCTCTCTCCTGTGTATCTCCCTCTATCTTCTTTCCCTCTCTTCTCTCTATCTCCCTCTATCTTCTTTCCCTCTCTTCTCTCTATCTCCCTCTATCTTCTTTCTCTCTCTTCTCTCTATCTCCCTCTATCTTCTTTCTCTCTCTTCTCTCTATCTCCCTCTATCTTCTTTCTCCCTCTCGTCTCTATCTCCCTCTCCTCTCCCTCTTTCTTCTTTCCCACTCTCCTCTCTATCTCACTCTCTCTCCTCTCTCTTCTTTCTCTCTCTCCTCTCTCCCTTATCGGCCTTCTCCTCCTCCCCTTCTCCTCTTCTGTCTCTTTACTCCATCTCCCCCTTTCTCCCTTTCTCCTGTCCCCTCTCTTCCTCTACTCTCCCTATCCCTCCTCTCTTACTCTTCTCTCTCCTCACATTCTCTCCGCTCCGCTTGTCTCTATCTCCTCCCGCCCATTCATCTCTCATCACTCCTGCTGGTTCTCCACTACTTACCACAACACTATAATTATGTATAACTCTCCAGGCACGCTATAACTCCACAAGTGATATTCTAAAGGGTATATAAGTCACCCCCTCCACCCCTATCCCCCCACCTACCCTCCCTCCTATACCTGGTGCACACCTGTATGACACGCTCTGTATGACACGCTGGATGCCCACAGGGGTTAAAGCTGCAATACCAGCAGTATCTCACTAAATATACTTCTTTTACATTTCTTTATTCCCTCAGTTTGGATTTTATTCAACTAGAAATAATTGGGCTGGACTTTCAGAAAATGTACAATTCAACTTCACCAGTCCTCTCAAATAATCCACATTTCAGACGAAAATAAAGTTCAAAATACAGTTCAAGCTAGCCAAACAGATTGCTAGAATCAATGCAATGCCGAGTATACTCGAATTCTAATTCTAATTCTAATTCTAATACCTAGTATTGACCAAATTGCAACCTAATTTCACAGAATTTACTAAATGTGTACAGCTGCCAATTGTGCATTTTCCGAAAATCTGACCCAATTAGTATTTCCACCAAATGGATGCTCCTGGGTATGACCATAAAGTGCCTTTCCCATAAAGTCTCATTTCTCTGTCTCTCTCTACCTTCTTCTCTATCTCTATTTCCTGGGTATATCATAAACTGCCTCCCTCTCAGCTCTCCCGCCTTTGATATAACCATATTAAATGTGTTGATAAGGGCGTAAAGCAACCAATCTCACTCACTCACTCACTCTCAGCTCTCCCGCCCTTGATATAACCATATCAAATGGGTTGATACCCCGCCGAAAGGTAAACAAGCTATGTGGCTACGGTAATTCAGATATTTCTACCAAATTAAAGGAATGCAAGTACCAAATATGGTCTGATTCCCTCTTCCCATGTTAGGTTACAATTGCCACACCCTCTGATCGCACAGATTTTCATTTTAACTTAGCTTAAACATTGATTAAACACCCCAGTCAGGCCCACGCTATGGAGGGTGGCCATACTCATGCCTTTGTTTATCACGCTTCGACCAGGCGGAAGGGCTTTTGGGACATGCGCACTCGGAACCGTGAACTGGCTTATGGCAGGGCATGCCACTTTAAGTAGGACTTTACCCCCACTAGCTGTACACATTGTGCACACACACACCTCACACACTACCCAGGGGTACACCGCTACAGGTGGATTATACCATGTATCAACAGGTAATATAAAGACTTCATATCTCACTATCAGTATATCACATATAACACATACACTCAGTAGATAATCAGTAGAAGGTATTATAGGTTAAATCGGGGAACTTATTCTAGCGAGGCTGTACTTATGATACTGAATCGCTCTCGGTAATTGTCCACTATGGAAAATATTATAGGTTAGCTAAGAGGGACTGAAAACCTCGCTAAACAATAAGAGGAAATACACTTACAACGAGGGCTCTGTTCTTAGAAATACACAAAATTATGCACAATTGGTACCTCGGGGAAAGACCACGTCAGTATTTTCTAGCATTTGCACATTGGTGTTACACGACGCATAAAGGATATTTTTCAAAGTGATTATTCACACGATCTCTTTGTTGACATGTTCTCATTTTTGGAGGGTTTAACGCTTGAAGTCATACCAATATAATATACTAGATTTGAAGACTGTGTATTTAATATATCTATGGACTTCGACGCTCATCCTATAGAGTATATTAAGCTACTTTACTAGTTATTGTCCATCCAGAGAAAACGCAAACCTTTATTTATTCAAAAATAAAAATATCAAACTTAACATAACACATTATAGAGAAACAAATTAGCTGTCCTAATGTTTACTATCATTAGAATCGGCCTGATCTCATCCGTTCAAATATGTTTGTCTCAAAATTGATAAGTTATCTTGCATCTGATTGGTTCATCAAAGTTCCGCAGCAAGGCACCAACTGCGCATGTCTATCACACTGCATTCTGGGACGGATTCTGATGAAATCCGATATACAAATATTTGTCAACATTTTTATAGAAAATTGCCAGAATGTTTTCACCAATATCTTAGCTTGAATTAATGATCTATGAAAACCAAATGCATGCTACGACAGATGGGGACTTGTGTGATGGAAACATGTATAACCTATGGATATTGACATTAGAGTATTGATAAATAGTCCATGCTGAACATGGCATGTTTTCTATAGATTTTATACTGTACCATTAGTCCCATAATTCCATGCGAATCTAGATTCAAAATGGCGGCTATGCAAATCCTCAATTGTCGACTGCTACTGCTTTGTAGAATTCATGAACTTCGGCATATGCACTGCTGACAACAATCATGAAAACGTTTCTAACTGAAAAAAGGAAGACAATCTTGGACACATTTAATGTTATAGATGATATTGTAGCGTTGCTGAACCATTAGGGGAAGGATATTTTATACATTCTGTGCATGCATGCAAGAAAGTGGGCCAACAGCCTTATTCTGAAATTGTTGAGCCATCTAATTATACCACGATAGGGGGTTATACATGCTGCAAATGAATGGGTACATGCTATCATATATTGTCAAATGGATCCACACGTGAAAATACGTTTTTTGTAAGCCTAAATATAGGACGTCTCTATAACCTATACCTATACCAATACCTTGAAAATACAAAACGCATGGCACAAGGAACATGACATAATGAACTAGTGATATGATCATGTATCTATATCTCATGCTGTTATGGTGACATGTTGTCATGGTGACATCTTGTTATTGTGACATGTTATAATAGCTTACATGTTGTTATGGCATGTTTTATAGTGACATGTTTTAATGGTGACATTTTGTTATGATGACAAGTTGTTATGGTGACATGTTGTTATGGTGACATGTTGTTATGGTAACATGTTGTTATTGTGACATGTTGTAATGCTTACATGTTGTTATGGTGACACGTTGTTATACTGACATGTTATGGTGACATGTTTTATGTGACATGTTTTATGGTTACATGTTGTTATGGTGACATGTTTTATGGTGACATGTTGTTGTATACTGACATGTTGTTATACTGTGATATACTGACATGTTTTTATGCTTACATGTTTTTATGGTGACATGTTGTTATGGTGACATGTTGTTATGGTGACATGTTGTTATACTGACATGTTAATTGTTATACTGACATGTTGTTATGGTGACATGTTGTTATGGTGACATGTTGTTATGCTGGCAGATTCTGACTCATGTTGTTCACAAGAGGTGAAGTATTTACGTCCCTGTCATGTTCTGCCATTCCACCCTGTTCCCATGTATGATGATGAATGCTTGTGTGTTGCAGGTGTGTCTACTAGTCCTGGTGCTGCTACCTGGTGTCACCAGTCAGCCTCCACTCCAATCCTCTCTCTGCGCCGCTGCTGACGCCCCTCCACCAGACCTTGGTGACGTCACACACACCGGCAGCTGCCAGGACAAATGTGGCACGGTCTCAAGCACCTGCTCATGTGACCACCTGTGCCTTGTCTATGCTGATTGTTGCCATGACTACCAGAGCATCTGCCATACTGAGTACAATGCTGGGCTGAAAGTGCTGAGTCATTTCCCCTATATTGGCACAGACTGTGTGTACATCACCAGAATTTATTTTGACTGCTATGAAGGAGACTATTACAACTTGGTGTCAGTGTGTAGGGAGACTGGTAAGGTCTGTGAGACAGGATCCCTCAGTCAGCCAAACCTGGGTATTCCTGTCTTAGACCTGGACACAAACATTGGATACATCAATTATGCCTGTGCGTTGTGTAACGGGGTGCAGAGAGTAGAATGGGCTGAGCCCTATGTCAAATGTTCGCACCCTTTCACTGGTAGAGACAGCATAAGAACAGATCTGCCAGATAATATTACCACAGAGGAAGAGTTACGTAAAGTTTTAGAAGATCCTGGTTTGTCATGTTTGCAGCTGATCAGCATGTCTAAAGCACCATTTAGAGAAGGCTGCCCAGACATCAGAGACTGTCCTCATGATTGTCAAAACACCCAACTGAGGTCTCAATGTGAAGCTGGCAAATTTCCCGTACATACCAACTCCACAGATGTGCGCCGGGTGCATGCTAATCATTACCGGTACTTCACCAACCCTTATTGTACCTTGTGTAATGGAGTGAAGTTAAAGCCACCAGAGTCTGGGGGAACTGGAGAACGATGCTGTATTTGTGGTTTTCCACGACAGTTTTATTCCATTTCGATACTATTTGATTTAGACCCATCAGCCGGTCTGTACCTAGGACAGCCTCCTTGCCCTCAACAAGAGGCCAGGGTTGGAGGGACAGGGGAGTGTCGGCCCGTGGTCTGTCCTGACCACCTGCGCCTCGTGCACAGCCAATGCCTGCCCCTCAACACCACAGCCACCATCCTTACCCTGCACCTGGTGTTCAACCAAACCCAGCACACAGCCAAGGTGCAAGCTTGGTTCAATTCAATTCAAGAATTCTTTTATTTTGCATAGGTGTTACATACAAATACAGGTAGCTGCGTCTATCATGATAGCAGTATCATTTCCTCCAACGAGTGCCTTTATCGAATTCAATTAATTTGGTGAAGTTACAAGTTCATAAAGTTCCAGTTATAAACATAGAGGAGCCGAAAACTACGGCTATAAATGAAAGAAAATATGGTTCCAGTTTTTGTAACAAGCTGGCGTTAACAATAACCCATGAGACTAAGTATAGCCTGATAGTAGGGTAACAATAACAGTAACAACGAATGACTAAGTATAGTCCTGAGCATACTAAAAACTATTATCATTATGATGGTCTGGCCCGAAAAATGTTAAATGTCAATAAATTCGTGATTACATACAAGATTACGATCAGATTGTTAGAAGTCTTTTCGAGGGGCAGCCATGAATCTTGACTCCATATTGACATCTTGACATTTTATGTTTATGAGTTACAGTATTAGACACGAGGTATAGTAATAACGGAGTTCAACTATAATTATACATAGTGATACATAGCCTAAACGAACAATTTTCCAAAACGTTGATGAGATGAGAAATGAGATGAGATGAGAAAAATGTTATTATATAACCAGTTAGAGTGATGGACACGATGTAGGGCAGTTCACAAAGTTGTGTATATACATACATAAAATTTGATATCCCAGACACATTTGTAATGAGGGATATGATACAAGGGTTATAGAATACAATGTTACTAGGTAGTATTACCTAGCGGGGTAAGAGGCAACCGATACAGAGTAGACGCTAATACATAATATATTGGAACAGATTTAACTTAATATGGTGACAGCAACTTTTAACTTTTAGAGGAGGGAACACTACGTGATGGGGTAGAAACACTGCTACACCTGCACCTCACAGCTGATATAACTGCTAATGTTGACCAAGAATTGATCATAACAGAATATAGTATCACTGTTATGTTTACACTGCATCTGCTCTTTTCTCACAACTCTACCGCCACTCTAGGATTAGATACATTAGTTGATAAACCCAGCATTGTCCAGTTTGTTAGGGATAATACTGTCCTGGCACTAACAGACAGTGCAGTGGATCTACGCTTGGTGAAGATGCAGATAGATGACACACTGGTAATCGACAACTTTCCCACTGCTGATGACGACTGCACCTGGTTTGCATTTTCTTCTGGTGAATATGAGGTGAAGAATGGATCGCTGGCTATCTCTGGACATGCTGCTGTGTATAATGCATCACAGTTCTACACCGCGGGTGACAAGGTGGTTGTGTGTGTGGATGAAACTGCGGGGACTCTAGTAGCACTGGAGCTCTCTGAAACCCTGTCCCTTGTCTCACTCATCCTCATGTCTATCTCCATTATATGTCTGTTGATTAGACTGGTTCTGCAGCTGGTTGTGCCTTTCTATAACACCTTCCCTGCCAGAATACAAGCCAACATGTGTCTTGCCCTCATGCTGGCTTTTGTCTTTATGATAGTTGGTGGAGTCATTGGTCACTACAACACCGCCAGGGAGGCCAGTGGTACGCCGCTGCATTATGAGCTGTGTGCCACATCTGGTGTGCTCATGTTCTGGTTCTTCCTAACTGCTTTTCTCTGGATGAGCTTCATTGCTGTTGATATGTGGAGGAATCTGCGAGTGCAGCCTGTGACTCCAGACTATGATAGATCCATCATCCCATATGTGCTTGTCACTTGGCTTTCAACGGCAGTTTTCGTTGTCATCATACTCAGTCTGGATTTTACTCACATTGATCCACGCTACAAACCTGGTTTTGGTGAGCGACTATGCTGGTTTAACAAGCGTTATGCACTAATGGCATACTTTGGGTCAGTCATAGGGCTCTGTCTCTTCATTTCCACTCTTTTTCTATGCTTGACTATTTACAAACTGAGCAAGATTCTTCAGCCAAATATCCGTTCAACAGCGCAGCGCTCCGCGGTGAGGATCTACTTGAGCCAGGTTGTGGTGATGGGTGTGACATGGCTGCTGGGGTTTGTGGCTGCTTTTGTAGGGCTAGAGGCGGTGTGGATTGCCTTCATTGTGCTCAATGCCTCCCAGGGGGTGTTTATATATGTCATGTGGGTGATGAGGGCCAAGGTTCTACTGCACTGCTGTGGTCGGGATACACAGGCCTCCCCTCCACATACCATGTGATGAGGGCCAAGGTTCTACTGCACTGCTGTGGTAGGGATACACAGGCCTCCCCTCCACATACCATGTGATGAGGGCCAAGGTTTTACTGCACTGCTGTGGTAGGGATACACAGGCCTCCCCTCCACATACCATGTGATGAGGGCCAAGGTTTTACTGCACTGCTGTGGTAGGGATAACCAGTAATATAACCAATAATATTTTATACAAATGTTATATGAACAACTGTAGTATTGTTTATACTCCCAACAACTAAACTAAGACTGATGATGAATGAGTGAACCATCTTTGTTAAAATTTAAGGCACACATATTGTATACCTAATTGTAATGAGAAAACTGTCACTGTACTTTTGTAAAGAACCATTGCCAGTCAATGACTGAGATGGTATTGTTCCTCTACTCACAAACAATGTAAGAACCACCAGGGGAGCTGAAATCCTCCCACAAGCTCGAGTGCCCCTCTATCTGGCTAAGATATTAGCAATAAAAGTTTTCTAAATAGTTAGTGGCAGGGAAACACAGGCCTCCCCTCCACATACCATGTGAGCTGTATTAGTCACAGGATCTATAGAAAACAAAATCAGTTTTTATATCAATATCCAAGAGTTATATTTGTGTTTCTATAACACGAGTCCCCATCTTTCCCATCATGCATTTGGTTTTCATACAAGCTATGCTATTGGTGAAAACATTCTTGCAATTTTTGAAAAAACGATTTCAACAGAATCTATCCCATGATGCATTGTAACAGACATGTGCAGTGGCTCATGCAAATCCCCTATTCTTCTGATCCTGATAACGCTATCTAATTGCTACCTAGCTTATTAATCTGGAACTAATTTACTCTGTATATTCTATATTCAAGGTCACTTCCGCTTCACCAGGTCAGTGCACCTGGTGGAGAAGTCGAAAACGGCCCAGTGTGCAACAGTGACTGCGGGATTAATCTATATCACTGAGCGCATGCCCAGTACAGCTGACTCACCTAGCTATGCGGGCTAAACCATGCACCCTCCACCTGGGCTCCCAGTGGATGGGCAGAGGTGTGTGTATGACCATACAGCCACTGACCCAGTGCAGCCCGTACCCCTATGCTCATACATGGCAAGAAAAGCAACCACATATTTGGGTCCTCCTAGTGCGGACCCCTATTTTTGTAGCGCGGACCGGCAGTGCGGACCCGTGACCCAGAAACTGAATCATGTTGATTTGGTTTCATGTTGAGATGAGTTTGAACCCAAACAGAGTGTCATTTGCTATGTAATTCACACTGGAATAATCATCACTAAATAGAAGTAACCAAAGTAGATGGCAAAGTGGGAATAGAGACAAATATTCATGTATACATTCATTGATAGAGACTGACATACTGTAGGATTATTGACTGATATTGAATGGCTGCTGATGCAGTGTTTGGTGTATAATCTCCCAATAAATTGGTTACGTTTGAACAAGTGGGTGTATGTTTACCTTTATGGGTCAGATCTTTACTTCACAAAATGTACAATTCGTCCTCACCAATCCTCTCTCAAATAACCCAAATTCAAGACAAAATCCGGTTAAAAATCCAGTTCAACATAATCTAAAACATTGTTTCCCACACCTGAGATCCTTGGACCAGACTTACGCATTAAGCATTAGCTCTCATCCAGATCGCAAAGAGGACAAAAGAATTAAATATGATAATCTAAGAGATTGTTTGAATTTGGCAATACCAACTATACTCAGATATACCCAGTGTTGACGATTTTTCAAGCTAGTTTAGCAGAATGTACTATATGGGTCAGATTTTCAAAAAATGTACAATTGGCAGCTGCACACATTTAGTAGATTCTGCTAAATTAGGCTGCAATTTGGTCAATACTGGGCAAATTTGAGAATATTCGGCATTGCGTTGATTCTAGCAAACGATTTGTTTAGGTTGAACTGTATTTTCTTCTGAAATCTGGGTTATTCGAGAAGATTGGCGAAGATGAATTGTACATTTTCTGAAAATCTTACCCATATATCTTGATCTGTACATTTTGTGAAGATCTTTAAGTTAGTTAGCATATAAGCACCAGGTGGCGGGAAGAACGTCGATTCAACGACGCCATGTATTTCTTCAACTTACTGCCAATAAAACACAAATAAAAAAACAAAAATTATTGGTCTGAATTCTGCATACTATCTTTACTGCAGCGTTGCTGGTATAGATGAGCGTGAATTTTCAAATATTTTCTTTTATTTTAGTAAATATTTTCAAATATTTTCTTTTATTATAGTAACTATTTTCAAATATTTTCTTTTATTATAGTTAATATTTTCAAATATTTTAATTTTTTTTCTTTTATTATAGTAAAAGGGCCGACCCTACATGTTTCACCTCGTATCGGGGCTTCATGGGATGAAGTTATTACATTGTGTATTGATTATGAGAATGAATTGCATGGATTATCTCTTAGTTTGGGCCAAGATTAGATCTTAGATTTAGGCCAATGTGTTGTCCCCAAACTGTCAGGATATATGTGTCATAGTAAATATCCAACAAATCAAACACTTTTCTTTTCCGAATATCATTTTCCTTTTCTAAGATATCCTAAGACATAATCAATATAACTTATGGATACCTTAATATCCGAATAGATACTTTCTTGGATTTCGGATTTTCTTTTTCTCACAGAAGTGAACACATAGTCAAATGCCTGAGGGACTCCCTCATTTGTATATACTACTATGTGGTGTTTGACTAATATAGCAATAGACAACGAGGATTTTAGCGTTCAAACGGTCTGTACTCCCATAGACGTTCCAAGGCTGAAGGCCGAGGGACGTCTATGGGAGTACAGACCGTTCGAACGCTACAATCTGAGTATATTGATTTTAGTCCATGATGGAACACGTCAGGTGGTGCCACTAGACCAACGCGGTCTGTAGTACAATAAGTGGACGCGAAATCTGACCCAAAATGGACTAATAGCTAGTAGACTGGCACTAAGTCCCTTAGGCTATTCTCATAGACCAGAAATCAGACCAAAGTAAAGTTGGTTATTAGATTTTTTTTTTTTTTTGAACTGATCTTTATTCAGGTTCCGACGAGGCATATGCCAGGGGAAATATAGAGTGTATAAATATGGCTCGGACAAGCCGATATTCCGCCATACCCTGAGATGTCGCAGACTTACATATATGAACTAAGGGTCCGATTGAGATCTTGTCTTATTGCAGTGTGGTTAGGAGTGAAACCAGGAGGAGGGTTGAATTAATGGGATGGGATGAGATGGGGGGAGGGGATGTGAACATGTGGGCGGCAAATTAACTGGGTTTGACTTAAGGAGAGTGTAACGGTTTGGTGGTTAGGGGAGCAGAGGTATTAGAGGTTGAAGTCTGGCCGTATTCGGTGGCTTAGGAGATTGTGTTTCAAGACACGTTTGAAGGATAATGGGTCGGGGTTGGATCTGATGTTATCGTTCAATCTGTTCCAAGACAAAATTCCGGCATATGCCAGTGAATTAGAAAAAGCAGTACCATAGGGACGGTTGACTTCAAAATTCAAAAGGTAGTTTTCTCTAAGCCTATAAGCTTCATTGGGAACCCGACGAGGTATCCAATCAACGCGACACAGATATAATTGTTTATGGAAGAACTTAGCATTATTAAAATATATACGTTCAGAAACAGTCATCGCATTTGCGTCATTATGAAGTAATTCAGTGCTATAGTGTCTAGGTTTTTTAAGTGCAAAGCGAAGTGCTTTGTTCTGTAGGACCTGTAGTTTAGCTAGGATCGCTTTATTACAGCAAAGATAACAGACGTTACCATAGTCAAGATAAGTTAAAATCATTGATTTGACAAGCAATACCCTAGTTTTAACATTCAATGCGTGCCGGTTAATGTACAAATTGCAGAGCCGCGAGTTGGCTTTCTTAATAATGTTTTCAGCCATGATACTGAACTTGAGCTTAGAGTCAATGGTAATACCCAAGTAAGTCATGGAGTCGACCCATTCAATATTATTACCATAGATGAGTAGATTAGCTGTCCAGTCAGGGAGAACCTTAATGTGGGGATTAGTTGGGATCAGAAGCGCTTTGGTTTTCGGTATACTAATGGATAATTTATTCTCAAGACTCCATTCGGAGATGAGCTTGGTATCGGCCTGACATTGGGTTGACAAGATGTTGGGGTCACTTGAATTATTCACGAGTACAATGTCGTCAGCAAATAAAAGCATATGCCCAGAGATATTAAATTTACACAGGTCGTTCACAAATAGATTAAATAAAAGTGGCCCCAAAATAGAACCCTGAGGTACTCCATGAGTAACTGGGAGGTAGGTAGAACTAAAATTATTTGCGCATGTGCGTTGTTGACGATTATTAAGATAATTAGCAACCCAGACACAGAACCAATCAGGCAGGTGATAATAATTTAATTTTTTTAGGAGGATGGTATGATCTATCGAATCGAACGCTTTTTGAAAATCGAAAAAGACGAGGGAGCTAGTTTGTTTAATGTTACGATTACAAAGTAATTTATAAAGGAGCAAGTAAAAGGTTTCAATTGTAGAGGCATTTTTCCTAAACCCGCCTTGGTATTTAGTCAGGATTCCCTGTTCATCGATGTAAGATTGTATTAAATTATTAACGTGCTTTTCCATAATTTTACTAATGATATGAGTTAATGATATAGGTCTGAGATTAGTTAAGTATTTAGCATTGCCTTTTTTTGGTATAGGAATAACAGTCGCAGCCTTCCATCTTTGCGGCATAATGCCCTTTACGATTGATAGATTGATTAAATAAACAAGTTGAGGCTTAATGGCTTTCAGAAAATAATTATAAATGTGCATAGGGATTTCATCGCATCCAGATGATTTGTGTGGAGAAATATTATCAATTATAGTTGAAAGCGAGTCAATTGTAAGAGGGGTGTATAAATTAGCCACAGGTGGGTGAGGGAAAGGGGCAAGGTCAGCTAGCCTGCATTGATTGGTGCTCGGTGGTAAGTTTTGAGCTATGTTGGACCCAACATTGGCAAAGAATTTATTAATGATGGTAGGCACTTCATCGGCAAATGCCATAGAATGTGTGTCAGGGTTATAGATCTTGTTTATACTGGTTGTGTTATTTTTAAAAGGTAAGTAATTATTGAGAATATGCCAGAATTTCTTGTAATCGTATTGGTAGCGGTCAAGTTGATCTTTAAAAAAGTTACTTCTAGCTTGTCGAGTACGCAAATTAGCTAAATTCCTGTAGTACACGGCTCTAGCTCGGTGTAACTCGTTGTGTGATTTGCGATACTTCTAGAGTCTGTCAAAATTAGAGACTTAACTGAGCTGAAGTCTTCAGGGAAGGCCATTTTACTTCAGTTTCTTCAGTTTCTTCTTTTTCTTAATGGATGGAGAAATCTGCTGCGAGGCGAGGATGTGGTCTGGACTGGACGGTGTCTCTAGGTCGTGTGAGGGGCCCTCGTGGGAGCTACGGGTTCTAGGCTTGGACGCATGGGCTATCGTGGGTAATTGAATCAAGTTTGCTGACTGTTGTGGGCTCTTGTTAAGTACTCTGGGAGTGGCAATAGGAGTGGTAGAGGCAAGGGTTGGCTCGGGGGGTTCAGCAGGTCTGTGAGTTAGATCAGTGACTGGGGGCTTGAAAGGAATGGGCGCTCTGGCATTTTGGTCGTTGATCAGCTGTTCGATCTTATTGGTGACTGGTGGGTTGTTAATTGCGACCGGGGCCTTGTAGGTGGGAGGGACAGGTGCAGTTTCTTCAGTCAGTTCAAGGGGCGGGGGCTGTCTCAAAGCGTCAGTATCTTCAGCTAGAGCGGCGTTGTCAACAGGGGCTGCCTCAAGATTCTCATGCTCGGAGTCAACATGGGTATCATCTCCTGTTAAATTAGTGTTGGGGGGAGGGGGAGCTCTGTTAATGTCAGTTATCACCTCCTCTTCCTCATCATCGTCTTCATCTTCACCATCATTCCCCCCATCCTCATCCTCAGAGGAGGAGGAGGAGGAAGAGGAAGAACTATCCTCAGTTTGAGCGTTGGTGTTGGCATTATTTTGGCGCATGGCATTAGCTGCCTCTTCTCGACGGATGTCTTCTCTGACAGTGGTTAAGATGATTCCGTGGTTATTGTCTCCAGGCCAAACCGTGGTGTCATCATCCAGGTCTGGGCTATTGAGAGGAATCCCTGTGCCCCACCATCGATCATGGGTGCATTCGGCTAACATTTCGTTGCCAGTATTCAATAGCACTTGCTTCGCATCTGCGTGCTGTTTAAATTTGCAGAGTAGTATATCTTTCATGACACCATTTTTCAGCAAGTTCCATCTAGGATGGTCTCCACACCGATCACCAAATTTTTTGGCGGCTCTGGGGCAGGTGGTACTTCTAATCGATTGGGCTACAAGATAGTTGTTGGTGCGGAGTGCCCGAATGTGCTGGTACGCGTGCTCGGCGGTCCAATACGGTGTGCCCTCATATCTGAAAAGGGTGGGGCTGAAATTCGATAAAAACGAATGCTCGCTCTGGTATCCTGTAGCACCTGCTATTCGTTTGGTCTTAATATCCGCGATTCTGTAGCCAATGGGTAGCTGGTTTAATTGGCTGTGGTCGTAGTTATCTTCATTTAACTTCAGTTTGCCACGAGAGAGGGTTGGTTTAACTCTCAAATCAGAAGCTTTAGCGTGGGCAACGACCTGCCTCATATCAGATTGTTGCCGGGCCACCTTTTCTGGCAGGTCCGGGTTAAAGAAGCAGCGTTCATAACCCTGGAAGTTGCGGAGACGATTCTTACAACGAAAAATACGATTGCGAGTTTCTTCGCTATTAAACTTCAATATGATGTTTCGCTGTGGGGTGGCATTACGGAACCTGTTAACTTGACCAATGCGAGCGGCAAATTCCAGCTCCCCTTCAACAAACGTATTATCGATAGCATGACAAAGATTTGCAGATTTAGTTTGAGTAATTCTACTTTCCTTTGTTTCATCGCGTGATTCGGGCAAGCCAGATAGAATAATATGTTTACGACGCTGGCCCCTATCCAGATCTAAGCAATAGCGCTCGAGGTTGTCAGTTATTGTATATACATGGGACATTTGGAGTTCTAGCTGTTTGATACGTTTGTTCAAGCTACTGTTAAATGCAATGACTCGGTCGATTTTAGCAACAGAGGGGAGAAATTCATTAGTCCAATTTCCCTCTAGGGCATCAAGACGTGTTTCAGGAGTTTCAGCCATAATGTACAGTAGATTCGTTCACAATGTAAGAGAACAGATGCATATGCAGTGAAATAAAGAGTAAATACCGTAGTCGTCGTCTCAAGTCAATAGGCCAGGTATGGGGAAGGCAGGTGTAGAGGGGATATAAATAGCAACAGTACCTAGAAGTTGGTGGTGTAGGCACACCGGTAGCACATGCGATAATGGAGGTATAGCCTTGGTATGAAACTCCCACAATGTAAAGACTCGTAAGATACCTCCTAGTCATTTGTGTAGTATCCACAAAAGTCCATTATGATCCGTCCACATTGTTGGGTGAAATGTGATGACATGAAGGGTGGGGTGGAATTAATTCTCCTAGAATTCAGGATTCTAGTCTCACGGTGGGCACAGCGCCGTGGGGACACGTCCGTATGCCATGGGACCGCAATCTATGACTTTGATGATACTTTGATGATACATTTCCTTTATGTTTAAGAAACATTATTTTAGGAATTGTTTCAAAACTATTGCCTCTAAATTAACGGCTATGAGTTGATGGAATTCATTACTACACATATATATATGTATAAAAAATAATAAATAATCAAGGTGCGCTAGTCTATGCATGACAGAAAGGTTTAGAGCAAAAAGAACAGATCTGATCAGTGTCATATCTCAAAAAAACTAAGTGCCATGTGCAATAGCAGCAGATGGCACACGTCATGGGTGATAGGGGAGTTGTCATAGTAAAAAGACACCTTGTCAAGGGTGAAAAGATCTCTAATGAAGAAATAGTCAGTGCCATGAAACTATTTGTTAAAGGAATAGGAATATCCAGATTGTAATAGGAAAAGGTGTCTTTGTTATGGATTTTTCCTAAAAATCTCTATAGACATAGCTAACATATTGCTTTATCCTTTCAAACAATGAAAAATGGGGGTCACCGACTTTTTTAAAAAGTTATTCAACTGAATCTGCATCCCGGTGAGTTAAAAACAGGAATATTGAAGATTTTCAATGCTAAATAATATATTTCAAAATATGTTGATACCCTGTTCTTTCATACATGAGGGTAAACATCTATAGTGGTTATGTTTAGAAGACATTTCAATTGAAAAATGTTATTTGTCTGTCTGAAATCTTGTAAAAACAGAGAAAATATCCATTTTCCCCACATACTTCAATACTAAACTTTGGTGGTCTCTAGAATGAAAAAAATATATGCTGAGATCCATTTTTTTTGCTTTTTGTTATCCTCCAACCATATACTTTCTCAGGACGAAGTTTGAAAAAATTACTGTCAATCCTTATTTTTCATGCATTAGTTCCTTTAACTCCCGCCTGCAGCAGTGCGTATGACAGTGGTTTATCTCTTTAAATGTCTGAATGTTCACCTTTGTTAGAATCCGCTTGATCTCATCTTTTCAATAATTATTGTGATATCTCAAAATCATTTTTTTGCAACTTCGGACTTATTTATCTGGAACACATTTGGTCGTTCTTCAACCTGTCAGCCCCGTGAGACATTTGGCTCAGTGGACACGGGCTTTAAGTCAACTCCCTTATTATCGTCCAGGTAAAGAACAGTGATGTGTTTCAGGAAAATGAGTCGTAAGTCGCAAAATTAATATTTTTCAAAGCGTTATTTTCACAAGATCCCATTATTGGAATGTTCTGATTCTTGAAGAGTGTGTCACTTACTGGAGAGTTATGTCAATCGATGTTTCAAATTTCAAGACAATCTATGTAATATATCCTTTGGTGTTAAAGGTCCTCATATGGACTACATTTAGTTACTTTACTGTTTATTGACAGCCAGAAATATTGGAAACTTTTTTTCAAAAACGAAAATATCAAACTTAAAATCTAGAAATACTTATTATTTTATCAGACTGTATACTATCATTGGAATCGGCTTGATCTCATCTTACCAAATATAATGATATCTCAAAATCTATTTTTTGCGACTTATGGCTCATTTTCCTGAAACACTTAACGGCCTTTCTTCCAAAAGTTCAAATCTGTCAATGGATCATTAACCATAATTAGTTCATTTGTTTTAGAAATAAATGTACATGAATTAATGTAGGGTATAAAATAAACTCAAATGTGGTGCATTGGGCTGTTGTCATTATGTCATCCTAATAAAATGAAATTAGCTTTTTAGAAAAAAACCCACAACCCTTAACCGTGTAACAGACAAGCACATGATAAGGAATGAGTTCTGATATAAATACTCTTTTATTGTGGGAGAGAGAATGAAAATGTTTTTAGGAATTTTTTTCGTTTTTTTATTACATTTGAGGCCAAACAATTTAAAAGTTACATAAATATGTGTGTCATGTTGACATGCTGACATTTTATTGCGTTGCCTATTTAAAGAAAGCAGAAATACAAATACAAATATTTTGTAGTCCTCGATCTAGCCGCCGCCTAGCCTTTACATTTGGAAGTACTCTTGGCGATGCTCTGACTTCCCGCAGTACTTCCAGCGGGGCAGGACGAGTGCCACGCTACTTTTTCACGAAGTAAAAAGCTCCCAGAAGAATATTCCCTCTATGAGTGATGAGTGAGATTGGTGGCTTTACATTATACAGTTCAGTTGACCCACCTGGCTATGTGGGCCAAACCGTGCACCCTACATCCAGGCTCCCAGTGGACAGGCAGAGGTGTGTGTGTGCCTAGGGCCATACAGCCACTGACCCACTGCTGCCCATACCCCTATGCTTTTTATAACTTGTTTTTGTTGATACATAGTAACAAAAGTTGCCATATACTAAAATCTAGTGGGTGAAATATCCTGGTATCAAGCAATGCTTCTGGGACACTGGCCGCATAGCTCATAGTTTGGCCCGTTTCCACTGCTCTTCCTATGGCGCCACTATCAATTTGTGAAGTGCCCTATTCTTGTTCTGTATTACTATGTTCAATGCATTTCAATAAGATTTCAATAAGATTTCAATGAATAGATCTTGTGGAACAAAACACTATCAAAATATCAATTTTGCAACTGGTGACTCATTTTACTTGAACAAATCCCTATTGTTATACCTCGTTATGCATACACAGATTCTGTATGTATAACGATGGTAAGTAACACCAGCTAGACTATACTCTATACTAGTTTGCACTACTGATGCGAAAATACAAATTGCCAGGCTTGGGAAATGGTGGCTTGGAGGTATTTTAGTTCTCACATGAGACTGGATATTTGAAAAGGAAAAGAGATATTTCAAAAAGGAAAAGGGATATTTGAAAAGAAAAGGGATATTCGAAAAGGAAAAAGGATATTCAAAAAGGAAAGGGGATATTCCAAAAAGAAAACTCTTCCTACGTCACAACCACGGGACTATTTCCTGGTGGATTGATATGCAGAAGAATTTGTTATATGTGAAATAGCTTGTACCACAGAGGAAAAGCCTGTATGAATGTCATCATTGGTACATATGTCTACTTTGGGACGCAACAGTTGCTATGGATGAGCATCAGAGCTGAAGGAACAAGGTGGCCAACTTCCCCACCACCACCACCACCACCAGCTATTTTCACGCTACTTGAAGTGGGTTATTGAACCATTTGACTATATGTGGGTCAGATCGTCAGAAAATGTACAATTGGCAGCTCTACACATTTAGGAAATTCTGCTAAATTAAGCTGAAAAATGAAGAATACCGGGTATATCTGAATATATTTGGTATCTCATTGATTTAAAGTATCTGTCTTGGTATGTTAAACTGCATTTTGAAGCTCATTTTTGTCTCAAATGTTGGTTATTTGAGAGGATTGGTAAAGGCGAATTGTACATTTTCTGAAAAGCTGACCCATGTTATACAACCCATTCAGCCTAATGGCACACTTTATGGGACTACACATACAAAGATCAATTATAAGTTAGCCATATCCTGCTGCAATACACCTGGCAAACATAAGCCCATTAGAGCCATCCATACCTGCACTAGAACACAACACACAAGCATTGGAGGACACACTTAGCTACAGATTTCTGATTTAAAACATTAGAATCTATAATAGTTAACTTTACTGGGTTGAAGGTGTAAATCTTTTTGAATATTTTTATACCATTATTATTCAAAGGTTCATTGTATTTGACATTGGATTGCTTCATCTTCCTATATTGCTTCAGTGATGGATTCTACGACTCACTCATCCGCACTTACAATGGTTGAAAGGAAAATGGTGAAGCTTATTTTCCTTGTAGCAGGCATATTGGGTCTCTATATCCCATCAGTTGATCAGTTGGGATCTAAGTTAGTGTATCAACTTCTGCATGTGTATTGCATCTTCTGTATGATGTTTGATGTAGTCTTTGTTAGCTTTAAGATATATGCTATACATACTTACCTGCCAATGCTTGCTACTCGGGATCTACATGAAATTATCGCACTTCTGGTTTGGAGCTTCTCGTCAATTTCTTTCTCATTTTTTAGATTTGTCCATTTGTTTAGGAATGTCATATATAGAAAAAGGTGGAGTGACCTTGTGCAGGAGGTTGGTAAATTGCCTGGCTGTACAAGCAGATTAAATTGTGTCTGTTTCTTTATCTCTGTCTGTGCCCTTGGTGCCACGATGCTAGTGCTTCCTGGTCTTATACTCTATAGAGCGATTTCCCAGTATCAGGGTTATATTCTCTATTTGCAATCCTTTCATATAAACAGACTCACAGCTGAAATGTGGGCTGTTATTACATTTTGTATTTATGTATACAAAGATGTTGAGTTTTGTGTACTTTCTCTAATGGTGTTCTCAATTCTGTATAATGTGAAGGCACATCTAAAACATATGAGTAGGGGTTTCAATCAATTGAAATCTATCACTGGAGATGTGCTTGATGAAAAGATCAAGTCATGCCACAACATAGATAAGCTCATTGGTCAAACCAATTATTTACTTGAAGCATACTTTCTGCTCAGTTTGCTAAACTTTGTATCAATAACTACAACTTTGGGTTTTATGGTCATTGTCCCATCGTCCTCTGTATATCCAAGTTACCTGCAGTACTCGTATGTTATTCTACAAGAGTTACCAATATGGATTCCATTGTTGTATGCCACCAGGCTCAACTATGAGGTGAGGAACATTTTAACACTATCCAGTATTTAAGATTTTTTTTAAGTTTTATCATTTACAGGTTAATGATATAAGGATACTGTAAAGAACTGAAATCTTTAGACCCAAGATCCGACCTATTTAGCCCTGATCATGGTCGGGGCATGCACGCCACACATGGCCTGGCCAGGAGGGAGGGGGAGATGAGCCACTCAGGGCTCACCCCGCCTCCCCCAGCCCGACCTAATTACTGTATACACTGCTCTGGGTTTATCAAGAGGGGGGAAGGGCTAAGAGGGAGGGGGGCTGGCACGAGCCTTGGGATCTATGAGTAAGGGGTGGGAGGGGGAAGGGCTAAGAGGGAGGGGGGCTGGCACGAGCCTTGGGATCTATGAGTAAGGGGTGGGAGGGGGAAGGCTGAGGAGAGGGATCCAACTTGCATGCACTCCATTTATGGTCTCTGCATGGGGAGCAGAGGTCGGCGTGTGGGCAAGGAAGATCCTCTCTCCCTCAACCAATTAGAGGGAAGGGGAAGAGCCAGTGGAATATTTCCTGGGTTTGATTATATGAATAATTCATGATTTTGGAGTATAAAATAAAGTGAAAGACTCGGACCTAGGTACTCGCTGAGTCACCACCGCCTAGGCCGAATCCAGACGAACTACAACCTCGGACTTCTTGTCTCACTTCTTCATCTTACTGAACCTATGGGCTAAAAACCCTTAGACTTCTTTACACTGGCGTACCACTAAGAGACTCAGTTGCTAAGTTGAGCAACAACCCAATCTTCTGACTGGAAGTGAGACATAGCCTAGGAGAGGCAAGATGAGCTGGAAGAGTAGGTGAGTGGAACTCTAAAACTCTGATTGAGCTTATAAATTATACTTATGGGATGTGTGGAGGGTGGATCTGGGCCACTGTATAGGGTTGGGAGAATGATCACACTCAAACACTCATAATACAAGGAGAGTGGGTGAGCAATGTTCGGGGTAAAAACTTTGCTAGGTTCTGGGTTCTGTTGGTTATAACTCTGTACCTTGTGCCATCTAGTTTTCTTTTTTTTTCTTTACTCTCTCTCTCTCTCATCAAAGTGTAAAACATGGCGGACATCAATTGGGATCTCAATGCCGCGGACTTGGCCATGCTTGACGAGGGTCAAAGGAGGGCCAGGTTTGCAGCTATCAAAGAGGTCAGAAGGCGCATGGAACGCCATGGCGCCATGCTAGGAGTAAATGATGGGTCCAATAAGGACACTTTGAGAGAGTGGCTAGATGGGATAAGCAGGGCAAAGGCCTATTGTGTAGCGAATGATACGCTCACTCTAGAGCTTTTGGGAACTCTTGCCAGCGGGCCTCTAGCGAGGTGCGTGGCAGGATTCCTACAGGTACCGGCCAATAGGACATGGGATCTGGCGAGGGCTGAGATTTTCCGCCTCTTCATGAATGAAGAGGAGGAACAGCAGCTGCGAGCAAGGCTCACCGACCTCTATCAGCTCCCATATGAGGATGCGAAGCAATACGGACGCAAGTTCCAGCTAGCGTCTCAGAGGGCTTACAGCGTGGATAACCTTGACCACGAGATAGTCCAAGAGACGTTGGTCAGGAATTTTGTGTTGGGACTCAGGGATGAGCAAATACGTCATGACGTATTTGCTGCTCGCCCTGATACCCTGGCTGAGGCAATAAGACAAGCCTCAGCTGCTGCTCACACCTTCGCTCTGGCAGGGCAACCTGCCAGAGGGGATAGGAAGGATGAACCAATGGAAATTGGGGCTATCCTCCCTAAGAGAATGGCCCCTTCTGGGGCAAATCCTACAGATGCTTCAGATTGGAAGCTAATAGCTGATTTGGAGTCAAAGGTGAATTACCTTACAAAATTAGTAGAAAGGATGGAGACGGGGAAACCATCCAACCCCACAGTGATCGTTCCCCAATCAGGTGCAGCACCCCAGTACCCCTTTCAGACACCCATGTTGCCTATGTATCCCCCATATTTCAACACGTCCTATCCCCCACCCCCGATTGCCAGTTCTCAGGTAGTAAACCACCCAGGGAAAGGGAAGGGGAAGGGAAATGATAATCCAGGACCGGAAAAAAATAAGCAGGGAGGAGGGAAGAGGTTTAGGGGTAAAAACGTCTGTTATGAGTGTGGGGAGGAGGGACACTTCGCAAGAGAATGTTCCCACCGCTATGCACATGTACAGGCTGCAGTGGTGGCGGCCATGCAGATGGCCTCTACCACTCAAAAGCCAGCCAAATATGTTAACCAGGGGGAATAGAAACGCCGGATGAGAGGTTCTGTCTCTCCATCTCAGTGGCGGGGATGGAGATGCGTGCACTCATTGATACCGGCGCGTCAAGGAGTCTAATGCGAGAGGATGTATGGAGAGCCTTTTGCAAAACCCATCATCGGCCTCTCGTATTGACAAAGGGGGAATGTCTTAAATCACTCTCTGGTCATGATCTCAAAACTGAAGGGCAGGCGATAGTTAACTTGGGGGGTAGCTCATTTCCAGTTTATATTGTAAGAAGACTTCACCATGAACTGCTTCTGGGGGATGATGCCTTATTTATATTAGATGCCCAAATTAGCTTCAGAAAAAGAAAGGTAATTTTGGAAGGAAAAAGTTACAGAAGGCAACAAGTGGGTAGTGCAGATCAAGAATTCGCCTCTATCCACACAGAGGCAGAAGCATGGGAAGAAAAATACCCCGCTGTTTTTGGCATAGGAAAACAGGGAAAATTAGGTACCTTTAAAGATGTGAAAATGCACATAGATACTGGAAATGCGCGCCCAATTAATCAACGCCCCTATCGTTTGCCCCTGGCCAAGAGAAAACTTGTAGATAAAGAATTAGATGAAATGCTGGAGCTGGGAGTAATAGAACCCAGCAGCTCAGCATGGGGAAGCCCGATATTGTTGGTCCCAAAGAAAGATGGGAGCAATAGACCTTGTGTCGACTTCAGAAAACTAAACTCTGTAAGCAAAAAGGATGCTCATCCACTTCCAAATATTCAAGATATTTTTGACAGTTTAGCAGGATCAACTGTCTTTTCCACCATCGACCTAAAAAGCGGCTACTGGCAAGTAGAGATGGACCCGGATAGCATGGAAAAGACAGCGTTTGTGTGCCATAGGGGCCTATTTCAATTCTGTAGGATGCCTTTTGGACTCACTAACGCACCAGCCGTCTTTCAACGGGCCATGAACAAAATGTTTTCGGAATTTATTGGCAAATTTTGCATGACTTTCATAGATGATATTGTAATCTATTCCAAATCTGAAGAGGAGCATGATCACCATTTGGCTCTGGTGTTTGATAAATTAGAAGAATACGGAATTACAGTCAAAAAGAGTAAATGTATTTTCAAACAAGAGAAGGTAGATCTCCTCGGCTACCAAGTTTCAAAAGATGGAATTAATTCCCACCCAGATAAATGTAGTGCTATCAGGGATATGCTACCTCCAGAGGATGTGAGCGGAATTCGCTCCTTCCTAGGAATGACTGGGTATTACCGTCAATGTATCCCAGATTATGCTAAGGTAGCTCATCCTTTGGTCAAACTTACCAAAAAGTATGCCAGGTTCGAATGGTTGGAAGAGCAGCAAAGCTCATTTGAAACTCTGAAGGAATTACTAACTTCAGATAGAGTAATGGCGCACCCCCAGTTGGATAAGCCTTATCGTCTCTATAGCGATGCGTGTGATTACGCAATTGGGGCCATATTGGTCCAGTCTGATAGTGAAGGCATAGAGAGGCCAGTTCAGTATATCTCTAAACAACTCTCTGGGCCACAACTCAATTGGGCTACGATTGAAAAGGAAGCTTATGCAATCGTGTATGCCTTAAATAAGCTCAGACCTTATCTACAGGGTAGCGAATTCAAAATTTACACTGACCACAAGCCTTTAAAGTCTCTGTTTGTGGGAGAAGTTAAAAACACCAAAATTCAAAGATGGGCGGTATTAATAGCAGAGTTTGGGGCTCCCATTGAATATAGAAAAGGGGCAAACAATATCAGGGCAGACATGCTTTCTCGAATAAAAACAAACCCCAAGAAGGAAGGGCCGACTCTCAGTTCTCTTGAAGTCTGTGCCTTGGAGGAGATAGATGAAATTCCTTGGGAATTTGATAAACTCGAGAAAGACAAAATACGTTTAGAACAGAGGGAGTTGGAACAATTTCAACAGGGGATGGAGGATGAGGGGGACTACACCATAATTGATGGCATGCTTTTCACTCTCACCCCTCCCCCAGGCAAGCCAGCCTACCCCCGCCTGGTCCTGCCACCCTCAGCTAGGCATAGAGTAGTGAGGCGCGCCCACACTGAAGTAGGCCACCAGGGCATGAGGAAGACCCTAGATAGGATCCAAGAGGCTTATAAATGGCCCACCATGAGAAGAGATACCTATAATGTCTTAATCCGATGCGCTAGGTGTGCTGTAAACAGAGTGGGTAGGGCGCGTGTACCTCCTACTGCGATGCCAATAGCAAAATATCCTGGTCAGATACTGGGAATGGATCTCTGTGGTCCCTTCCCAGTCTCTGATAAAGGCAATAGATACATCTTGACTGTAATAGATCACGCAACTGGCTGGGTAGAAGTCAAACCCATACCCTCCAAAGCAGCTAAAAACATTGCTGATTATCTGGCTAATGAATATGTCCCTAGGTATGGCCCCCCAGAGGTGCTCATCACCGACCGGGGACTCGAATTTATGAACCAGCAAGTGGAAGGGTACCTTAAATCCATAGGCACTGAAGTAAGGCATTCTACAGCTTTTCACCCCCAGACAAATGGTAAAATTGAAAGATTTAACAAAACTTTTAAAAATATACTAAGAAAATTCATCAATGCAAGACCAGCAGAGTGGGAGAGCCATTTAGGTCCAACCCTCTGGGCACATAGAGTCTCCACTTCTTGTGTAACTGGTTTTACACCATATTTTTTAACTTTCGGCACCAATCCAAGATATCCCTTTTCCAAAATATTCCCCACTCCCGAGGGAACAGAAGATGCCGTACTCAGTGAGCGCCTACAGGCCTTAACAGATGCGTTCAGAGAAGCTGCTGAGCGCACTGAGGCCAGTAGGGTGGCTAATTATGAGAGATTAAGGGCCAGAGCAAATGCAAAGGATCTAAAAATAGGGGATCATGTGGTGGTGCTATCAGGCACCAGCGCTCCATTGGATCCCAAGTGGGATCATGGTTATGTAATAACGGGGATGAGGGGTACCACCCTAACTATGAGGGGACCCCAGGGTGAACGCAGGCGTATAAATAGGGATAGGGTAAAAATGGTATCTGGGGAAATAGAATGGGATGTACTGAGAACTAGGCAACCGAGGGCGGGTCAAGGAAAGAGAAATAAGGCTCGGAGACAAGCCCAAAAAGCTCAACAAGTTCATGTTCCACCACCTCCCCCACCCCAGCCTAGGGCAGCGCCCGACACTGTTTATTTACCCATACCAAACATGCCTCCTCCAATTCAGATAGAACAGGAAGACCAAGCGAGAGCAGAGCAACCAGAGGACGAGCACATGCATGTGGAGGACGAGGACCAAGTGCCACGCCCACCTCAACCACAACAAGTGCCACGCCCACCCCAGCAGCGACCGCCGAGGGAGAAGGTGCTAGTACTAGCTTCACCTAAGCCAGTTACATTGCGCCGACCCCTGCCACCAGCCGTTGCTGTGGAGACTGCTCCCCCGCGCACACCACCACCAGGTCCTGTTACAAGGTCAAGGGCAAAAAGAGGGAGGATAGAGACCCCAACCAAGTGCCCTAAACCCAAGGCTTTGACCACCACCTCTGAATGCACTGAAAAGAGGATCAAAGTGTTCCACCCTCTAGGCTCTACTAAGAGGGAAAGGCCTGACTCCTCACCAAACCCAGCCACGCCCACTTCACCCGTGCAGAGGCCGAGGAAGCTGCCCTGTATACCCCCACCATCGCCACCACCATCACCACCACCTACACCCCCACCCCCACCCCCACCGTCACCCCCCACCACAGCCCCAACCATGGGAGTTCGACCCAGGGGCACCACCAGTGACGGACTTCTCTCAAACTACACCTTCCAGTCCCTCCTCATAATCGCCCTGGCTATGATGGCTAATGGCGATTTGTTTGAGGAGGAAGGGGTGCTGGTGTATGAGGAGGGGGAGGTCAGAGCCCTGACCGCGACTTGGACAACAGTGATCGTTCTACACCCCCCCACGCCCCCTCCTGTCAGTGCTTGGGTCTCCGTCCTAAGAAGGCGAATTGGAGAACTCAGACAGGCGGAGGTTGTGGGAGACAGAGATGTCAGTGCCTGGGAGGAGCACATGGGTTTCCTCCAGGCAGAGATTCCAACACCAGTCCAACAAGACACCCGAAGGAAGAGAGGCCTATTCAATTTTGTGGGCTCGCTAAGCCGTGCCTTGTTTGGCACCGCTACTGTAGGACAGGTGAACGAATTAAGATCTGCAGTACAAGAAGCTCAGGCTAGCGAGAGCGCATTGGCCCATTGTCAGGAAGAGATGGTGTCGGTGTTGAATCAGACAAGGCTCTACATGACAGAGAACCGCTTGGACATCGCGCAGCTCCAAGCTGCAGCAAGTAACATCTCCCGCCAAGTGGCAGACATTCTAACACAGTTAAATGGTTTCAGTAAAGATATTCACAGGATTCATATGAAAAGGGAAGTGGATATTCTATTGCAGCGAGTGAGAAGGGGGGTGGAAAATTACCACCGTCAAAACGAATTATTTTATCGCCAGCGCATTCAGCTGGAAAGGGGATTCTTAACAGACCAGATTTTACCACTGGCCTACTTATCAGAAATATTGTCTAAATTACAAGAAGGGAAACATTACACCCCACAAGATAACCGCTGGTATTATAGACACCTGAACGTTCGACTATTATTAGACGGCGAACAGGAGCTAATATACCAGACAGTAATTCCGGCAGTTTCAGGCACTCAATTTTTACACTATAGATTAAAGTATTTTCCGGTCCCATATGGTGCTGACCACCTGAGAAAGTTGGTAGGAGAGGAGGAGGTGGCCCTAGATAGCATATCCAGCGCGTCATTTCTTCCTCAGCACTGTATCGGGTTTGAACCCCAGATTTGCTCAGCTGCAATAGAGCATCTAACCCCGACCTGCGAAACAAATATTATTTTAGGTAAAAAGCCAGACCTTTGTAAGGCGCAGATTGTAAAAAGAAATAACTTAACAAACCAAGTGTTTAGAGAGGGAGAGTCCATTTCTTCTGTAATTCTGGCTATTTATGAACCTCTGGAAACAATCTTGAGGTGCCCTGGGCAGAAACCAGTGATACAAACGTATCATCGGCATGCCAGGGTGATTTTAGAAGGCGGTTGTCTCCTGGTTGGAAAGGATTGGCGTGTAAGTAGCATCCAACGCCATGAGTCCCATATAACACTCCCCATCCCCAAGATTATGCCCCTCCCTGGGTTTAATCTGACTTATGGCAAATTATCCCTTTACCCCCATTTAGATCAGCAATTGACTTTCCTGCCAAGAGCTGAAATACCCTTACTCGCCCTGACAGATTTCCCTAAACCCGTTTCCCCCCTGATTTCCTCCACCCCTTGGTCTGAAAGTTCTATCTGGGGTATAGCCACTCTCATCCCCACTCTCCTAGGAGTCATGACCCTGGGAATAATCTACCTCCGCCGAAAGGGGCTCGCCCCAAGAGGTAAAGTCAGCCTTTTGTGTTGTCTGAGGAACCTTAAGCCCGAGAGAATATCCCAATAGGACCCCCAACCCACCACCCTGTAGCCCTAGCCCTCCAAGACCTAGATCAAGAGGAGGGAGAGGCCACTCCAGGCGCTAGGACTGGCTCTCGTTCCCTCGAGCATATCCCTGCCCCCTCCCCCGCCTCACCATATTACGCTGCCAGTTTCGGACTGACCAGGATGAAATAATTAGTCTACCAATGTTTATTTGGTTTCTCTGGGGTAACAAACACTTTTTGAACTTGTCTGTAACTTACTCTTGTTTAATATTTACTATTAATATTTGTTCTGTCCTCTTCTCGGGTGCGAGGGAGATCACAGAACACAGAGTAGTATACCTGGGTGAAATCCATTTTCTCCCTCGGGAGGAAATGGTGGAATCCTGGAGCCTGAGAGGAAGCACCATGGAATCGAAGCCCTCACCTTGTCCCCGACCATTCTGCTTTGAAGAGGTATTTTTCCAAGTAATAAGAGTTTATACGTGATGCTACAGTAAAGTCGACATGTGTTCTGTAGTGTTTGAGGTTAAAAGTGGAAATATTGTAGTGTTGACTACCCAACCGCTCTCACTCTCCATGGCCAAAGGAGGAGAGAGAAAGAGACGGGCGTCCTGTCGGTCAGCGACGAGGTCCAGCGGGGGCCTCGGCTGACCGGCCGGGCAGAGGAGACGGCGGTGACGACCGTACTTGAGAACTTTGTGTGTACTAGCTCCGTACAAAGGAAGACATTTAACAGTGTTCAGAAGCACACTTAAAAACACAGAGACTTCTCTTACATAATATTCGACTAAAAGACTTTTTAGTGCAGGGTGATGGTCTCTGATATAAATGAACACTCCTTTTAATAGAGCCACTCCCTTTGGAAACTTTCCATCTTGACCCGTTAGGTCTACAGATATAATAATTTATAATACTTTTACCTTACCTTTTTTATGATTTTGTGTGTGTAAATTATGTAACCTTATTTCTATTTCTCTTGTTTGGTTGGACTGGGTTGATCAGTGGCTAAATATTTTGTTCGAAAGAAAGCTTTCAACAAAAATAAAATATGGGACGAATGTAAAGAACTGAAATCTTTAGACCCAAGATCCGACCTATTTAGCCCTGATCATGGTCGGGGCATGCACGCCACACATGGCCTGGCCAGGAGGGAGGGGGAGATGAGCCACTCAGGGCTCACCCCGCCTCCCCCAGCCCGACCTAATTACTGTATACACTGCTCTGGGTTTATCAAGAGGGGGGAAGGGCTAAGAGGGAGGGGGGCTGGCACGAGCCTTGGGATCTATGAGTAAGGGGTGGGAGGGGGAAGGCTGAGGAGAGGGATCCAACTTGCATGCACTCCATTTATGGTCTCTGCATGGGGAGCAGAGGTCGGCGTGTGGGCAAGGAAGATCCTCTCTCCCTCAACCAATTAGAGGGAAGGGGAAGAGCCAGTGGAATATTTCCTGGGTTTGATTATATGAATAATTCATGATTTTGGAGTATAAAATAAAGTGAAAGACTCGGACCTAGGTACTCGCTGAGTCACCACCGCCTAGGCCGAATCCAGACGAACTACAACCTCGGACTTCTTGTCTCACTTCTTCATCTTACTGAACTTATGGGCTAAAAACCCTTAGACTTCTTTACAATACACTTTGCCACTCAGATGTGATGTGATGGAATGTTAGTGTAAATCAATGGATTGTTTTCAGCATGATTGTGTATGAAGAGACTTAAGGGGGGTGCATTGTGCCACTTCAAATAAAAAAAGATATAGTGTTAATGCACTTGTTTATACATATAAAATATTGGTGATTCAGAAAAGGCTAGTGATATATTACAAAGGTGCCTTTTATGTTTAAGGATAGGTTATATATATATAATCTTGGGAAAAAATTGATATGCATTTTTCTCAACAATGCCAGCCATTTTTCTCACCCATGTCAGCTTTGGCAATCTTCCTTTATCTTTTAAACCAATCACAATCACAATATTAGATTCTCACAATCCAAGCCAGTCAGATACAGCTTCAGGTCCCATTCATATCAGCATTGCTTAATTGTGATCCGTTTTAGGATAATGAGTCACAAAAAAATGGAATTTGAGATATTACGGTACCATATGTGAAAAGAGGAGATAAAGCTGATTCCAATGATTGCTATATTTCAAGTTTGATACTTTTATTTTTAAAAAAGTGGATTACCAGTAAATTACCAGTAAAGTAACTAAATATACTCCATACGAAGGCCTTCAAAACATCGATATATATATTTGATTACAATGTCCCTAAATTTGGTATTCATGAATGTATACGCTTAGCCCTCTAAAAATCAGAACATTCCAATAAAGAGATCTTGTGAAAAAACACTTTGGAAAACATCAGTTTTAGGGAAATGAGTCGCAAGTTGCAAAAATGATATTTTTCACTGTTTATTTTAAAAGATCACTTTATTGAAATGTTTGGATTTTTTTTTAATTCATCACTTATTGTCATAACACTTGATATCTCAAATTTCAGAACATTGAATGTAATATATCCTTTCGTTTTAAAGGTCCTTATGTGGAGTATATTTAGTTACTTTACTGGTTATAGCCCCCAAGAAATATTGTAAACTTTTTTTTCAAAAATTAAAATATCAAAATTAAAATATCAAAATTAAAATATCAAAATTAAAATCTAGAAACATTTAGATTATTAGACTGTTTACTATCATTGGAATCTGCTTGATCTCATCTTTTCAAATATAATGGTATCTCAAAATCTATTTTTTGCGACTTATGACTCATTTTCCTGAAACACATCACATTTGTACAATTGGCAGATCTACATATTTAGTAAATTCTGCTAATTTAAGACTGAAAAGTGGTCAAAACTAGGTATATCTGAGTATATTTGGTATTGAGTTGATTTAAAGGATGTGTTTGGTTGTGCTAAACTGAATTTTGAACATCATTATTGTCTTAAATTTGTGTTATTTGAAAGGATTGTTGAAGACAAATTGTACATTTTCCTGAAAGAGATGATTATTTGTCACACAGGTGCATAAAACCCTGCACCTGATGGATGATGTACCACTAGCAGACAACTTGACACACAGACAATATACTGAGGTCAGTCACATTCAATTCACATTCAATATTTGTTGGTTAAAATTAATTTAATATACATAAAATTAATTGTTTAATAGTTTAATATACATAAGCACAAAATAAATGTGATAAAAAGGTCAACAAGCTTATTGAATTTAATTCCAAATAATCCAGCAAACATAATCCCCTACCCATAGGCTGCACTTGAAATTGAACGAACTGGGCACAGTCTCTTGCAGTCATTTGTTGTGTTGTGTACTTATCAAATAATTTTCTTTCCTAGATGAGTCGATTTTCATCCTGGATCACCAATGTACCAAATGGAGTTACGATGGGAAATATGTTCCTCATTAACAAGTCAAATATGGCCACAGTAAGTCTGGATCATATGTCTGTCTATCCAAGATTCTTCTCAGGACACAATATTTTTTAATTTAGGAAGAGTACCAGTAATGTATTGTTGAATATTGCCCAAGGGAAATGATATGAAACAACATGCATTACCACTATAGGGGTCAGATGTTCAGAAAATACACATTCAACAATTGTTTGAATCAAGCGCGTATACATATATGTATTGATCACAACTTCTTGTCTCAAACCCAAGGGTAAAACTAAATATGAATAGATTCTATAGATAGCAGAACTTTTTATTCCATGATTTGGCCGTGAGCGGACAGTATAATTGATATACTTGCCGCTCTCAAGGTGTACAATATAAACTCGCTGTACTGTACAGTGACGTCATGACCATTCAAGACTTGGGGGACAACACAGTTTGATGAAATTAATGCAAATAAAGTTGTTTTAAGGTAAGAATCATGGAATAAAAGCAAGAATAGCAAAGTATCGCATCTTCGGGGGCCTATATATTCTCCTTGTATGGCCGAAAAACAGCTCGGCCTACGGCCTCGTTGTTTTCAGCCATACTCAGAGAATATAGCCCCCCTCATATGCGATACTATGCTGTTCTTACTATAGTATTGTAACAAATAATGAAATAATGTCTACTAACTTTATCATGACATGGCATTCAAACCTTTCCTAGAAAGCCAACAACTCATTGTTATATAATGATTTATTTGATCATCACTTCTCTATGTATTTGCAGGTGTTACTGTCAGTCAGTACTTACATCATTGTGGTTCTACAGTTCCAGCAAGGCATGAACTAGAGAAGCAAGTTCCATCATAGACGCAAGGACTAAGTGACATGATAGTGAGATGAGAGATAATTGCTGAATAGCTTTATAAACACTGGAAGCCGCCACCCCACCCCCCATGAAACTGTTGGGATTCTTGCCTATGTGTTCTTTCCAATGAGATGTATCGCCTCTGGATCTCTTCCAGGCTTAAGAACTATTGATATTTATTGATAAAGTCATGGTGATCGTATAGATTACTTCTCTTGAAATGAGTTAATCATATCTCTAGTAAGGGTCATGGGGGAAAGAACTATGTCCATCTCAAAGGCCATGGGTGAATAATATTCTATGTTTATAAAACGCTCCTCCAGATATAATAAAGTACAGAGAGAATACTTTGTGAATTCAGTCTTTATTCCTGACAGATCCTGGGTTGAGGTTGGGTCCTTGCTCCCAACCTGGTTTTACATACAGGTCCTCAGAGAGGTGATGTATATTTTATTAAGCGACACGAGGTATTTCAATATCAAGAAGGAACATATAATGAAATATAAATACACATCAAATATAATAGTTCAAAGTAATAAGAGAAACATATAACCTCAATGCCTCCACCTGGTGGTAGTACTAATAACTATGGTTTATTAATTAAATTCCAGAGTGAGAGGTAAACCAGATAATAGGCGTATCATCAATTTCATAATAATATATTAATCAGTTTCATATTTTTGTAGGTATATAAAATACATACAAGGCAAACTTGATATACTTAGATTCATCATACTGGACACTTTAATTCACTTTTTGGTACATGTATTCATACCACATGGAACATTCGATTCCTCCATTCCTACAAAGCGATCTTGAGAATGAAATAGTTCTAAAAAATATTGCGACTTCCGACTCTTTTTCCTGGAACACATCACATTTTTTCTCATATTACATTGAAAGATGCATGTAATAATATTAATAATTCCTTTTTGTGTTATTTTCAAGCACAAGTTAAAAATCAATATAATGTACGTCTCTATGCTCCCTATTAGAAGGATTCCCTCCTACATTATTTCATACTATAACATCTAGCATTCAATTCTATGTTGGTCCTGTTAATGGAGCAGATATGTGATGTGTTGCAGTAAAATGAGTCATAAGTCGCAAAATTGATATTTTTCAAAGTGTTTTTTTTCACAAGATATCGTTATTGAAATTTTCTGATTTTTAGACGGTCTAGCATTATAGTCAGATGAATCCATGTAACAAATTCCGGGACATTCTATTAAATATATCCTTGTGTTTTGAAGGCCATTGTATGGAGTACATTTAGTTACTTTACTAGTAATTGGCAGCCCAGAAAAATTGCAAACTTTTCTTTTAAAAAATAAATACATCAAACTTAAAATATAGAAATCCTTTTTAGGTATCCTAGTGTTTACTATCATTGGAATCACCTTGACCTCCTCTTTTCAAATATAGTGATATCTCAAAATCCATATTTTGCGACTAATGACTCATTTTCCTAAACGGATCTCATATTGCCTATTGTGAGTTCATTTGGGGCATTTGTGAGCCAAGATGTAAACCTATTCATCTAGGGAACATAATCATTCAATATTCAATATGCAGTAAGATTAATTAGTGAAGCTAGCAAGTGAAATGGTGGTTTGGAGGTAGTTTAGTTCTGCCCTTCATAGAACATGCATTGACAAGCTTATTGTTGGTTCATTATTTGATTGTGGACCTTATTAACCAACTTCAGTGCCACCGCCAGCCATTTTCACGCTACTCCTAAGAGGGTTATTGAACCATATGCCTATATGTAATTAGACCCATTCCTCCTAATGGCCTGCTTCATTTGTGGTAAGAAGTACATCAATTACAAATTAGCCATATCCTGCTGCAATATGCCAGGCAAACATAAGCCCACTATAGCCATCCATTCCTGCATAGCTGCACTAGTACACTACACACGGGCATTGAAGGGATACTATACTGGACACACTTAGCTACAGATTTCTCATTTAAACCATTAGAGATACTATACTGGACACACTTAGCTACAGATTTCTCATTTAAAACATTAGAATTTGTCCTTTAACTCTATACAATCATTGAATACTATAATAGTTTCCTTTACTGGGTTGAAGGTGTAAATCCTTTTAAATAGTTTCATACCGTTAGTATTTAAAGGTTCATTGTATTTGACACTTGGATTGCTTCATCTTCCTATATTGCTTCACTGATGGATTCTATGACTCACTCATCTGCACTTACAATGGTTGAAAGGAAAATAGTGAAGCTTATTTTCCTTGTAGCAGGCATATTGGGTCTCTATGTCCCATCAGTTGATCAGTTGGGATCTAAGTTAGTGTATCACCTTCTGCATGTGTATTGCATCTTCTGGATGATGTTTGATGTAGTCTTTGTTAGCTTTACTATATATATAGTACATACTTACCTCCCAATGATTGCTACTCGGGATCTACATGAAGTTATCACACTTTTGCTTTGGAACTTTTCATCACTTTCTTTCTCACTTTTTAGATTTGTCCATTTGCTTAGGAATGTCATATATAGAAAAAGGTGGAGTGACCTTGTGCAGGAGGTTGGTAAATTGCCTGGCTGTACAAGCAGATTAAATAGTGTCTGTTTCTTGATCTCTGTCTGTGCCCTTGGTGCCATGATACTAGTACTTCCTGGTCTTTCACTCCATAGAGTAATTTCCCAGTATCAGGGTTATATTCTCTATTTGCAATCCTTTCATATAAACAGACTCACAGCTGAAATATGTGCTGTTATTCTTATTTGTATTTATGTATACAAAGATGTTGAGTTTTGTGTACTTTCTCTAATGGTGACCTCAATTCTGTATAATGTGAAGGCACATCTAAAACATATGAGTAGGGGTTTCAATCAATTGAAATCTATCACTGGAGATGGGATTGATGAAAAGATCAAGTCATGCCACAACATAGATAAGCTCATCGGTCAAACCAATTATTTACTTGAAGCATACTTTCTGCTCAGTTTGCTAAACTTTGTATCAATAACTACAACTTTGGGTTTCATGGTCATTGTCCCGCCGTCCTTTGCATATCCAAGTTACCTGCAGTACCTGTACCTTATTCTACAAGAGTTACCAATATGGATTTCTTTGGTGTATGCAACCAGGCTCAACTATGAGGTGAGGAACATTTTAACACTATCCAGTATTCTTCTTTTAAAAGAGTTTAAGAAAAGCGATAAAACATGATAAGAAATAACATAAAAAACATTTAGACTCTTTTGGATGAGTAGAAAGCACCTTAGGGAAACTAGAATAATGTCCATAGGGATTTTTACAAGTTTTATCATTTACATGTTTATGATATAAGGCAAAAAAAAAAAATAGGTGTGTTTCCGATTTATCTGGCTGAAAACTAAGTTTGGGGGGGTGGTAACTTTTTTTTTTTTGTTAATTTTTTTTGTTTGGAAACCACCTCCCAGGAATTGAAAAAAATGTCTTTTTCATAACAATAGTTGTTTTGAACATGGGAAATGTGCCTTTTGACAGTTCTGAGTTAGGAAAACCCGTTTTCCTGCTTTTATAAGCTTTTTTTGTCAAAAAATCCAAAAAAAGTAAGATATGATGGGGGAAAAATCAGATATGGTAAAAAAGATTTTAGGTAGGGTAAGGTTTTTCTAGGTAGGGGGGGGGGTAAATCGGAAACACCTATTTTTTTTTTGGCCTAAGGATACACTTTGCATTGTGCCACTCCAAATAAAAAATATATAGTGTTAATGCACTTGTTTATACATATAAAATAATGGTGATTCAGAAAAGGCTGGTGATATATTACAAAGGTGTTTTTATGTTTAAGGATAGGTTATATATATATAATCTTGGGAAAAAATTGATATGCATTTTTCTCAACAATGCCAGCCATTTTTCTCACCAATGGCAGCTTTGGCCATCTTCTTTTATCTTTTAAACCAATCACAATCACAATATTAGATTCCCACAATCAAAGCCAGTCAGATACAACTTCAGGTCCCATTCATATCAGCATTGCTTAATTGTGATCCTTTTTAGGAAAATGAATCACAAAAAATTGGAATTTGAGACATTACCATATGTGAAAAGAGGAGATAAAGCTGATTACAATGATAGTATACACACTTGGACACCTAATAAGTATTGCTATATTTCAAGTTTGATACTTTTATTTTTGAAGAAAAATTTGCAATGTTTCTGGGTGGATAATTACCAGTAAGTTACTAAATATACTCCATAAGAAGGCCTTCAAAATAGATGGGTATATATTTGATTACAATTTCCCTAAATTTGGTACTCATATGACTATAAGTGCTTAGCCCTCTAAAATTCAGAACATTCCAATAAAGAGATCTTGTGAAAAAACACTTTGGAAAATATCAATTTTGCAACTTGTGACTCATTTTCCAGAACACATCATAATTGATGATTACATAATTTAATACCGCACTTACACCTGCGGCTATAGATATATACATATTTGTGATAACATATTATGCTTAAGGGAAATGGGTCACAAGTTGCAAAAATGATATTTTTCATATTTATTTTACAAGGTCACTTTATTGAAATGTTTGGATTTTTTTTAATTCATCACTTCTTGTCATAACAATTGATATCTCAAATTTCAAGACATTAAATGTAATATATATTTTCGTTTTAAAGGTCCTCATGGGGAGTATATTTAGTTACTTTACTGGTTATAGCCCACAAGAAATATTGTAAAATATCAAAATTAAAATCTAGAAACATTTAGATTATTAGACTGTTTACTATCATTGGAATCCGCTTGATCTCATCTTTTCAAATATGATCATATCTCAAAATCCATTTTTCTGTGACTTGTGACTTATTTTCCTGAAAGAGATGATTATTTATCACACAGGTACATAAAACCCTGCACCTGATGGATGATGTACCGCTAGCAGACAACTTGACACACAGACAATATACTGAGGTCAGTCACATTCAATTCACATTCAATATTTGTTGGTTAAAATTAATTGTTTAATAATTTAATATACATAAAATTAATTGTTCAATAGTTTAATATACATAAGTACAAAATAAATGTGATAAAAAGGTTGATAAGCTTATTGAATTTAATTCCAAATAATCCAGCAAACATAATCCCCTACCCATAGGCTGCACTTGAAATTGAATGAACTGGGCGCAGTCTCGTTCTGTTTGACTCGAGAGAAGAATAACTCGCTTAAAAAAAAAAAAAAGAGTAACTCGCTTCATATCATACATAGTATGGCCTTTTTTGTTGCTTTAAACATGATGTTCATTTATGTGTTTTTCTTACAGATGTTATTTTACATTTAGCATTTATTGAATGTCATATATGTCAGCAGCAGGTAGAAGGCCACAATTTACTAGTGTTACCTGCTCTCGACTGTTTTAATGTGATTCATGTCTTGAGATGCTGGATAAATAAAATCTTAATATAGGCCAAGAAAAAAAAAATATAGGCCAAGAAGCCAGGATAGGAATGAATAAACATGTTGCAAAAACAAACAACAAAAATCCAGCAAAGATTTGCTCATAGTATCATAGGGCTGTCATCAATAATTTACTCTGACCATATGTTCATATACAATATTATGTAGGAATCACCTGAATGAGTAAACAGAGGGGCAATTTATGTTAGAACACTATGAGATGTGTAGTATAGAAACAATATAGAATATCTGCTTTTCATCAATGTTAACTACAAATCTTGAGTGAACTACCATAGTGGCCCGTTCATAAACCCAGGCTTTTAATTCTTTGATGGTCCCTTTTGGCCCAGCTTGAAGGTGCCTTTTGTTGCGGCTTGTAATTGATTCTATTCTATTCGAAATAGGCTTTTATTATTTTCTTTGTACAGTTTCAAGGGTGCTGGACAACAATGCTATATCTCATATATACCTGACTCAATCAAAATTAAGAAGAAATCATAGGCCTACATTAAATAAATATGTAAAAAGAAAATTGATTCAGGCTACTTGACTTTATTCTTCATTAGACATTGTTTGTTGCTTTCATGACCCCCAATTATCTGGTCTGTATTTGAAATAGCCATTTAAACCCATCACAGTTTAATGCCACAGTTGTACCCTTTTTTAATTTGTTGTGTTGTGTACTTATTGAATGGTTTTCTTTCCTAGATGAGTCGATTTTCATCCTGGATCACCAATGTACCAAATGGAGTTACGATGGGAAATATGTTCCTCATTAACAAGTCAAATATGGCCACAGTAAGTCTGGATCATATGTCTGTCTATCCAAGATTCTTCTCAGGACACAATATTTTTTTTAATTTAGGACGAGTACCAGTAATGTATTGTTGAATATTGCCCAAGGGAAATGATATGAAACAACATGCATTACCACTATAGGGGTCAGATGTTCAGGAAATACACAATCAACAATTGTTTGAATCAAGCTCATATATATGTATTGATCACAACTCCTTCTGGCCTCCACCCCAAGCGTAAAACTCAATATAAATAGATTCTATAGAAACTTTGTATTGTAACAAATAATGTCTACTAGATTCATCTTGACATGACATTCAGACCTTTCATAGAAAGCCTACAACGCATTGTTATATAATGATTTATTAGGTCATCACTACTCTATGTATTTGCAGGTTTTACTGTCAGTCAGTACTTACATCATTGTGGTTCTACAGTTCCAGCAAGGCATGAACTAGAGGAGCAAGTTCCATCACTACTCTATGTATTTGCAGGTGTTACTGTCAGTCAGTACTTACATCATTGTGGTTCTACAGTTCCAGCAAGGCATGAACTAGAGGAGCAAGTTCCATCACTACTCTATGTATTTGCAGGTGTTACTGTCAGTCAGTACTTACATCATTGTGGTTCTACAGTTCCAGCAAGGCATGAACTAGGCATGAACTAGATATCACTCGATCATAGACACAAGGATTTTTACTAACGAAAAAATTCAAAATGACTTCTATTCTCTATCGAAACCGCTGCAATGCCACTCAGGGTCCTTTGCTTATAGTCTATAGGACTGACTATTCTACACCTTTTCTCAGCATTTTTCCCAGTGAAAAAATGTCTAAGTACTAAAATAGTCCTTCTGGCTATTTGTCTATGTTTTAGCTCAGGGTGATTTATGAAACGGTTCTCACCCCTAAGTCCATCGGCTAATTTCCACTAGGCATGTATGGTGCCACCATTGCCATCGTTCTACCTGAGCATTCTTCACACCAGGGAAGCACTGATGTATTCAATTCAATTCAAGACATTTTTTATTTGCATAGATGATGATTACAAAAAGGAAGGCCTAGTTTTGAAACCTAGTTTCCAAGTATTCCAGTGGGTTCCTGGGTGGTTGGGTGGCTGGCTGGTTGCCAAAACCGATTTACAATAAAATACTCCAATATAAATTTCATGGCTATTTAATTTGATAATCAAGGGCTATTTTCTACCTGTCGATCTATGTTTAGCTGTTTCTTTGTGGGTAGGATTAGGTGAATAATATATAATAACTACCTAACAGTGTAGTACTAACTAGAGTATGAGGTATGAGTTAGGGTACAATAACAAAGTGTAATCAAACAATGGTTGGTAGTTGGTATGGTCGGTCCAGACCGATAAGTATTATAGATCCGCAACAGATAATGACATAAATACAGTAACATATACAGAGTTAGGTTCAGTGGTAGGGGGTGATCTACAATATTCGAATTGTATTTAGGCATGTGTGAACAATATTGCTAAAAGTTTTCAGGTCCTGTGAGCAGCAGTTTTTAGTGAATTCCAATATTTAGCCGATTTATAAGTGAGTTTATAATTTTTGCAGATTGTGGTTGTAGTAATTTTAAATTAAGTCTGCCTTGGCCATGACTTCTAGTTGAAATCTGTCTGTTATCCAAATTGGTTTCATCGGTAACCATGAAGTGGCTTAAGTTCTATTCTCAATGTATACTTGATTGTTGAATATTATCAAATGTTATAACGATGTAATTTACTCATGAAAGCAACAAGAAATTCAAATATAGGCACCAATATGTAAACATGTAATATCTGAGATAGACAACAACAGCTCTACTAAACTGTAATGTATAACTTTAATGACTTCTGACATGTAAACTGTGTAAAGACTATTATATAACAACGACTTCATCAGAAAAATTAAACAGATTGTAATCTAAATTTACCAGGAAATCTGGGAAGATCAACACACTGCTGGGTTGTGATGACAGATCATATATCATCCCCTTTTTCTCCTTCATGTAACTGTATGCTTGATGAGAAATAAACGTTATATAATAATAACCGCTTCTCCCGATATGGTTTCTACCGATACCACCACCACTAGGCCATGAACAACAGTGTGCTTCACACTCACTCCGTGTTGAGGTTAGAACAAAACATTATTACACCCCTGTGATGTTGCTTCCTATACCTTCAGCATTGTATGTCACACTTGGTCAAAGTGGTGTATAACATGTGAGTTATGTCACCCTGGGGACATACAACAAGTAGGTCCGCCCAAAACGTAAATTACTTCTTTTATTTTTAATTATTTATATTTTTTATTTATTAATGGGGTGTAATAAATATGGAACAAAGCTCGGGTGAAGTCTGTACACTGGTTAGTGACCTCGGGAGCACAGAAGATCTCGGGCTAACGCCCTCTAACTTCCCGCGCTCCCTCGGTCAATAACAAGTGTACAGACTTCCCTCTTGCTAGGTTCCATCTATAACCATACAACTGTGGCTCTCTCACTATTTAAGGTAGAAACTCCAGGATTATCCAGGGATGTAGGAAGCAATTTAAACATAGGGGGCCAACTTTGTCCCACAAAGTGAAATTGTGTATCTATATGGATAGAAGTTGATTTGGGAATAGTTTTCCTATGACACAAGGTCTAAAATTGTGTGTCATCACAAGTGGCATGGTTGACATTTGAGTTCCGAATTAATATCTCTATTGCCCTGTATGGCTTTTTTAATGATGAAATTAACTTATTGGATTTATTGGTTGTCCACTTTATTTTCAATTAATTGTATCATATAGTAAGGAAATATTTCATCATTTCTCCTTCCATAATTTTCATCTGTATGCAAACAATTTATATTCTAGAACACATGTGATTTAATTTGAAATTTTGGCACTAGGTCACCTGAATTTGTTCCTAAATATGTATGTCATTTTTATACTATATCGTACTCTGTCTACAGACATAAGGGCAGATTGCCTTGATTATCACCTAAATTCACTTTTGAGCGAAGTGTTTGTCTGCAATTTTTCTGTTAAATGTGAAAATGAAATTCTATAAAAAAAATTTTATTCCTTGATTGGGGAAGGAATTAGAGAAACTAAGATCAAATTAAGCAAGAAAAGTGAGTTAAATGGGGTTCTGGGATATTAGGGTATCTGGGCCAGAAGCACGGCTGGCGATCATAACATTCTAGGTCCAAACCATCAGATCAGATATGAATGGTACGTCAGCCTACATGCCTGCCTAGAAGTCGGCGTTTTAATGAGACTATGATGATATTTTGGATTTATGAAGGCACTTTGTGGTTTGAGACTATTGTTCGTAATTAATGACTTGGCCTGTAAATTAATAAAAATAACCATGGAAGCCAGAAAAAATGACAGCAAGTTACACATCCTCAGAAAAAATAAAATAAAACTTCCTATGAATTTGATACCTTTGTGTTTTGATAATTTTTTATTTGTCATTATGCATCACACTTGATTTAATATTTCTTGTATTCAATATTTCCTTTATTTAATATTTCCATTATTTAATGTTGATATTCACAGAACCTATTGAGGTAGAAACGTCTTTTTGAAGTGAACCGTGACTCAGGGAACAACAGCTAGCAGGGAAATCAGGCTCTTTATACAGAGAATGAGCTAATTAATGCACTTTAACCAGGACTTGTCCATAATTAAGTTTATCTGATCACCGGTGAGAACATCCCCCACTGTGTATGACGTCTGTCTCAGATAAAAGAGAAGATCCAAATGGTTGGGGAACTCTGGGTTGCTGTCTTCTTGCAAGACTTGTTGCATGGTTAGGGCCTCTCACTGCAATACAAACCATACAATGTTATACTAACTATAGGATCGCATTATATAGTTGTGCAACTAGACACAGCGCCAGGCAGAATATCATTACAGACACTGTGAGCCTTGGTCGTGACAAATAGGCATGTCTTGCTGTAAAAAATGTTGAATAAAAAAATTATATATTTATCGCTCCCTCGACAAAATAGGTCCATTACAATGAACAATGTAGATAAAGATTCAGGGAGATTAATAATAACCACACTTGACAGGATATTATATAGCATTTGTTTATCTGGAGCTGAAATTATTTTGTTCATGTTGGCGATAGTCACAATGAAATAACATATTGCCATACTAGCAAAAGATGATACATTACTCATTATCTGACTTAGAAGTAACTAGTAAGTGACTAATAATTGCTTAATAATTGCTGGAAACATTTTGCAGGATGATTCATTCACAATTCATTTTGATTCATTCATGATTCATCCATAATTCATTCACATTTTATTCATAATTCATTTATTCAAATTCCATTCACAGTTCATTCATGGTTCACTCATAGTGTATTCATGGTTCATTCATATTTCATTCATGGTTCATTCATAGTTCATTCATGGTTCATTCATAGTTCATTCATGGTTCATTCATGGTTCATTAATGGTTCATTCATGGTTCATTCATAGTTCATTCATGGTTCACTCATGGTTCATTCATAATTCATTCATAGTTCATTCATGGTTCATTCATGGTTCATTCATAGTTCATTCATGGTTCATTCACGGTTCATTCACGGTTCATTCATAGTTCATTCATGGTTCATTCATGGTTCATTCATAGTTCATTCATGGTTCATTCACGGTTCATTCACGGTTCATTCATAGTTCATTCATGGTTCATTCATAGTTCATTCATGGTTCATTCATTATTGATGTACTACTAACCTCTGGTACTGGTCGAGGCATGTTACTCCAGAGAAGCCATAGGGGCACTCACACTGGAAGGACTCCACCCCGACATGCATACACTTGCCTCCATTGTGGCAGGGGTCGGGCTTGCAGTAATCAACTGTAAAGAGGTACAAGTAATTAGTAATCAATATGTGTACCATATCTTTCCCAGGGCAACTATACCTTTCCCAAGGGCAACCATACCTTTTCCAGGCCAACTATACCTTTCCCAGGGAAACTATACTTTTCCCAGGGCAACTGTACCTTTCTCAGGGAAACTATACCTTTCCCAGTGCTACTCTACCTTTCCCAGGGCAACTATACCTTTCCCAAGGGCAACCATACCTTTTCCAGGCCAACTATACCTTTCCCAGGGCAACTATACTTTTCCCAGGGCAACTGTACCTTTCTCAGGGAAACTCTACCTTTCCCAGTGCTACTCTACCTTTCCCAGGGCAACTATACCTTTCCCAGGGCAACTGTACCTTTCCCATGGCAAGTCTACCTTTCCCAGGGCAACTATACCTTTCCCAGGGCAAGTCTACCTTTCCCAGGGCAACTATACCTCTCCCGGGGCAACTCTACCTTTCCCAGGGCAACTATACCTCTCCCGGGGCAACTCTACCTTTTCCAGGGAAACTATACCTCTCCCGGGGCAACTCTAGGCTACCTTTCCCAGGGAAACTATACCTCTCCCGGGGCAACTCTACCTTCCAAGGGAAACTATGCCTCTCCCGGGGCAACTCTACCTTTCCCAGGGCAACTATACATTTCCCAGGGCAACTCTACCTTTCCCAGGGCAACTCTACCTTTCCCAGGGCAACTATACCTCTCCCAGGGCAATTATACCTTTCCCAGGGCAACTATACCTTTCCCAAGGGCAACCATACCTTTTCCAGGCCAACTATACCTTTCCCAGGGCAACTATACTTTTCCCAGGGCAACTGTACCTTTCTCAGGGAAACTATACCTTTCCCAGCGCTACTCTACCTTTCCCAGGGCAACTATACCTTTCCCAGGGCAACTGTACCTTTCCCATGGCAAGTCTACCTTTCCCAGGGCAACTATACCTTTCCCAGGGCAACTATACCTTTCCCAGGGCAACTATACCTCTCCCGGGGCAACTCTACCTTTCCCAGGGCAACTATACCTCTCCCGGGGCAACTCTACCTTTTCCAGGGAAACTATACCTCTCCCGGGGCAACTCTAGGCTACCTTTCCCAGGGAAACTATACCTCTCCCGGTGCAAATCTACCTTCCCAGGGAAACTATGCCTCTACCGAGGCAACTCTACCTTTCCCAGGGCAACTCTACCTTTCCCAGGGCAACTATACCTCTCCCAGGGCAATTATACCTTTCCCAGGGCAACTCTACCTTTCCCAGGGCAACTATACCTTTCCCAAGGGCAACCATACCTTTTCCAGGCCAACTATACCTTTCCCAGGGAAACTATACTTTTCCCAGGGCAACTGTACCTTTCTCAGGGAAACTATACCTTTCCCAGCGCTACTCTACCTTTCCCAGGGCAACTATACCTTTCCCAGGGCAACTGTACCTTTCCCATGGCAAGTCTACCTTTCCCAGGGCAACTATACCTTTCCCAGGGCAAGTCTACCTTTCCCAGGGCAACTATACCTCTCCCGGGGCAACTCTACCTTTCCCAGGGCAACTATACCTCTCCCGGGGCAACTCTACCTTTTCCAGGGAAACTATACCTCTCCCGGGGCAACTCTAGGCTACCTTTCCGAGGGAAACTATACCTCTCCCGGGGCAACTCTACCTTCCCAGGGAAACTATGCCTCTCCCGGGGCAACTCTACCTTTCCCAGGGCAACTATACCTTTCCCAGGGCAACTCTACCTTTCCCAGGGCAACTATACCTCTCCCAGGGCAATTATACCTTTCCCAGGGCAACTCTACCTTTCCCAGGGCAACTATACCTCTCCCGGGGCAACTCTACCTTTCCAGGGAAACTATACCTCTCCCGGGGCAACTCTACCTTCCCAGGGAAACTATGCCTCTCCCGGGGCAACTCTACCTTTCCCAGGGCAACTATACCTTTCCCAGGGCAACTCTACCTTTCCCAGGGCAACTATACCTCTCCCAGGGCAATTATACCTTTCCCAGGGCAACTCTACCTTTCCCAGGGCAACTATACCTCTCCCGGGGCAACTCTACCTTTCCAGGGAAACTATACCTCTCCCCGGGCAACTCTACCTTTCCCAGGGAAACTACACCTCTCCCGGGGCAACTCTACCTTTCCCAGGGCAACTATACCTTTCCCAGGGCAACTATACCTTTCCCAGGGCAACTATACCTTTCCCAGGGCAACTATACCTCTCCCAGGGCAACTATACCTTTCCCAGGGCAACTATACCTTTCCCAGGGCAACTATACCTCTCCCGGGACAACTCTACCTTTCCCGGGGCAACTCTACCTCTCCCGGGGCAACTCTACCTTTCCCAGGGCAACTATACCTTTCCCAGGGCAACTATACCTTTCCCAGGGCAACTATACCTTTCCCAGGGCAACTATACCTTTCCCAGGGCAACTATACCTTTCCCAGGGCAACTATACCTCTCCCGGGGCAACTCTACCTTTCCCAGGGCAACTATACCTTTCCCAGGGCAACTATACCTTTCCCAGGGCAACTATACCTTTCCCAGGGCAACTATACCTTTCCCAGGATTCCCGGAGCATCTATAGCTAAAAGATGCCCTGCCTCAGATGGTGACTAAGACTAAAGTCCTATGTTGCTTCACTTCAGCTCCCAACTGTCCCAGAGTATGTTCCCTCATCCTATGCACCCAGAACTAGCATTGCTAACTCAGCATGTGGGTCAGATTTTCAGAAAATATACAATTCGCCTAGACCAATCCTCTCAAATAACCCACATTTAATACAGAAATGAGCTTCAAAATGCAGTTTAACATAATGGAACTTATACTTGAACTTCAACTTATAAATCAATGTGACACCAAATATACTCAGATATACCCAGTACTCTTCATTTGTAAGCCTAATTTAGGAGAATTTACTAAATCTGTAGCGCTGCCAATTGTACATTTTCTGAAAATCTGACCTATGTATTGATGATGATAGTCTCACCTGCTGCCTTCTCACAATGGTCCCCGGTGAAGCCTGCGTCACAGTCACATTTGAACTGGCCGCCCTCCTCCTTGCACACGCCGCCATTCTCACATGTGTCACACGCTGCCAACATAAAGCACAACAAACATGTTACACAAGAAACAGCTAAACCTAGACCACCACATGTGTCACACGCTGCCAACATAAAGCACAACAAACATGTTACACAAGAAACAGCTAAACCTAGACCACCACATGTGTCACACGCTGCCAACATAAAGCACAACAAACATGTTACACAAGAAACAGCTAAACCTAGACCACCACATGTGTCACACGCTGCCAACATAAAGCACAACAAACATGTTACACAAGAAACAGCTAAACCTAGACCACCACATGTGTCACACGCTGCCAACATAAAGCACAACAAGCATGTTACACAAGAAACAGCTAAACCTAGACCACCACATGTGTCACACGCTGCCAACATAATGCACAACAAACATGTTACACAAGAAACAGGTAAACCTAGACCACCACATGTGTCACACGCTGCCAACATAAAGCACAACAAACATGTTACACAAGAAACAGCTAAACCTAGACCACCACATGTGTCACACGCTGCCAACATAAAGCACAACAAACATGTTACACAAGAAACAGCTAAACCTAGACCACCACATGTGTCACACGCTGCCAACATAAAGCACAACAAACATGTTACACAACAAACAGCTAAACCTAGACCACCACATGTGTCACACGCTGCCAACATAAAGCACAACAAGCATGTTACACAAGAAACAGCTAAACCTAGACCACCACATGTGTCACACGCTGCCAACATAAAGCACAACAAACATGTTACACAAGAAACAGCTAAACCTAGACCACCACATGTGTCACACGCTGCCAACATAAAGCCCAACAAACATGTTACACAAGAAACAGCTAAACCTAGACCACCACATGTGTCACACGCTGCCAACATAAAGCACAACAAACATGTTACACAAGAAACAGCTAAACCTAGACCACCACATGTGTCACACGCTGCCAACATAAAGCACAACAAACATGTTACACAAGAAACAGCTAAACCTAGACAAGTAGAAAATAGCCCTTGAATATCAAATTAAATAGCCATTAAATTCCTTTTGTAGTATTTCATTGTAAATTTGTTTCGGCAATCACCAACCACCCAGAAACCCACTAGAAGACTTGGAACTTTCAAAACTTGGCGCTCGTTTTTGTAATCACCATTCATGTAAATAAAAAATGTTTTGAATTGAACACTTAGAATATGGAAATATTTAATATCTGTCCTAATGTTTATCATCATTAGAATCGGCTTGATGTCATCTTTTCAAATATAATGATATCTCAAAACAATCATTTTTTGGGACTTGTTACTCATTTTCCAGTAACACATTACAAATTACGAACAAAAAAGGTCCAAGGTCACAATAAATTTAGGTGTGGTCAGGTTATCTAGGTTTAGCATGCTAATACGAGGCTACACATATTATTCAAATTTGAAATGGCGTCAGTCTTACAGACACATCCCATCATTGATTGTGGAGAACTAAACCAAATTTCTGAATCACCATGAACTAAATTTGATGGTATAACGCATTTGTCTTGTAAGATTCTGTAAAGAGTTTTCATGCTCTTGGATAATATTTGCTAAATTAATCTGAACACCAAAAATGTGGATGACTACTTTTGGCTTATAAAAGTTGAATTAGGATTAGAAATATTTTCGAACATCAAAAGGTATCACCTCTGAGTAATTTGGTTTAAAGTAATACCTGTTGAAAAAAGAAAAAAGACGAGTGCTCTTGGAGCTGGTGTAAGAATCAACAGAAAATTGCAATAACCAAAAAAAATCATAAAACTAAAGGGACGCAAATTTTCTAGCGATTGGAATTGTAACGGCCTCGACGACGGGTTAAAATTGAATAAAACCTTTTTTAAAAAATCAACAAATTCGATGGTATACATGTGATAGATATTTAGTTATTGCCAGCCTGTATTCTACATCTCCAGTGGACTGTGATAAAGGGTAGACATGGAATAATTACCCCTGTATTCTACATCTCTAGTGGACTGTGATAAAGGGTAGACATGGAATAATTACCCCTGTATTCTACATCTCTAGTGGACTGTGATAAAGGGTAGACATGGAATAATTACCCCTGTATTCTACATCTCTAGTGGACTGTGATAAAGGGTAGACATGGAATAATTACCCCTGTATTCTACATCTCTAGTGGACTGTGATAAAGGGTAGACATGGAATAATTACCCCTGTATTCTACATCTCTAGTGGACTGTGATAAAGGGTAGACATGGAATAATTACCCCTGTATTCTACATCTCTAGTGGACTGTGATAAAGGGTAGACATGGAATAATTACCCCTGTATTCTACATCTCTAGTGGACTGTGATAAAGGGTAGACATGGAATAATTACCCCTGTATTCTACATCTCTAGTGGACTGTGATAAAGGGTAGACATGGAATAATTACCCCTGTATTCTACATCTCTAGTGGACTGTGATAAAGGGTAGACATGGAATAATTACCCCTGTATTCTACATCTCTAGTGGACTGTGATAAAGGGTAGACATGGAATAATTACCCCTGTATTCTACATCTCTAGTGGACTGTGATAAAGGGTAGACATGGAATAATTACCCCTGTATTCTACATCTCTAGTGGACTGTGATAAAGGGTAGACATGGAATAATTACCCCTGTATTCTACATCTCTAGTGGACTGTGATAAAGGATAGCCAAGGAATAATTACCCCTGTATTCTACATCTCTAGTGGACTGTGATAAAGGGTGGACATGGAATAATTACCCCTGTATTCTACATCTCTAGTGGACTGTGATAAAGGGTGGACATGGAATAATTACCCCTGTATTCTACATCTCTAGTGGACTGTGATAAAGGGTGGACATGGAATAATTACCCCTGTATTCTACATCTCTAGTGGACTGTGATAAAGGGTGGACATGGAATAATTACCCCTGTATTCTACATCTCCAGTGGACTGGGGGTGTGATAAAGGGTGGAATAATTACCGCTGTACTCGGTGCACGTCTCCCCGCTGTAGTGTGGTGGGCAGACACATGTGATACTGAACTCCTCTAGCTTGCACGAGCCTCCATTCTTACAGTGGCCAGGCATGCCCAACTCTGTACACACTGTAAAATATGTAATATTACACTGTAAAACATGTGTAACCTGTCACACTGTAAAACATAGAGTGTGTTTTCACACTGTAAAACATAGAGTGTGTTTTCACACTGTAAAACATAGAGTGTGTTTTTAGACTGTAAAACATAGTGTCATTTCACACTAAAACATAGTGTCATTTCACACTGTAAAACATAGTGTCATTTCACACTGTAAAACATAGTTTCATTTCCACTGTAAAACATAGTGTCATTTCACACTGTAAAAACATAGTGTCATGTCATACTGTAAAACATAGTGTCATGTCACACTGTAAAACATTTCACATGTCATTTCACACCCTTTAAACGATATGAAACGTGCATGCTCAACCATAACTAGAGTGATACTACCAGTTGGTAGTGAATACACACATACATTTTAATAAATAAACAAACTTACAGTCAGTAGCAGTTGCCACTACAGCCAAGCAGGCCAGCAGGAACAGTTGGTGGGTCTTCATCTTTACTTATACCTGCAGTAATAAACATCAAACATGTAACTCAATTCAATTCAAGAATTCTTTATTGCAGCAGATGTTTTACCATGAGGTGGTCCAACTTCCTCAGTAGACAAGTGTCTAGATAGGTCTTCCTGGTAACCATAGAGATATGTGACGTGTTACAGATAATGAATCACAAGTTGCAAAAAATGGGTTTTGAGATATTATAAAATCCAAGAGAATTGTGGCAACGAGCTTTGGCCAATCAACAGTACATACGTCATAAAAGTTAATGATAAGATAAGATAAGATGAGATAATTCTTTATTTGCCATAAGATGTTTGACAAAGAGGTTACGTTCTTCTCAAGAGGAGGTCTTCCCGAACATGCCTTTCTTGATTACCTTTTTTCTTGGTTACATTTGACTAAGCTACGTTTATATTAGACACTATGAGTATTAAAAACGGTGATCCGAATACAAGCAACTGATTAATTACTCAATCAAGAATCAATCAGAAAATAAAGGCAACCATCCAGAGGGCAACATCAACAAACTAACTTTCCAACACACCACCTTGCGTGACAAAGGGACGTTGTTCCCAAGAATGCACCCTAGTCATGTGAGGCAGGTGATGGGTAAATACCAACTATTAACGTTACTAACTTGACTTATCTTCACAACCATACCCAACATCAAACTGGGACCTGTGTTCTGTAGAATGCACTCCCACAAAAGACACCCATGTCAAGGGAGAAGAATAATATTAGAGGTGGCAATAGAGAATAAAGTTAAGTACTGATGTGATAACATGCCATAAAAGGACTATAAGAAACAGAGACGCTAGAGTAACGTGTGAACCTCTGTAGTAAGCACTATACATACACATCATTAGATGTTCGTTTATGAGATTAAATTGGCAAATTACCAGATGTCAACATGTAGGAATACGATAAATCCGACCAAAACTAAATCTAAGTCACATATATACGAGTTACAATGTGAATGTCTTCATGGCCTTATGAACAAGAGTTTATACAGGAAAAGTTACCCAAAAGTTACTATGTAAGTTTATAGGGGTTGAAATAAATGTATCTGTAAACAATGTATTAAAAGATAGACATCATTGTACTGTGGACACACACATTCTGTAATTTTACACCGGTGCTACCGCCAAAAAAAAATGCCAAAAAACTTGTCCAAAAAATTGTAAATGTAATATTATATAGTTAATCCTATGAATCCCAAATTGTTATATCCGGTGAGGAAATAGTTCTATACTGACAGACATGCCTGACAGCGTTGAACTAGAAGCCTTAGAACTAGCAGGGGAAAAAGGGGTAACCCTCATATCCTGGAATGTCAGGAGTGCCTTACCAAAAATTAACCACATAAGTGATCTCCTACTTGCAACGGGGGCGGACATACTGGCCATACAGGAAAGCTGGCTTAACAGTCAGGTCCTGGATGGACAGATCAAGGTGCCCTCGTACCAGCAATGCAGAACTGACAGAGCAATCAAAAGAAAGGGAGGTGGCCTGATGGTTTATATAAAAGATGAATATGAAGTAGACAACCAAATACTATCCCACCTAAATATACAAACAAAAGATCTAGAAGCACAAGTAGTCAAGTGTGGGAAACAGAACTCAAAGCAAATAGTAATCGTGAACACATATCGCCCACCACTGGAAAAAAAAACTCGGATTTATTTTTTAAATCCTAGCCCAATCCTCACTAAATCCACATACTTAGGAAATATGTGTGCATCCACACACTGGCAGCGCATCCTCATAAATCTGTAAATCCAGTGTAAATCCAGTGTAAATCTGAATAGGATGGGCATTGTTTATTCAACAATCAGTATCATCCATTGCTCCTTAAGGCCTTTAATTGGATTACTGTGGTCCAGTATGCTCTCCTTTTTCTTGCTGTTATAATCTAATACTCTACCACTACAGAATACTAGTATGTATTAAGTGAATATTAAGTAAGAGTGTAGGAGGAAGCGATGGGGTGGGATGGGCTATATATTTGTGATGTGTTACAGGAAAAATGAGTCGCTAATTTGATATTTTTAAAGTGATTTTTTCACTGAATCTCTATGAAGGAATGTTCTTATTTTTTTGGGGTGTTTCAGATCATATGAATATGTTTTGATTTTCCAGTGTGTTGAAGAAATACTATGCATATCTGAGGTCATTCTCCAGATCATATTTAATTACTATACTAGTGATTTTAGTGAAACAGATTTTAGTGAAAAATTGGATCTCTCAATGTTTACCATCATTGGAATTGGTGTGATCTCATCTTTTCATACGATGGTATCTCAAAATTCATCTTTTGCTATGTGTGACTCATATTCCTGTGACACATCATATATAAGCCCTGTAAGCATATAGCTATTGCTATTGATGAGTGGTTGGAATAAGATGCTAATGATTCCAAAAATGGTCACCAAAGTGCAATGTATTATAGAGGTGTAGATGTATCATGGGGAATACACAACAGTAGACTCACAACAATGTTAACGTTATGCCACTTTGCCAGCTTAGCCAACTACTGCATAAACAGAGATGACTGAGGTGGGCTTCTCTTTCTTCTAACCAGCAAGCATGACATCATAATTGGGGTCTGACATAGGGTATTGTTTGTTTTACATTCACCATGCATTATATCCCGCTCCAATTTATTCTTAATCCACCTCCACTCTCCACCAACCCCTTCCCCAGATTCGTTTTGGGATAAACAATCCCGATACAGAAAGTGCTGCTAGAAACTTATTTTGTTGCCATGGGTGTTGAGCGACCATGACAAGGACTGGAAAGTTAGGTACAGAGCCCGGGTACTAAGCCAATTACTGAATAAGGATAGAGGGGGGCTTACATGGTGGTTTGTATTGCTATAGAGACATGGTCACCCTTACGTCCACCAGTTTAAGTCCCAATCTGTTAGCTTCCAGTTGTAGATGCAGCCCATTCAACAGAAACAAATGCTACACACACTATTCATTTACAATTTAAATTCTGGCACTTTTGGATACACACGAAAGTCACACAAATTAAATACAGAACAGTCCTTGTATTCTCTTTAAGGCCACTCAAAATATTTATATCCATATCGTTCCAAGAGAAGCTAAGAGAGAGAGGGGAAGACAGAAAGAAAGATCGGAAGAAGAGAGAGTGCCATCTTCTACATAGCCCCTGTATGAGGGACAAGGGAAGGCGTTGGTGGAGAGTGGAGGTGGTGAGGTTTGGCGTTGTTTCACGGGTGGTTGACTCTTACATAACACCAAGCGTTGATCTCTCCACCTCCAATTATATTACACACAATGCATTCCTGTACTCTCTCCTGCTCTCTCCCACCATCTTAGTGTGCTCTGTTTTTCTTTGGGGTGGGTTTGGGGTTTGGTGTCGGGGTGCAGGATGGAGGAAACAGGGGGCATATATATGGTTTCCAGGAAAATGAGTCACAGATCGCAAAATTGATACTTTTCATAGATCTCTTTATTGGAAAGTTCTGATCTTTAGAATTCATATGAATCCATGTAAAACATTTCGGAACATTGTTTTATATATATCCTTGGGTTTTGAAGGCCTTCGTGTGGAGTAGTTACTTTACTGGTAATTACCCATCCAGAAACATTGCACACTTTTTTTTATCAAAAATAAAAATATCAAACTTAAAATATAAAATCTTATGATAATGAGGTTATTAGTCTTTACTTTCATTGGATTCGGCTTGATCTCCTCTTTTCAAATATCGTGATATCTCAAAATCTGTATTTTGCGACTTGTGACTCATTTCCCTGAAACGGATCACATGTTGTATACATTAATATTAATAGTATATACTCCATAGGATGACCTTAGAAACGCAAGGATATGTGATGTGTTGAAGGAACATGAGTCACAAGTCGCAAAAATGAGACTTTCCAAAGTGATTTATTCACAAGATTTCTTTTTTGGAACGTTTTCCCTTTTAGGTGGTTTAGCGCTCTAAGTCATATAAATGTATGTACTAAATTTCAAGACAGTGCGTTAAATATATCCATTGTGGACAGAGCTTTATATCAAGGGGTGGGTAGGTGGGCAAGTAATTCATGAATATCCACCTGGTACACATGTATAAGCCTACTCCAGCTATGCTCTGTGTTTACGGAGTAATTTGCTAAGCTACTAGCAGACAATTGTCTTAGCCCAGGCTCTGTACCTTGCAAGCACAGTCACGGGTCACTGGATGCAAATAAAACATGTTCCTAGCATGACCTATATGGACAAGAATATAACATATAACATGCTTGCCCCCAGCTCAGAAAAGCAGAATGTCAGTACCTCTATGAGTATAATGCAATAGGCTGCTTATGCAGGGAGCTTATATGAAAATTAAACTAGAAAGTAATTTAAAATAATATGGAGGGAAGGTCAATTGTGCATTTTCAGGCAATCCTATCTGTATGAATTGTAAAAAAAATTGGCATAACATGCCCTCTATAGTACACTTTCACAATGTATTATTTTAATAATTAGCAAATCGTACCTAGCAATATGCTCATAGGGCCTAAAACGACCTGCCCACACCTTTGCTTCCACTTGCAGAAACAGGTTAAATCGACACCAATTTGGAAAATGATTTACTCTTTTCTTTATAGATACTCAATAATCTCATAATTATATATACATTCTAGTGTTTGGTATGGCAGTATATTGTATTGTAACACCATAACAAGGGGAGCAAGCTTGATCAGATTAATCTAATAAGTGGTTAATGGTTGATACTAATTGTTGAATAAACAATGCCCACACTGTTCACATTTACACTGGATGTACAATGATTTACAAGGATGCACCATGTGTGTAAGGATGCACACATATTTCCTAAGTATGTGGATTGAGTGAGGATTGGATTCGGATTTAGAAAGTAAAACCAGGTTTTTTTTTCCAGTGCACCAGGCGGAAGCTTACCAGCAGCAATAGAATTACTAAAAGGCGCTGTATCAAAAATTACCCATAAAAGAGACATCTATGTAATGGGAGATTTTAATCATGGCTCTGATGAAAGGTCAGGCAAAATTACACCCATGCTAGCACAAAATGGTTTATCAGCAAAAGTAGATTTACCAACTCGAGTAACAAAACGTTCATCAAAAACCATTGACCAAATATACACTAATGCAAAATACATTTGCAAATCAGGGGTCATAAACAACAATACAAGTGATCACCTCCCAACCTTTCCGATTAAGAAAAAGGAAAAAAACAAATATGAAAAGTCTCCCTTAGTCACACGAGTTTGGAAAAACCTAGACATTAAAATCCTATGCGAAATACTAGCAAACGAAAACTGGGTCCCACTTTACCAGACTAAATGTGTAGATGAATGCTGGGGAATACTTTCAGAACGTATAACACTCTATCTAGATAGGATGTGCCCTGTTAGACTGGATTGCTGGTGCGAGGGTAAGGCCCCCTTGGTACACAGGGGAGTTGAGACGGTTGGCTGGGGAGAGAGATGGGGCCTTCAGAAAGGCAAGACGCACAAAAAAGGAGACTGACTGGGAAAATGCAAAAATTATCAGAAATAGGATGAACTCGAGACTCGTCAGGGCAAAAAATGATTACATAACTGAACAATTAGATGAAAACTCTACAGACCCAACAAAATTCTGGCAAATACTGAAACCACTAATAACCCCTTGTAAAACGAAAACCCAAGACAAAATTAGGCTAAAAAACGAACAAGGTGAGGTTCTAACCGACTCTGAAGCATCAAATGAATTTAATAATTTCTTCGCTTCAGTAGGTCAGAAATTAGCTGACAAAATCATACCCCTGCCGAAAACCGAGGTTCAACCTACTCACATAAATGTGACAGCAATACCAGACACCCTATTCTATTTCCCAGAGGTAGCACATCATACTGTCTACAAGATCATACAAAAGACCAAAATTTCGAAATCATCTGGAATACCCCTAGTCCCCACATGTGTCCTGAAACCAATACTGAGTGCCCTGTCCCACCAATTCACATTCTTATGCAACCTATCAATGCATACATCAAAGGTCCCAAAAGACTTTAAAGAAGCAACTATCACCCCTCTTTATAAAGCAGGCCCACGAACAGACCCGTCAAATTATAGACCCATCAGTGTAGTCACCCTCCCAGCAAAAATACTGGAAAGGGTGGTACATAGTGCTGTTTACACCCATCTCGAAGACAATAACTTCTTATATAAACACCAATATGGGTTCCGGGCAGGCCACTCATTGAAACAGGCACACAGAAGACTTTTTGAATATATCTATGAATCAAAAAACAATAAAAACCCAGTGTCCCTAGTGTACCTTGACTTCAAAAAAGCATTCGATACCGTTGATCATAGTATACTCATCGATAAACTTAAAACGTTTCAACTCTCAACTCATGTCATAGACTGGTTTAGAGACTACCTATCAGGCCGATATCAACAGGTGTGCGCAAACAATGTCACTTCGGGGAGGGCGGCGGTCACATACGGGGTACCACAGGGAACTGTGCTGGGGCCTCTATTGTTCCTCTTATACATAAATGACCTCCACCAGGTGATCAAACAGTCACAAATACAACTATTTGCGGATGACACTGTGTTATTCCACTCAAGCTCCACAGAGAGCACCCTATAAAATGAGCTCCAACAAGACTTGGACGAGGTGGGGAGGTGGTGCAGGGTTAATAAAATCTCGATAAATGTCAACAAAAGCAAGGCGATGAACATAACTCTCCGAAAACAGAAAGAGTCTGACGCAAATAAACTGAAACTCAACTCGGCAGAACTGGATTATGCCACAGAATACCGATACCTGGGCTTAGAAATTGACGAAAGCCTGACCTTCAACCCCCACATAATATCAAAAATCGAACAGGCAATCAAGAGACTTAAAGCCACAGCCAAAATTAGCCGTGCCCTTACGAGTAAAAACACACTTTTGATATATAAAACCATGGTACGCCCGGCGTTCGACTTCTGTGACATATTCTATATTCCAGCCCAAAAGAGACATTTAGACAGACTACAGGCCATTCAAAACTCATTCCTGAGTCTAGCATTCAAAATTAATAAAAGAGATAGTGTCAAGGATCTCCATCGCGAAATGAAAATACCATTCCTCGATGAGAGAAGAGACTCACGCCTTCTCCTCCTAGCCCATGAGATGAGCTGTGATGAGAAGTACCTTGACAACAGGAAAATAAATCTTCGCAATCTTGCCAATGGTAAAACGTTAAAAATACCTATGACGAAAACAGAGAGAATTAAAAAATCTTTGTTAATCCAGGCACCATCCCTATTCAATAAGCTACCACAAGCAGGTAGAAACTGCCCCACCATCCCTGACCTCAAGGCTTACCTTGAAGAAAACTTTTTTTCGTACTCAGGATTGGAGGACCCAGCACAGGCTAATAACAGTCAGTAACAGGGAGCTTGTCTGCCCCTTCTCTCTCCCCAACACAAACTGCAGTCGCATTTTTGTATTGCATTATTATATCATTGTGTCATTATGTCACTCTTATTACTGTTACTGTAATTATAAAGACGGGCCAGTGTTCGCCAGAATGCTACCCGCAACTGTAAAAATGTAGAGGGAGTGTGGTCAGGAGGTGACACAGTGTTCGCCAGAATGCTACTCACCGACTGGCTACAACACCCCCATGTATCAACAAAAGCATAAAGAAGTACTGTACTGTACGAGACCTCAGTTAAAAGTCAAGAAATTTGTATTTGTCCTGTTTATGTTATTATAACTGCCATAATAGTTTATCATATTAATGTAGTCGCAGCATCAATCTATATATCAACTACAACTGTATAAATTTAATAACGTAACTCCATTTTTTCCAAAGGGGGCCCTCAGGAAGATCTATGGTTTCATAGAGGAGACCCACCCCCTTTTTCGGTGTTGAAATTTGTTATATTATTGAAAATGTACACTTCCGGAAATAAAAACCTATACATACATACAAATTAAAAAGGAAATGGATTAAAACTAAAAGCAAAAATAAAAATATCGCCTGATTTCTAGGACTACGCTGTTATATTTAGTCATATACAAAATGGCCCTATCTGCACCATAGCAATAATATTCGTCTCTTATTACACGGCCCAGTTCCTGGATAGCAAATAACTGATGTGTTTCAGGAAAATTAGTCATAAGTCGCAAAATGGATATTTTTCAAAATGTTTTTTTCACAAGATTTCTTTATTGAAATGTTTTGATTCTCAGAGGATGTAGCACTAATAGTCATATTAATACGTGTAACAAATTTCAGGACATTGTATTAAATATATCATTGCGTTTTGAAGGCTTTCATACCGAGTATATTTAGTTACTTGACTTGACTGGTACCCTAGTGTTTACTATCATTGGAATCCTCTTTTCAAATATTGTGATATCTCAAAATCTATATTTTGCAACTTATGACTAATTTTCCTAAAACGGATCACATTATTCGTAACAACATATTTTGATTAATTCCCTATGCTAAGAATTTAAGATATCCACATGCGCTGAGTTACTAAACATTAAACCCAACATTAATATGAGCCGCATGACGCCCGAATGTGTCCCCACTGCTCCTATGTTTTGGAAAACTTAAAATAATAATCATAAAAATAACGTCCCGTTTTTACAAGATCACCATATTTGAAAAGATAAGATAAAGGGGTTCCAATGGTGGTAAACATTGAGGACATCTGAGAAGTGTTTCTATATAATTTCATGATTTTATTATTATTTTATATGTTTATGTTTGATATATTTAAGTTAAACAAGTTTGCAATATTTCTGGGTGGGCAATTACTGTAAGGTAACTAAATGTACTCCATAGGATGACCTTTAAAACGCAAGGAAATTAATACATATTTGTGTGAATAATCACTTTGGAAAGTATCATGTTTGCAACTTGTGATTTCCCTGGAACGTATCATATATTTATTCAATTTAATTTTAAATGTAAGTTCAGTTTCAAAATGTGATGGAGTGCATCAGGGTGGGGGGAGGGTTAAATAATCAATGCATTACACGGCTACATTAACTACCATTACACATGATCAACTCCCATATTATCGCCCCCTGTCAACCATTAGCCACTGCACTGCACACAGCTATGCATGTGTGTCTATTTATTCTACCCCACATAAGATACAATTGATTATATTATTGTATTAAGAAAATTTCATACTTATATTTTTATTATGTCAACAAAATTTAAAAGCTCCTATTGTAATTTTGCAATACAATATACTAAACTGAATACTAAACTAATAATGCTTGCAATAACTCTGTATCGATTACTTGATGACGTCAGTGTTGCTAGGGTGCTTTAAGTTTGATATTTTTATTTTTGAAAAAGACGTTTGCAATCTTTCTGGGTGGACAATAACTAGTAAAGTAGCTAAATATACTCTATAGGATGGGCTTAGACACACATAAATATATTTAATAGACTGTCTTGAAATTTGGTACATGTATTCACATGACTAGGGGCATTAAATACGCTGAAAATGAGCACATTCCCACAACACAGAGATATCTTATGAATATATCACAGATAGGATGACCTTAGAAATTCGTGGATATATTTAGCATACAATGGTGAAATGTGGTACATGTATTCATGATGCTAACAGCACTACATGCCCCACGAATGATAACATTCCACCAATTAGATCGTGTGAATAAATAACTTTAGAAAATATCAATTTTAAACAGAAGCTCGTTATAATATAATTGTGTTTTAGGAAAATGAGTCACAAGTCACAAAAACTTGATTTGGAGATACCATTTTATTTGAATAGTGTTTCTATATTTGAAGTTTGATATTTTTATTTCTGAAAATAAGTTTGCAGTATTTTTGGGTGGACATATACTAGTAACGTAGGTACATGATCTTAGAAATGCATGATACACTGTGCTGAGATTTGGTACATGTATTCATAAGACCTAACTGACTAGATTCAATTCAAGACATTTTTTATTTGCAATTAGCGTCGGTTACAAAAAGGAGGTCCCAGTTTTGAAACCTCGGTTCCAAGTCTTCCTGTGGGTTCCTGGGTTGGTGGTTTCCAAAACAAGCTTACAATAAGATATGATATAAATATGATATAAATTTCATGGCTATGTTTCTATTATCTACTTGACTAGTTTAGTTGGACATTAAATGCCACAACTGGCTAAAAGTAAGTTGTAATAACTGGCTACGTTGTAATAACTAGAGCATACAGTAAAATCAGGGTAAGATAATAACAGTGCAATCAAACAATAGTTGGTGATCTGTATAGTCGGTCCAGACCAAGAAGAATTTTACAGAAACAACAATAAAAGTACATATAATAAAATACAATACAATACAATATCATAGCGATTCAACATAAGATCTGACTAGATACAGCAAGAATGAAAACATTCCAATAAACAGATCGTATGAATAAATGATTTTGAAAGGTAGCAATTTTGCGACTTGTGACTCATTTTCCTGAAACACTTACATATCATAACAACTAAACTGATGTATTGAGTCTCATCTGAGGTTTTGGCAGATAGATTGGTCTCACATAATTGTGATGTGTGAGAGGAAAATGAGTCCGAATTCCCCAAAATGTGATTTTCAAATATCATCATAATTTTATTTGAAATGATGAGATCAATCGGATTTCAAGGATAGTAAACAGTAGGACATCTAATATGTATTTCTATATTTTAAGTTTGATATTCTTAAATTTTAAAAAAAAGTTTGCCAAATTTCTGGGTGGAAATTTGCTAGTAAAGTACCTAAATATACCCTATAATATGACCTTAGAAATGCATAGACATATTTAATACACTGAAAGTTGGTATTTATGCTTCTAGCAGCTGCACAACCCAAAGATGAAAGAATTCCCACAAGGTGAACTGGTGAATATTGGATTTTGAAAAAATATCAATTTAGCGGCTTATGACTAATTTTCCTGTAACACATCAGAATTGATCTCAAATAAAAGTTGTGTTTATAAACCAATGTTCTTACCTGGAGTTATGTAGAGCAGATGGTCGGAGTGGCTCACTCAGGCACTGTGTATATATATACTGCTCACAGACTATAGCTCGCTACAGTACATTAGGGACAGTTTCATGAAAACACAATAATAAAGGTAAAAATGATATCCATTGATGTAATATTTTAAGAACTTTAAATCTGTACATTATTTTCAAATTGGAGATGAGATATATAGTCTACATATCACATGTCATATGTTACTTGTATATAAAATTGTACGATGATGTCTCTCTCTTTAAGCCCTATTAAATTAAGGGCAGTTTGGAATTGTTAAAGTTTAAATGTGTTAAAGAAGACAAAGCTGCATCAGCTAATATATACTGTATGATACTTTGATAATATTTTCCTTGTACCACATGAAAATACCAGGTTTACCTGCAATTGTGTGCAATAAAAACTTTTATAAAAAAAAAAAAAACTGTGAACATCTGCCAATAACATTGTTAAAATTAATAAACAATTGTGTAATATAGAGACAGAGTGAAATACAAACCCAGGCCAAAGCTATAAAAGATGTGTTTCTCATTTATCGAGCTGACAACTGGGTAGTGGGGGATGGTAGAAAGGGTTTCTAGGGAACCACCATCCCGGAACTGGAAAATGTAGCGAGGTAGGAAGAGATATCGCTTTGTGGGTCAAATTTTCAGAAAATTCAACTTTGCCAATCCTCTCAAATAACCCAAATTTCAGATGAATAAAAAGTTCAAAATACAGTTCAACCTAACCAGATTGCTAGAGTCAATGCAATGCCAAATATACTCAAATTTACCTGCCCAAATTGCAGCCTAGTTTAGCAGAACTTACTAAATGTGTAGAGCTGCCAATTGTACATTTTCGGAAAACCTGACCCATATAGGGGGAGTCTTAGGAGTTGTCTTCTAAAATTTGTTTCATTGATAGTGAGGAATAATTCACAAATATTAAAATTTTGTGGGTATTTTTATTTTCGCTCGCTTTCGAGCGGATTGTATTCTCTTCTTCAGGACGAAGAAAAAAATATATCTGGCTATTTCATAACATCAGTTCTTTAAACAGAAGAAATGTACATTTTAAGAGTTTTCTGGTTATAAAAACTTGTTTTCCTGTTTTAATTTGTATTGATATTAAAACGGTTTTATTAATATAATATAAATTGTGATGTGTACCAGGAAAATGAGCCACTAGTCTCGAAATTGATACTTTTCAAAGGAAGTTATTCACAGGATCTCTTTATTAAATTGTTTAGAGGGTCTATCCCTTATAGTCATATGAATCTACACAATACATGTAATGTCAGGACATTGTATCAAACATGTGATCTGTTTTAGGAAAATAGGTCATAAGTCGCAAAAAATGGATTTTGAGATGTTATCATATTGGAAAAGAGGAGATCTAGCCGATTCCAATGATAGTAAACACTAGGACACCTAATAAGTATTTCTATATTTTAAATGTGATATTTCTATTTTTGAAAAGAAAGTTTGCAATGTTTTTGGATGGGTAATTACCAGTAAAGTAACTAAATATACTCCATACAAAGACCTTCAAGCAGATTTCAATGATAGTAAACACTTGTTTGATATTTCTATTTTCGAAAAAAAAGGTTTGTATTCTTTCTGGATGGGTAATTATCAGCAAAATAACTAAATATACTCCATGGAAGGGCCTTCAAAACGAAAACCTCGGGTCATTTGTGATGTGTCAACAGGACAATGAATTTCAACAAAAACAATTAAAATATCCTAAATTAGTTTTGGATTAATTAACGATGGAAACTATAAAAATAATTATGATATTCGATAGACGGTTTACTATCATTGAAATCGGCTTGATTCATCGGCTTGATCTCATCAAATATAATGATATATCAAAATCTAAGGTCATATTTTAGAGTATATATATATTCAGCTACTTTACCAGTGAATGTCCACCCAGTAATAATGCAAATTTCTTTTTCAAAATAAAAATATCAAACTTAAAATATAGAGATTTGCTGTAGATGCCCTTAATGTTTCCTATCATTGGAATCGGCTTCATCCCATCTATTCAAATATGATGATATCTCAGAATTCAATTTTTGTGACTTGTGACTCATTTTCCTTAAACACATCACATATAATCCGAGAAGTAAAACAAAATCAAAAAACTAATCTGAGGACTAAACTACTCTATCCATCTATAGTTGTTCAGGTTATTCACTATAGGTGGCACTACTGTAGCTACCCCTGGAGGCCACGTGGCTGGTGACGTCATCAACACATGATGTATCCATGTGCATGTATCCATGCAAGTGTGCAGGCAACCATGCAGAAGTGATGAAATCGATCAACACATGATCTATCCATGTGGTGAAATCGATCAATAAAGTCTGATTAAGGTATTTTACGTATGAACGCTTCCATTGTGACGCATTGTATTGAACATGCGCAGTGAGACATGCATGTCACCTTATTATGACCTTATGGAGACCGTAACATACGGTATATTACTGTTTTTGTTTAATCAGCAATAAATTTAAATAAGATATAACAAAGACACATATGGGTCAAATTTTCAGAAAATGCACAATTGTTAGCTCTACGAATTTGATAACTTTTGCTAAGTAAGACTGTTATATAATAATGCTTTGTATATCTGAGTAATTCTGACATTGTGATGATTAAAATTATGTCTTCCTTTGTGTTAAACTGCATTTGAACGTAATTTTTCTCTTAGATTTGGATTATTTGAGATGATTGGGGAAGGTGAATTGTACATTTTCACAGAATCTGACCCATAGCCACCTTGTGGATGTATTCACAAACGGTTTTAAAATGGTTTAAAAATAAAGGACTCACTTTAAAAATGTTTCAAAAAGTGAAATGATGGATTTAAAAAAACGTGTGTCTTTTTAAAACTGCGGTATGAGCTAATGTGGGTTAAGAACTGAACATTTTCTAAATTTTGTTCCATTCTGTTCCAACTCATCTTAAAGTCATGTGACCAACATTTTTTTGTCCAGTTTTTATTTGCTACAGGACTCCTAAAACGTTCTCATTTGTATTTAGAGGAACCTTTCAAATCCTTTCTTTTCTCTGCAAAAACCTTACTTATCATCGTTCATGGGCCCAGTATTCTCTTAGCCAATTTGACTTCAAATTCATGTATAAACATGTAACAGCGGCTAAAGTTTATAATCTATAATGTTATTAATCTAATGGCAGGATTGATGTTTCAAATCAGCAATGAATAGAGATAAACAAATGTTAAATGCTCCTGAATCACAAGGGGATCTGGATAGGGTAGTACAATGGTGCGCGAAAAACAAGATTTCATTGAATACAAAAAAATGTAAAGCCATGTCAATTAATATTAAGAAAAATTGTAGTGGGCCTGAATACATGATAGGCACACAAAAACTGGAGCAGGTCGACTATTACAAATTCCTGGGGGTTGAAATCGACTGTAAGATGAATTTTAAGACATTCCTAGGGAAGAAAATAAATAGCGTTAGAACAAAAGTAAAAGCAATGTCAAAACTATATAGAATATGTGATGCTGACACTTTGATGATGATTTGTAAAACTACTTTATTGCCTATTATAGATTATGGGGATGTCTTCTACCAAAGTGCTCCTCAGAACTACCTTGAAAGATTACAATCTTTACAAAATGCAGCTATAAAGATAGCGCTGAAATTACCGAAATATACAAGTGCTAGAGATATATATATAGATTGCTACATATATGCCTTCCCTTCAAATTCTGGATTTATCATATAGAAGATCGCTAAAACAAGAGAACATTGATGATAGAAATATAAATTTACGAAGACTTAATGATGGAAAAAAGCTTAAGGTACCACATCCTAGAAATGAAGTGTTCAGAAAATCATATCTTTACAGGTTAACTGACCTCTGGAATGATCTACCCAGAGAAGCCAGAGATATAAAAACTAGAAAAGGTTTCAGGAGTTATTTAAAGAACAGATACCCTCAGGAATTTGACCTCTATCTTTTAAATGAAAATGTGTAACTACATTGTGAATATAGGGAAAAGGGGGGATGTAAACAGACGTGTAGGATCTGTAAGACATAAGGTCGACTTATATCGATTGGGGAGGGAACGGATGATTGTATATTGTTGCAATACTGTTATGTCACTTTTATGCTATGTCGGCTTAATGGACAGGAATTTATGTAAATTTATAGTCATATCATCGATCGTTACTTTAACTCTAATTGAAAGACTGTATAAACATGTTCTTTATGAGTGAAAGTCCACTAGTGAAGGATGAAAATAATAACATTTAACTTGGACACTTGACTTGGAAAACCAAGCTGAACATTCTTACTTGAAAATCAAGTAATCATAGTGAAAGAACACTGACAATTATAAATAACTTAGAATTAACGGATACTACGGAAGATCTGCTCCGCAGAGTAATCTTTCCTATTTGGTAATAACGATTGATACATGATTCAATGTAAGCTGAAACTGAATAAAAGTTATTATATATATATATAATATATAAATCAATCGAGACGGAGGGTCAAATCACACTCCACCTCTTTGGGGTGTTGTGACCCAAAGTTGAGATCGATTTGAAACTGAACAGAGTAGTGCCAATAGATATTTCTTACATACCCATTTATCAATTTATTTGTTATATTTACCTTCTTAGTACTGTTTATCTTGACAAATTATGGGAGCAATGTCTGAAAACTTTCGGAACATGCAAGGCAGGCTATGCTTCAGCCGCGTAGAGTGTGACGTCGTGAACCAATCAAATTACGTTAGTTGGGTCATGCGCTTCCATGACAACCTGTATGGCATTGGTATGAGCTTTGACTTTTCATATGGCACCCCTGTATCACATTGTTGAAATGATGTATGTATGTAATAATGATGAATACAGTCCTATATATAAGTCATAATATATGTAAATTTGGTAAGATTTGGTTGATTATAATAGCTGAAAATGCAGCTTTACAGTCTAGGTCCAAACCATCAGATCGGATAAGAATGGTATGTCAGTGATTAGACGCCTACTGCACTAATCGGTTTCCTGGCCTTGATTTAGTTATTCGAGAGGGTAAGTCATTTATGTATAGATTAAACAATACTGGCCCCAAAATTGTTCCTTGTGGAACCCCGCAGGTTATTGCTTGTGGGTCAGATATCATGTCATTGAGGCCTACTGCACTAATCGGTTTCACTTGCCTACTGCACTAATCGGTTTCACTCGCCTACTTCACTAATCGGTTTCACTCGCCTACTTCACTAATCGGTTTCACTCGCCTACTTCACTAATCGGTTTCAGTCCTATTTTCCAAGTAATTTGTGATGTGTTTCAGGAAAATGAGTCATAAGTCGCAAAAATTGATAATTTTTAAAGTGTTTATTTGACAAGATCACATTATTGGAATGTTCTGATTTTTGGAGAGTGTGTCACTTATGTCAATCGATGTATCAAGTTTTAAGACAATCTATGTAATATATCCTTCGGTTTTTAAAGGTCCTCATATGGAGTATATTTGGTTTCTTTACTGTTTATTGACACCCAGAAATATTGGAAACTTTTTTTATCAAAAACGAAAATATCAAACTTAAAATCTAGAAATACTTATTATTTTATCAGACTGTTTACTATCATTGGAATCGGCTTGATCTCATCTTTTCAAATATAATGGTATCTCAAAATCTATTTTTTGTGACTTAGGACTCATTTTCCTGAAACACATCACATTTTGGAACCATTTTGTGTTCTTTACCTCCAATTCCAAATGATTTTAGGAGTAGAAGGCGTTTTAGTGGGAATATGACATTTTGCGGTCTTAATGGAATTATAATGGCACTTTGCAGTTAGAGGCAAGAGGCTTTCCCTCTGTTTAAAGGGACTCTCTCAACTTTGGGCCTAGAGTGCTTTAAAGTAAAAGGCCAATTGTCAGAGAAATTTAAAGTAAAATTCTCACCTCGTTTGTGAACTGTATCAATGAAGATGCAAGCACTTCATAACTCGTCCGTTGGAAATCCAGTCTACAAAATCTGCATTTTCTGATGTTTATGAAGCTAACAAAAAGGCAATAATTTAGGAATTCATCAACCTTAATCTTTATAATGTTCTAGGGGTCAGATTTTCACAAAATACACAATCTACAGTTCTCTCAAACACATCTCTCAAATTCTGCAGCATTAGAGTAAAAAATGATAATTACTGAGTATATCTTAGTGTATTATGTACTGTATTTATTCAACAATCTGTCTAGTTATGTTGAACTGTACTTTGAACCTGATTTTCGTCTTAAATTTGAGTTATTTGAGGTGATATGGGAACGTGAATTGTACATTTTAACACAATCTGACCCCGAGGCGGTTGAGGACTATTCAAAGACTAGTAGTGTTTAGTCACCAGTAAAACAAAATCCTAAAAACTGAAAGGAATCCCCGATAACTAAATAAAGTCTTACTAACAAAGGAAACCCCTTATAACCAAAATATACTGCTAATAGCCAAAAGGACCCTAATAACCATATAAATTCATAATAAAACCAAATTCCAATGAACAATGAAAAAAAACAATTCCTAATAACAAAAGAAAATCCCTCAAAACCAAAGCAACCATGATGACAAAAAGATCCTGATGACAGACAATTCCCACCAAAAATCCCCCAAACAAAAGAGAAACTCTTTACAAAAATCCTGAAAACCAGAGAAATTCCTAATGAAAAGAAATTCTTGATAGGGGGGAAAACATTTCTAACAACCAAAGCAACAGTAATGAAAAAACTTGACAATGAGTATAAATATTATTTGTGAAGAGAAATTAAAATGCTGCATGGGATGATGTGATCTAGGGTGGTGTGGTGAGAGCCTCATTGAACAATCATAATAAAGTAAGCTTGATTTAGTGCAGACAATGGACATGTTGTCAAACATGGCTCATGCCTCAGTGAAGGCCTTTATGTGATAGACATCATGTGTGTGTGTGAGGGTGGGGCTGGGGGCTGGGGGCTGGGGGGCTGGGGGGCTGGGGGAATGAGATGGATTAGATACCATATGTGATGTATTTCAGGAAAATGAGTCATAAGTCGCAAAATTGATATTTTTCAAAGCGTTTTTTCACAAGATCCCATTATTGGAATGTTTTTGAGGAGTTTATCACTTATAGCTATATGAATCAATGTATCAAATTTTGGGACAATCTATGTAATATATCCTTTAGTTTTAAAGGTCCTCATATGGACTACATTTAGTTACTTTACTGTTCATTGACCCCCAGAAATATTGGAGACTTCTTTTTCAAAAACGACAATATCAAACTTAAAATCTAGAAATACTTATTGGATTAGTAGACTATTTACAATCATTGGAATCAGCTTGATCTCATCTTTTCAAATATAATAGTATCTCAAAATCTAATTTATGCGACTTATGACTCATTTTCCTGAAACACATCACATATTACTTGACAAGATGATGAGATCAAACAAAATTCCAATCATAGTAAAGATTAGGGCTGTAAAATAAGTATTTTATATTGTAAGTTTGATATTTTTATATTAGAATGAAAAGCAATATCTCTACTAGTAAAGTAGCTAAATCTACTCAATGACATCAGCTTAGGAACGTGAGGATTAATTAGATACACTGTCAGGAAATATGGTACATGTATACCTGAGACTGAAAGCACTAGATGCCCAATAAATATTCCAACAAAGAGATATTGTGAAAAAACCCAATTACAATTCGAAAAATATATTCAACATTTTTTTCCTGATGGTATATGTGATGTGTTTCAGGAAAATGAGTCATAAGTTGCAAAAATTAGATTTTGAGATACTATTATATTTGAAAAGATGAGATCAAGCCGATTCCAATGATTGTAAATAGTCTAATAATCCAATAAGTATTTCTAGATTTTAAGTTTGATATTGTCGTTTTTGAAAAAGAAGTCTCCAATATTTCTGAGGGTCAATGAACAGTAAAGTAACTCAATGTAGTCCATATGAGGACCTTTAAAACTAAAGGATATATTACATAGATTGTCCCAAAATTTGAGACATTGATTCATATAGCTATAAGTGATAAACTCCTAAACTCCTAAAAGTCGCAAAATTGATATTTTTCCAAGCGTTTTTTCACAAGATCCCATTATTGGAATGTTCTGATTTTTTAGGAGTTTATCATTTATATATATGAATCGATGTATCAGATTTTGGGACAATCTATGTAATATATCCTTTAGTTTTAAAGGTCCTCATATGGACCACATTTAGTTACTTTACTGTTTATTGATTTTTTTTCAAAAACGAAAATATCAAACTTAAAATCTAGAAATACTTATTAGTGCATATTTTGAATGATGAAGGTAATCTGTAGTTCATAGGCAACGCATGAGAACATCCATGGCGGATACTGCTTTTGTTGTTGTTAACTTGTATTAAATATAATAATTGGCCTGCAATGAAATATGGGTCAGATTGTCAGAAAATGTACAATTCGCCTTCACCAATACTCTGAAATAAACCCCATTTAAGGAACAAATCAGCTTCAAAATGCAGTTTAACATTACAAAACTGATACTTTAAATCAATGCGATACCAAATATACTCAGATATACACAGCATTCTTCATTTTTCAACCAAATATATCAGAATTTCATGAATGAGTAAACCTGCCAATTGTACATTTTCAGAAAATGTACCCATATCTAGAAATAAATGTGGTGTCAGAGGTGATGTGGCCTGATGTGACAGCAGCTGTTGTGTGACTGCATGAATGCACATGTGACAGTGTGACAGCAGGGATGTGACGTGTAAGCGTGAGGTGTGTAATGAGGTGTGTGTGGGGTGCAGCCTGCCACCTCACACACCCATACACACACACACACCCACACACCGCAGCCACCTCACACCCACATACCAACATGGGTCATGTCTTCAGAAAATGTACAATTCACCTTCAGCAATCCCCTCAAATAACCCTGATTTAAGACGGAAATTAGGTTCAAAATACATTTCAACATAACCAGACAGATTTATTGAATGAATACAATACAGAATAGATTCAGATATACTCAGTAATTATAATTTTTCACTCTAATTTAGCAGAATTGGACAGATGTGTGGGGGCAGATCTTCAGAAAATGTACAATCGCAGCTCTACAAATTTGATAACTTCTTTTAAATTAGACAGAATAATTATGAATAATGAGTATATCAGAGTACCTTTGGCATTGTAATCATTAGGAATATCCCTCTCATTGTGTTAAACTACATTTTGAACGTCAGTTTTCACTTAGATTTGGATTATTTGAAAGGATTGGTGGAGGTGAATTGTGCACTTTCTGAAAATCTGACCCGTGTAAAACTGCAAACTGTGGGATTAGGTAGTGGTATAGGGGGAGGGGGTGGAGGGTGGTGGGGGAGGAGGGGGTGGTACAGGAGGTGGTACAGGAGGGTGGGAGGGTGGGAGGGGGTGCTACAGGTATATATAGACACCCAACCAGTCTCTACCCATCAAACTCCTCCAGCATCTCCTCCAGCATCTCCTCCAGCATCTCCTACATTGAACAACTGGTGAGTACCACATTAAGGCACTAGTCCACTAAGCCCATTCTCATGCGATTTTGTGCCGCAAACGACTCTTTTGCACTACATTCTGTGAGTCGCATGAGAATCCGCTTAGTGGACAAGGCCCTTTATCCTGCCTAAAACATTTCTTCTTTTATTTATTTGTTTTACTTCAGAACAATATCACAACATTGCTATTGTCAATATGGGATGTGCATGTCACTGCGCATGTCTATTTAGAATGCATTATCAGCTATGCTTGCTCACATCAGACACATTGTAAATATTTTCCAAATCTTAATTTATTTAATTTCTATTATCAACTATAACATACTTGAGTATGTGTATCGGTTTGTCACGTCAGTAAAGGCAAACAATTAGCCTAAGAATGTTTTTTTACATAGCTCACATAAATCTATGGTGAAGTACTTGTACCCATAACCTATATATGTGATCCGTTTTAAGAAAATGCGTCATAAGTCGGAAAAACTAGATTTTGAGATATCATTATATTTGAACAGATGAGATCAAGCAGATTCCAATGATAGTAAACAGTCTGATAATCTAATAAGTATTTCTAGATTTTGATATTTTCGTTTTTGAAAAAAAGTTTCCAATATTTCTGGGGGTCAATAAACAGTAAAGTAACTAAATGTAGTCCATATGAGGACCTTTAAAACTAAAGGATATATTATATAGATTGTCCTGAGATTTGAGACATATTGATGTAACCATGAGTTATCAACCCTAAAAATATTAGAACATTCCAATAATGTGATCTTACCAATCAATATCAATTTTGCGACTTATGACTCATTTTCCTGAAACACATCACATATAGGGTATAGCTATATCTGATTCTTCATACAACTTATATGCCACCAGGTGGCTCCATGAGCATGGAACATTGTGCACAATTCAGATGAAGAAGTTGTTATTTACACTCATTTCAGTTGATTTCATTGTTATTGCTGGATGCTATGGGGACTTTAATATCTTTATCTTTAGCACATAACATGTGAATAATAAATAGTGAATGGAACACTTTGGCAAGGGCATATAATAAATATTGAACGGAACTCTATGCTCAGTGCATGTAATAAATAGTGAATGGAACTCTTTGCTCAGTGCATACAATAAATAGTGAATGGAACTCTTTGCTCAGTGCATATAATAAATAGTGAATGAAACTTTTTGCTAACGACAAATAATAAATAGTGAATGGAACTCTTTGCTCAGTGCATACAATAAATAGTGAATGGAACTCTTTGCTCAGTGCATATAATAAATAGTGAATGGAACTCTATGCTCAGTGCATATAATAAATAGTGAATGGAAGTCTATGCTCAGTGCATATAATAAATAGTGAATGGAACTCTTTGCTCAGTGCATATAATAAATAGTGAATGGAACTCTATGCTCAGTGCATATAATAAATAGTGAATGGAAGTCTATGCTCAGTGCATATAATAAATAGTGAATGGAACTCTTTGCTCAGTGCATATAATATATAGTGAATGGAACACTTTGCTCAGTGCATATAATAAATAGTGGATGGAACTCTTTGCTCAGTGCATATAATAAATAGTGAATGGAACTCTTTGCTCAGTGCATATAATAAATAGTGAATGGAACTCTTTGGCAAGGGCATATAATAAATAGTGAATGGAACTCTATGCTCAGTGCATATAATAAATAGTGAATGGAACTCTTTGCTCAGTGCATATAATAAATAGTGAATGGAACTCTATGCTCAGTACATATAATAAATAGTGAATGGAACTCTATGCTCAGTGCATATAATAAATAGTGAATGGCACTCTTTGCTCAGTACATATCATAAATAGTGAATGGAACTCTATGCTCAGTGCATATAATAAATAGTGAATGGAACTCTTTGCTCAGTACATATAATAAATAGTGAATGGAAGTCTATGCTCAGTGCATATAATAAATAGTGAATGGAACTCTTTGCTAAGGGCATATAATAAATAGTGAATGGCACTCAGCAGGCAAGGGATATGTGTAGTCACCACATGAAAACATTTCAAAAGAAATGGTCAAATTACTTTTCCATGAAACCTGACCCTAAAAAACATAAACATAGAACAGAATATTGATAAATGCAGTCCTATAAGACATAATGTGAGTAACTCTTGTAAACATATAACAGCAGCAAAATAAGTCATAATGTGAGTTACTCTTGTATCTAAAACACAAAACGGCAGCAGAATATTGATAAATCCAGTCCTATAAGTCATAATATGAGTAGCTCTTGTATAAACATATAACCGCAGCAGAATATAGATAAATTCAGTCCTATAAGTCATAATATGAGTACCTCTTGTATAAACATATAACCGCAGCAGAATATAGATAAATTCAGTCCTATAAGTCATAATATTCATGAGTACCTCTTGTATAAACGTATAACAGCAGCAGAATATTGATAAATCCAGTCATATAAGTCATAATATGAGCAACTCATGTATAAACGTATAACAGCAGCAGAATATAGATAAATTCAGTCCTATAAGTCATAATATGAGTACCTCTTGTATAAACATATAACAGCAGCAGAATATTGATAAATACAGTCCTATAAGTCATAATATGAGTACCTCTTGTATAAACATATAACAGCAGCAGAATATTGATAAATCCAGTCTTATAAGTCATAATATGAGTAACTCTTGTATAAACATATAACAGCAGCAGAATATTGATAAATCCAGTCCTATAAGTCATAATATGGGTAACTCATGTATAAACATATACCAGCAGCAGTCATAATATGGGTGAATTTATCAAGATGTGTCACATGTTAGCAGCTGATGTTGTAGCATTTACTTCACTCACTTACCACTTGCTCCTTTTTATGTTGCAGTTAGCCAACCTGCAAGATGAACACTCTCCCCGTTCTCCTCGTCATCTCACTGGCTCTCTACAGCACATCAGATGCCATCCCACTAAGTGGTTGGTTCAGGCTTTATCTATCTCATAATAAGAACATTATTAAAGGATTAAAAGATTGTTGGAAGGCAACTCATCTAAAACAATCATGGGAACGAATCAAGTTGGCATTATGCAGGTTTATTGGCGTTCCTGATGCGTTTCGCCTTTCGTGGGCTTCTTCAGAAGCCCAAGAAAGTGATACATAAAATGATGGCTTATATAAAAAAATGAGCAAATTGGTACAACATGTAAAGCTATGGTTTCATATTAGTTTAGTACTAATTAGGTAGAGTTAGCATCCTGGTTTCATTGTCTTTTCCATTTAGTTTCGTAAAAAGCAGAAAATTGATTAAATTCAATAAAATTTTCTTAGGAAAAGGATTCCTGACCTCAGCATGGTAAACACCGGGGATTTAGTCCTTCAAAACATCCTTTGGCTTCACCTCAGGATGTTTGAAGGACTGTCAATCCCAAGTGTCCACCATACCAGGGTTATTAATCTTTTTAGTCTCCCCCTAACTTAATTGCCTAAATAGGTCAAGTAAAGCGACCTAGGTCAAGGTCACTATTAACAACACTTGCACCTGGGTGTTATAAACTGAATTGTGTAAACTGCCTGTGCTTTATATCTTTCAATGCATCGTCCAAACAGGCAGAAAGGGCGACTAATGATATTTTATGAACATTAATAATGTTGCAAGAATTTATACTTATCTACACTATAAATTTGAGTAGTCTAATGCACACATTGCGAGCAGTGTTAGATAGAATTGACTTGTGCTTGTATTGTGTTTCAGCATGTGCCAGTCTGGGCCTCAACTGTCAGAATGGCGGCAGTTGTGTCATGCAGGGACGCGGTTTATCATGCAGTTGTCCAGCGGGATATTCTGGCAACACATGTCAAACAGCAGTGCAAGGTATTCAGAACTGATACTACAGATAACATTACTACTTTTACTACACACTTGATCAGTTACTACATGCTATAAGCCCATGCTGTGATCTCATGTTATAATCTCGTGCTATAATCTCATGCTATAATCTCATGCTATAAGCTCATGCTATAATCTCATGCTATAATCTTATGCTATAATCTCATGTTATGATCTCATGCTATAATCTCATGCTATAATCTCATGCTATAATCTCATGCTGTGATCTCATGCTATAATCTCATGTTATGATCTCATCCTATACTCTCATGCTATAATTTCATGCTGTGATCTCATGTTATAATCTCGTGCTATAATCTCATGCTATAATCTCATGCTTTCGACTCATGCTGTGATCTCATGCTATAAGCTCATGCTGTGATCTCATGCTATAATCTCATGCTATAATATCATGCTGTGATCTCATGCTGTGATCTCATGCTATAATCTCATGCTATAATCTCATGCTATAATTTCATGCTGTGATCTCATGCTATAATCTCATGATGTGATCTCATGCTATAATCTCGTGTTATAATCTCATGCTGTGATCTCATGCTGTGATCTCATGCTATAATCTCATGCTATAATCTCATGCTGTGATCTCATGCTATAACCTCATGCTATAATTTCATGCTGTGATCTCATGCTATAATCTCATGCTGTGGTCTCATGCTATAATCTCATGCTATAACCTCATGCTGTGATCTCATGCTATAATATCATGCTGTGGTTTCATGCTATAATCTCATGCTATAATCTCATGCTGTGATCTCATGCTATAATCTCATGCTATAATATCATGTTATAATCTCATGCTATGATCTCATGCTCTGATCTCATGCTATATTCCAGCCTCCCCATGTGGTCATTGTGCTCACGGTGGCACCTGTACCAGCTCCCAGGGCGTGTACCAGTGCAACTGCGTCAACGGCTTCACCGGACCCCACTGCACCGTTAGTGCAGGTCAGTTCTGCTCTTTATTAGTTGAGGACTTTAATGCATTTCACTGAATATTCTATTTTCTTTAAAAGATAATAAATAAAGTTAAAAGATATAGGACAAGTTGTGGCCCTGTGCGAAAACCATTTTTGTCGAAAATAAATACAACCATAGAATTGCCAAGCATGCCACTGGGTTTTTCTTTTATTAATATGACGACTTATGACTCATTTTCCTGAACCACATCACATTTACTGTTTGTATATTGATGTTCCATGAAGGCACTGTTGCAAACTCATGTCTTATTATTACTCCTCAGTGTCAGTAATAGGGGAGTTGCAAAGCCGCCATTTTATATCTTGATTCACATGGAATTATGGGACTAATGGTACAGTCTAAAACTATAGAAAACATGGTATAATAATATTCAGAATTAAGTATTTATCAATGGTGTATATCCGTGTCAATATCCATGTCAATATCCATCTGTTATACATGTTTCCATGACACAAGTCCCCATCTTTCCAATCATGCATTTGGCTTAATAGATCATTTATACAAGCTGTGATATTGGTGAAAGCATTCTTGCAATTTCGATAAAAATGTTACCAAATATTTGTATGCCAGATTTCAACAGAATCCATCCCAGCATGCACTACAGTAGACATGCGCAGTGGCACATACAACTCCCCTATTCATATCAAAGGTGATGTGTTTCAGGAAAATGAGTCATAATTCGCAAAAAATAGATTTTGAGATTCCATTATATTTGGAAAGATAACATCAAACAAATTTCAATGATAGTAAACAGTCTAATAATCCAATAAGTATTTCTAGATTTTAAGTTTGATATTTGTATTTTGGAAAGAAAGTTTGCAATATTTTTTGGGGGTAGTAAACAATAAAGTAACTAAATAAAGTTCATATAAGGACCTTCAAAATGAAAGGATATATTATGTACATTGTTCTGAAATTTGATACATCGATTGATATAGCTATAAGTGATAAACTCTCCAAAAATCAGAACATTCAAATAATGTGATCTTGTGAAAAAACACTTAAACACATCACAAATACAATAAGATAATAATGCAATACATTTGTAGCTTCTGCATGTACCAAGCACTGCTATAACGGGGGCACCTGTCGTGCCATCGGTGCCATGCAGATCTGTGACTGCCCCTCACATTATTATGGCGATTCCTGTCGCTTCAGGAAATAAGGTAAGACCACATTTCTTTATTGTATTCATTCAGCCATTTTGTATTTTGTATTTATAGGACGTGTTGATTTGATTATACAAAAAAAGTTTGTTTATATGTAATAGTCTAATTACAAGCATTTTATATAGGATTATAAGATAGCATTGTGTTTAATTCATATAATCCTAATGTGTCAGACGGATTTACTTGTGGTCACTAAATATGTAGCATGGACTGAAGATCACCACCACCACCACCACCACCTCCACAACCCTACAACCACCACCACCTCATCCACGACAACCACCTCCTTCACCACCTCCACCACCACCTCCACCACCTCCACCACCACCACCACAATCTCACCACCACAACCCCAACAACCTCCACCACCACACCACCACCTCCTTCTCCACCACCACACCACCACACCACCACCACCACCACCTCCTTCAACACCTCCACCACCTCCACCTCCTTCTCCACCACCACGACCTCCACCACCTCCACCACCTCCACCACCTCCACCACCACCACCTCCTTCAACACCTCCTTCAACACCTCCACCACCACCACCTCCTTCTCCACCACCACCACCTCCTTCAACACCTCCTTCAACACCTCCACCACCACCACCTCCTTCTCCACCACCTCCTTCTCCACCACCACCACCTCCACCACCTCCACCACCTCCATCTCCTTCACCACCTCCACCACCACCACCTCCACCACCACCTCCTTCACCACCTCCTTCACCACCACCACCACAATCTCACCACCACAACCACCACCTCCACCACCACCACCTCCACCACCACCACCACCACACCACCACCTCCACCACCACCTCCACCACCTCCTTCACCACCTCCTTCACCACCACCACCACCACCACACCACCACCACCTCCTTCTGCACCACCACACCACCACCACCACACCACCACCACCACACCACCACCACCACCTGTTTATTCACTCATCACTAATAAAGCATGTAACGTTCCTCATGTTCCAGGAGCTGCTCCAGGAGCTGCTCCAGTAGGTGACCCAGGAGGACCTACATATTTTACCCTGTAATGAGACATTCAAGCTTGCACTACTTCCTTAACCCTGAACCTGTGGCTACCATCACTACCACTACTGTAAGGACAATAGACAGTGCTCTATGACAATAAAGCTTGCAATCATACCTCAACTATTCTTGTCTTCATTTCTTGTCCGTGTTGGTTACTCACTCAGTCTAGAAGATTTATAAAGCATTTCTATAATTCATGTTTGGTTATGTGTTGCTGTTTGCAATATTTCTGGGTGGGACAATTACAAATGAAGTAGCTAAATATACTCCATAGGATGGCCTTAAAAATGCAAGAATATATTTGATATGCTGTCTTGAGATTAGTAGATCTATTCATCTGACTTCAACTGCTAGGTTCCCGGAAAATGAGAACATTCCCATTGAAGGATCTTGTGAATAAAGCCCTTTGAGAAATATCAATTTTGTGACTTATAACTCATTTTTCTTTCACAATTAACTAATCCACCAAATCAACATAGAGTTTTCCACCATTTAAGATTTAAGAAACTTTTATTATCATCGACTGTGTTGCAAGAAGAAAGCATTTCTCCAGCAGTGGAGCTTGGATTGCTTTAGAAATACACACAATTATAAGGCCTTGGTGATACCACTTACTGACAAATTTGATTTAAAAATATGTTTATTCAGGAACAACAATACATTTCAACGACGGGGGTAGATATTCTCAGTGTCGCTTGATTTGCTTAAGGCAATTAAGGGCATTAAGTAGTCTACCGCTGAGATCTTTTGACCCAATAATCTTTAATTGATTATCAGTGAAACAAGTAAAGTTAGTAATACAATTTATCATAATATGCAGTCAATTTTTAATTTATTCATCTCAAATGCATCACAGCATCGTCTTTCGACCTTCTTCCTGCAGCCTGCTTATTCTAACAGATTAGTTGGTTAATGTCTCTGGGGTTAGACTTTGATAGACGTATTCAGTACATCTTCAGCTTAGGGGTTGGAGCCAGGGCGTAGGTAGCCCACGTTGCTGGCCTTGAATCCCTGATCAAGGCCAGCCAGCATATTGGATCAAAACACGAGACAAAAATTACTTTCCATCTGGACACATTGTTAACCCAGAAATAAACAAAAACAAACTAGCTTAATATAAACAGTACCTTTATATCTATCTCCGGACACATGTTTAATAATATATTAATCTGTTAAAACTATTTTATCTCATGATTTCCATGCACACTGAGTCCCGTCAAGGCAAAAGTAGTGGCTGACATTTTGGAACTAAGTGGTGCCCATGGAATGGGTGGGACCAATGAAATCACTTGTTGGTCCCCTGATATGGGGAAGGTCAAGGCCATGTCCCCCAGCCTCAGGCAAAAATCAAAGTGGGAGGCTTTACATTAATAAGCAAAAATTGTGTTTATCACTGTTTTCAGCTTTATAGAGAGTCAGAATAATAAGATTATAAAGAAGTATTGATAGAAGGTAAGGTTTATTAACAGGAGCAAGACTTGAGTTTGAAATTTACCAAATTCGTTTTTCTAGCCTAAATCCTATGCTCTGCCTCTGGGGGCAATTAGGCGACGAATATACTTTGTCTAGCTAGGGCGTAGGCGAGAAAGTGAGAGAGTATCATTTATTAGGCTGCCAGGTTGTCATTTTGCCACAATTTCAACACAGAAAGGGGCTTTTTGTGGCGAAACGCGGAAAATCTTATGCCAAAAAGGAGCCCTTTTTTTAGATTGCAAGGAGTCTCTATATAATATGCCTTGAAAATTTGCAGAAAGGGGTTACTTTTCAAAGGCTGGAACTTGGAAGGCAAAAAAGCGTACACTTTTGTCCCCTGGGTCAGGGGGTGGGGGACAGGCCCTAGATATATAAATGTAATTTAAGTAAAGCTATCTCACCTGTAATCTCACCTGTATCCGTCAATATAATATTATATCCCTTAAGGTTAATGAAATTTAAGGTTAATTACTATTAGAATCCATTGTTATATGACATACTGCATAAATATTATGCACCCAACATTTCATATATCACAGTGTCACCTACATTTCATCTCATTATTTCTACTCATCTAAACATTCTCTCCATTGATCTAGACAATATGATAACAAACAGCTAAATTAAGATAGCTACAATTGTCAATTTTGAAAAATGCGAAATTTCAGGATCCAGTGGAATACCGGGATTACCCGAACTGATTAAAAATTTGCCACCCATCCTCCTGAATAAAGATTTGTCAAAAAAAATAAAAAAATGAGACGCTAAACGTTAAATATATGAAATAAAGCTAAATAATATAAATATAAAATAGGCACTGAAAGTTATCAACCCCCGATGACGATACCGCAAATATTTTCAAGTAAAAACACCTCCCCACCCATGACCTATACTACACACTGACTGACAGTAATGAACTGCTATGTTGAGTCACACACAGCGCCTTATCCTACCCTCCGGTAGGCTTCACTGGGTGTAGCGCGCACCTGTGTCTAACCGCCCCTCACGTTGCGCCAAGCACGGATCTTACTGTGGACAATTTGTGATGTAAACCATCTGTCAAACCATAATCTCCGTCCATATCTACAGAAACCGATGTAAGTGTGCTTTGTTTATCTCATATCGTTTCCTATTCTTGTATTCATCTCTCTCAATGTTAGAATAACTGAATTTCTCTATTATCGCCCATGCATCTCGTCACTTGGGTTAGCTTTTATTTAGTTTAGACTTTAGAGGAGATTTTGGGCGGCCGTGTTTCCGCCGCTCAGTTAAAGGGAAGGAGAGAGAGATTTTGAGGCAAAACGCGGAAAATCATATCCCAAAAAGGATCCCTTTTTAACTTTTTATGATTTCAAGGAGTCTTGTGGGCCTATATATAACTGTCAACGGCAATATAGGCCTATACCTCCACTCCAACTCCCGGCTCCAACTCGGCAACTGGTACCGTAACTTCAAGGATGATCTTACTGACTTACGGCGTAAGATCATCCTTGAAGGATAGTGCCTCTCAAAAACGCAAATTTAAGACAAAAATCAAGTTCAATATACAGTTCAACATAACTAGAGTCTGTGTTAAACATTTTTCACTCTAATTTAGCAGAATATGAGAGATGTGTAAAACTGCCAATTGTTAATGTAGTGGAATATTGGCAGAACTTTCCAAGCTTAATTCTCAAAATGTGTTTCTTCCCTTCCAGCCCCATACATATCCCTTAAGATGTCGATAAAGAAAGGTAAAACGCCATCCTTCCACATGAGCCAGTGGAGCCAGTGTATCTCCAGTGGTCTTACAAGATTATGGCAGTCACAGGCTCTGTTTGACTACACTCTAGTAGCGGAAGGTCGTTCATTCCGGGTTCACAGAGCTGTACTTGCATCTGTCAGTGATTATTTCTATGCCATGCTCACAAGTGGCATGAGAGAAACTCAACAAGACTATGTGGAACTAAAGGCAATAAATGCAGACATGCTAGAACTACTACTTGATTATTTTTACACGGGGAATCTACACATTACAAAAGACAATCTGATTGGCCTTTTGACTGCTGCAGATCATCTTCAGATTACTACTGCCATCGAGTCATGTTTGTCCTTCATATACAACACTATGACACTGGATAACTGTGTGGAGATGTTTGATATAGCCAGACCCTATTCATATGTCTCCACTCAAATTGAAGATTTTGTGGCTGGAAAATTAAGTCTACTCATTGAATCTGGACATTTTTCAAAGCTACATTTTAAATGCTTGAGGGTTCTGCTGTGTAGGGAAGAGTTGATGTTTAGATCTGAAGACGTGCTGTTCTATGCTGTTGTGGACTGGCTTAAATATGACCTTGAGAATAGAATGCAGTTCTATACTTGCCTGATGAAATTACTCAGGTTTCCCCTCATGAGGGCTGACCTAGTACAAATCGTCATTGAAGCTAAGTTGATGCCAAACCCTGATAAAATACTTAAGGAAGCTCAGGAGTATCAGTCTAAACCTGTTCATCAGAGAGTTCTATGCCAAAGTAGTCACACAAAACTTAGAATGAAACCTAGTCTGTTAACAATCACAGATGATGGGAAAGGTTGGTATGCACTCAGCGAGGACATGGAATGGAATTCCACATTTGATAAAGTTAACAAAGTTGAATTTGAAGAAATTCATCGGCCTGGATATATTGTAGTTAATGACTTTTTGGTGAGCTGTGGAGGGGCACTTAACGTCAGTACTCAAGATGCTGATGAAGTTACAGGTAAATGCTACATCTTTGACCCAAGAGAATACAAATGGACTGAGCTGGCATCAATGTGTGTGCCCCGACAGGACGTCTCACTTGTTGAACACAAAGGTTTTCTGTATGCGTTGGGCGGATCAGATGGATTAAATGTTGTCAAGGAAATTGAGCGTTACAGCTTTGAGACCAATCAATGGGAAGTATTCACCACCATGTATCCTGAATGGAAACGTTTTTTTGGTATCACTGCAGCTTGTATTGTAAATGATAGAATCTATACTTGTGATGGATTGCATTCAAATTCTGATTCTGAAGAAGCTCAAAACAATATGGCATTCCTTGACATACTTACCAAGACTTGGCAAATGGCACCCATGAAACAGGAACACAAAGGTGGATATCCCATGTGGTGCCACGGAGATCTGGTCTATGCTGTGCACGATGATGAACTTGAAACTGACATTCTCGCTATTAACTGGTATGATCCTAAAACTGGAGATACAGGGTTGGTCTCCTGCCCTAACAAACTCCCTCGCTATGTCAAGAACATTTTTGTAGATCAGGAAAGGGTTTATTTTTTGTATGGTCGGTCGCAGTATGAAGATGAATTTTGGTATTTTGCTAAGGTGGTTATCAAGGAGAAATCTGTCATACATATAAAAGGTACTTCTATTTCTGCTTTCTGTGGTGAGGAATATGCTACATGCTTTGTTCAACTGCGTCTACCATGGCATCAATTCAATAGGAAGTGAGACAAATCAGTGAGAGACCTTATCTAATGGTCTGATGTTATCTATACTTGATTATGTCCATCTGCTAATCCTCATTTATTGGCTTACCAATTGCACTGTATCTGCACTTATAATATCACCCCCTATGGACATGTAAATGATTCATTGGACACTCATACTAATGTCCCCTAGATGTCTGTTCCATGAGGTAGGTTCAATATTATTTTTATGGGATGCTAATGACTCTCAGCTCATTTCTGATTTATCAATATCTAAGATAAACTATTTTTTCAGTATCATTCATCAACTAAATCATGGTTTTATAGTCCTCGTTACTGCTCCCCCACCCAGTGTCAGATCCCTGTGACACTCACTCAGTTCCCACTGTCAAACTTTGCTCAGACATTTTTCAACCGGCGGGAGAATCAGCTACAGGCAGAATATTTACTGGACACTCATCGGTCAACGTTCGGTGCGAGAAGTGTTCTGAATGGCTGCTCACTCTGTCTTAGTCTCAGGCAGTTGTAGCCAGCATTAGCCTGGCTATGTCAGGCTCAGAGCAACAACTGACATTTTTCCTTCATTGAATATAGTTCAGACTTTTTGATACATCCCAACTAGAATCCCTGCAATAATTAGATTTGGGCAGGGCTAAACAGGGCAGACGTTATTCCAACTCCAATTATGCTATAGTAAAAAGATGAAAATCATCAATCCCTATTGTCATTGGCTTGGAAAGTGGACAATTACTGTTCCACAATTATGTATCATTATGGGTTTATTTTCCAAATTGTCATTTGATCCTGGAAACAGTGTGTACAATTATGAATATAATATCTTAAAAGAGTGGAATTTAAGAAATACCTATTGCTGTGTTTATCATTTATTTCAATAGGGATTGTTAACTTTTGTATTTTGGTGGTTAAGAGCTACTCAGAAATAATAAGTTGTGTTGAAGCAAGAGACTTTACCAACCTCAGTATAGCTTCAGGCTTGGCAGATCAATGATTGCATTGGTAACCAACTTGCAGACTCTGTACACTTTACTCTGAATGACTCATCATAGTAAATGGTCCTGGGTATGACCATAAAGTGCCTTTCTGTCTCTTTTTCTCTGTCTCTCTCTCCCTTATTCTCTATCCCTATTTCCTGGGTAAGACCATAAAGTGCCTTTCTGTCTCTTTTCTCTGTCTCTCTCTCCCTTCTTCTCTATCTCTATTTCCTGGGTATGATCATAAATTGCCTCCCTCTCAACTCTCCCGCCCTTGATATAACCAAATTAAATGTGTTGATAAGGGCGTAAAGCAACCAATCTGACTCACTCCCTCTCAGCTCTCCCGCCCTTGATATAACCATATTAAATGTGTTGATAAGGGCATAAAGCAACCAATCTGACTCACTCCCTCTCAGCTCTCCCGCCCTTGATATAACCATATTAAATGTGTTGATAAGGGCATAAAGCAACCAATTTCACTCACTCACTCATCATATGTAAGAGCTGCCTGTCTGTGATCCACAAAATAATATTAAACAAACTAAACCTGTTATGTACAGTAAAGGCTGGGTTCCACTGCCCTGCTACTTCTCCTGCTACTCCTCCTGCTACTCCTCCTGTTACTTGACAGCATATTGCTGCATATTTCTGTCTCTTTTTCTCTGTCTCTCTCTCCCTTATTCTCTATCCCTATTTCCTGGGTAAGACCATAAAGTGCCTTTCTGTCTCTTTTCTCTGTCTCTCTTTAGAAGCGGGAGCAAGCAACTGAAAGTAACCGGAATAGGTGCTATTGGCATGTTAATTCTACTGCTACTTCTACCACTACTCAGAAATTTGAGCAGAAAACATTCTATTTTTTTTTATAGAAATGAACGCATCAAGTAACATGAGGGGTAATGTAGAGTGGTGCCAGTGCCCCACTTCAGCTCCTGCTACTTCCTGTTACTTCAGTACAAAGTAGCAGCCGTTAAATATCAAACCAGTTTGATCGTAGCGGGACCACTGTACAGTTCTAAAAGTGGGAAGTGGGACCAGTAACGGGAGAAGTAGCAGGGCAGTGGAACCCAGGTGTAAGTAGCAAGTATAACTTGTTTTGAAATTATCCATCAAGTCATACTCAAATTGTTCATATCTTTTGGGCTTTTTTTGTTCACATATCCACATACCCTCTCATTTGCGTTTCTACAATGTTTTGGCAAATGACTGATATAAGCAAATAAATGCCAGCCCAGATATGTACCACATTCAATCATTACCAAAACCATATTTAATTGAGTATTCAGTAGAGCATTTTTAAGGTTTAAATGTTCACATGATACACTTCCTGGGTATCTTGACCATACAAAATTCTTTTCCACCTCACCTGTTTGTCCATACCACTGTTTATTCTGGTGTTGACCTCAACTGCTTAAAGCTGTATCTCACTTCTAGAAGGGAACCTTGTCTGTGGATGTATTTTCAAGCCATTAATAAAGACCAGTTTACAAAACATCTTTGAATGCTGTGTTATAACATCTCAAGCTTGGCTACATTAATCTTTCTTTCCAGGAAGGTCTTAAAATTCAGTTGTCTGTCTATCTCTATGGAGTCACATGTAAGGAACTCTTCCCCTCCACAGAAATATTCCAGTATTTTTACCATGATCCCACTTTCATCCCTACAGTTACTACCCAAAGAGAGCCGCAACTGTCAGCAATGCAACTGGTATTGATTCTGCTTTTAGAAATTATTGGTATTGAAAGGTAACAGATCAGGAGGAAAAACTGGACCCGCAAAGTTTGAGATATAGGCCCTGATATTATCAGGATAGAGGAGGTTATGAAAACTCCCTAGTTGGAGATATAGCCCCCTGTATTATCCGTATACAGGAGGGAATAAAAACATCCCTAGTTGGAGTGTCTGCTTTTAGAGGGGTGCGAACAGTTGCTAGCACCCTGGAGCTTTGATCCTACAATGGAGACACTCTAGCTGTATGCATCATTCCTACAACCCATATTGACACACCTTCAGGAGTCATCTAATATTAATATTGCCACACTTGTAGTTTCTATGACTACCTTTGGCATCCCTACAATTTATGTTGTCAGCCTTCTTAACTAAAATTATCCCTTTTCTCTTTTTCCAGTTCCATATAAAGGTATGCAAAGATGTCCATCAGCCAAGGTCAAACACCATCCTTCCCCGGCACTGTGAAATCACCAGTGACAGCACATGACCCAGAATTGAGCCCATGTATTCTCAGTGGTCTAACAAGATTATGGCAGTCACAGGATCTTTTTGACTACACTTTAATTGCTGAAGGATGCTCATTTCGGGTTCACAGAGCTGTACTTGCATCTGTCAGTGATTATTTCTATGCCATGCTCACAAGTGGTATGAAAGAAACTCAACAAGACCATGTGGAACTAAAGGCAATAAATGCAGACATGCTACAACTGCTACTTGATTATGTTTACACAGGGATTCTACATATCACAGAGGACAATGTTATTGGTCTTTTAACTGCTGCAGCTCATCTTCAAATTTCTTCTGCTGTCAAGGCATGTTTGTCCTTCCTGAATGCCAATATATCACTTGATAACTGTGTGGAAATATTTCACACGGTCCAGTTACATTCATGTGTCTACAGCAAAATTGAACATTTTGTTGCTGAAAATTTAAGCTTACTCATTGAATATGGAAATTACTTGAAGCTAAGTTATGATAACTGGAGAGTTCTGCTGTGTAGGGAAGAGTTGATGTTTGGACCTGAAAAGAAGCTTTACCAGGCTGTTGTGCAATGGATTGAACATGATCCTGAGAACAGAATGCAGTTCCATATGTGCCTAATGGAACACATCAGGTTTCCCCTCATGACGGCCAGCCAAGTTAACACCATCATTGACACCCATTCTGAACTGATGCTCAATCCTGTGTTGCATAAGAACCTTGAGCAAGCTCAGCAATATCTGTCTAAACCTGTTCATCAGCGAGTTTTTCGCCAAAATAGTCACACAAGACTTAGAATGAAACCTCATCTGTTGACAATCACAGATGAAAGTCAAGGTTGGTTTGCACTCGGCATGGATGAAATCCGTGAATGGCGTAATGTTAACAAAGTTGATTTCCAAGAACTTTATCAGCCTGGATACATTACAGTGAATGACTTTTTGGTGTCCTGTGGAGGGACAATTTATACTCAAGATGCTGAGGAAGTTACAGGCAAATGCTACATCTTTGACCCAAGAGAATATAAATGGACTGAGCTGGCATCAATGTGTGTGCCACGACAGGATTTCTCACTTGTTGAACACAAAGGTTTTCTGTATGCTTTGGGTGGATTAGATGGATTATATGTTGTCAAGGAAATTGAGCGTTACAGCTTTGAAACCAATCAATGGGAAGTATTCACCACCATGTACTCTGAATGGAAACCTTTTTTTTGTATCACTGCAGCTTGTGTTGTAAATGATAGAATTTATACTTGTGATGGATTGTATTCTGATCCTGAAGACCCTCCAAACAAAATGGCATTTCTTGATATTCTTACCAAGACTTGGCAAATGGCACCCATGAAAGGAGAACCCAAAGCCGGCTATCCCATGTGGTTCCAGGGAGAACTGATTTACACTGTGCAAGAACATATTGCTAGACCTGATATTTCCGCTATCAGTTGGTATGATCCTAAAACTGGAGATGCAGGTTTGGTGTCTTGTGCGGAACAATTCCTTCCCTATATTAACTACATTTTTGTAGACAAGGAAAGGGTTTCTTTTTTGCATGGTTTGGATTATGACTGCCGTTCTTGGCATACTACTAAGGTGGTTATCCAGAACAAATCAGTCATAAATATGGAAAGTAGTGGTCTCATTCCTTTCATGGCTGAAGGTACAGATGGTATAGATGGTACCCAATACTTTGTTCAAATCTGTCTTCCATGGCATCAATTCAGCGACTAATCTCTAAGGGTCTGATCTTTATTCATCTACTGGAGGACAGATTTATAGCTTTGTGCATTACTTCAAGGCATCCAGCCCTCATTTATTGGCCTACAATTGAGTCCGAGCGGCTTACATCTGCTATATCACCCGCTACAGGCATGTAAATGATTCAATGGACATTAGTAGTTGACAGATACTCACAAATTTCCCTACACTAGATTCATATATCCCATGTGATAAATATCATTTTTGTGGTTCAATAATTAGATTTGGAAAGGCAAGACAAAATACACTATGTTCCACGAAACTTGAACTTGAGGGGTAATCAGAAAATGTTTAGTTTAACGAAAAATTCAGCTAAAGAAAACTTCATGTGAGTGTATCAAGTACTTAGTTCAACTGTACCTTCCTTGAGAAGAATTCATTTGGAAGTGGGACAACTCAGACAGAAACTACTTCTAAGTATTAATATTCATGCTGACTCTATGATGTTAAAGTAAGGTAGTCTGTATGGAAGAGGGAAGGTGATTAACGGCCCAAGGAAGCCAGAAGCAAGTGAATGAGACAATTGTTTAGTCAGACTAACATTAGATTATGTCCATCTGGCAATCAGAGTACTTCTTTGGGAAACAACCTTTCAGATCCATATTGTCTGCAGTTCACATCTATTCAATCTAAGGCCAGCCTTATTTGGATTTTGGACAGGCAAAAGAAGATATGCTTCATACTAAGTCTAGGCCTTCCAATGGCCAATAGAAGGAGTATGATTGATACCAAGTTATTGGTCTTGTAAGTCTAAATATGTTATCGCAGAGGAAGAAAATCATCATTTATTATTTGGTTGGCCTTGAAATGTTGAAGGTAACGAGTATTGTGAATCTTGACGGTCTATTTTTCACAATTGTGATTTGTATCTGGAATAATTGCATACAGTTACGAATAAAATACTTAAAAAATACCTATTCCTGTGTAACTTGTATCAATAGGCAACTTGTGTGGCGGCATAAGGTTTGTGTGAATTGATGAAGTGTAGCTACCATTAGGCCTATGTACAGCATTAATTACCAATTCATGTAGTGAACTTTGATGGCTACAGACTGATATATTTCTACAATCCACACAGGTCTACAGTAGCATAATTGCACGCAAAATTCCCCAGAATCTGAGGGGGCGGTGAGAGGAGTGTAAGGCAGGGGTGCTCAGTGACCAGTGCCCCATTGTAAGCCGCCTCTACTCGTCCATTCTCCTCTAAGCCTCGCCACAAGGCGCACACACTTGAGAAACTTGTCAATTGCTTTCCTTATATATTGATATCTGTAAATCACATTTTTTATTTCTGTCAATGGAGGAGAACTGTTCACCGCTTGGGTGATCAATTTGAAGTGAAGTGGGCACCATTGTGGAGACAAGAGGACTTCCCCCGTGACGTCATAGTCAGGATGTAAATAAACCCTGAGGGGCAGGTTCTAACTTTGTGAAATATAATAATGCCATAATTACATCCTGGTTACTACTGCAAGGAACATTGGTGCAGCCACAGTAGTAACCAGCATGTATTATGGCATTATCAGTAATTAATTGAGCTAGTTATTAATTAATTAGTAATGGCCTCATTCAATTGACCTACTTATTATCTTGGTTCATAAGCCTCAGCCTTATTGCATATTTGGTTCATATTGGCCTTGCTGTCAACTATTAATGGTTGAGTCATTAATTATTTGTTAATTATGATTTATTATTCTTTTGGGGTCCGATACAGATGTATAGCATTATGACTTATTCGAGTCCAAGGAAATAAGGTTGACTCTAATTAGGGGCTAATTAGGACCTGTGCTCCGATCTCCTTTCTATTTTCCCTCTCTATCTTTACAATATCCATAAATATTTATTGATATCTCTAAATATGGAATAAATGTCCAAACGGCTTGTTGGTGACAGGTTTCACCCTCTATCTCTTGAATATTACAAACATAAAAAAACATAACTCATTGAATCAATGGATTTCTAGCTACTACGGTATCTGTAGTTATTAATTGTCCCCAAATTTTAGATATAAAGTCCTTATCAGGGCTCGGCGATTGTGTATACATGTATAACATAGACTATGGAATTGTAGCATTTGGATACAAATGTAGATCACTTGATGATACTGTGCATTTATTGCAATTGTACTGAAGTTTATTGTTTTCTAAGTATTAGCTTGATATGTTGTAGTATATTATATGTAAAGGCTGTAATAATCGATAATAACTTCTTCAAGTATTGGAAATTTATTGAAATTCTAAATATTGATAATGGTAAAATTGGATGAGTAAAGGGTAGAGGCGACGCAAGAACACATCCACATGGTGGACAGGCGTTTTTTTTGTTAACCATTCATAATTGTACGGCCATATTTGTAATAAAAAAAATAAAATAAAATAAATAGGCCTACGTGAGGATTAAACAAATCGTGTACTATCGTAGCTTATCGTGGAAATTCAATATCATGTATCACATAAACCTGATTCAGTGCGTGCAGACTGTAACTGTAACCTGTCGTTTGTTCTCTATTCATGTAATTAATGATATGGGCCCAGGAATTTAGGCTTGTTAACAAGTTGAAACCTGGAAATAAAACTATTACAAAGATTACAATGCCCAGCCGTCACCCCGTCACCCAAAGCGCGTGAAACGTGTTCATGCTGCCATCTGGTGAGTAATACTGGAGGTAGAAACAGTAGTTCCTCGCCTTACCTCCAGGTAGCAGCTGTGTAGCAGCACCCACAAGTCCACTAAGTCACTCTTAGTCTCTCTTTATAGTTTATAGGGAAAATATTGAACAAACAGCAATTATTGTACATAGAAGTTCATCCTACAACCAAAAGCAAGAGGGAGGAAGGATCAAAGGTAAGTCTGATGTCTTTATTTCTCCTCTGTTTGTACGAAAACACTGGGCTCCCTATTATCGCCCACTCTCGGCCATTTGTAAATATAGTCATTGTGATGTTCAGTGGGGTTCGGTTGTGTTCATTGATCATTGTCTATACTAGCAGTAGTGAATAGGTCTACATGCTTATGAAAGGGAAATCTGAAGACGTTCTTTTACTTCCTGGGATATCATTTTAACAGGTTTTGTGTATTGTGATGTCAGTGTTCCGTGGTGGCAGCAAAAGGGGGCGGGGCGCCGTGGCCTACTTAACATGTGGGATACCTACAGAGGGGGGCGTGGCGTTGAGGGATGAAGACCCAGCATTACAACTACATCGCAGTGTTCCTTACTCATAGCAGTAGTACGAGTAGAACCTACATGGGTCAGATTTTCAGAAAATGCACAATCGGCAGATTTACACATTTAGGAAATTCTCCTAAATTAGGCTGAAAAATGATAAATATCAGGTATATCTGATTATATTAGTTATCGCATTGATTTAAAGTATCAGCTCTGTTATGTTAAACTACATTTTGAAGCTCATTTTTGTTTTAAATGTGGGTTATTTGAGAGGATTGGTGAAGGTGAATTGTACATTTTCTCAAAATCTGACCCACATATGCCAGTCAGTTGAATGTTCACCGCATCTTGTATTAAAACATGGATGAAATTAATAATAATAATAGATTTTTATTTCCATATCACATTTACAACAAGTGTCATACAATGTAGAATTAAAAGAGAGAAACCTATGGAAAGAGGAATAATCTCTGTGACAGTCACAGCTCTTCCGAATATCCCTTAAATTTTGTTTTACTTTGCTATCCCTATTATTTGTACATCTATTTCTAGCTAAATTACTGTGATATAATACATCGTTTTTGTTAGTATTTTCCGGTTAATACTGTCTATTTACTACCTGATTATTCATTATTAAATTACAGCATGTGAAAATACAAATACACTGAATGATGTTAATTCTTAATAAATAACTTATTTCAACATCAATCGTCTTCCTCGAGTAGTCGTGTAGTCAATAGTCAATGTTCAGTATGGTAGCTTGCAAAATTACATATCCATAATATATAAATATTTCTACATTATTGTTGCTAGCTATGCCAGGCATTCTGGAACCGCAGCCTCCGTACTACACTCTGTTTGAGACCTACTTAGAGTAAACATCAATGGTAACCCTACAGTGAACCGCTCCGAGTAGATCTCAAATAGAGTGTTCCTGTGATTTCCATAAGGTGGAGCCGAGTGAATTACTTAGCACTTATTGGACGAGTTGACCCACAGCACATAAATAAAGAACGAAATCGGAGATCAAGTTCTCTATTTATGCGTCTGTGCGGAAATGAGTCCTAAGTTGATTATTATACATGCCTAAATTTGCATGTAAAACATGCTAAATTAAAAAGATAATAATATAATTTACCATATCTGGTTTTTATTACACGGGGAATATAACTGGAAACATATGAAACGATCGAGGAAGAAAGCACTCGCACCGGCAAACTTGCATCTGCAAACTTGTTGCCAAACTTATGTCGGTATGACAATGCGCCGGTACCACATTACAAGTAATGAACGGCTGTTGGCGCCTCAATATTGAATGCATGTATAATAATACATATGAAATAGAGCAAAAAGAATAGTTTTCATTGGTATATTCAACTATTGATTCCCAATATATACTGTGAATGTGTAATTTAAACTGATCACCTCTTTATATATATTTACAGGGCTTGAGAAGTGGGAGTATGATGTTTGTGAGTGCATTCACCCATTAATATCTTGGCTGTTGGCACATAAACATACTCATGGAGACAGGACGGGCAGCAAATGCTACAAGGGTGCCTTGTGCACCTATTGTACTGGTGACATACAATGTGACTGATTCAGGGGAGAAATTACACAACTGTAGTCTGTGTGTTAAAGGTTTTACAAAGAGCAGTAATTTAGAGAAACATTTATTCAGACACAGTGCTGAGTGGAAACATAAATGTACTGAGTGTGACCATAGAGCAGCACATGCTGGAAACCTGAAGATACACATGAAAACACATACTGGGGAAAAGCCCTATAAATGTACTCTGTGTGACTATAGGTCAGCATATGCTGGAGCCCTGAAAGTTCACATGAAAACACACACTGGAGAAAAGCCTCATAAATGTACTGAGTGTGACTATAGGTCAGCACATGCTGGGCACCTGAAGATACATATGAGAACACATACAGGGGAAAAGCCTTATAAATGTTATCAGTGTGACTATGGGGCAATACGCGCTGCAGACCTAGTGGTTCACATGAGAAAACATACTGGAGAAAAGCCCTTTAAATGTGCTAAGTGTGACTATAGGGCAACAAGGGCTGTAGACATAATGGTTCACATGAGAAGACATACTGGAGAAAAGCCTCATAAATGTACTGAGTGTGACTATAAGACAGCACATGCTGGAGACCTGAGGAGTCACGTGAGCACGCATACTGGAGGTTATAATCCTTATAAATGTACTGAGTGTGACTATAGGGCAGTACATGCTGGAGCCCTGAAGAGACATAAGAGAGTACATACTGGAGAAAAACCTTTTGAATGTACTTTGTGTGACTATAGGACAACACGGTCTGAACATTTGAAGGAACACATGAGAACACATACTGGAGAAAAGCCCTTCAAATGTACTGAGTGTGACTATAGGACAGGACATGCTGCATCCTTGAGGAATCACATGAAAACACATCGTGGAGGAAAGCCCTTTGAATGTACTGAGTGTGACTATAGGGCAGCACAGGCTGGAAGCCTGAGGATACACATGAGAAAACATACTGGAGAAAAACCTTATAAATGTAGCGAGTGTGACTATAGTGCAGCACAGGCTGGAAACCTGAGAAATCACATGAGAAAACATACTGGGAAGAAGGCTCATAATTGACCTCTCGTCGACCTAGATACACAGACGGTAGACTTACTAATTTGCTGCAACCAATTAGGAGGCAGGACGGGGTAAACAGATAAGCTGCATTGCATACCTAAAGGCATGCAGTGAGAGGGTTAGACAAGCATGACACTCGGAGCCTATCTCTCTAGTGCTAGTCTATGTAGTGTCTCTATGTTTCTCTATTTCATATTTATTTATTCTGTGCACTAAAATATAGTACCAAGTGACTTAAACTGTGCATAGTCATGTTTAAACCTGGTCATTTATTATTTCTCTCACTTCATTTTAGTAACTGTGTTGGCGCAAAACCAGCAGGTCCCAATTCTCAGTACAGGTATTTTTGTATTTATCATGATTTACAAAGAAATTGGAAAGAAGTATGTTTACATAGAGAAAGAAGGTCCAGAGATCAGGTACAATTGTCTATTGGTATATTGGTAGATTATTTTAAAATGATTTGTATGCACATGCCTGTCCAATTAATAGGCTGATTTTACAGTTTACAAAATATCATGATGTACATAGTCCTGTCTGATACAATAGGGGAGTTGCATAGCCGCCATTTTGAATCTTAATTCGCATGGAATTATGGGAGTTGAGGTACAGTATAAAATCTAAAGAAAACATGTTATGTTCCGCATGTAATATTCATCAATGCTCTAATGTCAATATCCATGTGTTATACACGTTTCCATAACCCTTGACCTCATCTTTCCCATCATGCATTTGGTTTTCATAAATCATCTATACAAGCTATGATATTGGTGAAAACAATTTTGCATTCTTTATCAAAATGTTGCCAAATACACTACAGACTTACATGTCAGACTTGAATTGAATCCGTCCCAGCATTCACTGTGACAGACATGCGCAGTGAGACATGCAACTCCCCTATTATACAACAACAATAATGTTTGTCCCATTCCCTGGTTCATTGTTCCCTTTGTGTTCTCTGGTTTACATGGACAAGTAAAAGTTCACCAACAAATTCATCAAAAGTTCAATGTCCATATCATGTCGGTTTTTATAAGTCGTTCAATTTCCTCATGGCGCTTCTAAGAAATATATAATCATTGCGCCTTGTTGAGCCATTCCCTTCCCTAAAATTCTTAATTGTCTAACAATATTAACCATACTTCAACGTTTACATGGTATCACAAAAATAATTCTAAAACATATATTTGGTTATCATCAATGTATCGATCTTAATTTAAGGTCTTACATGTATTTTATATGATGACTATTGGGATTCTGAAATGTAGGTCTACCCTACGCATTGCAGTTGTGTGCGTAGGGTAGCACTTCACTGTTATGTAATCTAATATTTAGGTATAGGCTTGGGTGGCAGGACTGTTATAAAAAGCTGTATTGAGGGGCAAATTCAATTAAAAAAAATGAATGACCATGGGTATGAAGATTTATATCATATTATATGACCTGGTTTACACTATGTGCGAGATGTGTTGAAAAGCTAGAAACACATAGCAGCATAGACAGATAAAAAACATATGGGTCAGAAAATGTACAATTGGCAGCTGTACACATTTAGTAAATTCTGCTAAATTAGGCTGCAGTTTGGTCAATACTAGGTAAATTCGAGTGTATTCAGCATTGCATTGATTCTAGCAATCTGTTTGGTTAGGTTGAACTGTATTTTGAACTTTTTCTGTCTTAAATCTGAGTTATTTGAGAGGATTGGTGAAGGTGAATTGTACATTTTCTGAAGATCTGACTCATATAAGCGCTTAACAATTTTGGTTTGTAGGGAAGAAACCCCTCGCCTCTGCCATGCTTTGCTATGCTTATGCACTGATTGTTGGGTGCGACTTTCTCTTGTTTGTCTAACTATGGCGCTGGGGACCTATGCAGAACAGGGGGCGGAGCATAGCAGCTCAGGGCGAGAGGTCAATTAATGTACTGAGTGTGACTATAGGGCAGCACAGTCTGGCCTTGGTTTTACCTGACAGGTGTCTAGTCTAAGCTGTCCATACCTGACAGTTTTACTCTAAGGCCACTATTATTCCTTCTAATGGAAAAGTCTTAAATGCTAGTCCATGTACACAGCTTCTGTTTCTCTAAAACTCATCACACAGTTTCACTACATGTATGGTAATGTGTGATATTATTTATTATATTATTTATTTTAACAACAAGGCAAAGTACATCATGGTTCTATGATTCTCACAGATGGAAAAATCCCTTTTCACAAATACAAATAAAACTGTACATAAAAAAAATGGAAATAAAAATTATTATCTATATACATGGATTTGACACACTGTGTGTGTGTGAGTGACCTATACTGAGTTTTAGATGTCATATTTGTGGTGGTGTGAGAAAATACATACTGGAAAAAAGCCTTATAGTTAATGTACTGTGTGTGACTATAGGGTAGCATGGGTTGTAACCCTGATGAAACAAGTGATAAGACATACATACCCGTGAAAAACTTCATCAATGTACCAAGTGTGACTATAGGGCAGCACTGCCCTAGGCTTACCTGGCAGTTCTCTATATGATATATAAACAGCTACAAAGATGGATTATGTCATCTGTGTAATTTAATTCTAGTCTAAGGGACCCTCTGAAAGACCTATGGCTGTTCCCTTTTACGGTGCAAATTGTTATCTTTTTATTTTGATGTTATGCACTATTTCTGGAAATAAACAATATACAAACATACACAGTCTTAATCCGACCCTAGTTTTGCACGTTGTTATGCCATGACTCAACAAGAGACATAGGGTGACATATAGGGTGACATCAAAAACACAAGTACCCTGTTTTCTGTCTTTCTCAAGTGGCGAAAAAAAACCTTAAATTGGTTGTCCTAAGTCCGTAAATTGGTTGTCCTAAGTCCGTAAATTGGTTGTTTTAAGTCTGTAAAGGGAATCTCATTGGTCTCGATTAAGGAAGGGAGAAGCAATGTTGCACAGCACCAGCAACATGGTAACTACGAGGGGTAACCATAGAGAGAAGTATGCTCTACTGTCTACAGAGCATGCTTCCAGACCACCACAGGTCAGATGCTCGCTGACTGACTTAGAGAACAGTCTGCTTGATGGATAGAATCAACATGAAGATGTCCAAATACCAGAGAATGTCATTATTGAGATGAATCTTCTTTATAAGCGGCGCTGCCCTTCAGAGTTGGGGCCAAACAAAAAGTGCCCCACACCCTTTTGAGTCTGTGTCAAAACTTTGAGTCTGTGCATAGTATGGTGTACCCCCCTCCCCCTACCCCTGAAAAAAAGAGCATTGATGAAAGCGAATTGTGCATTTTCTGACGATCCGACCCATATGTATGCAAGGGATAATTTGTCATTGGGTATCACTAACCAAGTCTTATGCAATTATGATAAACTGGGTAGAACAGGTGGTGGAGAGCAAAGAAATTCCAGAAGCAAATTGTTTTTTATTAATTTTAAAGCTGTTTATTCAGAAATCAATATTTACATCATTTACTGGTGCTCTTCTCAGTCTAATGCGTAAAAACGCCATTTTGAATCTATGCCATGATGCACTGTAACAGACATGCGCAGTAGCACATGCTAATCCCCTATTGACAAGGGCCTTTCCTTTTCCCTCATGGGCCAACGCGGGAAAGCCACGCGCGATGGATGTGCCATCTGGTGAGGAATACTGGAGGTAGAAATAGTAGTTCCTCGCCTTACCTCCAGGTAGCAGCTGTGTAGCAGCACCCACACATTGGGATAGTGGGACTGGCCTACAGACTACACCCACAAGTCCACTAAGTCACTCTGTGCCTGTCTTTATAGTTTTGAGAGAAAATATTGAACAAACAGCAATTATTATACACAGAAGTTCAACTTAGAGCCAAAAGCAAGAGTGAGGAAGGTTCAAAGGTAAGTCTGATGTCTTTATTTCTCCTCTGTTTGTATGGAAAAACACTCGGCTCCCTATTATCGCCCAGACTTCCAGCTAACAGGTACATTAAGAAAAAAAAATGACAAATTGGTCTACAGACTTCTGGGATAGTCCCAGTTCTTCCAGTCGTTACCATGATTTTTGGAAGATTAATTAAGATTAACTAAACTAGGGGTTACTAAGAGGCAAGTTTGCGTATAAAAGACATCAGTAATTGGTACAAGTAGGTTAATAATCCACATTAATTAAGTACATAATTATGTGTTAACAGTTAAACTTATTATAATAATGTTTTGCTATGCTTTATCGTATAGTACTAGTACAGTACGATTAATTACATAGTATGGCAATATACTATGATATAATACAACATCATATAATCGAGGTATATCGGTATTTTCGAATGTTTTTCTACATAATATATCGTTTCGGCTGGTAGTATTTCATTTCCATCGATATAGGCGATCATTTACAGATCAGAGCTGGTTATATTTACTTTAACCAGACATTATTTCACATAAACACCAGATAAATAATATAATATAATAGATTGTCGGATATACTTCCTTGAGGCTTTACATTTTGGGTGTTTTTGTTTTGTGTGTTTTTACTGAAAACTGGTATAATAATAAACAAAATAAAATAAAACAAAATAAAAGCGAGATTCAAACTGATGCAAGTTCATATTTGTGTATAGGTTTGGGGTATTTCAGGGAGGCCCCTACTCTTGATGTTATCGTTGTTTATTTTTACATAATAATTCTACTTGTTTTCTGAAATGTTTTTTCAAGTCAATAGATTGGACTTCTGTTTGTAGAGAATTCCAAGCTTGTTTTGCTCTATATGAAAAACTGTTTTGATATAGGGTTGATTTTGGGTGTTTTATTATGAATTTTTTTCTTTTTTTAGCATGGCTTCTTGTGGCTATCAATAATAACTTTCATAATAAGAATTTAAAAAATTCCAGCCTGAGATCTCAACTGTGTGAGTTTGGGGCAAATCCTGCTACCAAAACGAGGCCTAGACGAGATGTGACCGACCCGCCCTCTGTGGGCGGATAAGCCTACATCAACAATTTGTGACGTCACCCAACCCATCAGCGTCCACTCCCCATATAGACACGACCCATACTTATGGCCTTCTTTTTAACGTTTTCCCTGTAAGTTGTGACCTGTAATTAGCCTGAGAGAAACTTCACTTAGTTAGCTACCCTTTTGTCTGGAAAAACTACTGCATTCATGGTCTACCAATGTTGTTTTGAAAACATGCATGCACCCCCTACCTGTGGTCACTCACTCCCACCATGTTTACATAGCTTCAACCACCCCACACTACACACAGCCATAGGCATACAGCTCCCCGTACGCACCATGCCAGTGCGGTGGTGTGTACGGGGACACTAACGGGGGGGGGGGGGGGGGGAGGGGGAGTCGGGAGGGGTGATAACTAAAGTTACCATGCAAAACGCTCTTCTACTCTTCTATCCTTGTGCGGTCCTTTTCTGGATCACAGAGGTTGACCTTAATCTCCAAGGCCTTTTTAATAAAGCACTGGCACCAGTGTTAGTGTAACGATCATGTGAAGTGTTTATGACGACTCTATGAAGCCTCTACCCTATGTGCACAAGCCAGTAATAAATAGCTTTCCAAAGGAGGCTTACTGGAGCCTACCACGGCCATCTTTTACCCTGGCCAAACGTAACCAGTTGCGCAGCTACAGGTGTGTTACTGTAGCCGTCCATGCGTGCTGTATATAGGTCGTCCATGGGGCACACAAACAGCTTCTATGGGGGTATTTATAGCTAGCTTTATTTAGATTTGGGGTTTGGGGACTGGGCATTTTCCCTTTCTCTGCATCTTATGGCCATTTAAAATATTTAACAGATTGTACTGGCATGTTAATAATAGGATGAAGAAAGCACCACATAACACAGAAATAACGTTTTGTATTACACTTTATTGCTCTTGGTATCGATATAGAATATGATATAACAGTAATATAAACTCTGACACAAATGTGTGGTTCATTACAAAGTTGCTTAAGGGCATTCATGACCATGGACACTAGGTAACATATTATTGTGGACAGTCTTCGTTGAGAAACCGTTGAGAAACTTGTGTTGCAATTTGTCCAAGTTTAAGCCATTAGTTTCCTTAGATCTAATGGACTATAGTATGTTTGGAGACACATACAAGAAAACAGTTGCATTCATCTGTATAAAATCTTGTAAAAACTGAGAACATAATGGTCTCCTCCCATTGAACTTCAGTGGTCCCTAAAATAAAGAATAATATAATAACATCATGTTTTCTTGGCTTTTTGGTTTTGCCCAACTATGTTTTGACCTCAAGACGAAGTTTAAAAAAAGTATAGTCACTCTTTTTTGTTCGTGCATTACTCTTTTAGAATTACTGCTGCATTGCTGACAATACTGGTATTCAACTTTAAACTGTTTAAAATCTAAAAGTGAGGTGATCTGACCAACTGTATAAGAATTATATATATATATTTGCAGGCTTCGAGAAGTGGAAGTGTGACCTTTATGAGTGCATTCACCCATTAACATCTTGGCTGTTGGCACATAAGTACTCATGGAGACAGGACGGGCAGCAAATGCTACAAGTGTGATTGTTCACCTACTGTACTCATGGAGACAGGACGGGCAGCAAATGCTACAAGTGTGACTTGTTCACCTACTGTACTCATGGAGACAGGACGGGCAGCAAATGCTACAAGTGTGACTTGTGCACCTACTGTACTCATGGAGACAGGATGGGCAGCAAATGCTACAAGTGTGACTTGTGCACCTACTGTACTCATGGAGATAGGACGGGCAGCAAATGCTACAAGTGTGACTAGTGCACCTACTGTACTCATAGAGACAGGACGGGCAGCAAATGCTACAAGTGTGACTTGTTCACCTACTGTACTCATGGAGACAGGACGGGCAGCAAATGCTACAAGTGTAACTAGTGCACCTACTGTACTCATGGAGACAGGACGGGCAGCAAATGCTACAAGTGTGACTAGTGCATCTACTGTACTCATGGAGACAGGGCGGGCAGCAAATGCTACAAGTGTGACTAGTGCATCTACTGTACTCATGGAGACAGGACGGGCAGCAAATGCTACAAGTGTGACTTGTGCACCAACTGTACTCATGGAGGCAGGATGGGCAGCAAATGCTACAATGACTTGTGCACCTACTATACTGGTGACATACAATGTGATTGATTCAAGGAAGAAACTACACAACTGCAGTGTGTGTGTTAAAGGGTTTACAGAGAACAGTAATTTAGAGAAACATTTGCTCATGCACAGTGCTGAGGGGAAACATGAATGTATTGAGTGTGACTATAAGGCAGTACAGGCTGGAGACCTGAGGGATCACATGAGAACACATACTGGAGAAAAGCCTCAGGAATGTACTGAGTGTGACTATAGGGCAGCACGGGCTGGACAACTGAGCACACACATGAGAACACATACTGGGGAAAAGCCCTATAAATGTACTGAGTGTGACTATAGGGCAGCACGGGCTGGAGACCTGAGCACACACATGAGAACACATACTGGGGAAAAGCCCTATAAATGTACTGAGTGTGACTATAGGGCAGCACGGGCTGGAGACCTGAGCACACACATGAGAACACATACTGGGGAAAAGCCCTATAAATGTACTGAGTGTGACTATAGGGCAGCACGGGCTGGAGACCTGAGAAAACACATGAGAACACATACTGGGGAAAAGCCCTATAAATGTACTGAGTGTGACTATAGGGCAGCACAGGCTGGACACCTGAGGGATCACATGAGAACACATACTGGAGAAAAGCCCTATAAATGTAATGAGTGTGACTATAGGGCAGCATATGCTGGAAGCCTGAGGCATCACATGAAAAAGCATACTGGAGAAAAGCCCTATAAATGTACTCTGTGTGACTATAGGGCAGCACAGTCTAGCAACATGAAGATACACATAAGGATGCATACTGGAGAGAGGCCTCATAAATGTACTAAGTGTGACTATAGGGCAGTAGATGCAGGGCACCTGAGGATACACATGAGAACACATACTGGAGAAAAGCCACATAAATGTACTGTGTGTGACTATAGGGCAGCAATAGGTGGAAACCTGAAGGATCACATGCGAAAACATACTGGAGAAAGGCCTTACAAATGTACTGTGTGTGACTTTAGTTCAGCACGGTCTGGAGACCTGAAGGTTCACATGAGAGCACACATTGGAGAAAAACCGCATAAATGTACTCTGTGTGACTATAGGGCATTAAGGGCTGGAGACCTGACTGTTCACATGAGAACACATACTGGAGAAAAGCCTCATAAATGTACTGTGTGTGACTATAAGACAGCATATGCTGGAGACCTGAGGAAACACATGAGCACACATACTGGGGAAAAGCCCTATAAATGTACTGAGTGTGACTATAGGGCAGCACGGGCTGGAGACCTGAGCACACACATGAGAACACATACTGGGGAAAAGCCCTATAAATGTACTGAGTGTGACTATAGGGCAGCACAGGCTGGACACCTGAGGGATCACATGAGAACACATACTGGAAAAAAGCCCTATGAATGTACTGAGTGTGACTATAGGACAACACATGCTGGAAGACTGAGGACACACATGAGAACACATACTGGGGAAAAGAATTAAATGTTCTCTACCTAATCTGGGATAATTGTCGGTTCGCCCAAATGATCATATAGCGGTACTGTGTGTGACTATAGGGCAGTAAATGATCATATAGCAGTACTGTGTGTGACTATAGGTCAGTAAATGATCATATAGCAGTACTGTGTGTGACTATAGGGCAGTAAATGATCATATAGCAGTACTGTGTGTGACTATAGGGCAGTAAATGATCATATAGCAGTACTGTGTGTGACTATAGGGCAGTAAATGATCATATAGCAGTACTGTGTGTGACTGTAGGGCAGTAAATGATCATATAGCAGTACTGTGTGTGACTATAGGGCAGTAAATGATCATATAGCAGTACTGTGTGTGACTATAGGGCAGTAAATGATCATATAGCAGTACTGTGTGTGACCATAGGGCAGTAAATGAACATATAGCAGTACTGTGTGTGACTATAGGGCAGTAAATGGTCATATAGCAGTACTGTGTGTGACTTTATTATATGCGCATGCTATATGGGAGGTGCTATAAGTGGGGTGCTATAAAAATATTCATATAGGACGCGTCCTATAAAAGTGTAGTTGTCTAAAATTAGCTTTGTTGATATGCTTCGCGGAGCTTTGGCTCTCCGCGAAGCATGTAAACAAATGCCTGCGATCGGTAATCCACCCGTGATTCTGGTACTATGATTAGGGAAATACATAATAAAAACCACATTAAATAGAGCATTAAATTCCCTATTGAATGATATAAATTTTATTAATGTAGCTCAAGAAATGGCTGCAATAAAACCAAATTGAGTTTTTTTATTGTATATATTTTTGGAGTCTATAATTTGATGGGCTTCCATATGAAGCTTGTTCCAAGAGTATGCTATTCTATTCAATATTAATTTTTTAATTTGTTTGGTCTTTTTTAAATTTGTTTCATTATTTTTCTATCTAAAGCAAAATTTCTGGTATCTGTATTTCCCATTTGCCATACATCAAACACATTGATAATGTTCTGTACTTTTTGGATAATTTATCACATGACTTTCGAGGGGCTTGCTTTAGGCAATTCTCTATTCACTTTGTATAAATGCTAGGGAAAAACAAGTAAGTCAAGACGAAATGAAGACATCAAGAGAGAGGAGCTAGTGTGCGAACTTCTTCTACCATTGCAAGAAGCAGGAGATGACTGACCCCCTTTTTTTTATTAAAGATCAGGAAAAAGAAAAAAAAAATCAACTCAAAGTCTTTTCGGTTCTGTTTCACGTCTAGCCTTCCCGGTTCCTAGCTGGCCTCTGCTGAGGTAGGTGGGAGCAAAGGCTGTCGGGAGAGTCTAATAATTATTAGCTTCTGGTCAACAAGGCAGTTCGGTATTTGCTGAAGTCAATCGTTCCCCCATTTATATGCGGATTAACCCAGTCAATCCTTCCATCCATTATGTGTGCATGGGGTTAATAGTAGATGAGATAAGACATTCTTGTATCCTAGTGGCGGCCATATTGGATTTTGACCTCGAAAATGACCTTGGAACCAGAAATAACCTCATGAAATCTTCATACTACAAAACAATGATAAAAATAGTATTTTACATGAATATGGAGCTACCAGGGGCTGAGATATGTCATTTTGTTTTTCAGTGGGGGCCATATTGGATTTTGACCTATAAAATGACCTTGAAACCTAAAATGAATGAATTCCTCATACTTGAAAACATCTATAAATTGGTAATTCCGTATTATACTTGAAGGTACAGCCAGTAGAAGTGGTGATATGGTGCATTTGGTGTTTTTGTCGGCCATTTTGAATTTTGCAGCTACTGGCCACCAGAAGAAGACACTTTAGTTGAGTTTATCCAGTAGGCAGAATAATTTGAATGATTAATGTCCAGAGAAGTGTAGCCACCAGAATCATTGAGAATATTTGTTTCCTGTGATAAATTAGTTGTTTATAGTTAACCTTATAAATTGTTGACTGACTACATTGATATGTGCCCACGGTCCCGCCGCCATGAGGCCGGGAGAACCCGGTGACTAAACGTTGTATTGCTGCCCAGAAAGAAGGGTTGTCAAGTGTTTTGCCTGGTCACGTCTGCCACCATTCTTATGGTATATCACCATAAGATGGCGCAGACAATTAGATTATATATTTTGTTACCTTTTTTAATGTGATAATCCTAGATTCTTTACGTTTGTTTTGACGCCATTGACGAGCGTGACTGTTTTGGTGGAAGTGAACCCCGAACGAGAGCATCGCGCATACGCAGAGGAGACTACTCCCTATGGAAATCCTTATGCACGCTTACCGATGGACGTAATGGTGGTCGGTTCGAATCGATTTAGCAGATCGTTGGTCGTAATTTTCGAAGTTTTTTACGACGACCTGTACAGTAATTCTGACTGGCTTGTTCGGTATAGGTAGGTCCAAATAGAGTGAATCGGCAGGCGGTTGGTGACGAACCCGGGGAAAATTTCAAAGTATAGTGTTTTATATGCGGTCCTTGTCATAGTTCCGTTCTTTTGGATGTATGGGGGGCCGTGTGCAAATTTTTAGAAGAAGCTGCGCTTTTGCCTGCAAAAGGCGGAATTGGCCCGATTGGTCTAGAAGAAATGTTACATGTTTGATATCATAATTTTTTTCATTAGAAAAGAATTCAGAAAAAAATCGATTTCAGACATTTGAAGGATATCGGGGAAAGTATAGAAACATTTATTCGGAAGACTTGAGGTGTACTACCTGTATTTTCTTTTCTTAATTTTCGTTGAATTTTTCTCCATTATAAACTGTTAGTCATGAAATCTTTGGACATTGTGTCCCATTTCCTTATATAAAACAATACATATTTACCGCATTATATCTAATCAAACCTTTTTGCCGGCTCAGGGCTCGGAAGAATACCACCGGAATGGTGGGCTGAGGAGCGGCTTTTTACGACTTAACTTGTTTAACAATGATGTATGTTGGCTCATACCTGAATAAAAACGAATTAAAAAAAAAATCAAAGAATTCTACTAATTTTATTATTATTAATTAACGAACGAGCAGAATGAGAAGAATCAAATGAAGTTTAAATAGTGAAATTTTATGAATTATCAAAGAAGATCTCAAGGACAATGCAACAATTGCGCTAAATAGCACACTATGATATAAATGACCCTGCACACAGCGCGCACTTGTCACACTCCCACTAGGCTCTGCTAGCTGCAGCACGCGCTTCTAACAACTAACAATGGCTTGATTAAGTTCGGAGAGAAAAGTTCAAGTTTTGTAGGTTTTGAGCTAAAATATTGAACAAGCAGCAATTATTGTACACAAAAGTTCATCCTACAACCAAAAGCAAGAGTGAGGAAGGATACAATGTAAGTCTGGTGTCTTTATTTCTCCTCTGTTTGTATGAAAACACTCGGCTCCCTATTATCGCCCACTCGCTCAGCCACTGTTGACATTGATTATCCCATGTTGACCTATAAAGCGTACATTGGAGGAGTGTTGGTACAGGGAGTTTACATACACCATGATATAAATGATATAGAGATGATATATAAATGTAAACCAAACATGAGAAAGGCAATTAATGTCGGGACACACAAGGTATAAGACTCTGGAAACCAAGGGCGGTTGCTGTGGTACACACGAGAGGGCAGCACAATACTAAATTGCTAATATGAGTAAGGCACCACTAGGGGTAGGGAGGAACCTACTCTCTGTAGTTTAGCGCTTCTTTCCTTCATAGGGAAGGGGGAAGGCAAAATCCTTTGGTCATTTAAGTGTCATTTTATGATTTTAAGTGCCATTAAACGTCGCCTACTTCATATGTGCTATTATGACCTGGCTTAGAGGGGAGAGGATTAAATCTAAGACAGGAGGAACTTCCCCCCAAATTGGGTCGAGGGAGGCGAGCCCAGCTGTTTTCATGGGGATGTGAACTGATTAACAGGGACTAATGGAATATGCCTTCTTCCACACCTTGACATCAAAGTGAAATCCCCGCACTATAATTATCCTGCCATAAAGTATAGTACAGTGCCACGACGTAGTAGGACTAAAAGTACCCACATAACAGTCTGTAGTACAAAGCAGATTTTGCCCAGCGTTCTGCCTGACCTCATACAGTGATAAGCTTAACCACAAGGCTGTCCTGCATCCTCCTCCTTGTGGGGCTCTCTACCCCAGCCAGGATGGATATGGCCAGCTTCATAGGCAATATGAGGAGAAGGAGAGCAATGCACACTCATAAACTATTATTACTGTTATTTCAAAGGATGTTGTAGAATTCAAACAGTTAAATTCGAATAGAAATTGCTAAAAACATTAATGTTGCCTGATGTTAAAAAGGTGCTAGAAGTTGCTGAGTATATTTTCTGAACGAGGCACTGTCCTCAATGTTGTGTGCCACTGGCTTCAGCATGTTCCATTGGGTTCTGGACTTTATAGAGTTTATGACTTTATTCAATTTAGAAGTTAAGATCGTCATATTTCTTTTTCCCTTTGTGTGACTTCGAGTAGGTAGATCTGATCTCTACTATCAATATTATCCTTGTTCTGAGCTAAATAAAAGGCTATGTCTAAAATATGTTTCTCCCTTCTAGTTTGAAGGGGCCAAATATTCAGGGTTTTGTGCTTGTGGTCCACATTATCGAATTTGGATTTATTAAAGTTAATCCTAAGAGCCAAATTTTGTTGGGACTGAAGTTTTTGTAATAAGGCTTTCGGGGCAGAATCATAAATAAAATCACAAAGTCAATCCATTGCTACAAATTCAATGTTATTCAAATTAAACACTTAAACAAAAATACTTAATATCAATTCCAAATATTTACAGTTTAATGCCTTAAAGGGGAACACTGGACTGGGTATAATGCGTTTTCAGACGTCGGGAAAAACTATAAAATGATGTTCTGTACCTTGTTTTATCTAATTCACGCATTTATAAGTCACTGGGGAGGAATTGTTTGTGTTATAACTGGCTATTATCCACTACCATATTCCCAGAGTCCTACGTTAGAGTGACGTCAGCCAAGCACAGCAAAACTTTCGTAAGTCTGAAGGCAGTGTTATTGTATAGGATGTTGTTCTGTATGCTACTATTTTGGTGCACTCAAATCACTTCTTTTCAACACTGCCTGACTGTGAGGCCCATGGATATTACACTAGAACTAATGAGGAATGAAAAGGCCCTATGGATCTCTTCTATTACATTTTCAATGGAAGGATAAAGGAAGGTGCAAAGAATAAACTTCCTCCTCCTCATTCCTGATCACTACCAATTTGTTGTTGACTAGTCAGGTTGGCAGCAATGCATGCATTACTATGGAAAGCTATTTATATACATTATAAGATATATAAGTTGGGTTCATTAACATATCCTATATTGAAAGAGTGTTACTACCTTTAGAGCTGAGCTACCCCTATTATATCATAAGGTCCTATCATTATTATATGTAATATTACCTCACAGGTATATCTTGGAGTATGTTTGTTTATTCGGGAGGATCAGTCATTTGTTTATAAATGGCTTTTCATACAAAACCTAGAGTGGGCACTGTTTACTCTAAAAGTAAGTAGACCGTGACCACTGACTGACCAGCAGAACGGTAGTTAGCCAGCCCGTGTTAGTGTCATACATCTAGCACTATGGAAGCACCCAGAGCTAGCTTTGGGGAGAGCGGGACAGAAATTACTTGATTGATTCTGGCAATATCATTGCACAGAAATGCCTTATATGATGAAAGATACCAGTTATTAACCATACTTGAGCTGTACGATCAGCAATTGTTCCAACCCAGTGTTTTACTTTAATGCCTTTAATTTATTTGCAGGGTTTGAGCATTTGCCCATTAACATCTTGGCTGTTGGCACATAAACATTCTGTGACTTGTGCACCTACTGTACTCATGGAGACAAGATGGGCAGCAAATGCTACAAGTGTGACTAGTGCACCTACTGTACTCATGGAGACAGGACGGGCAGCAAATGCTACAAGTGTGACTAGTGCACCTACTGTACTCATGGAGACAGGACGGGCAGCAAATGCTACAAGTGTGACTTGTGCACCTACTGTACTCATGGAGACAGGACGGGCAGCAAATGCTACAAGTGTGACTTGTGCACCTCCTGTACTCATGGAGACAGGACAGGCAGCAAATGCTACAAGTGTGACTTGTGCACCTACTGTACTCATGGAGACAGGACAGGCAGCAAATGCTACAAGTGTGACTTGTGCACCAACTGTACTCATGGAGACAGGACGGGCAGCAAATGCTACAAGTGTGACTAGTGCACCTACTGTACTCATGGAGACAGGACGGGCAGCAAATGCTACAACTGTGACTAGTGCACCTACTATACTGGTGACATACAATGTGACTGATTCAGAGGAGAAACTACACAACTGTAGTGTGTGTGTTGAAGGGTTTACAGAAAGCAGTAGTTTAGAGAAACATTTGCACATGCACAGTGCTGAGAGGAAATATAAATGTACTGAGTGTGACTTTAGTGCAGCACTTGCTAGAAACCTCAGGAGACACATGAGAAAACATACTGGAGATCAACCTCATAAATGTACTGAGTGTGACTATAGAACAACACATACTGGACACCTGAGGAATCACATGACAACGCATACTGGAGAAAAGCCCTATAAATGTACTGAGTGTGACTATAGGGCAGCACATGCTGGGCATGTGAGGAGACACATGAGAACACATACTGGAAAAAAGTACAAATGTACTGAGTGTGACTATAGGGCAGCACGGGCTGAAGCCCTAAGGGATCACATGAGGAAACATACTGGAGAAAAACCTCATAGATGTACTGAGTGTGACTATAGGGCAGCAAAGGCTGGAATCCTGAGGGCACACATGAGAAAACATACTGGAGAAAAGCCTTATAAATGTACTGTGTGTGACTATAGGGCAGCACAGGCTGGACACCTGAGGAGACACATGAGAACACATACTGAGGAAAAGGCACATAAATGTACTGAGTGTGACTATAGCACAGCATGGTCTGGAAATTTAAGGATTCACATGAGAAAGCATTCTGCGGAAAAGCCGCATAAATGTACTGAGTGTGACTATATGTCAGCACATGCTGGAAACGTTAGGGTTCACATGAGAACACATACTGGGGAAAGGCCATATAAATGTACTGTGTGTGACTATAGGGCAGTACATGCTAAATCCGTGAGGAAACACATGAGAACACATACTGGAGAAAAGCCCTATAAATGTACTCAGTGTGACTATAGGGCATCACATTCCACAGGTCTGAGGAGACACATGAGAACACATACTGGTGAAAAACCTCATAAATGTACTGAGTGTGACTATAGCACAGCACAGGCTGCAAACCTGAGAATTCATATGAAAAAACATTCTGCGGAAAAGCCCCATAAATGTACTGAGTGTGACTATATGTCAGCACATGCTGGAAATCTGAGAGTTCACATGAGGACACATACTGGAGAAAAGCCCTATGAATGTACTGAGTGTGACTATAGGACATCACATTCTGGAACCCTGAGGGTTCACATGAGAACACATACTGAGGAAAAGCATCATCGATATACTGAGTGTGACTATAGGGCAGCACAGGCTGGAGACCCGAGGACACACATGAGAACACATACTGGAGAGAAGCTTCATGAATGTACTGAGTGTGACTATAGGGCAACAGTGGCTGGAAGACTGAGGATACACATGACAACACATACTGGGGAAAAGCCCTATAGATGTACTGAGTGTGACTATAGGTCAGCACATGCTGGAGACCTGAAGAGGCACATGAAAACACACACTGGAGAAAAGCCTCATAAATGTACTGTGTGTGACTATAAGGCAGCACTGGCTGGACACCTGAGGAGACACATGAGAACACACACAGGGGAAAAGCCTCATAAATGTACTGAGTGTGACTTTAGCACAGCACAGGCTGCAAATCTGACAAGTCATATGAAAAGACATTCTGTGGAAAAGCCTCATAAATGTACTGAGTGTGACTATAGGTCAGCACAGGCTCGAGACCTTGGGAGGCACTTGAGAACTCATACTGGAGAGAAGCTTCATGAATGTACTGAGTGTGACTATAGGGCAGCACAGGCTGGAAGCCTGAGGACACACATGAGAACACATACTGGGGAAAAGCCTTATAAATGTACTGTGTGTGACTATAGGGCAGCACAGGCTGGAGACCTGAGGAAGCACATGACAACACATACTGGAGAGAAGCTTCATGAATGTACTGAGTGTGACTATAGGGCAGCACGGGCTGGAACCCTGAAGACACACATGATGACACATACTGGGGAAAAGCCTTATAAATGTACTGAGTGTGATTATAGGGCAGCAGAGGCTGGAGCCCTGAGGAAACACATGATAATACATACTGGAGAAAAGCCAGATAAATGCACTTTGTGTGACTATAGGGCAACATCAGCTAGAGACCTGAAGTATCACATGAGAAAACATACTGGAGAGAGGCGTCATAAATGTACTGAGTGTAACTATAGGACAGCATATACTTCAGCACTGAATGAACACATGAAAACACATACTGGGGAAAAGTCTCACATGTGCGTGGTGTGTGGATATAGGACAGCACGTTCTGGGAACCTGAGGATACACATGAGAACACATACTGGAGAAAAACCTTATGAATGTACTGAGTGTGACTATAGGGCAGGAACATCTGGTCACTTGACAAGTCACATGAGAACACATACTGGGGAAAAACCCTTTCAATGCACTGTGTGTGACTATAGTGCAGTAAATACTGGAAACCTGAAAAAACACATGAGAAAACATACTGGAGAAAAGCCCTATGAATGTTCTGTGTGTGACTATAGGGCAACACAGCCTGGAAGCCTGAAGACTCACATGAGAACACATACTGGAGAAGAACCTAAATCATAACCCACATGTACTGTGTGTGGCTATAGGGCAGCAGGGTGTTTAAAGGGGCACGTTCGGTATAAAAGGGGTGGGTGGGGCCAGCGGGAGCTTACCCCTGTCAGACACAGTCCCATGAAGAGCAGAGCAGAGTTTTTCAATGTCTTCCCTAATGTCTCATTTTTTAGCCACTGTTTCTTCATGTAACTAGCTACAGATATAAATGAATATATGGAGGCAATGATGTCTACTTACATTTAAAATTATGTATTGTTCTTAGCATATTGACGACAATCACTGTAGAAGTTAACCCATGTATAGAAGTAATCTTAATACATTGAACAAGCAGATTGGTAACAATAATCCGGTAGCTAATGATAGCTTGTATATATTTATGTAATACTCTGTGAAAACTTGTAAATGTAATACAATTGAAATTTCTCAACTCGATAAAAGGGAAATAACTCTGAAAGTAAACTAAAGTAACTGGTTTAATCTCGACAAAAGGAAGGACAATTGAAACATTTATATTTGTAGGGAAATCCATCAAAGAAAACAAGTCGACAAAATCAAGGCAACAAAAGTGACCATTGTTTGAATCTCAAACAGGAACTTTATAGAATGACTATAAATCGTAAAACTTCGAACAATCACATAATTAATCATCACAAACTTTTACCTTATTTTATTTATTTTGGGCTATCAGGAAGACCTGATTTCAGAGGACAAATTAAAGCCCAGTTCCGAAGTATTGTTATGTAATGTATGATGAAATGTCAAATGTATGTAACGGAATTTTGGAATAAAAATCTTTATATATATATAAAATCGTAGCCCTCTTTACATCACTAATTCATTAACTCCATTGAGAATATGAATGTTGTACATTTAAACTTAAACAGTTAGCTGTCAATCAAGACTGTTTACACCAGTCACATGACACAACAACACCACATGGGGGGAGGAGTATTGCTTTATATTACCCAATACCAATACTGTGAACTAGTTTACCAAAGGAAGGTAGATCTTGTGTATTACATGAGGATTTTAAGGTATTTTTAGCCCAAAGAGCTAAGAAAAATAACAATAATCCAGATGTAATTAATGTATAATTAATGCATAGTAATAGAAGTAGAAATAGTAGAGATGTTGAAATGTAAATGACTATTAGATATCAATAAAAACACATATATTCTAAACTAATGTTGGTCTAAACTATGTAAGTCCATTAATAAGGTGAAAAATTAAAAACTAGAAACAACTGGACGGCCGGCATCGAATCGCCTATGTTTGCATAGCGTAGCTATTACGTAGAACATTTCAAATGATGCCCGTAAATCGGGTCTCGTATAATACAAGGACGCATCAAGGGGATCTGCATTTTCCGATGTATTTTCCCCGTAAAACTACGCTATTATCACTGTCTATATCTATATATAACGATATCGCTCTACAACTTGGACAGAATGAAATGTTTCATACGGCCTTATTTAAAAAAGAACCAGAAAGGTGTTTACCAGTACCTTCTCATGGTGTATTCCGAATGGTACCGAATAACTACTTGTGTAGTTGATCAGGCTCATCAGAGCCTGAACAACCCTTGTCAACAAACAATCAACAGCTTTATGCGAGAGGGTGGATGGGGGGTGGGGAGGCTATAGATCCTGAGCACAATAATCTTACTATACTAACCAGCCAAACAGTTACACGGTACACCACCTTGCCGATTTACTTCTGGATCACAGTACTGTACTGATCATATTAAGGCTGTGCCCTGACACTAATGACCCCTGCTGGAACATCTAGCATCTAGGTTTTTCTCCAGTGTATCCGCTCACTCCTATAAAGTATAGTAATGTACCTTACTATATGAATCACATCCTAGTCGTTAGATATCTACTCTATAATATACATACATCATACCATATTCCAATTAGGGTAACAGCAGGATGAAATGTGTTATTCAACTTCGACACATAAGCATGTCGACCCATTTGTCACTTTCACTGTAACTAATTTTTGACAAATAAAAGACTTTCTATTCTATTCTATTCTATTTATAGAATAGTGCAATGATGAGATTAAACACATGTAGAAGCTTGAATCTGTTTGATGTCTTTTGAATCTGTTTGATGTCTTTTTTGTTAGATTGGCTGAGGCCGATCTAACTTTACTATGGCTTTGCTCCTGGTCCCTGGTCCTGGCAAGCCTGCCATTTTCCGGAGGTCACGTCTCCAAGCCCCTGCCGGCTCAGATCATGATATACGTGCCCAAATTTGCTCACATTATTCTCACATGTGGTACACCCTGATCCCTGTGACTGTAATTACCTCGCTCACTCCTCCTCCTCCTCACTCCTCCTCCTCCTTCATCATCCCTTGCCGTTGCTGTTGGCCATAGCATATGTTGTATGACAGCGATCCCACTTGTGTCAACATTTGATGCCATTTGTATTGTCTATTTTCTATGCTATATGCAATTGGTGCTAGCCTGACTAAGGTGTAGTACATGACACTGAACCTGACAGGATTTTACATAATCTCCATCAACATGTTAATAAATGAACAAATATGGCAGTAGGGCATACTTCTTGGGTGTTACGAGGGGTAGGTACGAGGTTGCAAGTTGCCCGATTGCATCCACTTCTCCCTTCCTGAAATCAACAAGATTCCCTTTACAGACTTAGGCCAACCAATTTACGGACTTAGGACAACCAATTTACAGACTTAGGACAACCAATTTAAGGTTTGGTTTAGGGTTAGTTTTAGTATTGTTTCTGTTAAACATTCAGTCAGCCAGCGCTAATGCAGCCTCTCTCGCTCCATGGCACTCGACCCGCCCATAGACTGGGTGACATCAGCACCCGCATAGCTTTGGGGAAGGGAGGGACCCTTACATACTCTGTGCGGGCTCTGTTGAGTTGAAACTTCAAAGTGGGATACATTTTCTGGGTCCAGAAGTAAAGCCGCCCAGAATATACTTTTTCCTGTGATAAATTAGATGCTTGTCACTTAAAGTTAACCTTACAAATTGTTGACTGATACCTGATCATATGTGCCCACCGTCCCACCGCCATTACTAGCTGGGAGACCCGGCCACTAAACGTGGTAAATGTTCAGAAAGAAGGGTTGTCCAGTGTTTTGCCTGGCCATGTCTGCCGCCGATCTAATGGCATAGCCATTAGAAGAGGCAGAAAATTAGATTATATATTTTAAATTGTTAAATGTTTGTAGTGATTTGCAGGGGTTTCCTCACTTCAACGTTATGACGTCATAGACTGGTGCCTTTTTTTGAGCTGCTGGCGCGATGATGTGGTGCTATGTGATTGGCCAGAGCGCTTACCTAGCGCTCTGGTCAGCTCTATGAGAAGCCTTATGTGCCATTCCCGTGCATTTCAGGCGATTTCGGCCAATCAATCCATGTGGCCCAACTTTCCCTGTATCGATGCTCGTAATTTTTCACAGTCCTGTTTTGTTATTTTGACTTGCTTGATCACTAGTACTATGTGGAAACATGTGGATTATGGCTTGTGGCGGCGAACAAACCAGGGGGAAAAACAGCGGAAAAGTGAAATCTAGGAGGTACCCGGACAAGGGGGCGTTGGAATTTTCTATGGGGCGCCGTTCGTAATGTTTTATAAGAAGCAATTGGTCAAGTTGCACTCAACAGATCCTGTACAGAGTGCAACTTGCAACATGGTAACAGGAAAATCGGCTGCAGGCCACGATGTCAGAACGACACACCATCACTAATTAAACGTATACCCAGTTCAAATATGGTCAGAATCGTGAGAAATTTGCTGATTTGGATTGGAGGTATGCTTTATTTCATTGGATATGTAAGTATTATTGTTTGGACAACTACGGTAGTGGGAGCCTTGTGGCCACACTCTTAATAAACAAATCCTCTATTATTGCTATGGGTACATATGGGTAAAAATTCGACAAGATTGACACACAACACAGCCCCTAAATCACGGGCGACACTGTGACACAGTCCCCTTAACGTGCGACACACACAGCTTCCAAAAGGCTGATAAAATTTGACATGAGACATCCAGAAATGTATTAAAAATAGACATGAGACAGTGATTTATTTAACAGGAGGCACACGGCATTGTATTGACCGTTAATATAATTAATGCATTTTTTTTTATTATTATTCATTTGAGGCCAATACAATATTTAATAGTTCGCATGAAAAAACGCACCATGGACTAATTGAGGCGTTGCCTTGCTTAAAAAGTGACACGAGACATGATTGAATTGACCTCTCGCCGAGCGCAAGTTAACTCCTCCCCTCTGTCCCGCTGACCTCATTTCATCATACTCCGACAAACAGTCCGACATCTGACCACTACACATGCATGCATGGTAGTCAGAGAACTCAATGGTAGACAGTAACTTTTACCCGTTTTAGCTAGTTTTGATGAACGATTTAAGGTATTACACTTAATGAACGACTGTCTTTAAATCCTCATGCAAGCCAGGTGTATAATAAAGCATGTGGCGCATTTATTATGTTCTAATATTATAAGGAAAGCCGCTGAAGAAGGTAGTAAGACTTCAGAAACGTTGAGAAAACAAAAAAAAACAACCCAAAAACCTGACATTCGGCCGACCAGACAAAACATGCAAAGGATCCTCGTATAGGGAAGAGTTATATATTATACCAAGTTAAAATGTGCCCTTGACAACAAAAATGTATTAAAATCTTCAATGACACCCATTTCTCTCGGTAGGTCATTCTATGTTGTACATAACTTATATTATTATATTATGGGTTCTGTCTCCTTTTTCGGTCTCTCTCCCTTCTTCTTTGTCTCTATTTCCAGGGTAAGATCATAAACTGCCTCCCTCTCAATCTCTCTCAGCTCTCCCGCCCTTGATATAACCTTCAATATAACCTCCTGAGTGTACAGTTATATTTTTTCTCGTTTGTTTCCCCACAATAGATATCTCACGGTAAGCTTTCTTGCCATGTAGGATTTACTATATCCTCCAAAGAGAATTCTGATTAGAAAATCATGAAAATAAGAGAAACACAAGTATTTTTAAAAGAGGAAATAATCATAGGGTGCAGAATACTTTTACAATAAAACATTATATTATAGGGATTTCCGTTTCTTTGGGGAAAGTCTCACACCATTGTGCGGCCCCGATTGTGCCTAGGTTTCTTTATGAAAGTTGAGAATCCTTTGGAGCTTCTATTTGTTTTGGACATACATATATTTTGTCATGGCTAAAATGCCCTAAAATCACCTAGTATCTATGTCGGGTACAATCTCTCTATTGATTTGAATAAATAATAACTCACACATGTAGCTTTTAGAATAAAGTAATAAGTTTAAATACTCATGATACTATTCTAATTCTAGTCCACTTTTGATATTCTGAAAACATGAAGAACAGTAAGAATAGGCAAATATCTCCTCCCCGCTCACCCCCTTCCCCATCCTCCTCCTATCTCTCATGATCTATGTGTGATGTCAAGCTTTAATCCAAGGAATCATTACAATATTTCCCTTAAATTATGGATAAAAACACAAATATAGGGATCTCTTAAATCCGATGTGTTGGTCATCTGCCCAAGCATACCCTTTAGTCGTTTTTAAAACTACAAATCAATGTACATATTGCCTTCCATCAACCCTACTCCCATGTACATCCCTATACACAGTGAGGGTGTAAACACACTTGTTTGTCGGAGGTCCGGCCAGCGAGCCTTGGGCTGACCATGTGGTCACTATTTGTTATGGCATTCCTCGCCTCTAATTGGTTACCGCTCCTTGACCGAAGTAGGTCGGCGAGAGGTTAATTGTTCTAAAAAGTGACATGGGACATGGAAAATATTCTTCTATACCCCCATATTCTTCTATATTCCTATTGCTCACACCAGCATGTTACGATATTCATGTTCATGTTGTCAGCAACAAGAATTTCGGTAAAAATGATTAAAAGTTGCTCCTATGACAGAAGAAGCCCATTTTCGAGGATTATATACAGAAACTTAGAATCTGTGATTATGATATTGTGTAATTATTGCAAGGCTCGACGAAAAGTCGCCAAGTGGCAATGCCATGCATAAAAACCTCAGCTCAGCAATTCGACCCAAGCTCATTGGCCAACACCTATTGCGCAAATCTGCAAATAATTTCCAAAAATCCCTACGTTCCCATATGTACACACACTTCAAACCTGTCCCAGTCTCAAGCTTATTGATTTTAAGAGACATTTCAGCAAAAAATTTAACGTCTTACTAGTATAATTACGGAGTTCCAGCATTGCATGCTTACTCCTATTTCTCTCTGTTTCTGATCGTTGCCGACATTACTCGGCTCACTATCACACGCTCGGCCACACTCGGTGAGCTTTGTGTAATGACGTCATAGTCACGGGGATTCCCCAGAGGAACCCTCTCCAGAACGAGGCCCATGTAATGACGTCATAGCAGCGGGGAATCGCCGTATCATGTGCATTCATGATCGGCGATGATTAAACCTAAAAAACGTAACGATTTGGAAGGCGTTGGGAGACGCCATAGGAGGGAGGGAAGCAGGTAGGGTCTTGATAGTGTTGGGCGGGATGGTGGAGATACAAAAACCATTCATTCAATGTTTAGTAAAGCAAATAACCCAAGACTTCTCCTGTTGTGACGATATCCTGGTGCCACATACCATCTAGACTGACAGCTATATGGCAAAATTTCTGCTAAGTCCTATTATTTAAAATTGCTCCTACGTCGAAGAGAAAGCCTATTTAATGGGATATCAATTCATTCGACTATACATTATCTTAGAATCTGTGATATTGTGTAATTATTAAAGGTTCGATTCCCATAGGTCTAGGCTATAACGACGAACATCATGGCTGTCATTACATTTTTCAAAATTATTTATTTCTATATCATAACCTTGATATTATTGTTCAGGAACTACGATATAAAAGTATCTTGAGATTGTTTTGTCTAAAATATCAAAAATGTCAAAAATGTTTTTTTCTTTGATTTCCCAGCCCCCGTCCCAGCCCAACAGAGGAGGAACAGAGTGTATGTTGAGTCACACAGCGCGCACTTGTCATGCTCCCACTAGGCTCTGCCGGGTGCAGCGCGCGCTTCTAACAGCTAACAATGGCGGCTGCTTACTGCGTGTACAGGGCCGTGGTCGGACGCCTGAGTCCCGGGACCCGTGATCCCCGACGCGCGCTCCCCGGCCTCAGACCCCTGAGTCCAAGCCTCGGACGCCTGAGTCCAAGCCTCGGACGCCTGAGTCCAGACTCCTGAGTCCAAGCATCGGACGCGTGATCCCCGTCCACACAATAAAAAATTGCGAATATTATGTGAGTCTGAAGTCTGACTTAGAGTATTTTCTGTGTCGGACGCACCTTCACTACTTGAGTCTGAAGTGGACTTTAGAGTATTTTCTGTGTCGCACATTCAAAACCTTCAAATCACAGGGAAATAAAATCTAAAGCTGTAACTCACCCATAGGGATACGCACTACTTTAGTAGCGTTTACAGCTACTGTAAGTCTGTTAGATTATATTTTTGAACACCACATCACAAACATTCATTTTTCCCCAATATTTATCCGCTTATATCCTACTTAAATATGCTCAATGAAGTCTTAATTAGCTCATTTCTTCTCTGTTATTCCTTCGTCGGGCCCGGGGCCCGCACGTGTCACGGTATGAGTCGTCCATCGGTATGAACTGTCCAGGAAGTCGGTTTGACCAATAGCGGGTCAGGGCTTGACAGCGGGGCGGGCTTGGAAACATTACGCTGTATTACGTTAAGTTTTATCAAAGAATTATGTGGTATTGAAGCTTGATCTTTGGCATCAATACTCATAAGAAGCATATATATGATGCAAAAGCACAATTACTTATCTACGCACTTCCATTCCATATGAAAATCGCCTATGATTCCCGGTTTCATGTATTTGTTGACATTGTTTAGAGGAAGTTATTCCCAGGTAGAAAGCCCGGGACTCAGGCGTCCGATGCCGGGACTCAGGCGACCGATCCCGCGGGGATCACGCGTCCGATGCTTGGACTCAGGCGTCCGAGGCTCGGGATCACGCGTCGGACTCAGGGATCAGGGGTCTCGGGGATCAGGGGTCCCGGGGATCAGGAGTCCAACCTTCTACAGGGCAGTATGAAATTGAAGGTTTTGTGGGAAAATATTGAACAAACAGCAATTATTGTACACAGAAGTTCATCCTACAACCAAAAGCAAGAGTGGGGAAGGATCAAAGGTAAGTCTGATGTCTTTATTTCTCCTTTGTTTGTATGAAAACACTCGGCTCCCTATTATCGCCCACTCGCTCAGCCAACCATCATTAGTACGGTAGAGGACGGTACAAGAATAGACCTGTGTCCCCAAGTTGTGGATACTACGGTAGCAAGGCATCAAACCAGAGCTACTATATGGGTCAGATTTTCAGAAAATGTACAATTTAACTTCACCATTCTTCTCAAATAACCCAAATTTCAGAAGAAAATAAAGTTCAAAATACAGTTTAACATAAGTCATAACCAAACAGATTGCTAGCCTAGAATCAGTGCAATACCAAATATACTCGAATTTACCTGGTATTGGCCAAATTGCAGCCTAATATTTTACAGAATTTACTGAATGTGTAGATCTACCGATTCTACATTTTCTGAAAATCTGACCCATGTGAAAAAAACATTGCTCTACTGGGGTAGTGGCTAAGAAAGTTACGAATTAAAGGTACATTTTACCCTCACATGGGTGATTATGGAACGTTGTAACTATTATTATACTGATAAATCTTTCTTTCTATGGATTGTCTTGATAATGAGTATGTTGACGTCGGTATGTCTATTTCTGATGTAGTATGACGATGCTCCTCTTTCTGCACATGATCTTAACTTCTTTGTAGGTTTTTAAGATAATTTTTTTCTTTATTTCTGATTATAGATCTCAGTAATACACTTTTGTTGATCTGCTCGATTTGTATAACTGTACTGGTATTTTTTTTCCATTAGCTTTGACTGAGAATATTGTGTATCACATAACGCTTTCAAGGCTAAAGTAATAAAAATATTTAAATACAAAAATACAAAAGGTACATTCATCAGGTACATTACTGCCTTAAAATTTAAATTAATGAAACTACAAACTGTCTCTATGTAGCCTAGGTTAATATATTCATTTCTGTGTGGTATCGAGCTATGTAGTAGTGTGAGGTCTGGGTAGCGATAGTTAAATATAAGAGAGGAAGTCAGAGGTTTATTCACACTATTATGCATTGGTTTATTAACCCTCACTGAGGAGGCCTTGGGAGAGAACATCAATATACATAGTCAGTGGTTGTGAGTGATGCTACTAGCTTAGGCCAAGAAAAAAAATAGGTGTGTTTCCGATTTACCACCCCCCCCCCTACCTGGAAAAACCTTCCCCTACCTAAATTCTTTTTTACCATACCTGATTTTTGTTTCACCATACCTTACTTTTTTGGATTTTTTGACAAAAAAAGCAGAAAAAACAGGTTTTCTTAACCCAGAACTGTCAAAAAGCACATTTCTCATGTTGAAAATTACTGTTGTTATAAAATAGACATTTTTTCAGTTCCTGGGAGGTGGTTTTACTAAAAAAAAAAAAAAGTTACCATCCCCCCAACCTAGTTTTCAGCCAGATAAATCGGAAACACACCTATTATTTTTTTTGGGCTTATGTAAATGAGGACCCCCTGCTGGCTCCCCACTGTCCATAAATAACCTTGATATTTACATATGGCGTCACCCCATGATTGTGTATTACATCATTCAATTAACACCTAACATGCTTAATTAACAAACATCATTCATCATTAATGGTGTATATTCATGGTCTATGAATGTATGTATAAATGCAGAGACTTACTAGCGCCACACCTGAATTGACGTGCCTGGCGTCACCTAGCAACTGAGAGACACAAACCGACAGTGCAGTACCAACCGGTGTACAGACAAGAGTGTGAAAAATTTTCTCGTCCAGAGATTAAAAAAAAATCGTATACTAGCCGCTCTGATGCCCCAAGAAATTTTCTGTAGGGGCTGCTTCAAACAGCACTATCGACCAAGCTGTTTAAGTAAGAAGAAGAAGGGATCTGTACCGGCTAAGCCAAAAGGGAAGACTAAGAAATCAAAGTCTAAACCTGTGGTAACTGTGAAAACCGAAGCTTCGAATACACCTGTAACTGTGAGAACTGCAACCGTTATGGAGAAGGCGGAATTAGCCTCCTTGGCGGACGTCGAAGCTACTGAGATACCAGATCGAGATACTCCGGAATATCTGACTTTTGTGGAGGGTGTTATCTCTAAGAAAGCCGATGCCTTGAAGAAAACACAGTTGTTGGATAGTATTAACGCAGCTGAACAGAAATTGAAAGACCTATCACTTACCGGGGGTAGCGGTGGTGGCGGCAGGCAAGGAGCCAAGGGTCTGCGTAACTCTCCAGGCACACAGGGTCGTATATCCAATAGAGCAGCAGCCTTAGTTCCAGGTAATTATCGTCCTGAGTTATATGTGAATGATGCCAAGTCTTATCATGATTTGTCCTATCACTACATGATCCATGGATGCATACAAGTATTACAGGATATGATGGACGGGGGTGAGCCGGTGGAGGGATATGTGGCCCACTTACGCTATATCTCTTGCAAGGCCGCTCGTGAAAGGTACTTGGGTTCGGCCATTTTGGAGTACGAAAGAGAAGTAACAACTAAAGTTCTCAATGGTGTAATTGACGATTGGCCATCTGTGGATGTAGAAAGCTATTGCTTGTAACGTCGTCAGGTAATAAGAATGCTTAATATGGGTATAAAGGTATCAAATCAATAATTGGGGCTTTGTCACTCGTTGTCAGATATGGATATTGTATTATTATGTAATAGTTATTAATTATGAATGATAAGCATGTGAATGAATAAAGCATGTAAAGTGTTAATTGTATTGTGTAAGGTACCAGCGTGGGGTGACGCCAAATATTGAAATCAGGGTTATTCGTGGACAGTGGGGACCCAGCAGGGGGTCCTCATTTACATAAGTAAGTAGCGTCACTCACGTTAGGTTGGACTATGTATACTGATGTTTCACCAAGGCCTCCCCAGTGAGGAATAATAAACCAATGCAGCAGGACCTCTGACTTCCTCTTATATCTATTAATCGCGCCTATCCAGACCTCACATCGTGTATGAGCCTTAGTGGATGTGGGACCTCTAGGTTACTTTGTTCAATGATGAATAAATGAAATATTCATAAATATGTTTAAAATTGATGTAAAATAAAGGGATATTATGATATAGGCGCCGGCTAGAATGCATGACGCTGATCGCCGGCGAGAATTGCCTCACATTTCAACCTATAAATAGCCACAAACATAAACTTACACATATTATATCATTTCCAGATGTGGTCCTGAGTATGACCATAAAGTGCCTTTCTGTCTCTTTTTCTCTTGTCTCTCTCTCCCTTCTTCTCTATCCCTATTTCCTGGGTAAGATCATAAACTGCCTCCCTCTCAGCTCTCCCACCCTTGATATAACCTTCAATGTGTTGATAAGGGCGTAAAGCAACCAATCTCACTCACTCACTTATTTCCAGATGTATTTTGTTCTGATTCCTTGTCATTTTGAACAACAAATGTACAGCTACTACAAGTGTTTCCAAGGGTCGAAATAAACTTTTTTTTAAGTCTTTTTTTTAATGAAGGAAAATACATATCCTATTGAGGGGACAGGTATAAGTTTCTAGAAGTAAATTGAATAATGTTTTATGGAATATTGGGAGAGAGGCGGAGATGATGTAGGTTTCGTTCAACCAAATACAGCAAGTATATTAAAGTGGCTAAGATAGTTAAAACAGAGGTTTGGGAGTAGTCAAGAATCGACTTGAAAATTCCCCCAACAACTAAATCAAACCTTCTTAGTCCTATTACACTCTTATTTTTCTTTTGGCTTTCCCATTTATTGTGAAAATACAATCCTCTTGAAACTGTTGCCTGCTCCTCTCTGCGCCGCCTCCATGTCAGTTTGAATTCATAGAACTGGGTCACATTGTGGTTTAGGAGAACTGTCAATCTAGCTCAAATCACAAAATGGCCAGTGTCATTCCTAATTTTTTGCTCTAACTTAGTTCCCTCCCTTCCTGATTCACTTTTAAATTAAATGTATTATTTGGACTTTCTTTGTAACTTTGAAAAATGCATTACAAAACGTTGTCCCTTTCCCAGTCATGTTGGGGTACACTGGCCCAACTGAGTCACCTCGGCGCTGACTGGACGAATCTCTCATGTGACCTACTGTGCATGACTACCCCACTAACCACAACGGCCGCTCACCCGAATTTGCGACGGTCGCAATAAATAAATTCACTCTCTTTGTGGTAAAATATCTGTCAGTATGAAAGTATGAAAGTATGAAATATATAAATTCCACATTTCCACGGATTTGTTAGGTAGGTCAGATGCACAACATACTAGAATATTGGAAAGAAATTCCGTTACTCATGATTCTACTCTCGAACAGTGAGAAGAGTCACTTTAAGCTGGCAAATTTGAAAACAAATTTGGGTAGGAATTTTTGAAAGATTTTTGGGGCTATTTCTGTTCATTTTTTGGGCTATTTCTGTTCATTTCCCAAATATGGGATCTCTATATTTGGGACCAGCTGCCTTTGGTTACCTAGGGAATATCATTTATAACCAGTTTTATTTGCATTTAGAAGTTATTAAGGAGGCTGGCCACTATTCCGCGCTGGGGCATAGTGCGCGATTTGTAGCTCGGAATTTGCCATTATACGGTCGTCATATTCTCTCTTTTGCAACATATCTAGTCTAGTTATTAAGAGCCAGGACTTCACAAATCATATTGAACAACAGAATAGGAGTAGATTTATGTTGTTTGTATATGTATGAATGGTTATTGTCATGGTTTCTGTCATTCTGTTTTACTTTACGACATATGTATGGTTTAATTCCCAAGCTAAATCTCGCGCTACTTTTTTGTTGACAAATCAACAACGGCCTAGTTTTTCAGAGTAACATATTGAAATTGCTGTTGAAATCATCATGTAAAGGACATGTAAAGGTTGTAGAATCGATTAGAAAAGTGTTATTTAGGTCTAGTCTATCTAACTTATAGTTGACAAAAGCAAACAACGATGGAAACAGTAAAAATTACGGCAAACTCGACCTATGACTCAACCTTGACCTGTCACTTGCAACGCTGTCTACCAAAAAATCAAGAGTGGGGACCCCCAATTTTCTTAACTGTTTTGTAATCTAAACTGTTATGAGAATATGATATGTGAATTTGAAAGAAATCTAATTACTTTTTCCTGGTGAAATTCTCGAAAATGTGTAGAATTATGACATTTTCCCATAGCCACCAATAGTAAAGCTCCCTGCAGGAGATCGGCCCCACAGTGGAGAAATGGGTATGGAAAGGTGGTTAATAAATGGCATTTTCGAATTCAGGACACATGAAACTATCACTGTAGCATTTTGGGGGAGAATCTAATGACTTTTCGAAATAGTGGCCAGCCTCCTTAACGGGAAAACAAATTCCCTTTAGAATACTCTTAGATTTTCTCCTATGCGGGTCAGATTTTCAAAATCTGTACAATTGGTAGCTGTACACATTTAGTAAATTCTGCTAAATTAGGCTGCAAATTGGTCAATACTAGGTAAATTCGAGTATATTTGGCATTGCATTGATTCTGGCAATCTGTTTGGTTATGTTGAACTGTATTTTGAACTTTATTTTCGTCTGGAATTTGGGTTATTTCAGGGAATCGGTGAAAGTGAATTGTACATTTTCTGAAAATGTGACCCATGTAATGGAAGGCGCCAAGTTTCCATGTGCCGAATAGGACTTCTCTAACAAAAATTGTACTTTTGGTTTGGCAATATTAAACCTTGTGAAAGCATTTCCAATGCTCAGTCCATAGAGATATCATAGGCTCTGCATATTGTTTAGCTGGTCAGTAACTGATATGCTCAGTCCATAGAGATATCATAGGCTTTCCCGGTGTGCGCAAATCATATTTGGAATTGAAACGTTCGCGCTGCTGTGCCGCGCGTTGCCGATGCGACCCTAGTTAAGCTTTACTATATATAGAACTGCAGTCAATGTTAGGCGTGAACGCGCGACCAGGCAGGCAGAATGGTAGTGGGTGAACAGGCGCTCAATTGCGGCTGGTCCGGCCGCGGATTTTAAAAAAAGAATCAGCTTCCTTTAAGACTTATTACTATACTCCTGTTGCAGTCATGAATATATATGATAGGTAGTTTTAATTAGAAGCCATCTCATGTTGATTTGGGGGGATTATATAATTGATATTATCCTTATTTCTTGTTAGGATCTCATAAGTTCTGTACGGAAGGTATAACTAGTACATTAGTATATAACTCCCTGGTTCATTTCATCATTTTTGCCACTCAGTGGAACTTTCCTGGGCCAATGAGACAAGAGTCAAACATTAGCGCAGACTTGCAACAGCTGACATATAAGAGTTGGTTTGGATTGACAGCCAAGTGTCGCCCAAGCCACCTCACCCTTTCACATAAACATTATCAGGGGTGTTATAATCCAGGTTTTAATAATGACTGTTGCATCGTCAAACAGAAAAAAAAAACACAAATGAACTGGTAGGATATAATTGTTTTTTAAAATGCTGGAGAATATTTCTGTTGCATACATTTTAATTTGGGGAGCCGAAAAATAAAGAATTTGTAAATGCAAACAAGTCAATCATGATGCCACCTGGTGACAACAAGTCAGACTAAGCCTGTGGCAAGATTAGTCAGATTTTAACATGAGGGTGTTTCATATAGTTATAGAAACCACTAAAACAAGTAGATGTATTCATTGTACAATGTTGGTATTTTGGAGGTAATATGGTACAGCTTGTCAGCTATCTAGAACAGTTTTCATATTCAATATATCTCTGGATAAACCATATCCGCAAAGAGATATAGCAATAGTATAAGTACAGCCAATATACAAACCAGAACCTGGACAATAACGAATGCACAAATACCCAGGCATAAACAACTATTTATCTGCCACTTTGGACTCACCAATCTGACACCCATGCTCATCAGCGCAGAGCGTTCTGGCCGCGCTAATAGTTTAAATCAAAACAGCAAGCCTAGCAGGGGTTGCAGGGGGCAACAGAGAGCGTTCTGGCCGCGTAAACATTTCAATTCAAAAGAGCATGCATGCATTTCAGTAGCAAGGGTGTGGGGACAGCAGAGCGGCCAAGAGCGGTGCACGCACTGGCAGACAGTGCCTGCATACAGGCCGCTGAAGTTTCCTATTTGGTCGCTCTTCCCTGCTGGCCTTGTGTTTGCCGGGCTGTATAATGTTTAGCTGGTCAGTAACTGATATGCTCAGTCCATAGAGATAACATAGGCTGTGTACATTGTTTAACTGGTCAGTAACTGATATGCTCAGTCCATAGAGATAACATAGGCTGTGTATATTGTTTAGCTGGTCAGTAACTGATATGCTCAGCCCATAGAGATAACATAGGCTGTGTATATTGTTTAGCTGGTCAGTAACTGATATGCTCAGCCCATAGAGATAGCATAGGCTCTGTATATTGTTTAGCTGGTCAGTAACTGATATGCTCAGCCCATAGAGATAACATAGGCTCTGTATATTGTTTAGCTGGTCAGTAACTGATATGCTCAGCCCATAGAGATAACATAGGCTGTGTATATTGTTTAGCTGGTCAGTAACTGATATGCTCAGTCCATAGAGATAACATAGGCTCTGTATATTGTTTAGCTGGTCAGTAACTGATATGCTCAGTCCATAGAGATAACATAGGCTGTGTATATTGTTTAGCTGGTCAGTAACTGATATGCTCAGTCCATAAAGATAACATAGTGTAAAATCACACACTCCTAATCGACTTGAGGAGATGTACAATTTACAAGTCCAGAGAAGTCCAAGATAAATCTTTTATCTCCCTTCTCTAGACATATCTCTGAGTGTACAGACTATACTGGTCTGCCTTGACTCAAACTGTATTGGGAAGACTATACTGTCATTCCCTGCCTCAGGCTGCTATCTTCCTATCTGCATCAGGATGAATCCACATGAACAACTGGTTAGAGAATGAATTGTTTTATTGGTGAACTGGGGTTCTATATATACTAGCGAACAGGAATTATACATGGAGTCACATGATGATGAAATCAGCATTGTTTCTTGGAAATATTAACTCAGTCAACATTACCATATCCTCGTGAGAACAGCTGTCTAACTTAATGGCTTTAATTACCCAGAGGGCACGGACCTGGCTTGGTATTATAGATGTTTTATGGCCATTAAGGTCATTTGTTGATGTGCGTCATACCGGAACCAACCCAAATATAGTATTGTTTTGATTCAGTTTGACACAGACTTTCTAACATACAGGATGTTTACCAGGAATCTAACCATTAATACATTTCCAAATCATAACAGGATATTCTCACATCTGGGAAAATCAAAGGATATTTGCTGACATCAGAGCATCCTTCACTCTCAGGGGAAACCCCTAAAATGTACTTACTAACCCTAACAGGACATGTTGTAAGTTCCTTTGAGTACACTCTATATTATTCCACAATGTACTGAAAAGTTTGAAAATAGTAATTACCAATTACTTAATTAATTCATTACTTTTACAATAGGCTGTGTATATTGTTTAACTGGTCAGTAACTGATATGCTCAGCCCATAGAGATAACATAGGCTGTGTATATTGTTTAGCTGGTCAGTAACTGATATGCTCAGTCCATAGAGATAACATAGGCTGTGTATATTGTTTAGCTGGTCAGTAACTGATATGCTCAGTCCATAGAGATAACATAGGCTGTGTATATTGTTTAGCTGGTCAGTAACTGATATGCTCAGTCCATAGAGATAACATAGGCTGTGTATATTGTTTAGCTGGTCAGTAACTGATATGCTCAGCCCATAGAGATAACATAGGCTGTGTATATTGTTTAGCTGGTCAGTAACTGATATGCTCAGTCCATAAAGATAACATAGGCTGTGTATATTGTTTAGCTGGTCAGTAACTGATATGCTCAGTCCATAGAGATAACATAGGCTGTGTATATTGTTTAGCTGGTCAGTAACTGATATGCTCAGCCCATAGAGATAACATAGGCTGTGTATATTGTTTAGCTGGTCAGTAACTGATATGCTCAGCCCATAGAGATAACATAGGCTGTGTATATTGTTTAGCTGGTCAGTAACTGATATGCTCAGCCCATAGAGTTAACATAGGCTGTGTATATTGTTTAGCTGGTCAGTAACTGATATGCTCAGCCCATAGAGATAACATAGGCTGTGTATATTGTTTAGCTGGTCAGTAACTGATATGCTCAGCCCATAGAGATAACATAAGCTCTGTATATTGTTTAGCTGGTCAGTAACTGATATGCTCAGTCCATAAAGATAACATAGGCTGTGTATATTGTTTAGCTGGTCAGTAACTGATATGCTCAGCCCATAGAGATAACATAAGCTCTGTATATTGTTTAGCTGGTCAGTAACTGATATGCTCAGCCCATAGAGATAACATAAGCTCTGTATATTGTTTAGCTGGTCAGTAACTGATATGCTCAGTCCATAGAGATAACATAGGCTTTGTATATTGTTTAGCTGGTCAGTAACTGATATGCTCAGTCCATAGAGATAACATAGGCTTTGTATATTGTTTAGCTGGTCAGTAACTGATATGCTCAGCCCATAGAGATAACATAGGCTGTGTATATTGTTTAGCTGGTCAGTAACTGATATGCTCAGTCCATAGAGATAGCATAGGCTCTGTATATTGTTTAGCTGGTCAGTAACTGATATGCTCAGTCCATAGAGATAACATAGGCTGTGTATATTGTTTAGCTGGTCAGTAACTGATATGCTCAGCCCATAGCATAGGCCGCCTATTGTATCATATGAATGTTTTTATCTGTTTACCCTGTGTTTTGTCACTGTTTGTACTATTTTCCATTATATGCTTTACTATACATAGATTTCACATGACGTCACCCAGTAGGCTGGGGAATCACAGTGGCCGCCATGTTCGGGGTCAGCACTACCCTTGCCGTCTACGGCGTGGTTATCAAAACAAAGTTGATAAACCTCACAATAGAGGATACTTGAGTAATACTACACTAAAGAAAGATCATCTAACCTATCAAGAAGGGTTTGTTTAGGCATATTAAAACTAGTAAAGGTTAAAACAGCCAGAAAACTGTATTTTCAAGTATCGCAGCATACATAGCCATGTAACGAGCCCCCAGCTATGGCGACGGCCGTGACGTCAGTGAAATCTATGTATTTTGGATTTAGGTATAGTTTTGCGTGTTTTTTACTTTGAACCTGATGGACCTTCTTCCTTTTATTTCCGTATATTGTACTATAGCTTATTCCTTCTGAAACTAGACTTTCCAAATTTGGGCCAGTTTTTATCACAAATTACATACGATACAGTTATGGGGCATGATACATACTATGTTTAATGCCTCTATATTTATTTGCAGGGATTGACAAGTGTGAGAGTGACGTTTGAGGGTGTGACTTTGTTCAGCACATTCACCCATTAGCATCTTGGCTGTTGGCACATAAACATACTCATGGAAACAGGATGGGCAGCAAATGCTACAAGTGTGACTAGTGCGCCTACTGTACTCATGGAGACAGGACGGGCAGCAAATGCTACAAGTGTGACTAGTGCACCTACTGTACTCATGGAGACAGGACGGGCAGCAAATGCTACAAGTGTGACTAGTGCGCCTACTGTACTCATGGAGACAGGACAGGCAGCAAATGCTACAAGCGTGACTAGTGCACCTACTGTACTCATGGAGACAGGACAGGCAGCAAATGCTACAAGTGTGACTTGTGCACCTACTATACTGGTGACATACAATCTGACTGATTCAGGGGGAAAACTACACAACTGTGGTGTGTGTGTTAAAGGGTTTACAGAGAGCAGTAGTTTAGAGAAACATTTGCTCATGCACAGTGCTGAGAGGAAACAAATGTACTGAGTGTGACTATAGGGCAGCATGGGCTACTGACCTGAAGAGACACATGAGAACACATACTGGAGAACAGCCCTATAAATGTACTGAGTGTGACTATAGGACAGCACATTCTGGAAACCTGAGGAGCCACATGATAACACATACTGGGGAAAAGCCCCATAAATGTACTGAGTGTGACTATAGGACAGCACATTCTGGAAACCTGAGGAGCCACATGATAACACATACTGGAGAAAAGCCCCATAAATGTACTGTGTGTGACTATAGGACAGCACGTTCTGGAAACCTGAGGAGCCACATGATAACACATACTGGAGAAAAGCCCCATAAATGTACTGAGTGTGACTATAGGACAGCACATTCTGGAAACCTGAGGAGCCACATGATAACACATACTGGAGAAAAGCCCCATAAGTGTACTGAGTGTGACTATAGGGCAGCACGGGCTGGAGACCTGAGGAGCCACATGATAACACATACTGGAGAAAAGCCCCATAAATGTACTGAGTGTGACTTTAGCACAGCACAGGCTCGAGCCCTAAAGATGCGCATGAAAACACATACTGGAGAAAAGCCCTATAAATGTACTGAGTGTAAACATAGGACAGGAAATCTTTATGATATGAGTTCTCACATGAAAACACACACTGATGAAAAGCCTCATGAATGTACTGAGTGTGACTATAGGACAACACATGCTAGAGACCTAAGGAGACGCATGAGAACACATACTGGAGAAGAGACTTATGAATGTACTGTATGTAAACATAGGACAGGAAATCTTTATGATATGAGTTCTCACATGAAAACACACACTGATGAAAAGCCTCATGAATGTATTGATTGTGACTATAGAACAGCACAGGCGGGAGACCTGAGGGATCATATGAAAACACATGCTGAGGAAAAACCTTATAAATGTACTGTGTGTGACTATAAGGCAGCATGGGCTGGAGTCCTGAGGGATCATATGAGAACACATACTGGGGAAAAGCCTCATAAATGTACTGAGTGTGACTATAGGGCAGCACAGGCTGGAGCACTGAGGACACACATGAGAACACATACTGGGGAAAAGCCTCATAAATGTACTGAGTGTGACTTTAGGACAGCACATGCTGGTGCCCTAAAGAATCACATGAGAACACATACCGAGGAAAAGCCTCATAAATGTACTCAGTGTGACTTTAGGACAACACATGCTAGAGACCTAAGGAGACACATGGGAACACATACTGGAGAAGAGACATATGAATGTACTGTATGTAAATATAGGACAGGAAATCTTTATGATATGAGTTCTCACATGAAAACACACACTGATGAAAAGCCTCATGAATGTATTGATTGTGACTTTAGAACAGCACAGGCTGGAGACCTGAGGGATCATATGAAAACACATGCTGGAGAAAAGCCTCATAAATGTACTGAGTGTGACTATAGGGCAGTACATGCTGGAGCACTGAGGGCACACATGAGAACACATAGTGGGGAAAAGCCTCATAAATGTACTGAGTGTGACTATAGGGCAGCACGTGCTGAACTCCTGAGGAGACACATGAAGACACATACCAGGGAAAAGCCCTATAAATGTACTGAGTGTGACTTTAGGACAACATACAATAGCCACTTGAAGAAACACATGAGAACACATACTGAGGAAAAGCCCTATAAATGTACTGTGTGTGACTATAGGGCAACGCAAGCTGGACACCTGAAGATACACATGAGAAAACATACTGGAGAAAAGCCATATGAATGTACTGAGTGTGACTATAGGACATCACATCCGGGATACCTGCTTGTACACATGAGAACACATACTGGGGAAGAGACTTAAGGCAACGTACGAAGACATCACTGAGTGATACACTACGTTTTTTCAAATGTTCGGATAAATATAATGTAATTGGCCTTTAATACAATAAAAAAAAATGTACCATGGATGTGTTTCAGTTAGGCTCATGAATAACAGAAGTTTTGCTACAAGTGTACAGTAAAGATTTTAAATTATTTTTTAAATTATTCTTAGCGCAAAGAGCTAAGAATAATGACAATAACAATAACCCAGGTGAATGATGTATAATTAGGCAAACAGTGGCGCCTTGAATGGAGTGTTAAACTGTGGAACTACTTTTTCACTCCTTTCCTCCTGGGATTTGCTAGTGGGACAGTGGGGCCCACATCCTCATCTCTCCTTGTTCCCTCTCCCACCATCTTTCTCTTTCAAGTTGTCTCTATAACTTAGTATCTGTATTAACATCATACCAAAAATGGAACCCTGTTTAGATTCTTTTTCTGTGTGGTTGGGTGCTCTGATTTTACCCGCCAACTTCAATTCAATTCAATTCAATAATTCTTTATTGCTGATGTTTTTACAATGAGGTGGACCAACAATCTAAGTAAACATGTGTTTAGTTAGTTCTTCCATTGGATGCCTGAATTTTGTTTTGAGTTTTCTTTTGTTACTCTATTTGCACTACAGTGTTCTATGGTTACTACAAGGTTATACAATGAAATGACAATATGGATGAAATGGGGTATGGGTTTATGGGTATTATACATATGGTGTCATCGCTGTGGATGGTTCCAGTAAGTATTGCCTTGTTGGCAGAATCTCTGATAATCAATTAATTCAGGTGGAGTATATTTAAGTATTGTGCAGCTCAGGTGGTATGGTATCTGGGACGGGGTGTGGTACTAAAACAAGTTACCTCACTCGGCCCAGGGTAAAGTAAAGAGAGAGAGATAGTTGGGGCATGGATAAGGTACTAGAACAAGTTGCCTTTCCAAGCACCCGACACCCCCAAGGGGGGTGGGTGGGGGGTACAGTCACCAGGGATGTGATTCAGGGTGTGTGTTTGTGTTTTGGTTTATGCAGGTCTAAAGGGCGATAGGGTTTTTTCTGTGTATTTTTTGAAAGCATGCTTGTCCTCGATTTTGTGCGCCTCGGTGTGGAGTTCATTCCATCGTTTTTGGCATTTGTAGATCATTGAATTATTGATTTTGGTTAATTTTGACGTTAGGACTAAAAGGTTTTTCCTACCAGGGGCATGGCTCCTGGTGGCTAGTTTTTTGTTGTCTAAATTGTCTGGATTTTGTGCGAGGTAGAAAGACATATCCAAGATGTGTTTATCCCTACGTGCCTGTAGGGGCCAAACGTTTAGTATTTTGTGTTCATTGTCAACGTTCTCATATTTTGTTTTATTGAAAATTATTCTGAGGGCTCTATTCTGTTGTGATTGCAGTTTCTGTAATATTGATTTGGGGGCAGAGTCATATATAAAGTCGCAGAAGTCTAAATTTGGAAGAATGGCCATTTTATATAGATCATGTTTGGCTTTGGTTGTTAATGATTCCCTCGCCCTGTAGAGTAGCCTGATTTTTGCGTTTACTAGGTTAAGGGTATTTTTTGTGTGTGTTTTGAAGGTTAATTGGTTGTCGAGTGTGAAGCCAAGGTATTTGTATTCATGTACGTGTTCCAGGGTCGTTTGTCCTAGAGTCAAGTCCTTAGCGAGAGACATTTGGTTTTTCAGGGCCGTGTGAGATAGGGCAAAGGATATGATTTTGCATTTTGTTGTGTTGAGTGATAATTTGTTTACTGTGCACCAGGAGTGTACATTATTCAGGTCTTGTTGTAAATTGTGATGTAGGTTATTGTTGTCTTTGTTGTTGTAAAATAGAACGGTATCATCCGCATAATGCTGGATGTGGGCGTGTTTGACCACTGAGTGTAGGTCATTGATGTATATTGTGAATAGTATCGGGCCCAGTATTGTCCCCTGAGGTACTCCATAGGTGACTGTACCTTCTTTAGAGTTTAGACCATTTAGCTGCACAATTTGTTTTCTTTCCGACAGGTAGTTTTTGAACCAGAGTTGCTCCATGCCCTGTATTCCGTAGACTGCCAGTTTGTCTAGAAGAGTCTGGTGGTGAACTGTATCAAAGGCTTTACTAAAGTCCAGAAATACTGTTTTGTTCATGAGTTTGGAATTTAAATCTGTGTAAATTTTCTTTAAGAAATCAGTTTGGGCTTGTTGTATTGAGTGGTCAGATCTAAATCCATATTGTGATTTGTTGAATAGTTGATTAGATTCGAAGTGGTTATTGATTTGTCCCTGTACTGTTTTCTCTAATATTTTTGCTGGCAGTGAGATACAGGATATGGGCCTGTAGTTATTACATGACATTTTCTCTCCTGTTTTGTATATGGGGGAGACTCTGGCTACCTTGAAAGAAGGAGGAACATTTCCAAGAAGTAATGACAGATTGATAATATGAGTGAATTGATTACATAGTGATAATAAACATGATTTCAAGATCTTTGAGGGAAGGTACTCAATCCCAGAGTTCTTAGATGCATCCATCTTTGTTATTGTTTTGCGAACTTCCTGGGTGGAAACTTCGCTGAACCTAAAGATTTTTGGGGAGTTTTGGCTCTCCATGTAGGATAACGGATCTGTAGGACTATGTGGGATTTTACTGGCTAGGTTGGGGCCAACATTTAGGAAAAAGTTATTGAAGGCATCTGGGACTTCAGATGGGTCTAGCATTCGATTGTCTTTTTCAATGTTTATTGGTGTTGATTTTTTAGTTTTTTCCGGGCTTATAATTGGGCGTAGAAATTCCCAGTATTTTCTCGGGTCTTTGTCGAAAAATTGCAGGTTTGATTTAATGAAAGCAGCCTTCGCCGATTTGCAACCTCGGTTGGCTCTGTTTTTTAGAATTTTGGCTTGTTTTAATAGATCTGAGTCCCGTCCCTTCCTAGCCAGTCTGAATAACCTATCTCTTTCATTCATTACTGAGATCAGGTCATCCGTCATCCATTTAGGCTTTGTACGGACATTCCTGAACTCCTTAAGGGGGCACATTCTATCGAGATACATATTAATGTTATTAAGTAAGAATTTCCAACAATCTTCTGGGTTGGGGTTGTTATAAAACTCGCCCCAGTCCAGGTTTGTCAGAATCTCATTGAGAACTCTCTGATCGAATAGTCGTGTGTTTCTGGCCCAGAAGGTTCTAGTTTCATATCTATTTCTTGGTTTTTTGCGTACCAGAAATATGGGGAAGTGGTCAGACAGGTTGACATTTATAGTACCAGCTTCGGTGACATGTGGGGAGTTCGAGTAGAGGTGGTCTATTATCGTGTTTGATTTCAGAGTTGATCTAGTTGTTTGCTTAATGTATTGTGTCAAAGAGAAAGAGTTTGCCAGGTTTTTGACCTCCATTGAGAGGGTAGAGTTAGAAGATTCTATTGTTTGGTAGTCTAAGTTAAAATCCCCCATTAGGTAGAGTTCCTGGGATATGTCAATTTTGGATAAAATGCTTTTGAGTGTCTCAATAAACGCTTTTGTACCTCCGCTCGGGGGCCTGTTTCCAGAAGCCTATTACATCAATATTAGTGTCATCAATCAAGTATTCTATTTGGTCAAAATGTTTGTAGAGGCTCCTGATATTCCAGGAGATTATTTTGATGCCTTTAAGTTTTTTGATTTCTTTAAATGATTGCAGCAGAGTGCTGCCTATTTGTGTCTTAATTTTGGTGGTGTGTGGGGTGAATGCAAGGGCTAAAACAGTGCAACATGTGGGCTCCAACTCGAGTTCAACAATTTAGGAGCATAGATTAATAGTGTATTTAGGTACAGAACATTACACTCAGTTACGCTTTACAGGATATGTATATACAGAGGTTATCAAGTCATTCTTAGGTATATATATCATAACAGCTATATGTGGCAGCCTTTGCTTTAGACATTAAACATTAAACATTAATTACCTCAGGGATATTACAGGTACAAATATATATGTCAAAAAATGTAACTATTGTGCTAGAGGTATAAAACGTTAAGGTAGTTTGTATACTAGATGTATAAAACGTTTAGATAGTTTGCATAGTTAGTGCGGAGTGTGAGGTCAGTGGTTATTCGGCCACCCTCTAGGCATAACTAGTGTGTGGGGTACTAAAACAAGTTACCCTTTTTCTAGAGAGTGAGGGGTAACCAAGCTCCAACCAACCTCATTGTTCCAGTGAATTGTTGTATGCCTTGGCAATAGCTTTTGCCCAATAGTCTTTAAGCTTGTTGGATAGATGACAGCCGTCAATAGACATGTGGGCATAATTGTGGGTGAAGGTGCTGTTATTGGGGTGATAGCGGTGTATCAGTCTTTGTGTCCAAGGTGTGGGTTGATTATTACTTTTATTGAAGTCTTTGATTATTGTGATGGCTGATTCCACTTGGTTGTTTAGTTGAGGTTGTGCTGGATCCTTAGCGGGCAAAGAAAAAAAAAAATATTTCACACACTGTACAGAGTGTTGAAGACTGAGGCAAAGAAAGAAAGGGTGAGAGAGAGATTAGATTAGATGGGATAGAGGGACATGTCTCAATAAATACAACTCCGGGGGGACATTTGGGGTTTTCTTTTTATTGTAGTGGTGGTGTTACATGTCCTGACATGTTTTGACTAACAGTATAGTCTTCATCAGAGGATGGGTTTGGGAGGGTTGGCACTACCCCTGAGGTGCAAATTAGAGCACACTCATGTTACTCATAGTGACGTCATCATGCTGAGTTAGCAATAATAGATGCAGCAATTAGTTTCGTAAATAATAATTTTTATTCTATTTTTATGGAAATTTTTACATTATAAATTCCAGAGTGATTAATCCAACTAAACAATCGTATGGTGTATCGGTATGGTTCAAAAAAAAATTTAAAACATACACCGTATTTATCAATAAACAGTAATAACTGCTAGTGTCTCAGAACATGTTCTTTGGTCTCCTCATGTATCCTTTTTTGATCATGGCTTCAATCATGGCGTTGCCTATAACAACATCTACAGAGTCAACTAGTGTATGTAAGTTAAATAGGAGGCTCCTCATTAGATTAGAAAACTTTTATTTGCAATAGATTTGCCATAAAAAGAGCTACTCTCCAGCTGGCGGGAGGTCTTCAGCCTCTTTATAGCGTTTTACAGTTGTCTCTTGTAGAGAACAATATCACCTCAATCATTGACTGAGGATGATCCAGTGGATGATTCTCTACACTTGCTACTTTAATAATACATTGTAACAAATATAACACAATATGGTGTAATTTGGAGTAGTAAATTTCAAATAATTCAATAATTTTATGAGCAGTTTTAAGAAAACAATTCATATTGCCAAATATAGGTTGACCTACAGTTAATCTTAAAAACTTTGGGATCAACAATTTGGTGGGCCACCATGGGGAGTTTGTTCCATACAGAGGGTAATCTATTGTAAATAGATCATTTGATTTGTTCTGTATTAGGCTTGTTATGCTTTAGCATCTTTCGCCCTTGTCCGAAATTTCTGGTGTTTACTATTCTAAGATCTAAATTATGGAGGTTTTGTGCCCAGCGGTGGCCCACCTGTAGCAGGTGGAGCCTGCGGCGGTGTAACAATGGAAGTAAACGTTTGTCAATAATAATATGGAGATGATGTACATTTGCTCTAGCAGGTAGTCTGTATCTTATCTTAAGAATCCGATTTTGGAACACTTGCAGCTTATGGAGGGCGTTATCGCCAAATGAGTCCAGGAGAAAATCAGCTTGATCAAGAATTGGTAGTACCAAAACCTTATATATTAGAAGCATCATCTGTTGGGGTAATTTGTCTTTGAGTTTGGCAAATTGCCAACACTTGTAGTTAAGCAGGTTGACAAGTTCTCATCTCATCCCCCTCCGATCTCATCCCTGCTGATCTCTCACCCCGCCGATCTCTCATCCACTGATCTCTCACCCACCGATCTCATTCCCCACTGATCTCATTCCCTGTGGATCTCATCCCCTGCCAATCTCTCACCCCGCTGATCTCATCCCCCGCCGATCTCTCACCCACCGATCTCGTCACCCGCCGATCTCTCACCCGCCGATCTCATCCCCGCCGATCTCATCCCCGCTGATCTCTCACCTGCTGATCTCTCACCCGCCAATCTCATCCCCCGCCAATCTCATCCCCCTGCCAATCTCTCAGTAAATGCTAAATGAACATCAAGTATTAACATGTATCTAAACACCACTGGGCCTTTTTAGCTCTTAAATAATTTACTAACTGTATATATAATCATAAAAATATTAATAACGCCGTTTTTCATGATAAAGTGGATTAATATCATATTAATTTAGAAGGAGTGAATCGTTGTTAGGTTGGGTTCAATGCATTGGTACATTTATCAAGAATAAAATAGGGTTTTATTGTTGAATTACGCTTCAAACACAGAACTACTTTCTGTCCGAACAACACTGGTGTAGGGATATGTGCACTACTTTCGGATTTTCGTTTTTCCCGCCGTGTAGACCTATGATCTTCCTCTGTTGTATCAAATGAGCCATCACTCAACTTTCCATTTGCTGATAAAGTTATAAAACAACCAGACAAACAGAATATTGAATGCAGACCCAGTTTTTATCATTCAGAAATGTTTCTTGATAGCAGGGGAGAGAGAGAGAGAGGGAGAGTGCAAGCTAGTGCAGGCAAAGTGCAGGGAGGCCATTTCAACTTAGTCAGTCAAACCTGCCTCTACTCAATGATCATGTGTAGGTTGGGGTGTTTGATGTGCTATTACTCAATAATGGTAAGATGATATACAGAAACCAAGGTAGAAACTGCAAGGAAACCACACAAAAAGAATGTTGGTGAATTTTAAGTTAAAGATGTTGCTTCTGTTTTGAGAAATGTTGAGTAGTGCCAAGTTGACACTACTCGATCCCCGCCTTTTTGAAGGCATTGCTCTCTAACTCTAGCACGGCCGTCACCATACTAGAGTTAGACTGGCGCTAACTATTTCAACTTTGTTGACATCTGACTTTTCATGTAAACATTCATAGTCATAGATTAAGCACTTACCTCCAAATCCAAATGAACATAATCCATTGTGTTATCCTATTAGTAAATCAAGGCCTAACTCCAAGCACAAGCACAGAATAAAATAGCGTATCCACTTACACGTCCAATTATTATGACCGTCGACCGTCGTCCGTCCGCCCTTGGCCACCGTCCGCCGGTGGCCACAGCGGACGGTGGCTGTGGACGGTCCCCGGTATCTACTTACACGTCCAATATATGCAAGATATTGACCATCGAGGGGTTGTACTCTCATCCAGACTTTGAATCAAGGTCGATTTCAAAGCGTTTTCATAACCAAACAATAGATTTTGATCATTTTAATTCTTAAAAATGTGAAAGATGAAATGCGGCCAATAATAGTCGGATCATTTTGATTTGTTTGTGCAAATTTTTTAAGCGATTTGGTTATCATGCATTGATGTATGTAGGGTACATAAAGGTGTGTGTGTGTGGGGGGGGGGGGGTCAATCCCCTGCTGAACGGCTGTACAGTTTAGTTCTTCCCTATTATACTGTATAGAATTCTTATGGGCAGATTTGAACATTTTAGGAAGTTTTAAATTTTTAGAGTAATAGTGGGCGTCCCTTCTAGTGGCTACTCAATATATTTATCTCTCTCTTTCTCCCAATCTGCTCCCTCCCCTCTGTCTCGCCTCCCCCTCTCTCGTCTCCCTGTCCACCCCCTGTTCTGCATCTCTTCGAACCCTTTCCTAATCTTTTCTTGATATACTCTCTCAAATAGTTTGCATAATGATCATTACAAATAGAATTAATACAATTGATAGTAGATTAGTTTATTTCAGTCATAATCTTATAATTGAAGAAGACAGATTCCAGAAGTTCTAAAGTAACACAATTAAACAGAATTAAAAAATCATAGCATTAGTGTCGCACAAATAAAAAATAACCCTCTCTCGTAAAAATGTTTTATGATATCATTAGTAATGTCCATGTTAAATAAAATGACAAATCGTGTCAGTACTGCCGGGTATAGCTCAGCAAAACCAGATTATATGTGATCGATTCGTTGATATAGTGTAACTAGGACATGCCTTGTGCAACAAGGCAAGCCGAAGGTGTTAATTTAGTGATGAAAATTCCAAAATCTGAAAAGTTATCAAGGTCGCCTCATTACCTAGGCCCAAGAGTGTGGAATAAACTTCCTGTAAATGCCAAAATGATGACATGGGCATTGTTAAAAACACATCTAAAATCGAATGATAACTGGATGATTTAATGTTTATATTGTTTTGAATTGAAACAAAATGTCATTGAAAATCTAGTAAGTACCTAGAATGAACGAGAAAAAATGATTATTGCTATAACGAAATCGGTGTAAATTGATGAATGAATTATTCTTATCCACAGCGAATGTATTCTTATGAAATGTATGTGTGATTTCTTTTAAAATAGGGGCCTAAATGCAAAAAAATCGTTGATGTATTGTAATAGTATATGTAAAGTCTTGTCCTTGTATAATGGAAGAGAAACTCCCACTATAGTCGTTGCTTGTATATGAAGTTAATTGTTAAATCTGTATATCTTATAGGAGATGAGACCTATCACATTGTGAAAATCTGTCTAATAAAAAGGTTTTGGTTTTTTTTAAAAAAAACACTAATAATCGCGACGAAGGTAAATATCAATATTAAATAATATGGAGATCGATCGGAAAACAATAGCAACAATATAAGAAAAGTCTCACAATTAAATCCACTTTCATCACAGGAGTAAAAGAGCCTGCATAGCCCGAATGCAACAGTCTGAGGTTACCCACTGAGTAGATTAGAGAAACATATCAATAAATCGCAATTCATATACATCAATTCCAATCGAATAATCATTGTTCTAGGTACTCCAAAGTACTCGCAGACGTCAAGACAATGTACTCAGATCATAAGAACACTTTTTATGACCATACAAAACAAAAACAAACAAAATAATTTTGGGGTGGGGTACCGTCGGACGGTGACCCTCCCGTCCAAATCTAAATTTTTAGATATGGACGGGAGGGGGTCACGTCGAGGGACCGTCGGACGGGAGCACCCCACCGCTCGACGGTCGCTGCGGTATCCACTTGCACGTCGGACGGTCGCTAGGGTAACCGTCCGACGGTGACCCCTTAATGGACGGTCGACGTGCAAGTGGATATCGTGCTTAAACCTTGACAATTTAAAATGTATTCGAAATACAAGCAGAGTGCCAGTGGTAGGCTAGAAACCTCCATACTATCATAGGGATGCACAACAGTTCCCGATGTCAACCATTCAAATCGTCAATCAAAGATATTTTTCGGATCTTGCTCAGTCAAATATTTGTATAGTACAGTCTCCATGTTCTATCCTTGGTCGTTGATGAAGAATAATCCAATGCCACACGATTTAAATAAGGTGAAATTCAAATCCATTTGTTCACAATGATATCAACTCCCGAAAAAGGTCGGCTCCAGTGATCCTCGCCGTCCTGCCAGTGGAGACGTCATTTCCGGTTTGAGCCTTGCATTTCCGCATGGTCCCGCCAAAAAGCAAAGAATATCAAGCTGCAGTTGGGAGGGGGAGGGGGGGGGGGGGCATCATTCTACGTGTCATAGTCATATGATAGCCAAAATTAGCAGAAATATTTGATTTAGGCCTACATCAATAAAACTCACAATTATCGTCGATACATACTACTTTTTACATAGATGTTTTATTGTTAACCTGACGCTGTGGTGATAATTACCTGAGAAATAAGGGGTCACGGTCGTCAAGATATTCATTTTTAATGTAGGCTTATGAGGTCCTATAAAATTATTTTAAAACATGGACTATGCAGGCTTTATTCTTATCATTCCCATATACAGTTAGTGCGGTTCAACTTGTAATAATAATAATAATAATAATAATGGATGGCCTGGAAGGCATTTGTTTAACAACGCTGGCACACCACTATTCATGGATATAGGCCCGTGGCCTTTACAGTTACAGCTTTACGTCGGGGACCATGAATTTCGAATTTCGAACATTTTCTGAATGCCTTTCAAATGAGAAAGCTTTGGAAGGCACCCAGGATGAAAACTCACTCTACTCGGCACCGGCCTGGGATTGAACCCCAGACCTCCCACTCGCAGGGTGTCATTGCTGAGAGAGAGTCCCACGCTCTCCCAACTAGGCCACCGCGGCGGTTGTAAGATTACCAAGTGTAACTAACAAAATCATGAGTAAAGTGTTGAAAACCACATTTTAAAAAATGTCCATTATATGATACCTATGACTGCACTGACCTATATACACACACAATATGCAAATGGCCTCTTTCTGGGTGTAGGGGCACTGATAGGGGATTGTTGTCAGGCACCGATGGGGACCCTGGAGGGGGGTGTTCAATTTCAACTCATTTCGAACCCCTTTCTAACCCTGATATCTTCCAAAAGTGTTAATGAAACATAGCGGAATGGCTTGGCACCATTTTTGGCAATGTGCATGTGAAATATAATGGAGATCTAGCCAGCAGTTTCAAAGATAGGGGTTTAAGGCTACAAACACTATTTTATTAATATTTAGATAATTGGAAGAAAACACAGCTGAACTACCCGAGTACCCATGTAATTCAAATTACAGAGGCAGGCGACAATTACAATTATCACCGGTGTTCAATTCTGCTGAACCCAGTTAGCTAGATAGTGTGCGAATTTAACACCAGCGGCACTGATGGCTGCTGTATCTCCCAGTAGGTTGAGACAGAAGCTTCCGCCGCCACTAACAAACAGCAACATGGCAATCTTTTTGGTTCATTTTCGGTTCCTAGACATTTGATATTTGGGGAACTTATATTACCCATATTACATTACATATTTCTTAAGTTTCTTTTGCAAGTACTGGATCAACACTCAACTGCCTGATAAAAATAAATCATGTTTCGTTGATTGGGATGCCATAACCGCCTTAGCTTTATCCCTATGCCAAAAAATAAGTGGCTTGACGGGAGAATTCGCACAACAAAAACTCTAATTGGGATTACAAGAATTGTGCATGATGACTGATCTGTACATGGGTCAGGTCGTTAGGGAATGTACAATTGTCAGCTCTACACATTTGGTAACTTCTGCTAAATTAGACTGTTATAATAATAAATTGTCATATCCGGCCTTGTATGATTATGTAACAAGGCATAACCTTAATTAATATGATTTATGATTATGATAACTAATGATTATAATGATAATAAAGGTAACGGTTTAATTAATTCTTTAATATACATGATGTCAACCTTATGTTGACTGGTACTTCTACCATGGTCTAGAACCTTCATGTACATTCCATCATCAATGATCAGGATCCTTCTGGATCATTCCATCATCTACCACATGGATCTTCCCTCTGGAAAGATCCACATGATAGACCTGGATCCAACTAGAACATTCTAAACGTTGCTAGAACGTTGCTTGCATGCAACAGTATATATAGTTCACATGTACCCATGTTCAGTAAGCATACCTCACTACACTTCATTCTACAATAAACTACAGAATCATCAACTACGACTTCTCTTGTCTTCATACCTATCACTGGTGAAGAACAGGCCCGGTCTTGGTACCTCCATGACTTAGAAGAAATCATTTCAACACAAGTCTCTACCTACAAGACTGACAAAGCTACCATTTAGGAGATCCAGAATTCCAGAAACTAGGAGGACATATTGGCAATTCAACATGAGCGCTTCACAAGACCAAGTACAGAAGTTAATAGAGCAGTTTACAGAATTTTCCTTGAAGTTATCCCAACTTCGGAATCAGCTTCAGAACCATAGATATCCCAATAATGGTTCCTACAATAATAGAACATATGGAAACAGCAGAGGAAATCGCCAAAGCAACTACAGAGGAAACAACTACATACACAACTACAGAAAACTCAAAAATGACAACAGAAACCAACCAACAGCTACAGCCCCCGCAGTGAAACACACAGTAAATTCTGGCAACAACACAGAGAAGAGCACCTATAATAACTCCACACAACAGCCACACATACAGCTGACGAACACAGATGTAAAGGTACAGGCAAAACTTTCAGACAATGCATTGATATGCAGTTTTGGTGAGTACAGATTACCAGTTTTAATTGATATGGGCGCTTCTTATTGTGTTATTACTTCACAACTCTATTGTGCACTCAAAACTAACCCAGCTTTTGTTTCAACGAATAGATGCCATGTTATGGTGAAAGCAGATGGTAAAATACACACATGTAGAAGGAGAGTAATACTACGATTTTCTGTTAATGATACTCAGTTTGAACACTCTTTCCTAGTCCTACCTATGATCCACAATACATGTATTAGGTTGGCAGTATTGGGTACTGATTTTCTGATTGCTTCAAATGCTATTATTGATTACTCAAAATTCAGTAACCAAATGGATAAAATCTAAGACTCCATTGGAGGAGCACCTATCTTCCCTCACAAAATCTATGTAGGGTTTTCCCTGTTCCATATATGTTAACTGAACGATTTGATATAACTAGAAATCCTCTTGCTCATTGCAAACAATCTGCAGATGTTGTAATAGACAGCAGCGTTATAAGGGTACATAGATAAAGATAGATTTAAGGCAAAACACTAACCTGAAACAATTCCTTTTTATATAACACAATTATTGGTAATACTATTAGGGAGCACATATTTTGACAATCTCCCCATTCCAAAGCTATTAATAAGATCCGTGAAGTAATGTAATTGCTCCTGCTTGTCTGGACATTTCCATTGTGACAATTGTTTTGGCTATACTCACTTCCCTGCACTGGTCACGGTCTACTGACTCTAAGACTGGACACTAGTGGCAGGGTCCAGCTAGCATGTATGCACTCAGTGTACCTAATAGTTCTACTACCGTAGAACCTCTAATACAAACCGTATATCCATCATAATTGAAACGCCATTTTGGGAATCTGTATATTGAAGCATTAAAGAGATATACAGATAAACTTTTGAAACTATTAAGAATATGTAATACATGACTTAAAATTAATCGCATAAAGACAGATGTTATATAACATTATTGGACAAAGCTGTGGCGTCTATTAGAGGCTTTATGGTAGGGTTTGTAGTATGCAGCTGGTGTTGTGACCCAATGTACACCGTAATAACACCATGGTATTGCACTGGCTATTATTAGACTCAGGGATGCCATTCCCCCATTACTCAATGGATATCCATAATGTCCATGTTTCAGACATTCCCAGAATCAGAAATATCCATTTCTAAACTTTCTTCAACATTAAACACCATAATGTTATTATGATATCATAGTATATATTATTACAGATTTTAGCAATTTCGTACAAAAATTGGCATTTTCTGATAATTGGTGAGATCCCATGATTTAATGGTGTCTATCCAGCTCAAGTCGGGTCAGAAACAATACGTCTATTATATATGTTTTATTCTGCCTGGACCCGCCCAAGGTTGCATTCCATCTTGCTTCCTTTAATGTAAATTCAGAATGCTGGTTACTCACTAAAATAGCATCAGTGCACCCTTTCCTAATAATTGTGAATTCACCAAGTGGGATGGTGCGCGATTGCTATAAGAGACTAGGTCTAGACATCAAAATCAGATATGACCATAGACATTAAAATGTGATCTACACATTTATTCCAATTTTTATTCTTAATTGTATTTTTTTTTAGTTATACTTTATTCTCCTCACGATTGAGATTAGTATTGAATATTCATTCATATATGATACATATAAGGTTTCAAGAGCAGATATTCTTTAAATTATTTGCATTGTTTTAATCAGCTCAATATTACAACATAGGCTGGTTTTTATCAATTCATCTGAGAAATGAAAGACCAAACAAATTTTAGGAAATACATACACTGACAAAATAATGTAATTATCTCAAATGCACCATTTGAGAATCTTTTCAAATTTAATCAAACCTACTCATTTGATGTCAACGCCCTCTTCAAAGAAGTTCCATAATTTCTGTTCATGCTGACTGACACCCCTGTAGACTTATATTCAACCATCAAGAAACATAGTATATGTGAAACAAAAAAAAAAAAAAAAAAAAAAAAAAATATGAAAAGAAAGAAGAAAATAGTCATAGTTATTGTTACTATATAAGAAGAAAAAAAAAATGAAAGAAAGTTTTACTCATATCCAAACTGGATACTGAAAGACTGAAAAATTATATGGAAAGCAAAGCGGATTTTGATATAAACTCCAGCTGAATAATAATCAAACCCAATTTCTTGATATTATGGTATATATGATATACAATATATACAAATTCATCATTATATAAGATCGAAAATCATAAATTCTAGCCCAACTCAAAAATGCAAATCAATCTGAAAACATTGACAAATATTATGCCATTACAATCATGCAAATGATGCGAATTTACTAAGATGTAATCAGCTGAAGCTGCAATTTGTTATTTGAGTGATATATGAATGCATTTATGGAAATAGGTGAGAGAAACATTGCTGTATGAATATTGTTTAGAAAACACCAAACAAAAAAAAAAAAAAAAAAAAAAAAAAAAAAAATTATTTATCAGAAATGATGCTTATAATAATCGATCTATCAATGAACTGGCATAGAAACTATGAAGAGAACACAGAATAAAGAAAGTCATATAAAGGTTTAAAAAAAAAAAAAAATAACAGTTAATCGAGAAGATAAACCCATGAATTCAAAGGAAAGAAACATTTCAAAATGAAAATCAATGAAAAATGACAGATAAAGGTTAGCTAAAAACTTTAAAAAGAAAATATTTCATGGTTGAACCTTTACACGCAACACAAAACCAAACAACACATTCTAGTCTAGAATGATAATATGGTAAAACGGCATTAGCACCAACTCCTTGAGAAAGCAATTGAATTATACATTGGTCCAATCAAACTATAATGTGTCAAGAACATCAATCTCTAAATAATTATTATCATTCGCACATCGAACTTGTATCAGTCTGACCGGTGTTGACCTCAGGCTTGAATCAAATGGATGGAGCTCTTGAGAGAATTTCCAGAGTGAAATTCCAGAGTGAAATTAACAATTGTGCAAACAGAATGAAAACAAAAAGAAATTAACATCGCGCAAAACAAAGAAATTACAAAAAGAAAAGAAAATTAACATCGTGCAATCAAAAAGAATCATAAGAACTTAACTAGCAAAAATACAAGCACAAAAGGGAATTCCCAAAGCATCACTGCCCCTGATCAAGGCCCGGGTAAAATACCAACTCAATTACCCTAGCATATATTCACTCCTTCTCTAATTATAACAACCTTTATACACCAAGGTCTCTTTCCTCCAATTAACACAATGCTCTTTGTCAAAGGTGTCAATAATTCGCACTTGTACATAGGGACATCTAATGACAGCAGAGTATCCTGTAATTGGTGGCTTGTCTATTCATGTATCCAGATGAAAGCTTGCCTTTTCACACCCTCATACAGAAAGACAATGGAGATGACACCTAGTGTCTGGTAAACCACAGGGTAATGGCCTGCCCTACAATCATTTTAGAAAGGTTTGAAAACATGCTTAAACAGCTGCTTGCTTGGATGTTTCAACTTGCAGCTTGTTTAACGACCCTCTAGGTCAAAATCTATGATGCAGATTATAGGCAGAACCTGACCTGTGCGTAGCTAAGGGGTTTAAAAACCTCAGCCGCACTGGTCTTGAAATGAAAATTCATTCCTCTGCCCAAATACATTATTGTTACAAATAGAGAAATAAGACACAGGCATGACTTGGATTAGTACATGTAAAAACTTGGTTATTTTTCATTATTTACTTGTTGGACATTGCCATTTTGTTATCATATCGTGTGTAACATTTTAAGATCTATTATATGTCTACACATCATTAGTATTGTGTAGCTTTATATGCCCAGAATTATTGCATCATCATCAGACAAAAATTAAGAAGGTTATGTTTTAGCCTTTACAAATGCTACAGCCATTGTTTGGAAATTTCTATTGAGCATTAATATTACATCAGATCAAGACGTATCAGTTTATTACCCATTTTCCTTTAAATTATGGAGAATAAGCTAGGTAAATAAATTTCATCGAAAAGATTAACTATTCAATCTTATTTGCATGTCAATTTGAGTTTTATATAAGTAAATTTGAACTTAAAATGGAAAATTTTCCATCAAATACCCATATTCTTTATAGCAGCACAGGAATTTACGCATTTCCTTCATGAATTGCATATGGTTCATGATGCTATCAAATTTTGATAAGAACGGTACATTTTAATTGAATAGGCTATACAAACGATAGTCCCGTCTAACGACTAGAAAACAACGATCTTATATTTATAACTTTGACAATTGATCCCTTAACCAATCTTTGACCTAAACTATTTGGTTTGGTCTTCAAATTATTAAATATTTTGCAATTTAGAGAAAATTTTAGAGATAATTTTGACATTACATAATTACTCAATGAACAATTGAACAGACACGCCTAGTCATATAAAAATAAGTATTGTACTTTGATTTATGCATGTGACAGATCTCAGTCACAGATAACCGTAAATCTCAGCTTTTATCTCAGTATCTATTACATGATTAATACGTTAATTAATACATGATTTCATCATAAAAACATCAAAAACCACCCTGAATCAGATAGAATAGACTGAGACAAATCTAAAGGTTTAGAAATAATATCATCCATAATTGATATTTTCAAGCGTTGACTTTGCATAATATTAATACATTCTAATATCCTAAATATAGATGACAGTTATCTAACAAAAACATCAGTAATCTCAACACGAATTATTCAAAATTATTCTACATCAAGATATTAGCAATTAGACATGCACTATGCCTGTAAAACTTAGACAGCGAGATTATAAATGTGAATTACAAAATCGAAAGTGGATATAGTTTATAATGTATGATACATCTTTACTACTTTATTTACTTATCATGTTCACTATTTGTGTAAAAATACTAGATACTAGAAATAAATAAATGCCATATCTATTTCTGTCCCATTCTTTTACTTTTAATGAATGCTACTCTATCAACGTCCCCCGTACATTATCTGAGAGGCCATTACTAAATTATTCTTTATCTTTTAGAATAATCATACTGCCTTTTCATTTAATCATATTCCCACCTTTTGAAATTTCAACAAAAATTATATTAACTAGCTACCTAGACTTGGACAAGTCTGTAAAGTTATTTGTAATATTTATATGCACTCATAATGTGTTGTAATCTTAGATAGTAATTATTGATTATTTATGCAATATCATTACATGATATTATGTAATGTTATATAACATGATATTAGCGTTTAGCGTTTGTGACATCATGATACAGAAATTTCAAACAGATTTAGACTGCTTTTCATAGTTACAAATCCAATCACTCCTTTTAGACAGAGTCTATACCTTTTTTATTTTACGTCCAAATATGGACTAACAATACTTTATATAAAATATACATGACTAACTATTACAAGTTACCATGTTAACTCATGATGACTTTTTCTCATAAATTGGTCCCTATAATTATCATGCACATTCATTGAAGATTTTTTCATGACCATTTCTTATGTTTTCGGGTAGCTGATTCCATACTAATGGCTTCCTGCAAATGATGGTCTGACTTATTTTCTCAGATCTTAGTATGAATGTTTTTCAATTTGATACTGGGACGTCTTGAAATGTTACTTTTTGGACAAGTCCACATACAAATCATTTCAAACAATGTTTTAATAAGTGAAATCTACCGCCTGCATTATAATAAATGGTACCATTTTGCATGCCATGAATGTTTCTTAGTTTTATTTTTACTAAGGTCACAAAGTGTCATATATTTGATTTTTATTTCTTACATATAAAGAGCCCATGGCTCAATTACAAACTTGATGTGTTTTCTTTGTTGCATTTTCTGACAGTAATAAGAAAATCTGATGTATCATTTGAACAGATTTATCAAAATCTATGATATCATCTTTCTGATTAATAATGCACAAAATGCTATATTACTAAACTTTATGTTTAATAGTATATCTATTTGCACAAAATCTTAACTTAATATTGTTCAAAAACATGGTGAGAGTCACCAATCAATCTGTATAATCAGTAAACCAAATCAGTTAAAACACCACCTTGTCTAGATGATAGATAGGTGCTGATAGTTTGTATGTTCTTATTTCAAACATTACCTGACACCCCGATTGATTTTCTCATCCTGCATAATCTCTGCATATTGACATAATCTCTATAGATTCACTCAAGCTAGTTGAGACAATTATCAAAAGGAAATCTAATTCTCTATCCTATTCGTCTCCCAGATTTTCTGGTAGACAAAGAAAAATGTATTACCTTTAGACATCAACATCAAAATCAACAAATCACAAAATCTAACACTAATGCTAGCATTTTCCAAGTGTTCATATACATTTACATATTACATATACATCTCATATTAGTTAATAAACTGATGACCTCAGGTCTCATCTAAAGGGAAAATATCTATGCTTATCTTATCAACTCTGCATTTGTTGTATTCTTACGAAAAGCAAATATGCCTGCTTTATTCCAAATTTTCATTTTTACCTTCAATTCATAGAGCAGATCTTATTTGCATATCAAATTGTCTTTACTCAATTTTTTGAAGCATTCAGTTAGGATAGTATCAATATATTGTTTTACTTATAAACAAACTTATATTATTATTCAGTAACTTCCTTCATTTCATCATATCTGAAGAACCTAACAGGCAATCTTATACATTTTCCATAGACAGACATTTGTCTATAATAATCGCTAAATATTCTAACTATTCTCTCCATCAGTTCATTCACTTATACCTTTCCTTTGTTTGTTCAGTATATTTTTTTTTTCCACTATGTTCATGTAGTTAACATGACATAGAATTCATTATATCAAGCATGTCAACTAATATTAAGCATTTTTAACAATTTATTCAATCCTCATTTGCCCACTGTCAATTGAAACTTGTATTCACTTGTCTAGTCTGAAATCTTGCATTGTTAAATAACCTGTTACCAAGACTCATTATAGAAAAAACAATGTAGTCTCAAGGAAACCAACATCATTCCAACTATTGCCAAAAGGAATGATTAGCAGACCAGATCACCTCCAATCGATCAGTAGAAACATCAGACAAGGCAACACGATACAACCTCGCTAAGATGTCATCATCAAGACAACAAGCATCAATGATCCAACAACAACCCATAGAAAGAAGACGCATAATAAGACAACCACCCTTCCATAGCTCCAAATAACATAACACCTATTTCACTAAGAGGACACAAACAAATGAAATATGAACAATGAAGACCGTTAATAGAAACCAAACTAAGGTCCACCAAGTGACCAGAAGAAGCAGCAGCATTGAACAAACAATTTTTAGTGTAAACAACAGACATTAATGATTTACCAAAAGAGACATTATCATCATTCGTTATCAAACTTCACAAAGAATTTTAATGTGAGCAGATGCAAAGACATTGTGAACAATGGAAGGATAATCGCAACTATTAAACCATCAAGATATCCAATGTATTAAGATCAAACAAATATATGTGAAGAGAATTAATCTCAAATACTCAAGATCATCGACACAAGTTTACAAATGAACACTTTATATCTAAAACTGATATAAGTTTTTAATGACACTAAACATGACTCAAAAACGTTAATTGTACACATATCTTAAGAAGTTTTACCACTTCAAGTAGTATATTTCACAACTGTGTAGTTTAGACAAACATTATGCATGTGTGAATCTTATAATAATCATTTTGATGTCACTATGTTTATGATAAATATAAATTAGTAGTTCTTATAATTAGTTGGAAAAAGTGGATATGACAGAGCATTAAGCTCAGGAAAAATCACATGATTTTCCCCAAAAAGTGTGTTATCAGATAGATAAGTTACTTTATGTTAGTTAGAGATAGGTATTACTATTATCATGAATGACTGTTTTTTTTAAAAAAAAAAAGAAGAGATATGTAGTTTTTAAAAAAAAAGATTCTTTTCGGTGTCCCACCTCCTCGAATCGCAAGAATTTTTCGAGGGGGGGGGGGGTATTATGTCATATCCGGCCTTGTATGATTATGTAACAAGGCATAACCTTAATTAATATGATTTATGATTATGATAACTAATGATTATAATGATAATAAAGGTAACGGTTTAATTAATTCTTTAATATACATGATGTCAACCTTATGTTGACTGGTACTTCTACCATGGTCTAGAACCTTCATGTACATTCCATCATCAATGATCAGGATCCTTCTGGATCATTCCATCATCTACCACATGGATCTTCCCTCTGGAAAGATCCACATGATAGACCTGGATCCAACTAGAACATTCTAAACGTTGCTAGAACGTTGCTTGCATGCAACAGTATATATAGTTCACATGTACCCATGTTCAGTAAGCATACCTCACTACACTTCATTCTACAATAAACTACAGAATCATCAACTACGACTTCTCTTGTCTTCATACCTATCAAAATGCTATGTGTATCTGAGTAATTTTGGCATCGTGATGATCAAAACTATCTCTTCCTTTGTGTAAAACTGCATTTTGAACGTAATTTTTCTCTTAGATTTGGATTGGGGAAGGTGAATTGTACATTTTCACAAAATCTAGAGGTTGTTAGAGAATAGACAATTCGCTCTAATATAAACCCAAAGTCA